>CAKXYN010000049.1:5649750-6277500 GCA_935064755.1 Tragelaphus eurycerus
ATTTTCGTTCAGATCATCAGTTCCTTTTTGCAGAACTCAGGCTTAAATCAAAGAAAGTACGGAAAACCACTAGACTATTCAGGTATGAACTAAATCAAATCCGTCATGATTATACAGTGGAGGTGACAGATTCAAGGGATTAGATCCAGTAGATAAGAGTGCCTGAAGAATGATGGATGGAAGTTCATAACTTGTATAGGAGGTGGTGACTAAAACCATCGCAAAGAAAAAGAAATGCAAGAAGTCAAAGTGGTCATCTTCGGAGGCTTTACAAAGAAAAGAAGGCCTTTCTTCTTTGAGAAAAGAAGAGAAACGAAAGGCACAGGAGATAGGGAAAGACATACACAACTGGATGCAGAGTTCCAGAGAGGAGCAAGGAGAGATAAGAAAGCCTTCTTAAGTGGACAATGCAAAGAAATCGAGGAAAAATTCACAGAATGGGAGAGAACAGAGATCTCTTCAAGAAAACTGGAAATACTAAGGAACTATTTCAGGCAAAGACGAGCACAACAAAGGCCAGAAAGGGCAAGGACCTAACAGAAGCAGAAGAGATTAAGAAGAGGTGACAAGAATACACACAAGAAATATACAAAAAAAGATCGTAATGATACAGATAACCACAATGGTGTGATCACTCACCTAGAGCCAGACATCCTGAAATGCAAAGTCAAGTGGGTCTTAAAAAGCATTATGGGCTTCTCTTGTAGCTCATCTGCCTGTAATTAGGAGACCCTGGTTCGATTCCGGGGTCGGGAAGAACCCCTGGAGAAGGAATAGGCTATCCACTCCAGTATTCTTGGGCTTCCTTCGTGGCTCAGATGGTAAAGCTGCTGCTGCTGCTAAGTCACTTCAGTCGTGTCCGACTCCACGTGACCCCATAGACGTCAGCCCACCAGGCTCTCCTGCCCCTGGGATTCTCCAGGCAAGAAAACTGGAGTGGGTTGCCATTTCCTTCTCCAATGCATGAAAGCGAAAAAATGAAAGTGAAGTCGCTCAGTCGTGTCCGACTCTTAGCGACCCCATGGACTGCAGCCCACCAGGCTCCTCCATCCATGGGATTTTCCAGGCAAGAGTACTGGAGTGGGGTGCCATGGTAAAGAACCTGCCTGTAATGCAGGAGACCTGGGTTGGAGCTCTGGGTTGGAAAGATGCCCTGGAGGGACAAAGCTAAAGGATGTGATGGAGTTCCAGATGAGCTATTTCAAATCCTAAAAGATGATGCTGTCAGAATGCTGTACTCAATATGTCAGCAAATTTGGAAAATTCAGCAGTGGCTACAGGACTGGGGAAGGTCAGTTTTCCAATCCCAAAGAAAGGCAATGTAAGAGAAAGTTCAAACTGCCATACAAACACTCTTAGTTGACAAGTTAGCAAGTTAATGCTCAAATCCTTCAAGCTAGGCTTCACTGGTAGGTGAACTGAGAAATTCCAGATGTATAAGCTAGATATAGAAAAATTAGAGGAACCAGAAATCAAATTGCCAACATCTGCTGGATCATAGAAAAAGCAAGGGAATTTCAGAAAAGCATCTGCTTCATTGACTACACTAAATCCTTTGACCGTGTGGATCACAACAAACAGTGGGCAATTCTTAAAGAGATGGGAATATTAGATCACCTTACCTGCCTCCTGAGAAATCTGTATGCAGGTCGACAAACAACAGTTAGAACTAGTTAGAACTAGTTAGAACCAGTTAGAACAGTTAGAACCAGTCCATTTGAACCAGTCCATGAAAAATGGACTGGTTCAAAACTGGGAAAGGAGTATGTCAAGGCTGTATATTGTTAAGCTGCTTGTTTAACTTCTATGAGGAGCACATCATGTGAAATGCTGAGATGGATGAAGCACTAGCTGGAATCAAAATTGACAGGAGAAATATCAATAACCTCAGATATGCAGATGACACCACCCTGATGACAGAAAGTGAATTAGAACTAAAAAGCCTGTTGATGAAAGTAAAAGAGGAGAGTGAAAAAGTTGGCCTTCAGAACTAAGATCAGAAAACTAACATTCAGAAAACTAAGATCATGGTATGTGGTCCCATCACTTCATGGCAAATAGATGGGGAAACAATGGAAACAGTGTCAGACTTTATTTTCTTGGGCTCAAAAATCACTGCAGATGGTGACTGCAGCCATATGGCAAAACCAATAAAATATTGTAAAGTTAAAAAATAAAATAAAAAAATAAAAAACGCTTACTCTTTGGCAGTAAAGTTATGACCAACCTAGACAGCATATTAAAAATCAGAGACATTACTTTCTCAACAAAGGTACGTCTAGTCAAGGCTATGGTTTTTCCAGTTCATGTATGGATGTGAGAGATGGATTATAAAGAAAGCTGAGAGCTGGAAAGTTGATGCTTCAGAATTGTGTCACTGAAGGACTGTTGAGAGTCTCTTGGACGGAAAGGAGATCAAATTAGTCACTCACAAAGGAAATCAATCCTGAATATTCATTAGAAGGACTGATACTGAAGCTGAAGCTCCAATATTTTGGCCACCTGATGCGAAAAACCAACTCACTGTAAAAGATCCTAAAGCTGGGAAAGACTGAGGGCAGGAGAAGAGGGCAACAGAGGATGAGGTGGTTGGGTGGCATGACTGACTCAATGGACATAAGTTTGAGCTGACTCCAGGAGATCCTGAAGGACAGGGAATCCTGGAATACACAGTCCATGGGGTCACAAAGAGTCAGACAAGACTTAGTGACTGAACAACAATACCTCAAACTATTCATGAATTATGTATGAGAATAAATGTGCACTAGGGAAAAATAAGAGATTGCTATATTAAGTAAGCCATAAAAACAAATGCAATTTTTTAAAATACATACAATTGTGGTTCTTGAATCTATTCCAGAAGATAATCATTTATTCCTCAAGGGAATGAATAGTCAGAAATCATATACTGAGAACCTATTTTGTTTCATGCACTGCACCAAGGGCTTGGGATGTCAGAACAGGGTGAAGCTTTGTACTCTTAATGTGACAACTTATAAGACTGTACTTTAATATCATTCCTCAACTAGAAATTCTAGTAAGCATATATTCAATTATCAAATCCCACTTCAGATAAAATGTAATCCCTTTGTACATTCCTTTAGGGCTGCATCTTATAAAAGTTACTTTATCCAAGTGTAGTTGCTTTACATTGTTGTGTCAATTTCAGTTGTACAGCAAAGTGATTCAGTTATACACACATGCACACACACAATTTTTTTAATATTATTTTCCATTACAGTTTACCTTAGGACACTGAATATAGTGCCCTGTGCTCTGCAGTAGGACCTTGATGTTTATCCATTCTCTATATATCATAGTTGCATCTGCTAATCCCAAACTCCCAATCCATCCCTCCCCCAACTCCTTCCCCTGGGAAATACCATAAGTCTGTTCTCTATGTAGGGGTCATCCTCTGTGGGCTGACCTTCCTTTCTTTCCTGCTCTAGTCTGAGCTTCCAGTGAGACAGAGAAACCTAGACAGAACTGATTCTGAAGTCTGTAACCAGTATCTAGCTTTTTGCCCAGCACATGGCACCACATGGTACATATTGCTAACATAAAGAAAAATTATTTCCTAGCTCATGGCAAAAAAATTCAATATTTCAATATTTCATCCTTCACTCCTAAGTTTCCAGAGGCTATTCATGTAAACATAATAAACTTTTACAATGTATATTCCTCAAGTCCCTTAATTCATATTTTACTCAAAGTTCATCTATTGTTACCTACACATATACTTCAGCTCCTGGTGACACATTTTATATTACTCATTAGTGAGATTTTCCATTACCTTAATATACTCATTTTTAAATAAAGCATCTTCTATAATTTTACCACACTGAGAATAACACATGTATTATTATTTTATCTTAACTTGGAACTATGAATCACTTGATGGTAAAAATCTGTTATTTTAGGCAAGATACTTCATATCAGGTTTTAATTTTTATAAACTAGCAATAATCAGAGGCTGTTTTAAAGTTCAAATGAAATGATACTTGTATAAACTAACCACCTTGATAATTATAAATCAGTGTGTATGTAAAACAGACATTTTGTCCATCATATTCTATCTAACTCAAACAGTGAGAAAGAAAAATTTTTATCAACTGTCCAGTTTCTCTGATATTAGTGAACAGGAGATTGCTATGAAAGATAATGCAAAATTGGTCAGTATATACGAGGAATCCAATTTCACAAAGACCAAACTAATGAAGCAAGCAATAATTTGTCAACAGTGAATGCTGCTGCTGCTGCTGCTGCTGCTGCTAAGTCGCTTCAGTCGTGTCCGACTCTGTGCGACCCCATAGACAGAAGCTCACCAGGCTCCCCCGTCCCTGGGATTCTCCAGGCAAGAACACTAGAGTGGGTTGCCAGTTCCTTCTCCAATGCATGAAAGTGAAAAGAGAAAGTGAAGTCGCTCAGTCATGTCTGACTCTTAGCGACCCCATGGAATGCGAAGTCCCAATTGCCTGAATGGGCAATTCAGGTTGACTGCAGAAGATGGAAAAAATGATAACTTTGTAGAAATTATGCAGTTTCTTTGACCTGACACTCTTTTTAAAATTAACTTTTATTGGAATATAGTCGCTTTACAATGTTGTGTTAGTTTCTGCTGTATAGCACAGTGAACCAGCTACCTATACATAAATCCCCTCTTTTTTTTTTTTTTTATTTCTTTCCCATTCAGGTCACCACAGAGCACTGGGTAGTTACTTGTACTATACGGTAGGTTCTTGTTATCTATTTTATACATGGTAGTGCATATGAGGCTTGAATTATTTTGTATCTAATAAGAAGTAAATGAATTCAGCCATTACCATCCTACCTACCTATGAGCAATGGTAAGAAATGGGGACCCAGTTCAGAAGTCCAGAGCAAACCTTCCATGTGTAATGATGAAAAGTTTACAAGTGAGCATCTTCCCAGAAGCCCCCAACACCACCATGGTGAAACAGTCCTGGATGGACTCCACCCAGAAGTATGCCTGGAAAATCAACATACACCAATTTCCCTTGTTCCATGGATTAGCTCTAATGGGCCAATCAGAGTAAATCCAGTGGCTTTTTTTTCTTTTTTTCCTCAACAATAGAGGACTAGACCAAGTTGGGCACAGAAGTAAGGTCTAGAACTGCTGTAGCCAATAAGGTGTCATTTTAGAAGTCAGTCTGATGGAAAAGTCAATGCACAGAAGTAGACAGACACACAGGAGAACAGCAAAACGGGGCCAGATCCCAGCTCAAACCACACAATAAATTCAGCCCGTTCCTAGGCTTCTCAAAACATGATTAATCAAATTACTTACACCATTTAAGCCAATGAGTTAAGATTTTTATACAAGCAACCAAAATTGTTACATAGCAAACATGTTTGGGTTTGCCTGGAGTGGCAGTTTCAGGCCATTTATCCTGGTGTGGCTATTGCTGGTGTTCCCTTTTCATTCCTGATATATCCGAATTGATGTTACATCACAAGTAAGATCTATAAAATTCTTCTGGTATTGAGGCATTGGAAACAAATGGCAGTGATTTGACAACATGGTATTTTAACCTCAAGGTAATGGTAAAAATAATCTATTTTGGTTTGGGGGTATAACGTTTTCAATGAAGGCTCAATTATGGAAGACAAACTTTCAATGATCTTCTTACCTACAATGATGCAGGATAAACGGCCTAGGACAGAAACATGGAAGATGGCAAGAGTGAGCACCAACATTTTAGGAATCAATAAACTAAAATGGACAGGAATGGGTGAATTTAATTCAGATGTCCATTATATCTACTACATGGGCAAGAATCCCTGAGAAGAAATAGAGTAGCCCTCATAGTCAACAAAAGAGTCCAAAATGCAGTACTTGGGTGCAATCTCAAGAACAACATTTCCAAGGTAAACTATTCAAAACCACAGTAATCCAAACCTATGCCCCATCCAGTGATGCCGAAGAAGCTGAAAGGTTCTGTGAAGGCCTACAAGACCTAATATGTGCTTGCATAGCCTCTCAGCCATGTCCAACTCTTTGTGACCTCATGGACTGTAGCCTGCCAAGCTCCTCTGTCCATGGGTTTTCTCCAGGCAGGAATACTAAAGTGGGTTGCCATGCCCTCCTTCTGAGGATCTTCCCACCCCAGGGATCGAACCCAGGTCTCCCACATTGCAAGCGGATTCTTTACCACTGGAGCCACCAGGGAAAGATCTTCTATAACAATACCAAAAACCAACCAACCAAACAAACAAAAAAAAAAAAAACATGGCCTTTTCATCACAGGGGATTGGAATACAAATGTAGAAAGTCAAGAGATACCTGGAATAACAGGCGAGTTCGGCCTTGGAGTACAAAATGAAGCAGGGCAAAGTCTAACAGAGTTTTGTGAAGAGAACACACTGGTCATAGCAAATACCCTTTTTCCCAACAATACAAGAGATGACTCTACATATGGACATCACCAGATGGTCAACACTGAAATCAAATTGATTACATTCTCTGAAGCCGAATATGGAGAAGTTGGATACAGTCAGCAAAGAGAAGACCTGGACCCAACTGTGGCTACTATCATAAGCTTCTTACTGCAAAATTCAGGCTTAAATTGAAAAAAAAAAGGGGAAATCATAAGCTCATTCAGGTATGACCTAAATAAAATTTTTTATGATTATACAGTGGAGGTGACAAAGAGATCAAGGGATTAGATATGATAGAAAAGGTACCTGAAGAACTATGGATGGAGGTTCATAACACTGTATAGGAGGTGGTAACCAAAAGTATCATCAAGAAATAGAAATTCAAGAGGCAAAGTGGTTGCCTGAGGAGGTCTTACAAATATCTGAGAAAGAAGAGAAGTGAAAGGCAAAGGAGAAAAGGAAAGATATGCCGAACTGAATGCAGAGTCCCAGAGAATAGCAAGGGGAGATAAGAAACCTTCCTAAGTGAACAATGCAAAGAGATAGAAGAAAACAGTAGAAAAGTAAAGACTAGAGATTTCTTCAAGAAAATTGGTAGTAACTAGTGAACATTTCATGCAAAGATAGGCACAACAAAGGACAGAAACAGAAAGGACCCAATATAAGCACAAGAGATTAAGAAGGGGTGGAAAGAATCCACAGAAGAACTACACAAAAAAGTTCCAAATGACCTGGATAACCACAATGGTGTTGTCACTCATCTAGAGTCAAACAACCTGGCATATAAAGTCAAGTGGGCTTTAGGAAGCAATACTACGAGTAAAGCTAGTGGAGGTGATGGAATTCCAGCTGAGCTATTTCAAAGCCTAGAAAACAATGCTGTGAAAGTGTTGCACTTAATATGTCAACAAATTTGAAAAACTCAGCAGTGGCCACAGGACTGGAAAGAGCCAGTTTTCATTCCAATCTGAAAGAAAGCCAATGCCAAAGAATGTTCAGACTACCATACAACTGCACTCATTTCACATGCTAGCAAGTTAATGTTGAAAATCCTTCAAGATAGGCTTCAGCAGTAGGTGAACTGCGAACTTGCAGATGCACAAGTTGGATTTAGAAAGGCAGAAGAACCAGAGATCAAATTGCAACATCTGCTGGATCATAGAAAAAACAAGGGAATTCCAGAAAAACCTCTACTTCTGCTTTACTGACTAAACCAAAGCCTTTGAATGTGTGGATCACAACAAACTTGGAAAATTCTTTTTTTTTAATAATATAAATTTATTTATTTTAATTGGAGGTTAATTACTTTACAATATTATATTGGTTTTGCCATACATCAACATGAATCTGCCACAGGTATACATGTGTTCCCCATCCTGAACCCCCTCCCTCCCCGTACCATCCCTCTGGGTCGTCTCAGTGCAACAAACTTGAAAAATTCTTAAAGAGATGGGACTACCAGACCACCTTACCTTTCTTCTGAGAAACCTGTCCACATGTCAAGAAGTAACAGAAACAGATATGGAACAATGGTATAGGTAGAAATTGGGAAAGTTGTAGGGCAAGGGTGTATATTGTCACCCTACTTATTTAACCTATATGCCAAGTACATCATGTGAAACGTCAGGCTGGATGAATCACAAGCTGTAATTAAGACTGCAAGGAGAAATACCAAAATCCCAGATATGCAGATGATACCACTCTAATGGCAGAAAGCAAAGAAACACTAAACAGCTTCTTCATGAAGGTGAAAGAGGAGAGTGAAAAAGATGGCTTAAAACTCAACTTTTAAGAAACCAGGATCATGGCATCTCACCCCATCATTTCATGGCAAACAGTTGGGGAAAATATGGAAATAGTGACAAATTTTATTTTCTTGGGTTCCAAAAGCACTTTGGACAGTGACTGCAGCCACAAAATTAAAAGGTGCTTGCTCCTTAGAAGAAAAGCTATGACAAATCTAGACAGGGAATTAAAAAGCAGAGACATCACTTTGCTAACAAAGTTCTGTATAGTCAAAGCTATACTCTTTCCAGTAGTTATATTATATATGGATGCGAGAGCTGAACCATAAAGAAGGCTGAGCGCTGAAGAACTAAAGTTTTTGAATTGTGGTGCTGGTGAAGACTCTTGAGATTCCCTTGGATAGCAAGGAAATCAAACCATGCAATCCTAAACAAAATTATCCCTAAATATTTATCAAAAGGACTGATGCTGAAGCTGAAGTTCCAATACTTTGACCATCTGATGTGAAGAGCCAAATCATTGGAAAAGACCCTGATGCTGGAAAAGATTGAGGGCAGGAGGACAAGGGGGAGACAGAGGATGAGATGGTTGGATGGCATCACTGACTCATTGGACATGAGTCTGTGCGAACTCCAGGAGATTGTGAAGGACAGGGTAGCCTGGCATGCTGTAGTCCGTGGGGTTGCAAAGAGCTGGACAGTACTTAGAGACTGGAGAACAATAGAAACACAGAATTCTTCTTAAATGCTTTACTGAACTCCAATTAGTAATGATTACACACACATATTACTACAGCAAAACATGTTTAGGCGATGATATTATATTTTATGAGTTAAAGTGTACAGTATTATACATACCACAAGGAGGCTAAAACCAGAATATACAACAGAGATAAATACGGAATAATTCACTTTAAAAAAGAAACATTCACTTTAAAGATTCACTACTGATTTCATTTTTCAATATATAATCAACTCTCTTGTTGAATTAAAACTATTATTCAGTATTAGAGAATTTACATTAAGTGGTAGGAACTCTGAAATATTTTAAGCATTGAAATGCATTTATTTGAAATATTATCCCCCAAACCATCTAACATTATTAAATACAAATTCATATTATTTAACCTCAGAACAATCAACTATGCTTAGTTAAGAAAAAAATATATTAAAGAACTTCATCTGTTTGGAGACTCAGCATCTGTCAGTATATTGTATGTGCACTGGACACACAATTCACAACATTCAGATGGAATTTATGAGCAATTTCAAATGTTGAAAGCAGTGACCTATTTCTTTGGGAGCACACAACGTCTAGATACAGTAGTGACATTTTGATGGGTAGATGTTTAAAATGTATCAAGGACAATAATAATGAAAATGTAATCGATACAAACTCATTCAAAAATGCAAATAAGGCCATTTGTTTTTGAATTTAGTGAATATCTAAAATATGTTTACATCTAAAATATGTTGAAAATTCTCTCTTACATTAAACTCTGCATTAGGGGGAAATAAATGATTTCTAAGAAACAATAAAAGAGGAATTTATTTCTGTCTTAATATATCCAGCAATCATCAACACTGAAAAATGAGACTTTACTGTTTCCTACTTATATTTAGAATTTCATATTCAAAGATGAATGTATATAATTTATATGTAATGAGCCTATGAGGTTCCTATAAATAACACTCAAAGATAGTAGGAAAAATAGTAAATTTGGTTCCTTCTATACAAATCATGTCCTCCCACTTTATGTTTTTAATATTATTAATTAAACACTGTCAATAAGTGACAAAAGATTTGCATTTCCATAGCAATATTTGAGATTTAGAAGTTACATCTGTAGGAGGATATTTAGTTTCAGTAGGAATTCCACATCAAACTAGCAGCAATAAATGAAGAGTAATCACACTGGACATGATTGTACTTCAGAGGCTATATTTAAACAAACTTACACTCAAGGATATTCTAATCTTTCTACTTGGCTGGAAAACGTTACCTCCCACTCCACCCCCTACCCTCAACAACTGTCCTCAATCTTAAAGTGATGCTAAAATGTGCATAAAATATAACTGTGGGGCTTTTAAAATAAGTGGAAGTCATAAAATAAAAATAAAACACATAACAACGATGGGTATATAGATTACTTAAATTCTATTCCTCAATGGCATTTTTAATAATGATCATGAGGTACCTTGGAGAAGGCAATGGCACCCCATTCCAGTACTCTTGCCTGGAAAATCCCATGGATGGAGGAGCCTGGTAGGCTGCAGTCCATGGGGTCGCGAAGAGTCAGGCGCAACTGAGCAACTTCACTTTCACTTTTCACTTTCATGCATTGGAGAAGGAAACGGCAACCCACTCCAATATTCTTGCCTGGAGAATCCCAGGGACGGGGGAGCCTGGTGGGCTGCTGTCTATGGGGTCACACAGAGTCGGACATGACTGAAGCAACTTAGCAGCAGCAGCACGAGGTATTTAACTATGCTTAGCTATTTCATTTTCAGGTTATATTATTTTATCATTTAGTCTACTCTAAGAGAGTAAATAAAGAGATGTTGAATAATTGGCTTAACTATAACCACAGAACCATTAGCTGAATTCTCCAGCAACAGCCAGTTTTATGACAATAGTTTTAAAATCAAACCAAAGATCCAGAGAAAAGTGGTCTAAAAAGAGGAGCTGAAACACAGGGATGGGACAGAGACAAGAAAATACATATTTTGAATTTTGGACACAAATTCAAAGCCGGGACTGAACTGAAACCTTACAGAGTCCACCAGAAGTTTCATTTCATTCATTTCATGGATGATTCTCTAACACTCCTTATTACTGCTGCCTTTGACGTTATCCAAAAATACCTACTCCCCTACATCCTGATCTCAGGGAAGACTCTGAGGATACATCTCTCAGATTGGACGCTGTCAGATGCCAGAAGGAGATTTAAGAATCCTGTACAGCGTTTGCACTGTTTATCTGACTGTAATCCCCAGTCAGCAAATGGACCAGCTGCATTTGTGACCTCCCAGAGAGTGAACAGACCTGTCTGAACAGAGCATTTCCTTGAAAATTCTTGCCCATAAAATCTGATTTTGATGTTGAAAACTTTCCACCCATGTCCCCTATAAATGCACCAGTCCCTCTTCTGAAAGAATTGGAACACCATCCAAAGAAATGGAAAAAAGATAGGGAAACACTTGCCTGGGGGTAGGAAGAGGCAGGAGAAGCCTAACAGGAGAAAAAAGTACAAAATGTACTTAATTTAATTACAGAAAGTGTAGTAAAACTAATTATCTTGACATGTGGCTATTACTCTTATTTTCTAGTTGAGATCAGGCTTTTTAAAGAAAGATATGTATAATAAAAGCTTTAATAACACCTAATCATTTAAAGCATGCGATTTAAATTCCTGAACAAGCACACAGACCATCAAAACATTTAAAGAAGTTATCATAATTCAAAATGTGATTGCAGTGTTATAATCCTGTTAAAAACCAACCAAAGCCGAAGATTCATGATAGGAAGGCAAAATAAAAAAACAAAACTGATACAAATATATATGAAGACTTTAACTGATTAACAGGAACCTTTTATATAGCACTTTCTGCCAAATAAAATTAGTATCAAAGAAGAATGGGAAAAAAAAGTCTAAGTAATCAATTACAGTTTGAGAAAAATTCTGCCACACTCTCTGCACCATAACGTCAAAATAATGTGCCAGGGGAAATTACTTTTAACACATCAAAGAATGCAAAAATGAGAACATTTCGGTAACCCCGCTGCAGTGTGCAGATTATTAGGAATATGGAAACAGTACTGAGCACTGGCATAATTGGATAGAAATGTAGAATTACAAGAACAGAAAAACCCCCATTGTGAAAAGAAGACAGTGAAGTCTCTAGTTGCTCATGTCATAAAATCAGATAAGAATATGATCCCACCTAAAAGGAGTCTCTTCTCTAATATGGTTCATTGTATAAACCTTAATCGTGTGAGATTATGTCAAGAATGTATAAGTAAAGTTTAAAAATGTAAAGTAAATAAAAATATACGTTTTGCTTACCTTTTAAATGTTCTTTCTCCTCTTTTCTATGCCAGTCCAGATGCTTGGGTATAGTTCCTCCCTGCCAGTAGATGGAGATAGTAAAATTGAGTCTTGTGGTGACCTCAAATCCTAGTGTAGGGGGTTCAGAATCTTCAATTTCAGATTTTGGAGGTAAAAATGATTTTAATGATTTAAAAGACACATAAAGCTTGTGATCATTGTTATCTGAGTCAGTCAAATGAACTCATTCATGGCCATCTGTACCAATGTATAAGGGAGAGGGTCTTGGCTGGCATAGAAAAAAATAAAAGAAAGAGCATTATTTTTAGGATATATTCCCTTGATGCTTCATTCTTCCTAAATCTTGCTCATTTACTCAACTAATATTTATTGACTAGTGACTCAAAATTGCAGATTACTACCCCAATGTTTCCATATATATTATCTCTTTAGTTTTTTTTAACAACTTTGTGAATTAGTAATAATTATCCCCTATTGTCTTGTCCCAGGAACTATTTTTAAAAGTTGCAAATGGTGAGTTGGCTCTTGCTTGCCAAGGTTCTGTGGTCCACACGATGTTTAGTTAATGGCTTCACAGATTTAGGCTGATTTAGTTTCTTCTTCCTACTGACGAAGGGACCTTGACGTTGTGGGAAACTCATTTTCTGTTAATAAAAACTGATTTGGTTTTACTTCATTTCAAATGAACACAAGTCTTGTGCCAGCTTCTCAGGAAGAAACCTAAACAGCTATGGTGCAGGGCTTTCCTGGTGGCACAATGGATAAGATTCGACCTGCCAATGTAGGGGACACGGGTTCAATCCCTGGTCCGGGGAGATCCCACATGCCTCAGAGCAACTAAGCCCACAAGCCACAACTACTGAGCTTGAGTACTCCTGAAGCCCTCCCACCCCAGAGCACATGCTCAGCAACGGGAGAAGCCCACACACCGCACTAGAGAGAAGCCCCTGCTTGCACCAACCAAAAAAAAACCTGTGCAAAGCAACGGAGACTGAGCACAGCACCCTCCCTGCAAAAAAAAAAAAAGAAAAAGAAAGAAAACCACACTATGGTTCAGCCAGTTTATAGAGATCACATGGATCATCCTGAATAAAACAGAAGTTGAGAGGAGAGTCCTGTGACGTGTTTTTTTTTTTTTTTTCTTTTATAAATTGCTCACTTAAGATCAAATTTATTAACATCTGTAATGACTGGGACTAGCTTCTGAAAAAGAATAAAATCATTATCATTTTCCAAAGCTAATAGGACATGCAAGTGTCTCTTGAAGATGATAAAGAGGCAAACTGGAAGAAAACTGAATTGAATATTGATAAAATTTGCAATAATTGGTTCCACTTTTCTCAGTTTAGTAAACCCGTTAGAATTTTAATTAAGTGAAATCTACCCCTTATTCTCATCACAAGTAAAGTCTAGGTTTATTATTCCTTGTTGTCCTGGTCCTTGATACCAACACAACACATTTTGCAAAACTAGGGCATTATACAACTTCTTTTTAAGTCTTTATCGAATTTGTTACAACATTGCGTTTGCTTTATGTTTTTTTTAAATTTTTTTGGCCCCAAGGCTTCTGAGTGAGATCTTAGCTTACCCCACCAAAGATCAAACCTACACCCCTGCATTGGAAAGAGAAGTCTTAACCACAGGGCCTCCTGGGGAAGTTTCTACCCAGCTTCTTAAACAAGAGTAATTTGTTTAATCTAAGTAATCTGTTCAATCTGTTCTGTTCCAGAGCAATTGACTAAAATAAATCTACTCTCTACACAAGCACTGTGGTGATTCTGTCCAAATGAATACACTAATATTTATACACCTCTTTCTAGCTCTTATAAGTTATTTTCAGATTACAAATCATTTTCTGACACACAAGTTTCTTCTGCTCTCACAATCACTTAGAAGAGCCAATGTATCATGCAAAATTTATTAATGCAAGAAGAGTTGGTTGTCACCTTAAATTGACCGTATAGTTTCTTGTCCAAACCAGCACATTTTTATGACTGAAATAAGGTGGTATTATTAATTGTGTCAAGACCACAGATATAAACCACGATGGTCCCTAGACAACCTGAGCTCATGGTTACCGTAATGACAAACAGCTTTACCCTTCAATCCAGTGCTTTTGAGTTTCAATCCTATTCTCTTTCCAGTACATCACGTGACTCCAGGAAACTTTTCACCTCAAACATCTGTATGAAGAATTCTGAAGTGTCTGTTTTCCTGTTAGCATCCATAGTTATTTCAGTTCACCAAGTAGAATGAATGCTTTGTTTTCATAAACTTAGTAATATCTAGTACTTTCACAGTATTTTATTCAATGTAGGTTAAAATAAAAACAGCAACAAAATAACAATCCTAACTTTAAACATTTCCTGTTTAACCTCTCTTTAATGGATTATTTCTGAGGTCTTTCTAATACTACCAAGGAAGCAGAAGACATTTTTTACCAATAATTGCTGATTTTCTGGATTCTAACTCCATTCCATTGCTTGGAATAATAGGCCTGATGTTAACTCTACTTCTAAGTGTAAACATTATTCCAGAATTCGGTACTCCTTAACAAATGATAAATTCCATATACATTTAGAGAAGATAAGAGGTCATTTGAAAGGTACCTTATCATTAGGGTTAAAAAGTATGGAAAAATGAAGCAATACTGAAAGTAAAAACTATATACCTTTCACAATGAATACTGTCTCATGTATATATATATTCCCTTACTCACTTGATTATTCATTTTTTAACTTATCTGCCTGTAACTTTATTAACAAACTTCAAGAGATTATGGATTTGCTTAGGTGTTCATTTTGCTTTGTTTTGATTGTTTTTCACTAAGGTAGCCTCACTTACAATAGAGACTTAATAAATAAGTGTTGACTGGCTGGGTTGCCCAGGAGTAAAAGCACGTGTTTCAGCTGCAAACACACTTACAAAGGAAATGTATTCAGTAAAAAGTATGATATGTGGGTAGACTCCTGGCCTATGGCTGCTTTCTGAAGATTTCTGCCTTAAGAAGAAACAAAATCCCTCATGTTGCTGAGTTATACTAAATTTGTATTTGGAGTTACGTCACCACATCTGATATCTCTAAAATAAAACTTCAAGCAACTGTAAGATTTCACCCATAGAGCATCATATTCATGAAGAAACTCTTTTTACCTTTCTGAAATCCAAAGTCAAATACTTGTTTTAAAAAATAGAATCCCCATTCTCTTGGTCAGACTTTAGAACCACACATATCTTTGAAACACAGATAAATTTGAGAGATTCTCTTCACAATTTGCATATTTACTACAATTTGCTAGAGGAGAGTTATAATAGGGGATGTTCAGAACTGATTGTGAGCATTATGGGATGGTAGGATAATATAGTAACACCATCATGGTGAAGAGCATGCTATGGGCTGGTCTGAACAGAATATAACAATATAGGAAGTTGTTGAGACAAAAACAAACTTTGACATAATTTGCTAAATAATGCCTATAATCCTCTGTTCCCTTATTATTGCTCCAAATATAAAACTAGGCTTCAGGATTCTCAACGATGTTAAAGTTATGAACTATGAATAACCACAGCTATCTTTTTAAATCCTTTTAAACCACAGGCTTGAGAAAGTTTTGAGAATCTGATGAAAAGTATGAATACTCAAGCCAGGAAATTATATATATAAATACAGACTCTCATAATTTCATACAGTAGCATACAATTTCAGAATGTTCAACCAGCCCCTGAAAACTATTCATGAATCTTTTATCTCTGAAATCAACACTCTCCTCAAAAATAACTTATCCATCATAAAGCAACCATTTGGGTAAAACATCATTAGTGTAAATGAGTAATCAATTTAGCAAAACAGGGATCAATATAAGAAATCATTCTGAAAGTCTAACTTGAGTTTGGGATTAAATAAAATATATATTTATCTTGGAGTAAATTATCACACACACACACACACACACATATACATATATATATCTCCCTGCAAGAGAATACAGTCCCTGCAATTCTGCTGGCAAGAATACTGGAGTAGGTGGCCATGCCCTCTTCCAGGGGATCTTCCCAAGCCAGGGATCAAACCCAGGTCTCCTGCATTGCAGATGGATTCTTTCCTACTGAGCCACTGAGGAAGCCTATAAGCCACATTACCATTTGTAAAATAGATAGCTTGTGGGAAGCTGTTATTTAACACAGGGAGCTCACCTCGGTGCTCTGTGATGACCTAGAGGGGGAGATAGGAGAGGGAGGTGCTAGAGGAAGGGGATATATGTATACTTACAGCTGATTCACCCTGTTATACAGCAAAAACTAACACCACAGTGTAAAGCAATTATTTTCCAATTTAAATAAAAACTAAAATAAATAATGCATATACATATTCACTTTCACTTTTCACTTTCACACAATGGAGAAGGCAATGGCAACCCACTCCAGTGTTCTTGCCTGGAGAATCCCAGGGATGGCGGAGCCTGGTGGGCTGCCGTCTATGGGGTTGCACAAAGTCGGACACGACTGAAGCGACTTAGCAGCAGCAGCAGCAGCAACATGTTTTTTACATAAAAAATAATGACACTATTTCAGACTTCTGGTGGAGAAACTCTATAAATAAACTGTTTAAAATGTTTTCTGAAGACATGTATCCAAAATGTATAATTTAGAACAATCTAAGAATTATTTTCATGTCATCCACGGGGTGCTCTAGGCAAGAAGGCTGGAGTGGGTTGCCATTTCCTTTCCCAGTGGGTCACATTTTGTCAAAACTCTTCACTGTGACCTGTCTTGGGTGGCCCTACATGGCATGGCTCATAACTTCATTGAGTTACACAAGTCCCTTTGCCATGACAAAGGGCAATCCATGAAGGGGAAAGCAAATCAACCCCGAACATTCACTTGAAGGACTACACTTTGGCCATCTGATGCAAGGAGCCGACTCAACATTAGTTGGAAAAGCCCCTAAAGCTGGAAAAGACTGAAGGCAAAAGGAAAGGGGGGCAGCGGAGGATGAGATGGTTAGGTAACATCACAAACTCAATGGACATGAATTTGAGAAAACTCTGGGAGACAGTGGAGGACAGAGGAGCCTGGTGTGCTGCAGTCCATGGGGTCGCAAGGAGTAGGACATGACTTAGCTACTGAAAACCAACAAAGAATTCTTTGCATTCATTTTTCAGTGATATTTTTCAAATATTATCTTTTTTGGAGAAAGCTTAAAGATTTGTTTTCAAGGAAATGTATACAAAACCTGATGCTCCAATACTTTGGCCACCTGATTCGAACAGCTGACTCATTGGAAAATACCCTGATGCTGGGAAAGACTAAGGGCAGGAAGAGACAGAGAAGTGATAAAGGGGGTGACAGAGGAAGAGATGGTTGGATGGCATCGCTGACTCAATGGATATGAGTTTGAATAAACTCCAGGACATAATGAAGGACAAGGGAGCCTGGTATGCTGCAGTCCATGGGGTCACAAAGAATTGGAGATAACTTAGTGACAAACAACAAAATGCAAAACCATCGATGCATGATGCTGGTTGCTTGGGGCTGGTGCACTGGGAGGACCCAGAGGGATAGTACGGGGAGGGAAGTGGGAAGGGGATTCGGGATGGGCAACACGTGTATACCTGTGGCGGATTCATGTTGAGGTATGGCAAAATCAATACAATATTGTAAAGTAATTAACCTCCAATTAAAATAAATAAATTATATTAAAAAAATAAAATAAAATGCTTTTAAAAAATGCAAAACCAGAAATAGATTCACAGAGAGAAAACAAACTTATGGTTACCAGGGGAGAGCGTGGGAGGGGAGAAGATAATTAGGAGATTGGGATAAACAGGTATACCCGACTATGTATAAAACAGATAAACAATAAAGTCCTACTGTATAGCACAGGCCACTATATTCAATATCTTCTAATAACCTATAATGGAAAAGAACATGTATACAATATGTATGCATGAGATGTATACAGAAAAGAATGTAACGTATACTTTAACTGCACTCCTATATTTCAACAAGGATTATTTACTATAATAGCTTATAAATGCAAAGACAGAGAATTTACCATTTTTGAGCATTAACAGTGGACTAGTGACTGTCAGGCGTTAGTGTGAACTATCCACCACCAATGCTCCACCAAGCAGAACACTTCTAACTAGATCAACACATCAGGAGCACAGAGATTAAAAAGTGGTGACAAATGTGGGCACCCCCCGCCCCCCAGCAACAATGCTCCCACCTGCAGGCACAGATTGATAACAAAGCTGCTTCCTTCTGAGGCTGGCTGTAACTGCACCCTAGCTTGGGTAGTAACAAGAGTTTACATATTCGGAAATGGGCAGTGGTTCTCCTGAGCCAGGGAAGGGATCAGATAGCAAGAGATAGATCTAATTTGATCCTAGTTCTCTCCTGACCAGACTGACAGTGATTCATGTGCAGAAGATATTTAAGACAACATTAGAAGTTGTCGCCTACCTTTCATTTTTAACAACCCCAAATCTTGTTCAGTCACGTTGAAAGCAGTAACACAAGGATTGCATATGTTATATATATATATATTTTTTCAGTATTTATATATTTATTTGGCTTCACTGACTCTTTGTCCCAGCACTCAGGATCTTTAGTCATGGAATGTGAACTCTAGTTGCGCAAAGTAGGATCCAGCTCCTTAACCAAGGTCCCCTGTATTGGGAGCATGAAGACTTAGCCACTGGACCACTGGGGAAGTCCCTGTTGTTATTTTTTGCTTCTTAAGGAATTGTTATGATACAATTTAAATCTTTCACTAGATTTTCTATTTCATAAAGCAAATTTAAGAAAGTTTAAAAATATAACAGTACTATATATGAATTCTACATAGATAGTTGAATATTTTTCTTAATAATATTAACTAAAGCAGGTTGTTTCTTGACAAATGTACAGTAAATTAGGTTCTTTTTCTCAGTGAACACGGTACAGAAACTTACAGGAAAACAGTGCACAGCGAGTACATTTTAAATCAGCATTGGATTCAAGCTCATGTAATGCTCTGGAATCAGCATTATTTTCTACTTGTCACTGAAGAGTAGAAGTGAAGTGGAGAAGACAATTCACCCACTTAATCACCTTATTTCTCATTAACTCCCTCTCCATAAAAAATATAGTATAACAGTAGAGTATAAGAAGTCCAGTACAATAAAAATCCTGAAAGGTGGTTAAATTATAATTCTAAAAATATGCCTTCACTCCCAAATTTCATGGTTCAGTCAGGAATGAAATATCTTAGCATGCATATGAAACTGAATTTTTTAGTAAATCATAGAACACATTCTACATAGAATTAGACTTCATAGCTGTGTCTAAATGTTTCAGTCAACAAATATTCAACGACTGCCCACTGAGTTCAGGTTATAAGAGGGGTGCCAGGCTACTGCAGCCCGGTGGAATCCAGGTTCACTGCCACACACTTAGGTGTTCCTTATTTGAACCAAAAAGTGCTGAGCGACAATGAGAGGTGACTCTTCTACCCTTGGACTAAGTGACTTTTAAAAGCGTATCAGAAGTCTCCATAGTCACTTAAGCTCCAGGAGTTGGTGATGGAAAGGGAAGCCTGGCGTGCTGCAGTCCATGGGGTCGCAAAGAGTCAGACACGACTGAACGACGGAACTGATAGTCACTTAAGGTTTCTTTTGGCATCAAGAGATGGTGGTAGTTGGTGATGGTCCAGGTGGAAGAAGCTACTATATTGTCATCACGGCCAAGGCCAAGTGTCTTTATTTCTCAATTCAAGTGAACTTAGCTATCAATCTATCGATATATGCTTTGACCTTAAAATAAGCAGCAAGTCATCTAGAGAAGGCATAGAGAATTGAAAAATGTTCACTATAACCTCAGAAGGTATGTATTTTGAGTGTTATGCATCTCTTGCTGTTCATGAGCACGTGATTATAGCTAGTTTGGGTATTTTTTTCTATATTAAATAGAGTTCCTAAATTAAAACCATAAACCTCCAATACGAAAGAATTGATGGGGAGTGCTATGAAGACATTTAAGTATCAAAGGAAAAAAAAATGTAAAAGTGAAATTTTAAGCAAAAAAGACCAAATCATTTGACTCACTGACAAAGTGATATCATGTGAGGGAATTACATGAATGAACATTTTGTGGGCATACCTGTCACTAAAACAAAACAGAAGCATTTTGAACGTTCAAATAAAATATTTTTATCTAATATAAACCAAATTGTTGAGCTGGAAACCACCTCTTTCATAGATCATTTTGAAGTCAAATAAAATTTTATTACTGCAAAAACAAACTGTTCTCAAAATGATTTCTGTGCAAACACTGTTATTTAAGGATTATCTGTCACTAGCTTTGAAAATATAACTGAAGAGTCAGTGCATCTGTTAGAGGATCAATTTATAATGCTTTACACTGAATAAAACATGCAAGGAAAATGGATATATAAAAATGACCCTCCTAAATCAGAAGCACAGAGTTTTTTTTACATTTTCAAGGAATGATCTTATGATTATTTTCTATCAATAAGCTGCCAATCAATGATAAGACAGTAACAAATTGCTCTTTTATCTGTTTCATGTTATTGTTCTATTTGGTACCACTTTCTACTTTCTGACCCACTTAAGATATCTTAGAGTCTATAGAATCTAGTCTGATACGTGGAGTTCATTCTTTGCCAAAATTTTGTCCTCAGTATTCTTCTACAATCTCAAAGCCTTGGCAAGCTTACTTCTTGAACTATCTTCCATAAACATATGCTCTTTGAATCTACATCAACAGCTCAGAACTCTCTTTCAAACCACAAAACTCACATTCCCAAGTGCTTCACTACCTTCAAATCAATATATCCTACTGCAAACTTACTCATAAGGTCTAGATGGTCTTCAACTTTATTTTTATAATATCTATGAATGGAATCACCATCTCACCAAGCAGTGAGCCTCAAAACTTCATGATTTTTAACTTTTGCTTATGACACTACATGGTCAATTTAATATGATTGAGATGATTTTTAAAATAAGACATGGCTTTAGTTCACTCAGTCCTGTCCAGCTTTTTGCAACACCATGGACTGCAGCATGCCAGGCATCCCTGTCCATCAACAACTCCTGGAGCTTGCTCGAACTCATGTCCTTTGAGTTGGTGATGCCATGCAACCACGTCATCCTCTGTCATCCCCTTCTCCTCCTGCCTCCTGCCTTCTCCTCCTGCCTTTCCCAGCATCAGGGTCTTTTCTAATGAGTCACTTCTTTGCATCAGGCAGCCAAAGTATTTGAGTTTCAGCTTCAGCATTAGTCCGCCCAATGAATATTCAGGACTGATCTCCTTTAGGATGCACTGGTTGGATCTCCTTGCAGTCCAAAGGACTCTCAAGTCTTCTCCAACACCACAGTTCAAAAGCATTAATTCTTTGGTGCTCTGCTTTCTTTATGGTCCAACTCTTACATCCATACATGACTATTGGAAAAACCATAGTTTGACTAGACAGACCTTTGTTGGTAAAGTAATGTCTCTTTTTTTGAATATTCTGTCTAGGTTTGTCATAGATTTTCTTCCAAGGAGCAAGCATCTTTTAATTTCATGACTGCAATCAGTATCTGCAGTGATTTTGGAGCCCAGAAAAATAAAGTCTGTCACTGTTTCCATTGTTTCTCCATCTACTTGCCATGAAGTGATGGGACCAGATGCCATGATCTTAGTTTTCTGAATGTTGAGTTTTAAGCCAGCTTTTTCACCCTCCTCTTTCTGTTTCATCAAGAGGCTCTTCACTTCCTCTTCATTTTCTGCCATAAGGATGGTGTCATCTGCATACCTGAAGTTATTGATATTTCTCCCGGCAATCTTGATTCCTGCTTGTGCTTCATCCAGCCCAGCATTTCGCATGATGTACTCTGCATATAAGTTAAATAAGCAGGGCGACAATATACAGCCTTGATGTACTCCTTTTCCAATTTGGAACCAGTCTGTTGTTCCATGTCTGGCTCTAACTGTTGCTTCTTGACCTGCATACAGATTTCTCAGGAGGCAGGTCAGTTGGTCTGGTAATTCCCATCTCTGGAAGAAATTTCCACAGTTTGTTTTGATCTACACAGGCTGGATGGCATCACTGACTCAATGCACATGAGTTTGGGTGAACTCCGGGAGTTGGTGATGGACAGGGAGGCCTGGTGTTCTGCAATTCATTGGGGTCGCAGAGTTGGACACAACTGAGCAACTGAATTGAACTGAACTGAACACAGTCAAAGGCTTTGATTTAGTCAATAAAGCAGAGGTAGATGTTTTTCTGGAACTCTCTTGCTTTTTCTATGATCAAATGGATGTTGGCAATTTCATCTCTGGTTCCTCTGCCTTTTCTAAATCCAGCTTGAACATCTGAAAGTTCTTGATTCATGTACTGTTGAAGCCTTGTTTGGAGAATTTTGAGCATTACTTTGATAGCCTGTGAGATAAGTGCAATTGTGCAGTAGTTTGAACATTCTTTGGCATTGATTTTCTTTGGGATTGGAATGAAAACTGACCTTTTTCAATCCTGTGGCCACTGTGGAGTTTTCCAAATTTGCTGACATATTATTGAGTGCAGCACTTTAACAGCATCATCTTTTAGGACATGCAATAGCTCAGCTGGAATTTCATCACCCCACTAGCTTTGTTCCTAGTGATACTTCCTAAGGTCGACCTGACTTCCTACTCCAGGATGTCTGCCTCTAGATGAGTGATTACACCATGGTGGTTATCTGGGTCATGAAGATCATTTTTGCATATTTCTTCTGTGTATTCTTGTCACATCTTCTTAATATCTTCTGCTTCTGTTAGATCCATACCATTTCTACCCTTTACTGTGCCCATCTTTGTATGAAATGTTTCCTTTGTAATCTCTACTTTTCTTGTAGAGATCTCTAGTTTTTCCTATTCTATTGTGTTCCTCTATTTCTTTGCACTGATCCCTGAAGAAGGCTTTCTTATCTCTCCATGCTATTCTTTGGAACTCTGCATTCATATGGGCATATTATTCCTTTTCTCCTTTGCCTTTAGCTAAAGGCAAAGATATGGCTTAGGAACCAGTTGGTGTCCAATAGGTATAGTAAGTCCCTACTTAGGAGCCTTCAATTTTCAAACTTTCAAAGATGTGAACATGGAGCTCACCAATAAGACCTGATGGAACTGGAGGCCCAGAGAGAGAATAAAGAGAGACAAGACGAATAAGTCACTGAAGAATAAAAATAGGTAATGGGATCTTTATCTGAGAAGGCATTGTGCATTTTTGAGAATAAGACCCAAACGCAGAAGGTTACATGAAGGCTGCAGCAGCTGCTCAGAATGAATCCAGCGCTATGGCATCACCTATGATGAGAAATAAAGAGCTACCACCCAGACATCACTGGATTGCCTTTTCAAGAGGGCAGATAGAATTGAATATTTCAAGGAACCAGAACTTTTGCCTCAACATCAGGTATGAGGCAGCTTGCACTCCGTGACCTGTTGCTGATGATCCTTCTGCTCTACCATCTCCCACATCTCTCCCTCCTCCAGGCAGCAGCTCTTCTTCTCTGTTCACTTGATGCCAGCCCCTGTATTCCAGCTGTTGTACTTCACTACTGTACTTTTCAAGGTACTGTCCTTTAAGATTAAAAATGTTTTATTTCTTGTTTGCTTCTTATGTATTATATGGGTGGAAAGTACATATAAACCTATTACTCTGTGTGTGTGTGTCTGTGTGTTTGTGCGTGTGTGCGTGCACGCTTGTGCTTACTTGCTCAGTTGTGTCTGACTCTTTGCGACTCCATGAACTATAGCCCACCAGGCTTCTCTGTCCATGGAATTCTCCAGGCCAAGATAATGGAGTGGGTTGCCATTCCCTTCTCCAGTACTCTTGCCTGGAAAATCCCATGGATGGAGGAGCCTGGTGGGCTGCAGTTCACAGGTCACTAAGTCCGACACGACTAAGTGACTTCACTTTCACTCTTTACTTTCATGCATTGGAGAAGGAAATGGCAACCTACTCCAGTGTTCTTGCCTTGATAATCCCAGGGACGGGGGAGCCTGATGGGCTGCCGTCTATGGGGTCGCACAGAGTCGGACATGACTGAAGCGACTTAGCAGCAGCAGCAGCAGCCATTCCCTTCTCCATGGGATCTTTCCGACCCATGGATCAAACCTAGGTCTCCTGGTCTCCTGCATTGCAGATGGATTACCATAGAGTCGATCTTGTCAGTTGGGTACCTAGGCCAACTTTGTTGGACTTATGAACAAATTAGATTTAAGAAACAGGCTCTTGGAACAGAATTCCTTTTTATAAAGGAAACTTACTGTATTGGTTACTATTGTTTCTACAACTGCCTTCAATATGGAACACTCAATTTAATCAAATGGCAATCTTCCTCTTCATTAATAAAGGTTGAATTTCCCAGCCCTGTGACCCTACAGAGTTTGCCATCTTCAAGTAACAATATATTTGTGTACTACGTGGACATATCTATAAGTGAAACAAATCTGTATTAAAATGAATACTGATAATCCTTTAGCTCCTTAAGGTATAGACTTAGGAAAAAACATATTTCACCAATATGCCTATTTATTTCTGCTTTTATCACAGTGAATTTTTAAGTGAACACAATTAAGAGGAAAGTTGCTTCCAACATTTTAAAAAAGGTTGGTAAGGCTTTTTGTCACACACGTACACACACAAAAGCTTAATTTTAGTAGGCAAATTGTGATTCTTTTAGGTCTTAAGTAACTATATCTTAACATGTCAAAAATATATATTTTTAATATTTTACCCCTGAGTGTTATTTAAATGTTTTTGTGTATGTATAAGTCATGTTTAATTTCATTTATTTTCCCATGAAGTGAAGTGAAGTGAAGTTGCTCAGTCGTGTCCGACTCTTTGCGACCCTGTGGGCTGTAGCCCATCAGGCTCCTCTGTCCATGGGATTTTCCAGGCAAGAATACTGGAGTGGGTTGCCATTTCCTTCTCCAGGGGATCTTCCCGACCCAGGGATTGAACCCAGGTCTCCCACATTGCAGGCAGATGCTTTAACCTCTGAGCCACCAGGGAAGCCCATACAGTTGGCCAATATTCTAAACACTTGGCCATTCTGTCTCACAAATTAGATTGCTATATGTGTATAAATCAAGGGGCTTCCTTGGTGGCTCAGACAGTAAAGAATTTGCCTGTAATGCAGAGAACCTGGGTTCTATCCCTGGGTCAGGAAGATCCCCTGGAGAAGGGAATGGCAACCAACTCCAGCTAGCCTGGAGAATCCCAAGGATAGAGAAGGCTGTTGGGCTATTGTCCATGGGGTCGCAGAGAGTCAGACATGACTTGAGTTTTTGTTTTTAACGTTTTTTGTGTATGGTGCAAGTCATATTTAATTTCATTTTTTTTCCCATATGGATGGTGAATATTCTAAACACTTGTCCATTCTGTCTCACAAATTAAACTACTATAAACTGTGGAAAATTCTGAAAGAGATGGGAATACCAGACCACCTGATCTGCCTCTTGAGAAATCTGTATGCAGGTCAGGAAGCAACAGTTAGAATTGGACATAGAAAAACAGACTGGTTCCAAATAGGAAAAGGAGTACGTCAAGGCTGTATATTGTCACCCTGTTTATTTAACTTATATGCAGAGTACATCATGAGAAACGCTGGACTGGAAGAAACACAAGTTGGAATCAAGATTGCCGGGAGAATTCTCAATAACCTCAGATATGCAGATGACACCACCCTTATGGCAGAAAGTGAAGAGGAACTAAAAAGCCTCTTGATGAAAGTGAAAGTGGAGAGTGAAAAAGTTGGCTTAAAGCTCAACATTCAGAAAACGAAGATCATGGCATCCGGTCCCATCACTTCATAGGAAATAGATGGAGAAACAGTGGAAACAGTGTCAGACTTTATTTTTCTGTGCCCCAAAATCACTACAGATGGTGACTGCAGCCATGAAATTAAAAGACGCTTACTCCTTGTAATTAAAGTTATGACCAACCTAGATAGCATATTCTGGAGAAGGCAATGGCACCCCACTCCAGTACTCTTGCCTGGCAAATCCCATGGACCGAGGAGCCTGGTAGGCTGCAGTCCATGGGGTCGCTGAGAATTGCACATGACTGAGTGACTTCATTTTCACTTTTTACTTTCATGCATTGGAGAAGGAAATGACAACCCACTCCAGTGTTCTTGCCTGGAGAATCCCAGGGATGGGCGAGCCTGGTGGGCTGCCGTCTATGGGGTCGCACAGAGTCGGACATGACTGATGCGACTTAGCAGCAGCAGATAGCATATTCAAAAGCAGAGACATTACTTTCCAACAAACGTTCATCTAGTCAAGGCTATGGTTTTTCCTGTGGTCATGTATGGATGTGAGAGTTGGACTGTGAAGAAGGCTGAGGGCCGAAGAATTGATGCTTTTGAACTGTGGTGTTGGAGAAGACGCTTGAGAGTCCCTTGGACTGCAAGGAGATCGAACCAGTCCATTCTGAAGGCATCAGCCCTGGGATTTCTTTGGAAGGAATGATGCTAAGGCTGAAACTCCAGTATTTTGGCCACCTCATGCAAAGAGTTGACTCATTGGAGAAGACTCTGATGCTGGGAGGGATTGAGGGCAAAAGGAGAAGGGGACAACAGAGGATGAGATGGCTGGATGGCATCACTGACTCGATGGATGTGAGTCTGAGTGACCTCCGGGAGTTGGTGATGGACAGGGAGGCCTGGCGTGCTGCAATCCATGGGGTCGCAAAGAGTCAGACACGACTGAGCGACTGATCTGATCTGATGTATATAAATCAATTTATGTCTTTTTAAAATCTTTTTCAATGTACTATTTGGCTGTTCTTCAACAAAAAACACCCTATATTTATACCTTTATAATAAATTTTAATGCCTTGGTTACTCATAGCCCACTATTTTCTACATTAGTTTTAAAGTTAGCTAACTGAGTTCCATGAAATTTTATAAGAATCTCATTGAAATAATGCTTAATTTATAAAATTATTGGAGGATACTTTATATAACTGTAATATTAAATTCTCCCAGCAGTAAACACGGTATTCCTCTCATTTATTTACATTTTATGTTTTTTTCTTTGTAAGGCTATTTGAACAACTCCAAAGATAGTTACTGAAAATATAAGGAACATAGATAAAACTGCTATTGAGTACACGCCTGTCAGCTAGAAAATGCCAGCATCAGATTTGTGATCTTATTATCAACATCCCAAAGCTGAATTCAGGGGTATGGAATAAAAACAGATGCACAGTGGAAAATGTATCCACTGCTAGTGTTCTCAAAAATGTCAGCTGTTAAAATGTTCTAGCTCTTGGCTCCTCCCCCATCACCAAAATAGACACTTGCCTCACTTAAGACACATGTACAGCTTTACTGCTCTCCAGCTACTATTTCAGTAAAGTTCTAATTATCTTTACAAAGATCTCACACATCTGTTTTTAGTTGAACTGAAAGGTAGCAATTGTGTAGTTGTCATGAGTAGGGTAATTTTTCACACCTTTCACCATGGATTCTTCATCACACGACATTCAGTTTTTCCTCGGTACTTATAACTCTGAAATCATCTTGCATAACATGCATTAGCTTCATTGTCCCTCTCTGCCTTCCAGAAGAGGGATTCCTGGAAAGCTAACAAGTGTCTGTTCTGTTTATTGCCACATCCCCAGCATCAAGAACAATACATGGTCCATAGGCGGTGCACAATGTGTCTGTTGAACTAATAAACTGATATGTATCTAACGATATGCCTTGTATATAACTATACAAGTGTCAGACTGTCTTAATGGTCTCATGATTTTTTGAAAATTCACTAGCGATCCAGCAGTTAGGACTCAGCTTCCACTGCCCAGGTTCAATCCTGGTTGGAGAACTAAGATCTTGCAAACCACGTAGCACAGCCAGGGGAAAAAAAAAGGTTTATGATTTTGTAATGCTGCTGTCTATTTAGCAAGGACCCCAAAAGGACTGGCATCCTAGCCAAACCACGAGCATCTACTCAACAAAAATGACTGACTTGACTTACTTAACTGTCTCATGACTCCTCCCACTCCTTCCTATCAATTCTTTTTACCCATTTATTACACTTTAACAAGTCTCTTTTTTATCCCCTCTCATTTAAAAGGACTTTCTTTTTCCTCTCTCCATTTATCTCACCCAAAGGAATTTCATTAGGATGAAAGCTTAGAATGTTTCAGACGAATTTCATAGGGCTAAATATCACAAGGCTGAAGTGAACTTAAATGTTTTTGTTTTAACTCTTGAACAAAAAGATGAGCACAGCATGTAATGATCTTCTGCTTCTGAGAAATTTCCTCTTTTGTATACGGTCTCTGTGAAGCTCTATTCTTCATAATCTGCTTGAAAATGCTATCCCTACCATATTTACCAATAAATGGCTTTTATCTTGTTTACTTATAAATAAATTGATATTGCACAATTGTTTCCACCAGGTTTGTAAAAAACACTTTTTTTGAGAAAGAAGAAATATGGAATGAGTGCTTCAAAAGAGTGCTCAGTTACTATACCACTGATACACAAACACCATGAAGTTTAAGAAATCCTTTAAATACAAAGTTGTTTCCTATGGGGAAATAAATGGTTTTCTCACCCATTCAGGTTCACCACGGTAGCCCAAAGTTTAACCTAGTTTTAATGCCATTTATTTGTATATTATATCTTGTTATAGTTACATGACAACAAAAGCTATGCTTTATAAAAGTGCTGCAACGTTTCTTTAAAGAAACTGTTCAAAGGAAATGGTAAATGGGGAAAGATCACAGAAAACACTGAACACTGAGGGATTCAAAACACTAAAAGTCAATATGGAGGGAAAATCCTATAGGTCAACAGAATAAAGGTTCACAAGCAGGAGCGTTTTTGTGTTGAGTGTATGGTACAAAGAAAATCAACATGGGACATAAAGGCCATAATCCTTGGTATTCCTTCCTGTGAACGGCTCGGTCTGCAGTAGCAGCTGCAACTTCTCTTAAGGAGATGCCAACACGGGGGTTTAATCAGCTTAGGGTGGGAAGTGTGTAAGAAATTCTTTGCAAATATGAGCACTAAAAAAGAGACAAATGGAAAGAAGTGGAACAAATCTAGGCAATTTATAGAGGAACAGGCCTAAAATGGATTAGGTTTAAAAATATTATCCTGGCAAAGACTGGAAATCAAGAAACAAATAAGCAAGGCAAGGACCCAGGGAGTCTAACCAAAAAGTGACTGAGTTGTCCAGAGTTTTTGGTTACAGTTTTGATGGAATATATGAAGTGGTGCAGGGATAATCATAAAAACAACTGAATGAATAAACTGACTCTTGTAATGGGCCTTGCCTAAGAGAATTCATCTTTTATGACTGTCACCTATTTCAAAGCATCCAATCATTTTTGCTCAATACCTATATATTTAGGTTTTTGTTTATAGATTAATATAAAGTGTGCTTAGATAATTAACTCAAGTGAAAATGAGTTAAGAAAGACTCCAGGAAAGTTTGTTAAAGAGAATATACTTCTTAGACTATACTGCTTAAATACTGTAGTCACGGGCTTTAAAAGATATATTTTTTTTATGTTATTAGCTAGTCTGTAATACTCTGCTATTACTGTAAATGGACACTGGGATCCTGACAATGTGTTGTCCATAGAAAGATAAAGGTGTCCCCAAGGTTGTGTCCATTTCAGGCTTTTAACTTTATACTACTGACTGTCTGTTATAGACCTCTAGAGACTAGTTCTCAAATGCTTTTTTTTTTTTTAATTTAAAAAATTTTATTTTATTTAACTTTACAATATTGTATTGGTTTTGCCATATATCAAAATGAATCTGCCACAGGTATACATGTGTTCCCCATCCTGAGCCCTCCTCCCTCCTCCCTCCCCATACCATCCCTCTGGGTCGTCCCAGTGCACCAGCCCCAGGCATCTGGTATCAGGCATCGAACCTGGAGTGGTGACTCGTTTCATATATGATATTATACATATTGCAATGCCATTCTCCCAAATCATCCCACCCTCTCCCTCTCCCAGAGTCCAGAAGACTGTTCTATACATCAATGTCTCTTTTGCTGTCTCGTATACAGGGTTATTGTTACCATCTTTCTAGATTCCATATATATGCATTAGTGTACTGTATTTGTGTTTTTCTTTTTGGCTTACTTCACTCTGTATAATAGGCTCCAGTTTCATCCACCTCTTTAGAACTGATTCAAATGTATTCTTTTTAATGGCTGAGTAATACTCCATTGTGTATATGTACCACATCTTTCTTAAATGCTTTTTTTTTTTTAATAAATCTATACCTTTTCTGGTCCTCAATAATTAAATGGCATATTTTAAAGGAATAAAACTAATAAAATAATAAATAACAAAAAAACCCTTAAGATCATAAAAATAAACCTCTTTAAAAAGCATACATAAGATCACTAAACCTCTATTTACCACTTAGATTAAAAATAATACTTTGCCCACTCTCTTTATACCTGGACTCCTTTAACCAATAGTCATAGCTCTGTCCTGTTTCACACTTGTCATAAATATAATAATATACTGAAATTTATTTGTACATATACAATATGTACACACACATCACTAAACCCAAATATAAACAATGAGTCACAGGTGTGGATTGCTGGGAAATCAGAAAATGAGCCTATGGTCTGAAACAAGTGCAAACAAGGCTAGGACTTCAAATCCCAAAACGTGATTAAGGATTTGTTTATTCTAACACACACATTAGCAGATATTTCTGGTGGCATCACTTTGATTAGCTTCAACTGGAATAGTCTGTTGACTCAGAGCTTCAAAGGGTAGGCGGCCAGAGGGGAACCAGCACACAGCCATGGACCAGACGCACTGACCTCTTCCCATGTGAGCATCCAGGCACATCAGCCAGGCTCTGGCAACTTAGAGGCCTTTGCTGTTCTTTAATTAAAGAATGTGTTTAAATTTTATCTCCTTAACCAGGCTAGACATTACTTGAGGCCACAAAATATACTTTCGTATGTTTTCCTTTTCAACATTCCAAATCAATGCAACTGAATATAGAATTTCAAATGATTCCATCTTTGACAAGAACCATTCTGCACCCAATAAGCATTTAAGTACATATGAATCTTAGGATTTCTGTGAATGATAACATTCAGACTGTTAGCCATTTGTTAAAAAAAAGAAGAACTCTTACACTGAAATAAACTATCTATATAACACGAAATCTATAAAACTCAGCAGTGGCCACAGGACTGAAAAAGGTCCATTTTCATTCCAATTCCAAAGAAAGGCAATGCCATAGAACTTTCAAACTGCCACACAATTGCACTCCTCTCACATGCTAGTAAAGTAATGCTCAAAATTCTACAAGCCAGGCTTCAACAATATGTGAACCGTGAGCTTCCAGATGTTCAAAGCTAGATTTATAAAAGGCAGAGGAACCAGAGATCAAATTGCCAACATGCACTGGATCATCGAAAAAGCAAGAGAATTCCAGGAAAAACATCTACTTCTGCTTTATTGACTACGCCAAAGCCTTTGACTGTGTGGATCACAACAAACTGTGGAAAATTCTGAAAGAGATGGGAATACCAGACCACCTGACCTGCCTCCTGAGAAATCTGTAAGCAGGTCAAGAAGCAACAGTTAGAACTGGACATGGGACAACAGATTGGTTCCAAATCGGGAAAGGAGTATGTCAAGGCTGTATATTGTCACCCTGATTGTTTAACTTATATGCAGAGGATTAGAACTGGACATGGGACAACAGATTGGTTCCAAATCGGGAAAGGAGTATGTCAAGGCTGTATATTGTCACCCTGATTGTTTAACTTTTATGCAGAGGACATCATGTGAAATGCCAGGCTGGAGCACAAGTTAAAATCAAGATTGTGGGGAGAAATATCAATAACCTCAGATATGCAGATGACACCATCCTTAAGCAGAAAGCAAAGAACTAAAGAGCCTCTCAATGAAAGTTAAAGAGGAGAGTGAAAAAGTTGGCTTGAAACTCAACATTCAGAAAACTAAGATCATGGCATCTGGTCCCATCACTTCATGGCAAATAGATGGGGAAACAATGTAAACAGTGACAGACTTTATTTGGGGGGGGCTCCAAAATAACTGCAGATGGTGACTGCAGCCATGAAATTAAAAGACACTTGCTCCTTGGAAGAAAAGCTATGATCAATCTAGACAGCATGTTAAAAAGCAGAAACATTACTTTACCAACAAAGGTCCGTCTAGTCAAAGCTATGATTTCTCCAGTAGTCATGTATGGATGTGAGAGTTAAAGAAAGCTGAGCACCAAAGAATTGATGCTTTTGAAATGTGGTGTTGGAGGAGCCTCTTGAGAGTCCCTTGAACTGCAAGGAGATCCTACCAGTCCATCCTAAAGGAAATCAGTCCTGAATATTCTTTGGAAGGACTGATGCTGAAGCTGAAACTCCAATACTTTGGCCACCTGATGCAAAGAGCTGACTCACTGGAAAAGACCCTGATGCTGGGAAAAATTGAATGCAGGAGAAGAAGGGGATGACAGAAGATGAGATGGTTGGATGGCATCACTGATGTGATAGACATGAGTTTGAGTAATCTCCAGGATTTGGTGATGGACAGGGAGATCTGGCATCCTGAAGTCCATGAGGTCGCAGAGTCAGACACGACTGAGTGACTGAACAGATAAAACACTAAATGCATCATGAAATTTACAAAATAAATACAACATCTACTATTTATTATAACTGACCCCTGCCAAGATTAGGATTATCCAACTACTTTTCACCCATCTAGATTAGCAACTCACGGAATAGGTTAAGAAAAATAGTTTGACCACAGCTCTTATCTCCTCATCCCTGAATCCAAAGTAAGCATGACGGCCGGCCTTCTTCCTGGGGATCCAGTTCAGAAACTTGCTCTGGATCACTGTTTCTGAAAGTGTAGTAAATGAACCACTAGAAGGCAATGGCAACCCACTCCAGTACTCTTGCCTGGAAAATCCCATGGACGGAGGAGCCTGATGGGCTGCAGTCCATGGGGTCACTAAGAGTTGGACACAACTGAGCAACCTCACTTGCACTTTTCACTTTCATGCATTGGAGAAGGAAATGGCAACCCACTCCAGTGTTCTTGCCTGGAGAATGCCAGGGACCAGGGAGCCTGGTGGGCTGCCATCTATGGGGTCGCACAGAGTCGGACACAACTGAGGCGACTTAGCAGCAGCAGCAGCAGCAGCAGCAGCAGTTCTTAATGTTATTTTGGTTAGTATATTGAAAAGGCATGTTCTTTAACAGTTGATAATTCAATTTAATAGATGTTATATATACTTATATTTTTGTTTTCATGGATATTTCCTACTGCTTTCTTTAAAAAAAAAAATCTATTCATTTAAGAGAAGAGTTGTTCAATGTAAGGCAAAAATTTTAGAGAATATTTGAGTGAATAATTTAGTGACTAACAGGGAGTATAATTTTGGTAAAAACTGTGAACATGTATAAAGCAGTGTCATATCTTGAATAACAGCAAGAAGTTCATGAGAATGGAATCAAGGCTGACACGCTCACTGTTTTATACCAAGGGTCCATCCAGCACATTCTTTGGATTTATTATGCTCTTAAAAAACATTTGGGAAGTATATAATTTGCCTTGTCACTTGATTTAAAAAAAATTAGGGACCCAAAATCGGGGAAGGCAATGGCACCCCACCCCAGTACTTTTGCCTGGAAAATCCCATGGACAGAGGAGCCTGGTAGGCTCCAGTCCATGGGGTCGCTAAGAGTCGAACACGACTGGCGACTTCACTTTCGCTTTTCACTTTCATACGTTGGAGAAGGAAATGGCAACCCACTCCAGTATTCTTGCCTGGAGAATCCCAGGGACAGGGGAGCCTGGTGGGCTTCTGTCTGTGGGGTCACACGACTGAAGCGACTTAGCAGCAGCAGCAGGGACCCAAAATAAGTAGAAGAAATCATAAAATCAGAGCAGAAATAGACGAAATAGAAACAAAGAAAACAATATCAAACAAAAATGAAACTAAAAGCTGGTTCTTCGAAAAGAAACAAAATTGATAAACCTTTAGCCAAATTCATCAAGAAAAAAAGAGAGAGGACTCAAATCAATATAATTACAAATGAAAAGGAAGAAGTTACAACAGACATTAAGGAAATAAAATAAAGATCATAAGAGATTACTACAAGCAACTACATGCCAATTAAATGAATAATCTGGAAGAAATGGACAAATTCCTAGAAAGATACAACAGCCGAACTGAACCAGGAAGAAAGAAAATATGACCAGACTAATTACAAGTAACGAAATTGAAACTGTGATTAAAAATCTTCCAACAAGCAAAAGTCCAGAACCAGACTGCTTTACAGGTGATTTGTGTCAAACATTTAGAGAAGAGCTAACATTTCAAACTCTTCCATAAAAACTGAAGAGGAGGAACATTCCCAAGCTTATTCTATGAGGCTACCATTATGTTGATACCAAAACCAGACAAAGACATCATTAAAAAAAAAAAAAAAAAAGATTAGAGGCCAATAACACTGATGAACATAAATGCAATAACCCTCAACACAATACTAGCAAACAGAACCCACAAAACATTAAAAGGATCATACATCATGATGAGGTGGGATTTATCTCAGGGATGCAAGGATTCTTTAATATGTACAAATCAATCAATGTGATACACTATATTAACAAATTGAATAATAAAAACCATACGATCATTTCAATAGATGCAGAAAAAGCTTTTGACAAAATTCAGCACGTTTATGATAAAAACTCTCCAGGAAGTGGGCATAGAGGGAACCTACCTCAATATAATAAATGCCACATACATGACAAAACCCACAGCAAACATCATTCTCAGTGGTGAAAAACTGAAAGCATTTCTTCTAAAATCACGAACAAGATAAGGGTGCCCACTCTCTCCACTATTATTCAACATACTTTGAAAATCCTAGCCACAGCAATCAGAGAATAACAAGAAATAAAAGTAATCTAGATAGGAAAAGAAGAAGTTAAAAAAAATAAGAAGCATCAGCTTTGAGCAAAAAAACAGCAAAATTACATATGTAAAGTGATGCAATGAATACTAAAGTCCAATATTGCAAAGATCTTTTGTTGCTTTTACTGAAACTACAACAAGTTATTCCTGGTCAAAACCCTGAAAGCTGGCCCCTGGATTATAACAATATAACAAAGTTCGTGTTTACTGTTACATATGCAGGTATCAACACTTGCAGAAATAATGATGAAATTTGTAGGACTGAAGACAGTGTGACATGGCCAAATACCAGATATGAAGTTCCTTCTATACTAAAATCAAAACCAAAACCTTAACAACCCTTTGGACATCAGCTCTGAGACTTTAAATTACAACATGCTCAAAAAATGTGAAAACAACTGTATAATAATTGCCCAACTGTATAAGTGTAAACATAGGAAAAGGAGTATGTCAAGGCTGTATATTGTCACCCTGCTTATTTAACTTCTATGCAGAGTACATCATGAGAAACGCTGGACTGGAAGAAGCACAAGCTGGAATCAAGATTGCTGGGAGAAATATCAATAACCTCAGATATGTGGATGACACCACCCTTATGGCAGAAAGTGAAGAGGAACTAAAAAGCCTCTTGATTAAAGTGAAAAAGGAGAATGGAAAAGTTGGCTTAAAGTTCAACATTCAGAAAACAAAGATCATGGCATCCGGTCACTTCACTTCATGGGAAATAGATGGGGAAACAGTAGAAACAGTGTCAGACTTTATTTTGCAGGGCTCCAAAACCACTGCAGATGGTGACTGCAGCCATGAAATTAAAAGACACTTACTCCATGGAAGGAAAGTTATGACCAACCTAGATAGCATATTCAAAAGCAGAGACATTACTTTGCCAACAAAACTTCATCTAGTCAAGGATATGGTTTTTCCTGTGGTCATGTATGGATGTGAGAGTTGGACTGTGAAGAAGGCTGAGCGCTGAAGAATTGATGCTTTTGAACTGTGGTGTTGGAGATGACTCTTGAGAGTCCCTTGGACTGCAAGGAGATCCAACCAGTCCATTCTGAAGGAGATCAGCCCTGGGTGTTCTTTGGAAGGAATGATGCTAAAGCTGAAACTCCAGTACTTTGGCCACCTCTTGCGAAGAGTTGACTCATTGGAAAAGTCTCTGTTGCTGGGAGGGATTGGGGGCAGGAGGAGAAGGGGATGACAGAGGATGAGATGGCTGGATGGCATCACTGACTCGATGGATGTGAGTCTGAGTGACCTCCGGGAGTTGGTGATGGACAGGGAGGCCTGGCGTGCTGTGAACCATGGGGTCACAAAGAGTCGGACACAACTGAGCGACTGAACTGACTGAAACACATACAGCTGTGTATTATATGGTTAATAAGTTGACTTAACTACAACAAATATGGAAAGAAAAAATGTATATCATCAAATAACCATTTTCAAGGAATTAAAAAAGTAAAACTATAGATCACAAGCTGTACATCAATATTTATTTAAATATTTAAAATATTTATTAAATATCCAGTTTGAAGACTCAAACACAAGAACAACTTTAGTTTAAGGTGGTTTCTAGACAGACCATGGAGAACAATGACAACTCAGATACAACAAAACCTATGACTAGCAAAATAGATCTTACCCAATCTGGGGAGAATTTACACATGATAAAGTCAAGGCAGCTGAAATAAACAACAACAATAAAAAATCAGTAGTTTCCCTATGATTCAGCTTAAGAAATTAACCAAGCCAATCCACCTGAAAAAAAAAAAAAAAAAGACAATACTGCATTTACCTCCAGCTGCCTCTTGGTCAAAAACATTGGGTAGATGTCAAACAGAATAAAACTTCTCTATTTGATAACTTATTTTTGAAATGGCTAGGGTGAGTTTAGGTATATGAACCACCCTGATCATGTAGATATTGAAATTATCATAAAACAAAGCAAAAATAATTGATGAGTGCACAAAGAATTATTTTCCTCTCTTCCCAATCTCACCACATTCACTAATGTACTATCTATGGATTTTTCTACTTGGGGTATTTCATATAAATAAGATCATATAATAAGCGGCCTTTTATGAATAGCTTCTTTTACTTTGTTTCCTTATTGATTACCTGTCTGGATGATAAATTCACTGTTAGAAGTGTAGTATCAACAACCCTACTCTTACTGAATTTTGTTTCCCCTTTCTTATCTCTTAGTATTTGCTTAGTATATTGGGGTACTCCCATGAAGTAGGATGTAAGCAGGAAGTTTTTAGTAGGTGTCCTTTATCAAGTTGAGGAAATTTCCTCTACTCCTAGTTTGCTGAGTTTCTATTAGTAAAGCATTTTAGATTATTTGTTCCATATTATCTGCATATTGAATGATCACATATTTTTCCTGCTTTATTTTGCTGGTATGGTCAATTTCACTGATTTTTGTTTTATATTGGGTTTTGTCATTGTTTTTGCTGTTGTTTCTTTTTCTTTATTTATTTTAACCATTTAATTTTATCCAAAACTTTATCATTATTCATTTGTTTATGTTTAAATTGGAGGATAACTGCTTTAAATATTGTATTAGCTTCTGCTTTTCAACAATATGAATCAGCTACATTAAACTTTTAATTTTGTACGGGACTATAGTTGATTGCAGCCATGAAATTAAAAGACGCTTACTCCTTGGAAGGAAAGTTATGACCAATATAGATAGCATATTCAAAAGCAGAGACATCACTTTGCCAACAAAGGTTCGCCTAGTCAAGGCTATGGTCTTTCCTGTGGTCATGTATGGATGTGAGAGCTGGACTGTGAAGAAGGCTGAGCGCCGAAGAATTGATGCTTTTGAACTGTGGTGTTGGAGAAGACTCTTGAGAGTCCCTTGGACTGCAAGGAGATCCAACCAGTCCATTCTGAAGGAGATCAGCCCTGGGATTTCTTTGGAAGGAATGATGCTAAAGCTGAAACTCCAGTATTTTGGCCACCTCATGTGAAGAGTTGACTCATTGGAGAAGACTCTGATGCTGGGAGGGATTGAGGGCAGGAGGAGAAGGGGACGACAGAGGATGAGATGGCTGGATGGCATCACTGACTCGATGAATGTGAGTCTGAGTGACCTCCGAGAGCTGGTGATGGACAGGGAGGCCTGGCGTGCTGCAGTTCATGGGGTCGCAAAGAGTCGGACAGGACTGAGCGACTGATCTGATCTGATCTGATCTGATAGTTGATTAACAATGTTAGTTTCAGGAGTCCAGCAAAGTGATTCAGTTATACATATACACTTCCCTATTCTTTTTCAAATTCTTTTCCCATTTAGATTGTTATGTAACATTGGACAGACTTCCCTGTGCTACACAGTAGGCCTTTGTTCATTACCTATTTTAAATAAAGCAGTGTGTATAGGTCCATCTCCTGAAACTCCCGAACTTCCTGCCCCTTCTTCCCATCCTTCCCCCTGCCCCTATAACCATAGACTCATTCTCCTAAGTCTATGAGTCTGTTTATACTTTGTAAATAAGCATTAAAGACTTCAGTTCCTTGCTCCCTCTTTTAAGTTGCTTACTTTCTTAAAACCCTACTCTTGGAAAACAGCCCAATTGTGACACAGATAACAGGAAAATGAATTCTCCAAAGGCACAAGAAAGCTAAACAAGTGAGTGTCACTAGCAAATAAAGTACATTAATAATAAAGAATAAAGCTGCTGATCAGTCGTTAAGCCTTTACATAAACAATGGGGCATTTACTCCAAATTCCAGTATTCTAAAACATGATTTATGGACATTTTAGAGCTACTGTATAGAACACACAGATTTTCACTGCTTTGATTTTAAACAATAACAAATTATTTTCCTCTCCTGAAATATAGTTCTTTAAGACCGTATATTACCAGACAGACTTTCCAAGCTACACTTTATATCTCACAAAGTAATAAGTCTTCCAAGTCTTATGTATCTTATATCTGACTGTTTCATTACAGTACAACTGAAAAACCTTTTTTTTTAATTATTTTAAAACTTAAGTCTTCAACTCTTGGCATTTACTATCTATCTTTTAATTCCTTTGCAAATTGTATCAAAGAATTTTCTGACAAAAATATTTTAGGGAAAACAAACTGCCTCAAGATTCAAAAACCTTAAAAGAATTCTCTCCCCTGTTTCCAAGATATAATAATACAAAAATACAGCATGGTATAATTCATTTAATGTGAAGAAGTATTAAGGAAGTTATCCTTAAATGTGCATGAAATGCCCCAGATATAAGACAACCTAAAAAATACTCCAAAAACATAAGATAGTTAAATTATCACTTTAAATAAATAAAGACATGGGGTTCAGAAAGCTAAAATATGCCACACATAAAGCTTATAATTACAGAAAGTTGTGTTGATAAAGATTTTTTATCTTGTTAAAAAAGTAAAATTTGGCTCAATGGAGATATTTTCACTAAAATCAATCAGCAGTAGGTTCTGAAACGGGGTTTCCCTGGTGGCGAAGTTGTAAAGTACTGCCTGCCAGTGCAGGTGACATGTGTTCAATCCCTGGGTCAGGAAGATCCCCTGGAGAAGGAAATGACAACCCTCTCAGTACTCCTGCCTGAAGAATTCCATGGACAGAGGAGCCTGATGGGCTAAATATCGTCCATGGGATACGCAAAAAGAGTGGGACACAACTGAGCGACTTAACAACAGCAACAGATTCTGAAATAGAATCCCCTAATATATCTACTACTGTGGGCAGGAATCCCTTAGAAGAAATGGAGTAGCCATCATGGTCAACAAAAGAGTCCGAAATGCAGTACTTGGATGCAATCTCAAAAACGACAGAATGATCTCTGTTCGTTTCCAAGGCAAACCATTCAATGTCACAGTAATCCAAGTCTACGCCCCAACCAGTAACGCTGAAGAAGCTGAAGTTGAACAGTTCTATGAAGACCTACAAGACCTTTTAGAACTAACACCTAAAACAGATGTCCTTTTCATTATAGGGGACTGGAATGCAAAGGTAGGAAGTCAAGAAACACCTGGGGTAACAGGCAAATTTGGCCTTGGAATATGGAATGAAGAAGGGCAAAGACTAATAGAGTTTTGCCAAGAAAATGCACTGATCATAATAAACACCCTCTTCCAACAACACAATAGAAGACTCTACACATGGACATCACCAGATGGTCAATACCGAAATCAGATCGATTATATTCTTTGCAAAGATGGAGAAGTATACAGTCAGCAAAAACAAGACCAGGAGCCGACTGTGGCTCAGATCATGAACTCCTTATTGCCAAATTAAGCCTTAAATTGAAGAAAGTAGGGAAAACCAGTAGACCATACAGGTATGACCTAAATCAAATCCCTTATGATTATACAGTGGAAGCGAGAAATAGATTTAAGGGCCTAGATCTGATAGATAGAGTGCCTGATGAACTATGGAATGAAGTTCGTGACATTGTACAGGAGACAGGGATCAAGACCATCCCCATGGAAAAGAAATGCAAAAAAGCAAAATGGCTGTCTGGGGAGGCCTTACAAATAGCTGTGAAAAGCAAAGGAGCAAAGGAAAGATATAAGCATCTGAATGCAGAGTTCCAAAGAATAGCAAGAAGAGATAAGAAAGCCTTCTTCAGCGATCAATGCAAAGAAATAGAGGAAAACAACAGAATGGGAAAGACTAGGGATCTATTCAAAAAAATCAGAGATACCAAAGGAACATTTCATGCAAAGATGGGCACAATAAAGGACAGAAATGGTATGGACCTAACAGAAGCAGAAGATATTAAGAAGAGGTGGCAAGAATACACAGAAGAACTGTACAAAAAAGATCTTCACAACCCAGATAATCACGATGGTGTGATCACTGACCTAGAGCCAGACATCCTGGAATGTGAAGTCAAGTGGGCCTTAGAAAGCATCACTACGAACAAAGCTAGTGGAGGTGATGCAATTCCAGTGGAGCTATTCCAAATCTTGGAAGATGATGCTGTGAAAGTGCTGCACTCAATATGCCAGCAAATTTAGAAAATTCAGCAGTGGCCACAGGAGAATGCTCAAAATTCTCCCAAGCCAGGCTTCAGCAATATGTGAACCGTGAACTTCCTGATGTTCAAGCTGGTTTTAGAAAAGGCAGAGGAACCAGAGATCAAATTGCCAACATCTGCTGGATCATGGAAAAAGCAAGAGAGTTCCAGAAACACATCTATTTCTGCTTTATTGACTATGCCAAAGCCTTTGACTGTGTGGATCACAATAAACTGTAGAAAATTCTGAAAGAGACAGGAATACCAGACCACCTGATCTGCCTCTTGAGAAATGTGTATGCAGGTCAGGAAGCAACAGTTAGAATTGGACATGGAACAACAGACTGGTTTCAAATAGGAAAAGGAGTACGTCAAGGCTGTATATTGTCACCCTGCTTATTTAACTTCTATGCAGAGTACATCATGAGAAACGCTGGACTGGAAGAAGCACAAGCTGGAATCAAGATTGCTGGGAGAAATATCAATCACCTCAGATATGCAGATGATACCACCCTTATGGCAGAAAGTGAAGAGGAACTAAAAAGCCTCTTGATGAAAGTGAAAAAGGAGAATGGAAAAGTTGGCTTAAAGCTCAACATTCAGAAAACAAAGATCATGGCATCCGGTCACATCACTTCATGGGAAATAGATGGGGAAACAGTGGAAACAATGTCAGACTTTATTTTTCTGGGCTCCAAAATCACTACAGATGGTGACTGCAGCCATGAAATTAAAAGACACTTACTCCTTGTAAGGAAATTTATGACCAACATAGATAGCATATTCAAAAGGAGAGACATTACTTTGCCAACAAAGGTTCATCTAGTGAAGGCTATGGTTTTTCCTGTGGTCATGTATGGATGTGAGAGTTGGACTGTGAAGAAGGCTGAGCTCCAAAGAATTGATGCTTTTGAACTGTGGTGTTGGAAAAGACTCTTGAGAGTCCCTTGGACTGTAAGGAGATCCAACCAGTCCATTCTGAACACCCATTTGGGTGTTCTTTGGAAGGAATGATGCTAAAGCTGAAACTCCAGTACTTTGACCACCTCCTGCGAAGAGTTGACTCATTGGAAAAGACTCTGGGATGCTGGGAGGGATTGGGGGCAGGAGGAGAAGGGGACGACAGAGGATGAGATGGCTGGATGGCATCACTGACTCGATGGATGTGAGTCTGAGTGACCTCCGGGAGTTGGTGATGGACAGGGAGGCCTGGTGTGCTGTGATTCATGGGGTCACAAAGAGTAGGACACAACTGAGCGACTGAACTGAAAGTCATTTTAAGCACAAATGTAAATGAAATACATACTGCCTTGTTAAGATACTGCAGCCTTCAAGTCCACAATATTATAGAAAATGCCACTTGGTCACTCTGGCTTGATGTCATCACTGGTCTAGCTTTAATGTCATTTTTATGCACTTCTCATGTGTCTCTGTGTATATCAAACAAGACTGCATTCTTCTATGTACTGCACTCTTCTACTGTATTTTCCTATTATTTCAGAATAGAGTACAGTTGGAAAAGACCTAAGAGGTCATCAGGTCCAACTCTTAATTTACAGATGAAGAGTATGTAACTAAGCACCATGATACAATAAGACCAAAGTCACTGAATGAAAGCCATTTGGGTTTTTCAGACTCTGAAACTGAAAACACACCCAGGAGATCTTCAGACCTTTGGTTTTCCTCTCATTCTAGCCCACAATATTACCCTCTCTTTCACATGCTTACAATTTGCCTACCTCGAGAATGATCTATTTCAGGGGCAGAGGCTATATTAACTCCTTTTGTGAAATGTCTTAAAAATGCAAACCTTCAAATATTCTTGCCTTGATCGGTAACACTGGCAATTTACCTTAGGCAGAAGAAAACAAATTAGCCAGAATAATTTCAGAGACCATTTGCTGTTGCATGTCACTGAAATATAGTAGTCCTATGCTTTTTCTGAACTATCTTCTTGATAAGGGTAAGGATATCTTAAGGATCTGAGACTTGCTTTTTCCCTCTCAGTACCTTAAAAAAAAATTCAAGTAGTTGTTTATCCAAACTGCTATTTTCTAAATTGTGATTTTTATCCACTGAAAACTTAACAATATCATCATAGCTTATGGGGACCCATTAGGGTTTTACTTTTAGCAACGTGATGTTAAAATAGCTCAGTCATGTCCGACTCTTCGTGATCCCATGGACTACACAGTCCATGGAATTCTCCAAGCCAGAATACTAAAGTGGGTAGCCTTTCCCTTCTTTAGGGGATCTTACCAACCCAGGGATCAAACTGAGGTCTCCCACATTGCAGGCAGATTCCAAGCATCTACCTAAACCCAAGCACACCCACAAGAAGCTTTGAATCTCTTGACAAACACCACTCACACATCATTTTTGAAAGGACATTAAGGGTCCCCACCTCTTACAGGCCATTTAGAATTTATTCACTTTGACTCTTAGCAGATGAATTAAGCAAGTGTATTCTTTTGTGGGTCCGTAAGGACCTCTTTCCCTCTATTTAAGTCAAGTCCTGTTTGGACCCTGCCTCTAAGAAAAAAACTAAGCAAGATAGGAGGAAACCCATGCGAAGGCAAACCCAGCAATTAGTTTTGACCTTCAAATATATTTAGATTCCACAATAATGTCTCATTTGTGTTGCTGTTGTTCAGTTGTAAGTCCTACTCTTTGAGACCCCTGTACTGTAGCACGCCAGACTCCTCTGTCCTCTACCACCTCCCAGAGTTTGGTCAAATTCATACCAATTGAGTCGGTGATTCTATCTAACCATCTCATCTTCTGCTGATCCCTTCTCCTTTGATTTTCAATCTTTCTCAGGATCAGGGTCTTTTCCAATGAGTTGCCTCTTCAGGTGCCCAAAGTATTAGAGCTTCAGCATCATCAGTCCTTTCAATGAATATTCAGGGTTAATTTCCTTTAGGATTGACTGTTTTGATCTCCTTACAGTCTACACTCTTATGGTCATGGACTCTCAATAGTCTTCTCCAATACCACATTTTTTGTTTGTTTGTTTTTGTTTGTTTGTTTGTTTTTTTAACTTTAAAATATTGTGTTGGTTTTGCCAACACCACACTTTGAAAGCATCAATTCTTCAGTGCTCAGCCTTTTTTATGGATCAACTCTCACATCCGTACATGACCACCGAAAAAACCATAGCTTTGACTGTATGAACCTTTGTCACATTTACCTGCTGTATATTAATTAAGTGAAATCACCTGAAATGTATATGTAACATTTGTGAAATTTGATGCATTCTTCATTTTTATTTTTCTCCCTTTTCCTTGTAATAGAAATAGGTCATGAACCAAAGACTGTCATAATTATTAAAAATGCATACACTTTAGGAAAATATAAACATTATGCTATATTTTTATTGAGCTTCAGTATTGCTTTATGTAGCTGATTGAAACATATACATATATATTTTTGGATGCAATTGTTAATCTAAGAGGTCTGTCATCTACAGAAAGAAAGTTTATATTTGGATTGAGAAACTATTTCCAATGGCTTTGTTCTGTTTTGTACAAACTCAACTACACAATGTCTACCTCGGATCAGTTTAAAAGTTCCAGTTTTCTCAGAAAATGAGAGAAACCACCCACTAAGTTGATTCTAAATGATTATGCTGAGGTTGACTAATATGGTCATGGAGCTGTTAGAAGGCAAAGAGACACTTGTGTGTGTGTTTGTGCTCAGTCACACAGTTGTTTCTGACACTTTACGATCCCATGACTATAGTCCACAAGGTTCCTCTGTCCATGGGATTTTCCAGGCAGGAATACTGGAGTGGGTTGCCATTTCCTCCTGTAAAAGGTACATTCCCAACCCATGAATCAAACCTGTGAAAGAGACACTTACTTGACCCAAACATCAAATGTGCAGAAGTCAAGGCTTAGCAGACAAGGGACCCCAGATTCTCTGCAGCAAATGTTTCATGTGAAGGTGATTTTACACTTGTTCAAAATGATTGCCTTGCTACCATGAGGCAAACTAAATCACCTAATGAATTCTACTAAAGTGGAAGTTTATCAGTGTTTTCTTAGAAAAGAATGATGAAATCCATACGCTTCATGTTGCTGAGAGTTCAGGCTTGGCTTAGGCAAGCCTTTCCTAAAAAGAACCTTTCCAGTGCCTATGGGTGTATCATAAACCTTTAGATAAAAGATATCTTCAGAGTATGCCTGGCACTGTTGCTTCAGGTGCTGCATATTTGGAGAGACCATAATAATAATAACAGTATTCCTTATGTTAGCCATTTGAGAATAAACATCTTAACCTAAGCAGAAATAGCAATATGAGGAAGAAAAGGACTCAAGCCTACACATGTGTATACGTATGTGTCTGTGTGTATGTGTTCACACACACATCCATCCATCCTTATACAAACATTTAATATCTAAATATTTTACCAGCAGTTCTGCTCCACAAACAGAAGGTTTATGTCAGTTGATTTTATAATTTCTTCCATGTAAATAGTATCCAACAAATCTTGCGTTACATATATGTCCTAATACAAATGATGAACATCACCTTTAATAGACAGGTCAATGAAAATGTAAGTTTCAAAAATGTGGGGGCTGTAAAAATTAATAAAAATGCATTTAATAAAGGTTAGAATATTTATGAAATCTTTCACACTATGCATATATGATTTATCACTTGACATTTCTAAAGTTTAAATACGAATGGCATAGAAAAATAAAAATATCAACTGGTAATTTGAAGGAAGCACTCATTAACTGTCAAATAGCTGCTGTTTCATTTCCTAAGATGTAGCCATCTATATTCCTTATTTTCAGTTTCTAGTATAATAAAATAACTTTGGCAATTCTTTTAGCATCCTAGCACACTTAGAGAAAGATTTAATAGTACACTACATTTTATCTCCTAGGTTGATCATTATCACCTAGAATTCCCATTCAATTATTAAAATGCTGCACTGCAAAACCCAACCTACAGTCAATTTAGCAGGAAACAATACTGGGGGGGGTAGGTAGAAATGAAATAAGAATTCAGATGCAGATAAGAATTGGGGAAGGTTATTTTAGAGCAAGAGAAACTTATAGCAATGTCTCTTACATAAATTCATAACTACTGATGTAAGTATACTGGGGGGGTACATTTTGTAGAGACTTCACTTATCTGTCAGTAAAATGCCAAGTACCAGGAACTAATTGTAGATGACCAAAAGATTAAATGCTACTTCATCCTTGATGATTATTCCTACAAGACTTGTTTCAGTTAAGACTTTATAAAAAAAAAAAATCTCTGTACAAAAATAGCAGTTTCTATCATTCAGCAGGTTATAGGAAATATAGCGAATTAGTATTTGGTAGACACAATTTTGTTAATACGCCAACTGTCATCCCACTCTAACTATATGCTGTTAACAGAATCTTGGGTTTTTTCCTTCAGAAAAATAGACTCAGAAATGATCTAATAAAATGAACGGCAGTGTCTTTGCCCATGTGGCCAGTGACTGTTCCAGACAGAAGCCTGAGAGCCATTTCTGGCCAATGACGGAAAAACTGCACTTTAAAAAGTTGTGTTGAAGCTTCTTTTTCCTATGTCTGGACACAGCTCCGTCAGGAGGTGATACTGGGATGAGCCCAAGGTCTGAAGTCTATGGGCCAAGGATGATGGAGGTAAACGTTTAAAGAGCCTGGTGACCATGGCATGGAGCCCTGAAACTAAGTCATCCTGAACCTGCCTGAACTCCAGATGTCTTGTTATAAGAGACAATAAATGTAATAGGTAAGGCCAGGTTGAGTGAGGTTGAGTGTTTTGTAACCTGCAGCTATTAGTATCCTATATAATGACCCTGTATTAGAAACTGTGTGTGTGTGTATATATATATGGGTTTCCCTGGTGGCTCAGACGGTAAACATAATGGTCTTCTCTAATAGCTCAGTTATTGCAGAAAGTGAAGAACAACTAAAGAGCTTCTTGAGGAAAGTGAAAGAGGAGAGTGAAAAAGTTGGCTTAAAGCTCAATATTCTAAAAACTAAGATCATGGCATCTGGTCCCTTCACTTCATGGCAAATAGATGGGGAAACAGTGGAAACAGTGAGAGAATTTATTGTTTTGGGCTCCAAAATCACTGCAGATGGTGAATGCAGCCATGAAATTAAAAGACACTTACTCCTTGGAAGGAAAGTTATGATCAACCTAGACAGCATATTAAAAAGCAGAGACATTACTTTGCCAACAAAGGTCTGTCTAGTCAAGGCTATGGTTTTTCCAGTAGTCATGTATGGATGAGAGAGCTGGACTATAAAGAAAGCTGAGCGCCAAAGAATTGATGCTTTGGAACTGTAGTGTTGGAGAAGACTCTTGAGAGTCCCCTGGACTGCAAGGAGATCCAACCAGTCCATCCTAAAGGAGATCAGTTCTGAGTGTTTGCTGGAAGGACTGATGTTGAGGCTGAAACTCCAATACTTTGACCACCTGATGTGAAGAGCTGACTCATTTGAAAACACTCTGATGCTGGGAGAGACTGAAGGCAGGAAAAGAAGGGGACAAAGGATGGGATGGTTGGATGGCATCACCGACTCAATGGAGATGAGTTTGAGTAAACTCTGGGAGTTGGTGATGGACAGGGAGGCCTGGCATGCTGTGGTCCATGGGGTCACAAAGAGTCAGACTAGTACTGAGCAACTGAACTGAACTGAATAACTCAGTAGGTAAAGAATCTGCCTGCAGTGGAGCAGATAGGGGTTCAATCCCTGGGTCGGGAAGATCCCCTGGAGAAGGAAATGGCAAACAAGCCAGTATTCTTGCCTGGAGAATCCCATGGACAGAGGAGCCTGGTGGGCTACCCATGGTGTCACAAGAGTCAGATATGACTTAGTAACTAAACCATGACCACATACACATAATATATATTCAGAAACCAAGCCACATGACCTACTATTAAGAAGCTTATTTCTGCATTCAAACGTTCTTTAGATCATGTACTTATTAGAATATGAGGAAGAAGATCACCATGAAGTTTCACAGCATCACAGTTTAGTATATGTGTGAAAAACCAATTTAAGAATGCATTTATGACAATTGTTTCCAATTGTTTATTTAAAAGTCTAACGTCAATTTGTTGGAAAGACTTTCTCTAGCTCTGCTATCTAGTAACAAGTCAGGGAGAGAATGCAAGGAACCCATTTCAGCTCACTGTCCATTCTCCACTGGTGGTCCTCACACTTCTCTTTTGGGAATAAGGACAGATTACGTGTGTTATCATCAAATAGGAGCATTACTATTCTGCCAGAGGTCATATGGGTTATTTAAATGCTTCATTAATAATAGGCTGACAATCACAGAAGGCATAAATCTTTTTTTTTTTTTTTTTTTTTTTTTTAAAAAAGGCATCAATTTTTAAAGGAAATGTAAGAGTCCATGTTGGTCTCAGGACAAGAAGCAAGTCGAAATTCAAGACCTGGAAGGAACAGAAGATAAGCAGAAACTGACACCCTAATTTCCATAAAAGTTCAAAAAGCTTTCTATTAGGAATCTCTTTAAAATAGTACTCTTAATCTCTGCTTGATAAATACCAACAGGAAATTAAACCATGGCTACCATGTGTGAGTCCCCAGGTCAAACAGACCTAAGATGCTACTCATCCTGGTATTTAAATAACATAAAGAAGAAAGCACCTTACCACTGTGACACATCATTTAAAGTTGCAATTAGTTACCTGGTCACCTCAGGAACATTGTTTTAGAATTCAACTTTGTGCATATTTATACTACCCTCATGTTCATAACTTAATTCAGTTCAACAGATCCTTTAAAGACACAAGATCTTTACTGATCATAAATTCAGATATAAAGTTAGGTTTTAGATCAAAATATTCTCCACAGAGCACCCTCCCCCTCATCACATGCTGCTGCTTCTTCCTGGTCCACCACCCAGAAATCCGTCCTCAGGAGGCTCTTTCCTATATATTCTGCCTCGCTTTTTGTATTGATTTATTTTACTTGCTGCTCTGATTTCTTCTCACATCACTCAGTCTTGCTCTATGTTCTGTTTACTTGCAATTCACATCATTCTTTCTTAGGCTCTCATCCCTTTTTCCTCCAAAGCTGCCCCCCCAACAACAGTGTATATTTATTGTTCGTCAATTTTGCAAATTTGTGTTTGAGGCTTCAGCAGGTACCTGCATGAAGTATTCACAATATGCTGGAAGAAAAGGGTACATACAACTTTCACATAATTAGAGACAGGAACTGTTCATCCAAGAACTACAGGGTTGAGGGGGAAAAAAAAAGTTTTTTTCAAACTCAGTCTGCTAAATGCTTTGAGTCACTCTTTAGGGCTAAAGTACTGTTGAACTGCGTGGCATGTAATGATTCCTTTGTGAACCACCCAGAACTCCGAGAGAATGAACATACTGTGTGTCTACCGCTGGGATGAAGAATACAAATGATCATTATTCTGCATGATTACAAGCCTCCCATTTTTCACTCAAAGCTATTATCTTCAGAAATCTACTTTTCATGAGCAGACACAAACCAATCTTGCCCTCAGTCATGATTTCTTAACTCTGTTCACGGTTATCACTCTTTTCCTTCTCTTTTTATTTACTCAAATACCCAGATGTGTCTGCAGAATCTCACATACAGATCTGGAAGTTTCTCTAAACATCACACCTATTATACATTAGGCCTAGTGAGCATCACACTTTATACTTTCCCTAACACATCTGCACACTCTGCCCTTGGTATCCACAAGGCATTGGTTCCAGGACCCCCCTCCCCCGACCCCCAAAACCTGCAGAAGCTCAAGACCCCTACATAAAATGATATTACCTACACAAAATGATATAACCTACACATATGCTCAAGTATACTTTAAATCATCTTTGGACACCTTACAATCCCTAACAATGTAAATGCCCTGTAAATAGTTGGGGTGTGCCACAAATTCAAGTTTTACTTTCTGGAATCTTCAGAGAATATTTTTTTCTCAGAATAGTTTTGATCTAGATTGGCTGAGACCATGGGTGTGGAGGAGGCCTGACTGTATTTAAGATGCATCTGATCCGCACAGTGTCCCAGATTTATGGAAAAGGAACATGTACTACTGCTACAGTCCATGAAAGTATCCTCGGGCTGAATAGATTCAAGTCACCTGTCCAAGTATTAGAACTGGGATTTCAACATGTACAACTTTCAAGGCCCATGTTATTAATTGTCATACTCCCTTTATCATTCCTCATCCCTGTCCAGGTGTCTACGACACCAATCCTATAACCTGGAGTTCAACATGTAAAACCAGAGGCTTCATTCACTGACTAGAGCTTGTGGGTCAAGCTCTATATCTCCCTCCAACCAACCCACATGGACCAGCTAAACAGAGCCAACTTCAAAACCAAAAGAAAACCTGAAGCACACAGAAATTGTCTTGCTTTTGTTTAAATAATCTTGACTTTTGCCCAATTCTCAACAGCAGTTAATTGCCATTCTCTGTGAAACAAAGAATCCAATTCATGTATATATATAAACAGTAGCCATGCAAGCTTCTGGAGAAAGAAATGACAACCCTCTCCAGTATTCTTGCCTGGAGAATTCCAGGGACAGAAGAGCCTGGCGGGCTGCCGTCTATGGGGTCGCACAGAGTTGGACACGATTGAAGCGACTTAGCAGCAGCAGCATGCAAGCTTTACCTGAAAGGTTTAGTAAGCTGCATACAAACAGCATTTTTTTTTATTATTATTTTTTTTTTAGTGTTGAAGGGTCCAAGTATTGGTTTATCAGGGGAAAATGTATATGATACCTAGAAGTAGGTGTAGGGATTTTCTTAGCTATTTGTTTAGTTCATTCCTTAGTCTTATGTATGTGTTTAATTTCACCTCAGCAGGTAGTCTGAGTTAATGCACACTGGTGGTCTGCATTTTGTGAGCTCCAGAGTTTACAAAGAGGTTGGGATCTGGCTGGAAGTAACATGAGTCAAGTGAGGGGAAAACAAACAGGAAGGAGAGTCAATTGGAAGCACTGACTCTTGGACCAGAGCAGGGGCATCCATCCAGAGAGTGGGGAGGACCAGGAAAGTGGGGGATGACCACTGTGAAAACCAGATGTTCCTGCTGGAGACTGTGGTTCTGCTAGCCTGAGAGTGATGTACCTCCCGCCCTGATTCCCTCCAGTCCTTGAATCCCAGGCTTCCCTGCTTCAGCATCCTGCATGGCTGCTGCCTCACCTAGGACACCCTCCTCTGCCCATACCCTCCCTCCTCACCTTCCAGACCCTGGAAATAAAGTCTTGGCTTCTTGGAAGAGCCTCCCCCCTGCACAGCCCCCATTTCAATATTGCATGCATTCTTTTTTGTGTCTTTAATTCAAGTACAATTGAATTACAATATTATGTTAGATTCAGGTGTACAGCATAGCGATTTAGTATCTTTACAGATTATACTCCATCAAAGTTATTACAAGATAAAGGCTGTAATCCCTGTGCTGTACAATAAACCTTGTCATTTATTTATTTTGGATTTTGATCAAGAGAAGTATGTCTTTCTTAGTCCCCTACCCCTTTCTTCCCTCTACCCATTCTCTCTCCCCTCAGGGAACCACTGGTTTGTTTTCTGTATCTGGGAGTCTGCTTCATTCATTAGTTTTCGTTATTAGATTCCATACATGAGATATCATATGATATTCGTCTTTCTCCATCTGACTTATTATTTCATTAGTATGACAATCTCTAGGTCCATCCAAGTTGCTGCCTATATACGTATCTGTATATGTATCACATCTTCATCCATTCATCTACTGATGCACATTTAGGTTTGTTTCTTTGTCTTGGCTACTGTAAACAGTGCTGCTGTGAACACTAGGGTGTATGTGTCTTTACAAATTAGTGTTTTCCTTTTTCCATATATATATGTCCAGGAGTAGGTTTGCTGGATCATACAGTAGTTCTACTTTTAATTTTTTGAGAAGCTCCCATACTATTTTCCATACTGGCTGCACCAATTTACATTCCCACCAACAGTATACAAGAATTCCCTTTTCACCACATCCTCGTTAACACTCGTCATTTGTGATCTTACTGATGATACCATTCTGATAGATGTAAGGCAATATCTCATTTTGGTTTTGATTTGCACATCCCTGATGATTAGTGCTTCCTTGGAAGGAAAGTTATGACCAACCTAGATAGCATATTCAAAAGCAGAGACATCACTTTGCCAACAAAGGTTCGCCTAGTCAAGGCTATGGTCTTTCCTGTGGTCATGTATGGATGTGAGAGCTGGACTGTGAAGAAGGCTGAGCGCCGAAGAATTGATGCTTTTGAACTGTGGTGTTGGAGAAGACTCTTGAGAGTCCCTTGGACTGCAAGGAGATCCAACCAGTCCATTCTGAAGGAGATCAGCCCTGGGATTTCTTTGGAAGGAATGATGCTAAAGCTGAAACTCCAGTATTTTGGCCACCTCATGCGAAGAGTTGACTCATTGGAGAAGACTCTGATGCTGGGAGGGATTGAGGGCAGGAGGAGAAGGGGACAACAGAGGATGAGATGACTGGATGGCATCACTGACTTGATGGATGTGAGTTTGAATGACCTCCGAGAGCTGGTGATGGATAGGGAGGCCTGGCGTGCTGCAGTTCATGGGGTCGCAAAGAGTAGGACACGACTGAGTGACTGATCTGATCTGATGATTAGCGATGTTGAGCACTGTTTCATTTACTTGTTCACCATCTATCTGTCTTTTTTGGGAAAATATTTATTCAGGTCCTCTCCTCCTTTTTCACTGTTTTTTTTGGGGGGGTATTTTCTGATGTTGAGTTGCTGTAAGTTAAGGCTTCCCCTTCCCCAGTGCAGCCAAAGCACACGCAGCCCTCTTGTTTAACTGCCCTCATCACTAAACTGAGATCTCCTTGAAGTAGGAGCAAAGATCTCTGTAATTTCTTTACTTGGTTTATAATATAGAGTAAATAGACACTCAATTCATGTGTTGAATGAAAGACTAAAGTAAAAAAAAAAAAACACACACACACACAAAAACCCTTAATGAACTATACAATGTTTCATGTAAATCTTGCTATGGCAATACAGTAACAAATATAAATTTAAAGAATAGCTTTTATAAACCAAATACTCCCTATATCATTTCAATGTTTAAATTTTTCTGTTCCCCATCATATACACTCATTTGGTAATACATGTGCACATGTATTGCATTTTCACTGTGGATATTACCCTCAAAGTCTTATGACCTCCACCCTCAGGGAGGAATAGTGATTTCCACCTGGCCAGTGGCCAGAGACAAATTGAACTGACCTCAGATTAACCTTTCAGCAAACTTCTCAAGTGATCAGTTAAATAAGTTAAGTGCAGACTCAGACAAACAATATGAACCTTTCCCCTCCCTAAGCATGTGTGCTAAGACACAGCAGTGAGTAGAGGTAGTTGGCCTTATGGCTGAATAATTCACTGATCATGTCCACCAAAGCGAGAGCTTTCATTAAAAGTCTGATCATTTCCTGGAAAAATAAATTTTCTATCAACATCAAAGCACAGTAAAGATTTTTATAACTCAAAAACGTGGACTCAAGCACAAACTAGCCCTATAATTCCAAATGCCACTATTGTGATGAGGAGGGTGTTCTATTTTGCCTGGACGTGGGACCTGCTGGCTATCATCTAGTTGGCATATTCTGAACCCTGCGGTCCTGATTTAGTCTGGCAAAAACTCTGAACACAGCCAAGACTAGGCTCAATGCTAGCCCTACCAACTATATAGCCTGCAACAGGTAAGATCCCTGACCCTGTAAGTCCTTATTATTCAAACAGGGGAAAATAATATCTATGTTTTAAGACAGATGACAAAAAAAAAATTGGGAAAGCACCAGTAAAGCCAGAAACCACTGAGGCATCAGTAGGGTCAGATACTCTCCAGTAATGACAGTCACTCTGCCTATGTAGATTACACTCTAGTGGAGGTATCATTAACAAAAGTGACATTTCTCAATCCAACTTTGAGGTCCTAGGACCTACAAAAATGCAACACATTTAAAACAGAAGGAATGGTCTTGCTCCAGAATCAATTCTTGATATAATGTATTGTTATACTTTTGTTGTCGAGATTATTTTAATTACTTTTTCATTTTCTCCAATGTTGGCATCATTTTTCTTATCACAAATCAGAAATGAAAATGAAACATAATCATAACAGAATACTGCCCTAATCTTTGATGAATGGTCAACAGGGAGTCTAAGAGAGGATATAAACTCCCTAGGGATTATTATGAAGAGAGTCAGAGAACAGTATAAATATATAATATATTAAAATATGGATGGAAACTCAAACATGCTTTTGTTATAGGAATTCCATAAATGAACCAAGCAGCCAAAGGATTTCAGCTGAACTTATAATTTCTCAGCGAATGACATTAATGATGTAAACAGACCTGCACAAGCACACTGGACCACAATATTGTTTGCTCAGGCAGGCACATGCGATGGGTTATCACTTACTGTGTTGGTCCCCTAAGGCAAGGCTCTGGACTCGCAAGGCTGGGTACTGCCCATGTTTTGAGGACTTGACCTTCCTACTAAGTGCTCTGGAGTCAACTATACAGATACCTGGCACATGGCTGGCCAAGTCCTCACCACCCTGTACTGCTGCTGCTGCTGCTAAGTCACTTCAGTCGTGTCTGATTGTGTGTGACCCCATAGACGGCAGCCCACTAGGCTCCTCTGTCCCTGGGATTCTCCAGGCAAGAACACTGGAGTGGGTTGCCATTTCCTTCTCCAATGCATGAAAGTGAAAAGTGAAAGTGAAGTCACTCAGTTGTGCCGGACTCTTAGTGACCCCATGGACTGCAGCCTACCAGGCTCCTCCGTCCATGGGATGTTCCAGGCAAGAGTACTGGAGTGGGGTGCCATTGCCTTCTCCGACTCTGTACACCACACAGATATTTAAAAATTTTATTTTACATTGGAGCATAGTTGTATAACAATGTTATGTTAGTTGCAGATGTACAGCAAAGTAACATCAGGTGAGTCTTAAAAGCACCTGATGTTTGATATATATGTATATATATATATACACATATATATATATAACATACATATTATATATAGATCAGATCAGATCAGTCACTCAGTCATGTCCGACTCTTTGCGACCCCATGAACTGCAGCACGCCAGGCCCCCGCTGTCCATCACCAACTCCCGGAGGTCACTCAGACTCACATCCATAGAGCCAGTGATGCCATCCAGCCATCTCATCCTCTGTCGTCCCCTTCTCCTCCTGCCCCCAATCCCTCCCAGCATCAGAGTCTTCTCCAATGAGTCAACTCTTCGCATGAGGTGGCCAAATATATATATAGAGAGAGAACAACTGACTGTTTCAAAATTGGGCAATGAGTGCGACAAGGCTGTGTATTGTCAACCTGCGTATTAAACATATATACAGAGTACATCATGCAAAATGTTGGGCTGGATGAAACACAAGTTAGAATCAAGATTTCCAGAAGAAATAGCAACAACCTCAGATATGCAGATGATATCACTCTAATGGCAGAGGGAAGGGGAAGAGGAACTAAAGAGTCTCTTGATGAGGGTGAAATTTAAGTGTTAGTCGCTCACTCGTGTCTGACTCTCATTGACCCCATGGACTGTATTGATGTAGCCCACCAGGCTCCTCTGTCCATGAAATTCTCCAGACAAGAATACTGGAGTGGGCTGCCATTTCCTTTTCCAGGGATTATAAAGAAGTCAGCTATCAAATCATGAAAGCATGGAGGAAACTTAAATTCATGTTACTAAGTGAAAGATCTGAAGATTGGCATCATGTATGATTTCATCTATGACATTCAAGAAAAGGCAAAACTATGGAGACAGTAAAATTTTCAGTGGCTGTCAGATGTCAGGGATCAGAGGAGGGAAGGAGGGTCAGATGGGCAGTTGCACAGAGTATTGGGGGGCACAGTATAAATACTGTTTATACCATAAAGATGGATACACATCATTATACTTTTGTCAAAACCCATAGGAAGTGCGACACCAAGAGTGAACCATAATGTTAACTTGGACTTGGAGCGGTAATCATGTGCCAAACCACGCTCATCAGTTGTAACCAATGTACCAGTCTGGTGAGGATGTTGACAGTGGTGGAGACTAGGCATGTGTGGAGGGAAAGGGGATTTGGGAATTTGTAACTTCCCCTGAATTTTGCTATGAACCTGAAACTGCACTAAAATGTCTTAAATTTAAAATTTATATATATAGTTTTTCATTTTCATTTTATATTTCTCTTAAGGCATTATCTGTCATGTTTATGCACTCTTTTGGTTCTCCTACTTTAGTCTTCATTCCTGACATATTTTTTTCCTTATGAAAGAGAAGAGTAAATAAGCTGGCTTGAAATTCAACATTAGAAAAACTAAGATCTTAGCATCTAGCCAGATCACTTCACAGCAAATCAAAGGGGAAGAAGTGGAAGCCATGACAGATTTTATTTTCTTGGGCTCCAAAATCACTGTAGCCAGTGACTGCAGCCATGAAACTAAGACATTTGCTCCTTGGAAGCAAAGCTATGGCAAACCTAAATAGTGTATTAAAAAGCAGAGACATCATTTTGCCAACAAAGGTCCATATATCAAAGCTATGGTTTTCCAGTAGTCATGTGTGGATGTGAGAGTTGGATTCCCACCAATACTGAAGCCCAATAAAATTATAGCATAGTATTTTTATTTTTCTGAAGTATATGCATTGTAATAATTATGACAATGTTTGGTTTCATGACCTATTTCTGTTACAAGGAAGATGGGGGAAATATTATGAGAAAGAAGAATCCTTCAAATTTCACAAATGTTAAATTTATATGATTTCAGCTGATTTCATCTAATTAATATACAGCAAGTAAATGTGACAAAGTTCTGTATAGTCAAAGCTATGGTTTTTCCAGTAGTCATGTATGGATGTGAGAGTTGATCCATAAAGAAGGCTGAGCACCAAAGAATTGATGTTTTTGAATTGTGGTGCTGGAGAAGACTCCTGAGAGTCCCCTGGACTGCAAGGAGATCAAACCAGTTAATCCTAAAGGAAATCAACCCTGAATATTCACTGGAAGGACTGATGCTGAAGCTGAAGTTCCAAGACTTTGGCCACCTAATGCAAAGAGTCAACTCACTGGAAAAGACCCTAATGCTGGGAAAGATTGAGGGCAAAACGAGAAGGGGACAACAGAGGATGAGATGGTTAGACAGCATCACCAACTCAATAACATGTATTTGAGCCCTCTGGCAGATAGTGGAAGACAGAGGCACCTGGACTGCTACAGTCCATGGAGTCACAGGGTCCAACGTGACTTAGCAACTGACCTCTTTTTTTCCGATTCTTTTCATTATAGGTTATTACCAGATATTGAGTAGAGCTCCCTGTGCTAAACAGTAGGTCCTTTTCGGTTATCCTTTTTATATATAGTAATTTGTATATGTTAATCTCAAACTCCTAATTTATCTCTCCCCACTTCCCCTTTGGCAACCAGAAGTTTGTTTTCTATGTCTGTGAGTCTATTTTTTTAATTAATGAGTTTATTTGTACACACACACGTGTGTGTGTGTGTGTGTGTGTGTGTGTGTGTGTGTGATACCATATTTGCCTGAGAATCTAGTTTTCTTAATGTGAAAAGAACTGTTCTGTTCATTATATACAACAGTAGCAATACACGTTTTCAACTCTAGTCTTATCACTTAGGGAGAGAAAGTGCCCAGGGACATGAGAAGTAAAAAGAGTTCTGCTGGATCTATTTATGAACTCGTTCATCACCCATTAAAAAATCTTCATGATGAAGCAACAGTGAACACAATTACTGCTCACACCGGTCTGCTAGTTTCCATGCTTGGTTAACCAGCAGTGAGGTACATTCACTAGCTCAAAGGGCAAGCAAAACAAATATAATTTAGAAACTGAGAATGTTTGGACATCCTAAGATGGAAATATATGTAAATGTTATATTTCCTAGTCTTCCATTAAAATCATAGCAGAGGTTAGATTTTCTTTTCTCTTTAGTAACGTTTTTCTCTCAGACTAGACCTTGAGGTCTCCCTTTAGATTATGTATTTCCCGCAGGTGATATACAATTAACTAAAATTCACCTTTTATTCCTAACATCTTCCAAGGTACCAGATATATGCCAGGTACTCAAAAACAATTGCTCAACTAATTATGCATTCACATCTTTTAATTCATGAGTAAAAGAATGTCCATGACCCAATGTATTACTCTATCATCATAAATATATTAGCAAAAATTCTGGTATATTAACTCCCCCTTTAAATCTTGACTGTTTTATTAGAGGCTGCTTTAAAATCTTTTGAGAAATAAGAAGCCTAATTATAGTCTAAACATATAATGTAGAATTTCAAAACCTAGATTATCAATCTAACTTTCTAACTGGGCTACTTATTTATCTAGTTCTCCCCCAAAATTCATGCTAAAGCCAAGGATTTAAGTCCCTCCATTAAGGACTGACAGATCTTTATAACAGTATGTGACATTTCTGCCTTTTATGAAAAATCTGTCCCAGCAGGGTTGGTCTCATCACTATTGTAATGTACACAATAGGTATCTAAACATACATTAAAAAACATTCAGCAACTAATTAATTAATTTGAGTAAATGCATGGCAGTAATTCAATTTATATTCAAAACAATGTCATTCTCTTGTTCAGAGGCAGGTCATAAACAGGAAATCTATCACAGGGAGGATAAAATTACAGCCTAACAAGAACCTGCAGCATAGCACAGGGAACTTTACTCAATACTCTGTAATAAGCTGTATGGGAAAAGAATCTGAAAAAGAATAAGATGCACGTAAACGTAGAACTGAGTCACCTTGCTGTACACCCAAAACCAACATAACACTGTTAATCAACTATACCCCAATATAAAATTAAAAAAAAATTTAAGTTAATGATACCTTCAAGAAATGGGAGCCTGATGTTGCAGAATAATTGGGAAACAGAAAAAAATGAACAAAAACCAACCCATAAGTTCTTTACTCATTTTAGTCCTCTTTATGGATTTTGACCCATCCTTGAATTCTTCAATTCACTGTCTCTTGTTACCGATACCCTTGATGATCTGGACAGACTGGACATGCAAATCAGCAAAGCTGCATGCAACTCAGTGTACAGTTACGTCCAATTATGAACTGTCCACCTTCCATGTGTTCCTCTTGCCTCTGCAAGTAAAGCGGAGTCCTGTGAGTTCGGATGACATGTTTTATTTGTCTGTTCCCTCACAGAACGCACCACTAAGAGAGCTCTATGTAAGGGCCACTCCACAGAAGGACCATAGAAGTGACTGTCCAAACACAGACCTTCTGTTAGTGAACAGGGTCTCTACTATTGACAAGGTGAGACTCAGACCAACCAGCATGAGGTTCCACTTAGTACTCTAAATCTTCTATTTCTATAAAAATAAGGTTTTCACAAAAGTGCTATTGTTGCTGTTGTTCAGTGGCTAAGTCATGTCCAATTTTTTGCGACCCCATGGACTGCAGCACGCCAGGCTTCCCTGTCCATCACCAACTCCCAGAGCTCGCTGAAACTCATGTCCATCGAGTCAGTGATGCTGTCCAACCTTCTCATCCTCTGTTGCCCCCTTCTCCTCTTGCCCTCAATTTTAATTCAAATGCTTTTATACCTAACTGGGGACAATCGACAGAAAAAACACGTGTCATAAAAGTGCTAAATTCTACCTTAATTCCTCAGAGATATAAACTCTATGTATATATCTGTCTGTGAATTCATAGTATAATATATGCACAAAACATTTGTGTTTTTTATTTTTAATTGGAGGATAATTGCTTTGCAATGTTCTATTGGTTTCTGCTGTACCACAATGTGAAGCAGCTACAAGTATATACATATACATACACACACACACACACACACATATATATCCCTTCCCTCACATATATATATGTGAAATATATATATATATATATTCATATATATATATCCCTTCCCTCTTCCCCTCCCACCCACCTTCATATCCCACCCCTCTAGGTCTTCAGAGACAGCCAGGCTGGGCTCCCTGTATTACACAGCAGCTTCCTACTAGCTATCTATTTTACACAAGCCAAAACAGAATAATGAGACCAAAATAAGTTGCACAGAAAGGGAAAGGAGAATAAGTAAACAGGGAAGGATGGAATTCAAACAGAAAGGTTGGTAAAATCACAGAATAACTGTAAATGCTGATTTACTCGAAAAACAAATGTGACTCATACATTAAACATTAACACTGATACAATAATAATTAATCCACTTTCACTGAATGAATCAAAAGAAGGTGATTTAGCCAAATCTAGATAAAAATGAAGTTAAGGTTAGAAATAATTATACCGTTTCAACCACAGATTACAAAGAAAGTGAATAATAATGGACATCTGATACCAGGATTAAGGAATTCTGATTAATAAAATATTAAAGCAATTAATGAATCAAATATGATAAAACTTCTTATCAAATAAATAATTTCCAAATATACAACAGGGCATAATCTGCAGCAACATGAATGGATTTAGGGATGATCATACTAAGAGAAGTCAGCCAGATGAAGGCAAATATCATATGATATAACCTATATACAGAATCTAAAAAAAAAATACAAAAATGGACTGATTTACAAAACTGAAACAGACACACAGACACAGAAAATACATCTAAGGTTATCTAAGTGGAAAGGGTAGGAGGGATAAAATAAAAGTTTGGGATTAATAGATATACACTATTCTATATAAAATAGGTAAATGACAAGGACCTACTGTATAGTACAGGGAATTGTATTCACTATCTTGTGATAACCTACAAGGAAAAAGAATGTGACAGAGAATATATATGTATGTATACATATTGATTCTTATAACTGAATCACTATGCTGTATACCTGAAACTAACACAACATTGTAAATCAACTATACATCAATAAAAAATTAAAGAAAATAGGAACAATAATTTTAAATAACGTAAATATATAGAGAATAATTCAATCTTTCTTATCATAATTCAAAAATACTTCATAACCTTACAGTATCTAAAGACAAAGTATAAATATCATTATTGCTTTAAAGAAGTTTCTGAGGTTCAACAACACTCCACCAGTGACTGAGGTTATGTGATCTATGACTGGGAAAACGCTGGATGCTCTAATACTCTCATTCACTCCCCAAAATGCCCTTGACAGGTAAGTGGTATCCTCATTCAACAGCTTAGAGACCTTAAGATCAAGAAGTTTACATGCCCCTAGACACACAGGGCTCCAGGTTGGACAGTCAAGAGAAATGCCCCCAGATGTGAATTCCTCCTGCCCTTCATCCTAGCTACCACTTTCAAACTTTTATTACAATTTTAAACTCATATGTTTTAATTAATGGGGTTTCCCTGGTGGCTCAGATGGTAAAGCATCTGCCCACAATGCGGGAGACCTGGGTTCGATTCCTAGGTTGGGAAGATCCCCTGGAGAAAGAAATGGCAATTTTAAACTCTTATGTTTTAATTAATAGACTGATAAAACACAATACTAACAAATCAAAATTTCAGTTATGCATTTGGAAAAGCCATATGTTTAGCACATTAAATGTGCATTAAGAGTTGAAAATACAGAGAAAACTACACAGATCTCACTGTGCAATCTGAACAGCAAGTTACTAATAGCAACTCAGGTAGTCAGAGATTAGAAAGTTACTCAGTCATCCAGGCCCAGGAAGCTCAGAAACAAGGGCAGACACTGACAAACGATTTATGAGGAAACTGTAAGCTTTAAGGACCACCAAGTACCATGTCTGGAAATAGATTTTTTTAAGAAGAAAAAGAAGGGTATTCTATTAAGATTTGAAATGAAGTCAAGAAGAGACTATGTGTCTATGGACCATCTGCTAAAATAATGGCATTGCGTTTGGCAGAAACTATCTCCATCACTTTTTAAAGATAACTTCATACATAAAATAAAGAAGCCCAGTCAATGCCTCTCTGCAGAAACAAAGAAAGCTTTAGGTTATCCAGGCCTCTATAGGTAATATGAAGGATGACAGAACTTATTTGGGGATTTAAACCAGTGAGATAAATTCATTTGGTTTTATTGAGGAAAACAGACATTTGACTAAAAGATAAAGACAGAAGGTCTCATTTTCTTTGATAATTCAACAAAGGAAATTGTTCAAATTAACAGTATTATTAGCCAAAATCATTATTTCAAACTCAACACATTTTAGGTCAGCCTTCTTTTACTATTCTTTTGGCTCTCTCTGCTCCCATCTCTGCACATTCACACATTTTCTGGTCCCCAAATTATGAGACTTTCCTGCCAGTCAGAAATTGACTGAATGAGCTTTACCTGGCCTGTCAGGAGAGAGAGGACTAACCAAGACAAAGAACGATTTCTTGTTGTACATTAAATGTATGTTGAAAATATCAGAAAAAATATGAGCCAACTTGAGCTTCATGGTATACACTGATTTCCAGAAATCTCACTATTAACATTCACACTCATCAATTATCTATTTGCATAGATATGCACTGCTTTCCTGGTGGCTCAGTGGTAAAGTTTCTACCTGCCAATGAAGGAGACTCAGGTTTGATCTCTGGGTCAGGAAGATCCCCTGGAGAAGGAAATGGCAACCCACTCCAGTATTCTTGCCTGGAGAATCCCACGGACCAAGGAGCCTGGCTGACTGTAGTCCCTGGGCAAAGAGTTGGACACCACTTAGCCACTGAGCATGCATGCAGTCATCAAGCATCGTCAAGGACCTTTAGTCCCTCTTCAAGGGCTACAGATAATATTCTGAGCCATGTCCTGTAAACTGTCTTATGGATACTAAACCCGCACCAGGTGAAAAAAATTAACTACGTGATGACCGATGGTAGCTATGATATAAGCTGCCACAATTCTGAGAACTGGTCTCAAGGAACGGGAACAAATAACCCTGGAACTGAAGATTAACTGTACTTAAAACAATGAAGATGACACTGGTCAGAGCACTGATGACCAATTTCAGGATGACTATCAGAGCTGACTGCACTGTTTCTTCATGGAGCCCCTCTCTCATCTGTAAAACTTCTGGCCCCCCGATTGTTGGATGCAGGGAGGTGAAGGAACCAGGCTTTGGACAGGTGTTGGCCCTTCCCCTACCCTCAGCTCCCTGCATCCAAAGTAAAGCAAACTTTCCACTAACCTCACCTCTTTATTTGCTTTTGAGCAGCGAGCAGCTGGATCCCACTTTCAGTCACTGTTCTACCCAAGCTAGAGTTCCTCTGCTTCTGCTCAGGATAACTCACCCCCTTCATAGCAATGTTTTCCAATCTTTCTTGGGCCCTAAGGCACTTTTCTTTTTCTAGGAATTTGATCTCTTGGGCAATTACATATACTCAAGTTACACTCATCACAACTAAAGCCAACAAAACAATACCACTCAAATGCATGATTGCCTTGCTATCTAAAGCTTCTTGAACACAAGATTGATTCTCATTGTCAATATATCTTCACCAACCATTCACTCACTAATCCAACAGCTCCCACTCCCACCACCTCATTCAAAGCCCTATTAAAATGGCTTTTCTTATGGTTCCTATTGATATCCCAATTGCAAATTCCAGAGGATAACTCTCAATCTGCAATTCACTGGATCTTTTTGCATCACTTGTCACAGCTGTCCACTCCTGCTCTTCACAAAGTCCTCACTCTTCTGCTAAAACTACTGTATGGTCATTCCTTCTCTGAAGCCCTTATCGTCAGTTTCTCTTTAGTACTGGTTTTCTCTATAATTTATATCCTATACTTTCTATTCCTTCCTGTAAGTGATAATTTACACACATCACTTCAAGTACCCCTACTTGGCTGAAACCTTCCAAGTAGTTCATTTCTAGACTTATGATCATGACTCTGTATCTCTAAATAAATACTGGTTATGTTTATTTGAACTGTGGTGTTGGAGAAGACTCTTGAGAGTCCCTTGGACTGCAAGAAGATCCAACCAGTCCATTCTGAAGGAGATCAATCCCGGAATTTCTTTAGAAGGAATGATGCTAAAGCTGAAACTCCAGTATTTTGGCCACCTCATGCGAAGAGCTGACTCATTGGAGAAGACTCTGATGCTGGGAGGGATTGAGGGCAGGAGGAGAAGGGGACGACAGAGGATGAGATGGCTGGATGGCATCACTGACTTGATGGGTGTGAGTCTGGGTGATCTCCGGGAGCTGGTGATGGACAGGGAGGCCTGGCGTGCTGCGGTTCATGGGGTCGCAAAGAGTCGGACACGACTGAGTGACTGATCTGATCTGATGTTTATTAAATAACTGAGTAAAAAACATAATATGTGTAAAATGTAAACCATCATCCTCTCCTTTCATCTGGCTATAGCCCAGAGATGTCAATCATCTCTATGTTTATCTAATGAAAATCTCCAATCTTGATCTCTTAAACATCCAACTGCTAGAATTTAACATGGCCAGCTCTGATTTTCTCCTTTTCACAGATTTCTTGAATGACTTACCTGAAAAACAGGCTAAAAACTCATGATCAGCTCCCTGTCAACTCAAAAGCAGTGCCATTAGTTGAAGAATCTTTTTAGAAGGTCACCCTTACACCAGATCCCTTGTTGTACGTTACAGAAACAAGACTGTCCCAGCCTCAGGACCATCACCACTTAAAGGAAGGGAACTTTTGAGAAACTATATGGAGTTGGAGACAGAAACTTATAGAGTTGGGGGCAGAGGGAACAGGTAAGACATTGAGATGAGACGCTAGTGTTTTTAGTCTAAAGGATGAGCGAGAGTGAAAAAAATAACTGGGCAAGAAAGTCAGTGTAGAAAGCAGAGACGAAGTATCAATAGATAAGGCTGACTCGTGAAGAATGTGCTTCCCACACCCAGCTCCAGAGCTGGTGTTTTATCCAGATTGATGATTCTCAAAATTATGATGCATATAAATAATCTGGGCTGTTCTTATAAATCCTCGTCTGGGACCCAACCCTAGAGATTATGTCATCAGGTCTGAGTCTGTGCCAGAGAACTTGCCTTTTTATTTATCTATTTTTGGCTGTGCTGGGTCTTCACTGCTGTGTGCACTCTCTAGTTGAAAGTGAGTGGGCTTCTCACTTGGTGTTTCTCTTGTTGTGGAGCATGGGTTCTAAAGCATGGATTCAGTAGTTGTGGCACACAGGCTTGCTTACCCTGCAGCATGTGGAATTTTCCCAGACCAGGAATGGAATCCATGACTCCTGCATTGGCAGGTGCATTCTTAACCACTGGACCACCTGGGAAGTCCAGAAACTTGCATTTCTAACAAGGACCATAGGTGGCTTTGGTACTGGGCCTTCCATGGAACATACAAATATCCTTATAGAGAGTGTAGAGTCCTGAAAGAGTTCTCAGCAAGCATGCATAATGGTCAGACTTGCTTTGAGTGTGTCTCTCTAGAAAGTAGGTGAAAGATTAATATGCAGAGTGCATCCAAGGGACCACTAGCAAGGACACTTCAGTAGGCCAGGACAGAGGGATGGGGGCCCAACTCAGACAATGTTGGAATAGTCGAAAGAGAATTTAAGACAAATTCATGGCAGATGAAACAGGTGACAGCAGATGGACAATTATATCTTGGTGGTGAGAGAGAGATGAGAATAATGGCCAGGTCACATCCGTACATGACTACTGGAAAAACCACAGCTTTGACTATTCAGATCTTTGTTGGCAAAGTGATGGTCCTGCTTTTTAAAACCTAGGCAGCATATTAAAATGCAGAGACACTACTTTTCTGACAACGGTTTTAAAACTATGGTTTTCCCAGTAGTCATGTATGGATGTGATAGATGGATGATAAAGAAAGCTGAGTGCTGAAAAATTGATGCTTTTGAACTGCGGTGTTGGAGAGCACTCTTGAGAGTCCCTTGAACTGCAAGGAGATCAAACCAGTCAATCCTAAAGGAAATCAGTCCTGAATATTCATTGGAAGGACTGGTGCTGAAGCTGAAACTCCATACCTTGACCACCTGATGAGAATAACTGACTCATTGGAAAAGACCCTGATGCTGGGAAAGATTGAAAGCAGGAGGAGAAGGGGACAACAGATGATAAAATGGTTGGATGGGATCACCAACTTAATGGATGTGAATTTGAGCAAACTCCAGGAAATACTAAAGGAGAGGGAAGCCTGGCATGCTACAATTCATGGGGTCGGGAAGAGTCAGACATGACTTAGTGACTGAACGCCGACAGTCTAGAATAAAGCAGGAGTCCAGTTTGAGGCATGCAACATCCACAATGCTCCCAGGACCAGGGTATCCGACATGCAGAGGAGGATGCTGGGTTGCGCTGAGCTCAAGGATTTCACAGTCATCAACCAAAAGATGAGTAACAAAGACCATAAGAGTGGATACATTCATAGAGCAAATCCAAAATTCAGCATGACACATCATGACACAATCACTTCACAATTACACATCACACTCATGACTCTTTACAACCTCACCCCTGACTCCTTCAATCTTCTCTTTAACTACTGTCTACTACCTTATCATTGGAAAAGACCCTGATGCTGGGAAAGATTGAAAGCAGGAGGAGAAGGGGACGACGGAAGATAAGATGGTTGGATGGCATCACCGACTCAATGGACATGAGTTTGGGTGGGCTCCAGGAGTTGGTGTTGGACAAGGAGGCCTGGCATGCGGCAGTTCATGGTATCCCAAAGAGTCGGACACAACTGAGAGACTGAACTGAACTGAACTACCTTATCTTGTTATAAAATATGTTTGTGATTTTGTCATTAATTATTTCAAGCAAAAAGAAAAGTCCAGAAAATATTAGGATAAACACTTAGTACCTACGCCCCAACTTTTACAGGTCTTAATATTCTGCCAAATTTGCTTCAGAATTTTCAAAAGAAATTAACTATTGATGATACAGTTGAAGACCCCATGTCCCCTCTCATAATCCCATAGTCTTCCTCATCGCCATGGAGAAAACTTTTATGCTTATTTTGGTCTTAATTATTTCTTAAATGTTTTTATATGATCCCTAATATTCTATTGCTTTTCATGTTTCCACACTTTATATATGCTCTATCAAACTATAAGGATTGTCTATAATTTACTTTTCCTAATTCAATGCTATACTTCTGACTACATCCATATAAAATAGATTTTAGATTATTTATTTAAAGGCTGTATAGTGCATTGTAGAAATTTACCATAGTTTACCCATAAGATTACAACTTGATGGACTTGCAGGGAGTTATTTAACAATCCATCTGCATTTTATGCCACAGCCAAACTACTACCTGTGGTCCTGAACATCCCACCTTTGTTCATCTCATCTCCACCTGAAGTATCCCTCCCAGCATCAGCACTTTAGCAAAGAATATGTTTTTTCCTTTTTACCTTCCTTCAAACTTCTCAGCCTTCAACTATACAGAACAAAAAATGGGCATGCAGTAATTATTTACTGAATTAAAAAAGTATTTAGTTCCTGAAGATTTCTTTAGAGAGCTTCTACTATGTTTCACTTGTTAAGAGTAACACAAGGTGGTTTCAAAGACTTCCTACCCTCCTGGCTCTGATGGTGAAGAAAGAGAGAAGCCACAAAGCAACAGTGACAAGTGTGTGTGTGTGTGTGTGTGTGTGTGTGTGTGTGTGTGTGTGTGTAAGAGGGCACTTAAAGAAATTTTAATTTTTTAAAGAGATGAAATATTCAACCTACAAACAAATGGGGGAAATAATATTATGAAATAAAATGATTTATAGAACAAATTAAATATCAACTTTCAATGATGCATTGATGACTTACATCATTCATGTGTCTGTGCCAATTTAAGTCTTCACAGGAGAACGCATACTCAAGAAAAACAACAATTAGGAGACCACACCAAACTAAGCAAAGGTGAGAGAAGAGCTTATCACAAGAATTTATCATGTTCCCAGACAGTAAAATTATGTACCACTTCTACATCTATAGTTATTTATACACACTAGCAATAGACATGGCCATTTTCACCTACAAACAGTGAAAATTACACCCAAAATGTAAACTAAAAAATTTACATAGCAAATTCAGAAACAGATATTAAGAATGACAGTGACCCCAAAATGAAGAATGAATGCTGACTGATAAGATTGAATGCTGATATATATGAAATTTAGAAAGATGGTAATGATGATCCTATGTCAAGGCAGCAAAAGAGACACAGATGTAAAGAACAGACTTTGGGACTCTGTGGAAGAAGGCGAGGGTGGGATGATTTGAGAGAATAGCATTGAAACATGTATATTACCGTATGTAATACAGATGACCGGTACAAGTTCGCTGCATGAAGCAGGGCACTCAGAGCTGATGCTCTGGGACAACCCAGAGGGATGGGATGGGGAGGGAGGTGGGAGGGGGGTTCAGGATGGGGAGACACATGTGCACCTGTGCGTGATTCATGCTGATGTATGGCAACAACCACCACGGTATGTAAATAAATTATCCTCCAATTAAAATTAATTAATTAAAATAATAATAATAAAGATACCATTTAGAAATCCTGGCATCCAATCTCTGATTCATTCCAAAAGAGACTATTTGCCCAGATACCAAAGAAAATTTAGTTAAAGAGCTCAACTTTCTTTTAATTCCATTAGAAATATTTTTCTCTATTACCCATGGGGCCTTCTTTCTCTGAAATGGAATAAAGGAACATAATAGTCCTATATCATCCGACATTTAATTTATAGCAGATACACCACTTCAAACATACATGTGAGCCTGCATGTCCATTAATGCAAATGTGTCAGGAAACAAAAGCAAAACATGAAACCCAGTATTGCTGGAAGAAAGCTGCTCCTGGCTTTGTATGCTTATGTCATGGTGTGTGTAAATGTGTCTATAATTATACAGAGAGGCATGCATTTATCATCTACACATATGCATTTAATGTTTATGTGTACACATATAATATATACAGGCATTTCACCTGTAACAATTTTGAAAGCAAATAATAGAGGATTTCATATGATCATTGTGCCCAAATACAAATCACTTAAAAATACTTCTGACTTAGATTTCTTAAAGTCCTAAATTTTAAAAGTGGAAAATGTGAGCTTCTTCTGTTCTTCCATTTCATTGAAATTATATCCATTGTTAAAGATAGTAATTGAAATTCAATCTAATTTTTGTTTGTTGGATTTTACCTTTTTTCTTGCAGTATAGTTGATCTGCAATGCTGTATCAGGTTCAGGTAGACAGCACAGTGATTCAGTTATATATATACAGATTTTTTCATATTCTTTTCCATGACGGTTTATCACAGGATATTGTATATAGTTCTCTGTGCTATACAGTAGGACCTCATTGTTTATCTATTTGATTTCTACTTCCTTGCTTAAACTCTAGAATGTTTATGGCACATCTTGAGGGGTGATTTGGACTCCTCTTTTGTAGGAATAATCACTTTCTCTCTTTGACTCAACTATATTTTTATCATCACTTCTAAAACATGTGGTACAGTGCAGTGTAAAACTATAATTTTAAAGAGTAGACAGATGAGTAATGGGAGCTGACGTCTTGGTTCTTCCCTGTGTTATAATTAGGAATTCCTGGAAGGTAGCTTAGGGGGACAGTTTCCAAAAAAAAAAAAAAAAGATTTATGATGTACTTTGAAGAAATTCTGAGCATGGACAAAAGCTTCTCTTTGAAGTCTGGGGATATAATTAAAGTGGAAATAGACTTTGGATTCATAAAGTTCTTATAATTTCCTCTCTGCACACTTGGATTCTGGCTATCCCTCAGTATTGTCTGAGGGCATCTCAAGGTGAGGAAGGGGATTAAACATGGGCTTTATTTGTAGCTCAATAGCATTTGCAACTGGGATTTTTTCCCTCAATTACATGTAACACAGGTAGCTTTTTAGTAAGTTTTTTTTTTTTTTTTTTTTTAAGAAAAGTTTGGGATTTACAGAAAAATTGTGAAAATAGTAGTGTAACCCATCAACCCTAACCTTGCTTCCCATCGTTAACATCTTAAAATCCCTAGGGTACATTTGTCATAATTAACGAACTGATACTGTTCCATTATCATTAACAAAGGTCAAAGATCTATTATGTTTCTTTAGTTTTCACCCACAGTCCCATTACTGTTCCAGGACATCATACTGACATGGAGTTATTGTATTAATACTACCTTAGTAAAGGTGGTGCTAGTGGTAAAGAGTCCGCTTGCCAAAGCAGGAGACATGGGTTCAATCCCTCTGTTGGGAAGATCCCCTAAGAAGGAAATGGCAACCATTCCAGTATTCTTGCCTGGAAAATTCCATGGACAAAGGAGCCTGCTGCTGCTGCTGCTGTTAAGTCGCTTCAGTCGTGTCTGTGCGACCCCATGGACTGCAGCCTACCAGGCTTTTCCGTCCATGGGATTCTCCAGGCAAGAACACTGGAGTTGTTTGCCATTTCCTTCTCCAATGCATGAAAGTGGAAAGTGAAAGTGAAGTCGCTCAGTCATGTCTGACTCTTAGCGACCCCATGGACTGCAGCCTACCAGGCTCCTCTGTCCATGGGATTTTCCAGACAAGAGTACTGGAGTGGGGTGCCATTGCCTTCTCCCCAAAGGAGCCTGGCAGAGTTCAATGGGTAGCAAAGAGCTGGACATGAATGAGTCACTAAGCAGCATGGTTCCCTTTACTTCGATTTCTCTCTCTCTCTCTCTCTCTTTTTTTTTTTTTTTTTTAAGCTGACCTTAACAGCTTTCAGGAGCACCAGTCAGGCATTTTATTGAACAGCCCTTAACTGAGATTTGCCTGATGGGCTTCCCTGGTAGCTCAGATGGTAAAGCGTCGGCCTGCAACGCAGGAGACCTGGGTTCAATCCCCAAGTCGGGAAGATCCCCTATTAGAAGGAAATGGCAACCCATTCCAGTACTCTTGCCTGGAAAATTCCATGGATGGAGGAGCCTGGTAGGCTACAGTTAGACACAATGTGGTATATCTGTCCTACTGCTGAGCAGTACTCCACAGCACAGATGCAAGCATCCACTGGTGGAAAGACACTTGCTATGCTATGCTAGGCTAAGTCACTTCAGTCGTGTCCGACTCTTTGTGACCCCAATAGACGGCAGCCCACCAGGCTTCCCCGTCCCTGGGATTCTCCAGGCAAGAACACTGGAGTGGGTTGCCATTTCCTTCTCCAATGCATGAAAGTTAAAAGAGAAAGTGAAGTCGCTCAGTCATGTCTGACTCTTAGCGACCCCATGGACTGCAGCCTACCAGGCTCCTCCGTCCACAGGATTTTCCAGGCAAGAGTACTGGAGTGGGATGCCATTGCCTTCTCCGGGAAAGACACTTAGGTTGCTTCTAATTTGTGGCTTTCACAAATAAAACTGCTATGAAAATTCATATATAGATTCTTTTGGTGAGAGTATAGGTTTCATTTATCTGGAATAAATGGCAAAGAGTGCGATCCTGGATCATATAGTAAGTCCATGCTTAGTATAGGAAACCACCAAGCTATTTCCCCAAGTGCCTGTAGCATTTCACTTCCTCAACAGTATCACATCACCTCCGAAAACTACCACACTGGGGGCTAGGACTTCAACATATGAATCTGAGGTTCAGTCCATTAATACCAAGAAACTGGTAGAGATAAGAAATGAATTCAGATCTGTCTGATGCCAGAATTAATCTCTTAAACACAACATGTGTATAATTTTTTCAAAGAACAGCTGAATATTGGGAGTAGTAAGACAGAGGGGATATTTGAAAATAAATCCACACAATTACTGGTAAGGAAAAACGATATTTTCTATGGGTAGATGTGTTAATGATTTATTTATAATAGTAGGATAACTGGAGAATTAATTATAGCTAGGAAACAAATATTGATAATCGTCAGAAGAAATTCAATCGTTTTGGATCAACGTTTCTATATGAAAAAAAGGTGGGGGGCAGAGAGTGGATTTGAGGGAATGAGGAGAGTTTTGTTAGGATTTAGCCAAAAAATAAAGAAGAGGGCAGAGAGTGAATTTAAACTAAGAAACTGATTTTTTTCTGGAGGTCACGAAAAAGGATTACAAAGTATCTAATTCTTAGCAAGCTGGAATGAAGCTGGACATTGAGCAAGGGAAGCCTTAGGGATTCATCAATAGTATAGTAGCTGGACTCTGCATATATTTCATTGAGCTGTGGTCTCCATCTAAAGAATGAGCTGGGAAATTCCTGGAGGCCAGGCAGCCTGTGTTTGTAGACACTAAATGTGCTACACTTAACATGTAGACACTAAAATGTGCTGCACTAAGTCCCGAGGTATGCAGAAAAGGGTGCCCTCCCACATTGTTAGTGAGAATGTAAATTGGTGCAGCTCCTATGGAGAACAGTATAGAAAACTAAAGTACAACTACTGTATCATCCTGCAAATCCACTCCTGGGCATTATCTGGACAAAATGACAATCTGAAAAGGTGTGCACCACTGTGGTCACAGCAACACTGTCAAGACGTGGAAACAACCTAACTGTCCATCAACAGAGGACAGGGTAAAGGAGATGTGGTGTATATAAACAAGAGACTATTATTTGGGCAAAAAAGAATGAAATAATGCCATTTGCAGCAACATGAATGGACCGGAAGATAATCATACTAAGTGAAGTCAGATAAAGAAAGACAAATATGATATGACAACACTTATATGGAGAATCTAAAATATGATATAGTGAACTTCTCTGCAAAATAGAAATAGAATTTCAGGCATATAGAACAGACCTGTGGTTGCCAAGTGACAGATTGGGAGTTTGGGATGCAAATGCAAACTGTTATATATAGGATGGATAAACAACAAGGCTCTACTCTATAGCACAGAAAACTATATTTAGTATCATGTACAAACCATAATTGGAGAAGGCAATGGCACCCCACTCCAGTACTCTTGCCTGGAGAATCCCATGGACAGAGGAGAGTCGGACACGACTGAGTGACTTCACTTTCACTTTTCACTTTCATGCATTGGAGAAGGAAATGGCAACCCATTCCAGTATTCTTGCCTGAAGAATCCCAGGGACAGAGGAGCCCGTTGGGCTGCCGTCTATGGGGTCGCACGGAGTCAGACACGACAGACGTGACTTAGCAGCAGCAGCAGCAACAACAAACCATAAGGGAAAAGATTTTATATATATATATGTAACTGAATCACTTTGCCATACAGCAGAAATTAACACAACATTGTAAATCAACTATACTTTAATAAAACAAAAAATTATGAACTCAGTCCCTTATACACAGTAGATACTCAAATAATCATGTGTTCCTAACCTCTAATGATTAGGAAGTACCTACTGCACTCAGGGCAAATGCCCTTAGAACATTATCTATCTCTGTCCTTCCCTCCTTCCTTCTTCCTTTCTGGCAGGTGAGGAAATAATAGGGAGGCAAAGCCAAAAACTATCCCTGTATCCTGATTATCAACAGCATTAGCTTCATCTGTCAAAGTTCATGACATTTCACAATTTTAATAAAAGGAATCAGTCAAAGTCTTCAGGAGAAAAAAGAGGCAAACTCAAGATGTAAGTATACAGTCACTACTGTATAAATATTTACATTTTTTGTTGACCTTGCATGTATTCAGTAGGATATCATATAATAGTCCATACATACATTTACTTAAAATTATAGACTAGAAAATAAAAAGAATGCTGTGAAAAAAAGCTGGAGGCATTTTAAATAAAACTTCAAGAGCTATTTTCCCCTCCATGTTTACAGTTATAATCCTTTGAGATGCAAATCACACCCATCCTCGTGTTTTGGACAGAGGCTTCCAGTTGGGAAGTTGATGCCCACAGTACACTAACAGAAAGACCCAGATGCAAAGCTTAGGTTTAAAAAGCCTGTCTTTTAACAAGTCTTCTTGTGCCCCACTTGTCTTCAAAGAGTAGAGATCCTAGAAGATTTCTTACACACCCTGGGCACCATTGGCACATAATTTATACACTCGTATAAATTTCATATCCTTCAGCTAAGAACCAGCCTACCTAGAACTCATGAGTCAAGAGCTTACTTTCTGTAATAGCTTTTATTGAGATCTAATTCATATCCACACAACTCGCCCATACGAAGTGCATAATTCAATGTTTTATGTAAATTCACAGTTGTATAATTCAGTACATTTTAACTAATTAATTGGTTATTAGTATGGGATTACCTTTTTTAAAATTACCATTTACACTTATCATTTCAAAAAATATTGGATCAATAAGTTCTTCCTAAAGAAATGCAGTTCTTCCTAAAGAAAGATACTTAATCGGTTAATTTATGGAGTACATGTAGACACAGAAAGTATGAAAGTGAAAGTCACTCAGTTGTTTTTAACTCTTTGCGACTGTGTGGACTATACAGTCCATGGAATTCTCTAGGCCAGAATACTGGAGTGGGTAGGCTTTCCCGTCTCCGGGGATCTTCCCAACCCAGGGATCAAACCCAGGTCTCCCACATTGCAGGCGGATTCTTTACCAGCTGAGCCATAAGGAAAGCCCATGTAGACACAGAAGAAGCTGTCAAATCCTCTCTCCATGCCCCAGGCAAAACACAAGCACTGCAGTGAAGGTTCCATAAAAATAATTTGAAGAGCATCTTTATATCATTTTAGTGCTGCCACACTAGTACACCAACTATTCTGAATTGTAAACATAAGGGGGGAAGTTGTATTTAAGCCTTAAGTCTGTTTTCCACTTACATATTAAAAAATACATATTTTAAAAACAAATCCCCTGGCTAAAATCATATAATAGAAGCTCTAAAATGCTTATTTTGCAAAACCTTTAACAAATTAAGTTAATCCAACTTTAATTTATCTAAGCTACACAAGTTATATTCAGTGGAATATTTTGCGTATATGTGAAGCTGTTAGCTTTCAAACTATCAGAGTGTTAAAAAAAATTATTCTGCATGAACAGTAAATAATGCTTTTTTGGTTGTTGTTTTCATTTGTTTCTCAAGTAGATTCATATTTAAAATCATGTGTCTAACATTTGAAAAAGTTTTGCTTCAAATCTAACTAAATTCCATTAGTAAGAAAAAAATAAACTTTTTAAATTTTAAGTGCACTTAGTTTTCTAAAGTGATATTCTTACCAACTTGACATTGCTCAATGAAACACTTCCACCACATCAACTTTAACTCATAACTGAAGACATTTCATTGTTTTTTGTCTCATGGGTAATCTTTTTAACAGGCACTTTTAAAATGTAGTTATCCTTAAACTATTGTTTCTCCTTAGATATAACTATTTTGGGGGAATTTACTCTAAGAAATCATAATCATTTTAATCTTGAAGATATGCTACATATATACAGTTAAACAGAGTATGTATTCCACTTAGGAAAAATGAGGAAAACAGGAATTTAAAAGGTTGTATCTGTAAGATTATGTCCCTTAGATAGGTATGGAGTATTTTTACTAATTGTCATACTGAATATCCTTGAAATGTAAAATCCATGACATTATCAAAAAAGATATTACCAAACTTCCTAAAAGAACATTCTTTTAATATATAGTTTGTAATGGTTCTTAGTATTGTATTAGGCTGTAGGCTAATAAGATGCTGCCTAAAAGTAAAGAGATTCTACAACATGACTCACTAAACAAGAACACATTTTCAGTACTGTGCATAAAGTATACTCTTTGCAGGTCTAGAAAGACATTGACTTGTTTCTAAATATGCTTTCCAACATCATACATATATATGATGTATATATACAAGTTTGTAAATCAAGAATATGAAGTATACCATTGAAAAATTATTTATATCAGGATATCTGAAAAAAGGAAAGCAAAGCATCACCTTTTTTTTAAAATTGAGGTATAGTTGCTTTACAATCTTATGTTAGTTTCCACTGTACAACAAAGTGAATCAGCTACATGTATACATATATACCCTTCCTCCTGGACCTTCCTCCCACTCCCCCATCACAGAGCACCTTCTAAGTCATCACCGAGCACCAAGCTGAGCTTCTGTGCTACAGAGCAGCTTCACACCAGCTACCTACTTTACAAATGGTACTGTATATATGCCACTACTTAGCTCCCAATGCATCCCAGCCTGGCCCCCACCTTCCCAATGTCCATATTTCTGTTCTCCATATTTGTGTCTCTATTCCTGCCCTGCAAAAAGGTTCCTCTCTACCACTTTTCTACATTTCACATACATGTCTCATGGAAGTAACCTAAATGTCCATGGACAGATGAATAGATAAAACAGATGTGGTGCATATATACAATGGAATATCAGTGGTGGTGGTGTTCAGTCACTAAATTCTGCCCAACTCTTTGCAATCCCATGGACTGCAGCACATCAGGCTCCTCTGTCTACCACTATCTCTTCAAATTCATGCCCGTTGAGTCGCTGATGCTATCTAACCATCTCAATTCCTACTGCCCTCTTCTTTTGCCTTCAGTCTTTCCCAGCATCAGGGTCTCTTCCAAAGAGTTTCTTGGCATCAGAAGGCCAAAGTATTAGAGCTTCAGCTTCAACATCCGTCCTTCCAGTGAATACTCAGGATTGATTTCCTTTACGATTTGATCTCCTTGCTATCCAAGGGGCTTTCAAGAGTCTTCTCCAGTATCACAATTCAAAAGCATTACATCTTCAGCACTCAGCCTTCTGTAAAGTCCAACGCTCACATCCATGTGTGACTAATGGAAAAACCATAGTTTTGACTATACAGATCTTTGTTGGCAAAGTGATGTCTCTTCATTTTAATATGCTGTCTAGGTTTGTCACAGCTTTTCTTCCAAGGAGCAAATGTCTTAATTTCATGGCTGCAATCCCCATCTGCAGGGATTTTGGAGTCCAAGAAAAATAAAAATTTTCACTGTTTCCATTTATTCCCCTTCTATTTGCAATGAAGTGATGGCACTGGATGCCATGATCTAAGTTTTTTGAATACTGACCTTTATGCCAGCTTTTACACTCTCCTCTTTCACCCGCATGAAGAGGCTCCTAAGTGCTTACTCACTTTCTGCCATTAGAGTGGTATCATTTTTGTATCTGAGGTTGTTGCTATTTCTCCAGCAATACTGATTACAGTATGTGATTCACTCAGCCCGCCATTTCATATGATGTACTCTGCATATAAGTTAAATAAACAGGGTGACAATAAAAGGCTTGTAGTATTCCTTTCCTACTTTTGAATCTGTCAGTTGTTCCATGTAAGTTTCTAACTGTTGCTTCTTGACCAGAATACAGGTTTCTCAGGAGACAGGTAAAGTGGTCTAGTATTCTCATCTCTTTCAGAATTTTCCACAGTTGTGATCCATACAGTCAAAGGCTTTGGTGCACACAATGAAGCAGAAGTAGATATTTTTCTGGAATTCCGTTGCTTTCTCTGTGATTCAGCGAATGCTGGAAATTTCATCTCTGGTTCCTCTGCCTTTTCTAAATTCAGCTTGAACAACTGGAAGTTCACGGTTCATGTACTGCTGAAGCCCTAGCTTGAAGGATTTTGACCTTAACCTTACTAGCATGAGAAATAACTGCAACTGTTTGACAGTTTGAACATTCTTTGTCACTGCCCTTTAGAATTGGAATGAAAACTGACCTTTATCAGTCCTGTGGCCACTGCTGAGTTTTCCAAATTTGCTGACATATTGAGTGCAGCACTTTAACAGCATTATCCTTTAGGATTTTAAATAGCTCAGCTGGATTAGCATCACCTTCACTAAGTTTGTTCATAGTAATGCTTCTAACGCCCACCTGACTTCACACGCCAGGCTCTAGGTGAATGACCACACCATCATGGTTATCTTGGTCATTAAGACCTTTTTTCTTTTTTCTTCCATATATTCTTGCCTCCTCTTCATCTCTTTTGCCTCTGTTAGGTTCTTCTTATCTCTGTCCTGTATTGTGTCCATCCTTGCATGAAATGTTCCCTCGATATCTCAATTTTCTTCAAGAGACTTCTAGCCTTTCCCATTCTATTGTTTTCCTCTACTTCTATGTAATATTCATTTAAGGTCTTCTTATCTCTCCTTGATATTCTTTGGACCTCTGCATTCAGTTGGGTGTATCTTTCCCTTTCTCCCTTAGCTTTTGCTTCTCTTCTTTCCTCAGCTATTTGTAAAGCTTTCTCAGACAATAACTTTGCCTTCCTGCATTTCTTTTTCTTTGAGACAGTTTTGGTCACTGCCTCCTGTACAATTAGGAACCTCAATTCATAGTTCTTCAGGCACTCTGTCTACCAGATCTAATCCCTGGAATCTATTTGTCACGTCCACTGTATAAACATAAGGGATTTGATTTAGGTCATAACTGAATTAAAACCTAATGGTTTTCCCAACTTTATTCAATTTAAACCTGAATTTTGCAATAAGGAGATCATGATATGAGCCACAGTCAGCTTTGGGTCTTGTTTTTGCTGACTATATAGAACTTCTCCATCTGGGGCTGCAAAGGATATAATCAATCTCATTTTGGTACTCAACGTTTGGTGATGTCTATGTGCAGAGTTAGCTCTTGTGTTGGAAAAGGGTGTTTGCCATGAACAGTGTTCTATTGACAAAACTCTGTTAGCCTTTGCCCGGCTTCATTTTGTACTCCAAGGCCAAACCTGCCTGTTACTTCAGGTATCTCTTGACTTCCTACTTTTGCATTCCAACCCCCAAGTTGATGGTGGAATATACTGCTACTGCTAAGTCGCTTCAGTCGTGTCCGACTCTGTGTGACCCCATAGACAGAAGCTCACCAGGCTCCCCCGTCCCTGGGATTCTCCAGGCAAGAACACTGGAGTGGGTTGCCATTTCCTTCTCCAATGCATGACAGTGAAAAGTGAAAGTGAAGTCACTCAGTTATGTCCGACTCTTAGCGACCCCATGGACTGGAGCCTACCAGGATCCTCTGTCCATGGGATTTTCCAGGCAAAAGTACTGGGGTGGGGTGCCATTGCCTTCCCCAGGTGGAATATAACTCAGCCATAAAAAGAAATAAAACTGAGTCATTTGTAGACATGTAGATGGACCCAGAGGTTGCCATACAGAGTAAAGCAAGGCAAAGTATTATCTTATTTTAAGGAAAGCTGGCTTCACAAATCTTATTTTCTCACTTATCTCCTTATAAATTAAAAAAGCAAAATTAGCAATTCAGTACAAAAGAGTACACATACCTTTTTCTACTTCCAAGAAATCCCTAACCTTCCTATATCACCCCCACATTTCATAATCTTAATCTGACTAAAGAATTTATTGGGATAGATAAAGGAGGATATCAAAGAATTTAAGTAAAAGTCGTCCAAACCTCCCGCACTGAAGAGGAAGCGATTCTCGAGGAGGAAACCTGACAACCCGGAGGAGAGCCTGGTCCCAGGTCCTCAGGAGCATCCTGGCCCGTCCTGCATCACCCTCTCTCCCCAGCTCCACACATAATAACCCTCAGGCAGTCGCCTACCTGGGCTCTGTCCTCCAGGGAAGCAAGAAGGATGGAAGGAAAGCTGAGGACCAGGGAGAAGGCCCCCAAGGACGTGTCCCAGTCCCCGGATAATAGGCACTGAAATGCTATCAGGACCCGAAGGAGGTTCAGTCAGCTGTCACTCCTGTAGTCACTGAAATACCACAGGACGGCATCAATTTGGATAGAGTCACGGCAACCCACTCCAGGATTCTTGCCTGGAGAATCCCCATGTACAGAGGAGCCTGGTGGGCTTCAGTGCATGGGGTCACAAAGAGTCAGACACGACTGAGTGACTAAGCACAACACCTATGTGAAACTTAACTGGAGTTTCAAAATACCTTATTCTCCAAAAACAAAACTAGTCTTATTAATGTATCAGCCTATGGTCAACTCGCCTGTTTGAAGGTACATCACACAGGCAACCAGGCCACCTCGTCGTCTCACCTAAACCTTGTCTCCTTTGTCCCCTGTAACAATTCTGCGAAGTGGATACTGTCATCATTTCTGCAGATGGAAACCACTGAGGCTATAGATAGAATACTAAAATGGTAGATGAGGCTTTGAGCATGGAAGAATCTAGCTTCAAATTCTATACTCTCTCCAAACTTCTGCCGTACCTCAAGAAAAATGTCTTCAAGAAATATGTGTCAAGAGAATTTAGAAGTTAGCTTAAATCATCAGACTTCAATATAAAAGAAAAACCAAACCATCTGAGAAAGTGTATTTTGAGCGTACATAAATTCTACTTCAGAAAAATCTTAACAGGAAGAGAAACTAACATTCTCACACCACACACACACACATTCACATGCACCCAGGCCTGTAGTTTGTCCTACGGATGGAGACAAATTCTATATAGTTTGTCCTACGGATGGCCTTAGATCTGCCTAAGAATTTTTCTCTGGCCCAAATAAAATGAAAACTGTAATTTTAAAACTTTTTCTACTGTGTTTCTGGTCCTAGAAGCATATGGCGTGGTAGATGGTTTTTCACTTTGGGAAAAAGTACAAAGAATCCTGTCCTTTGTGTCAGGGATGTTAGAGCCCAGAAGGGGGAGATTAAAAGTTAAATATCTCTGCATAATAAAATCCACACGTTTGTAGCTTTAGAGAGACAAAAGTGGAGTTAGAAGATGAGACACAATAGAGAATGGGCCCCTCAAATCAGAACATGACTAGAAGCTGGGTAAAGAATGAGACAGCCAATACCACAGTCCCCTTGAGAGGAGTGGCCAAGATGAGGTCAGATTCCTAAGCAATTGTAAGTTGTTTCTCCCAATGTCAGGTTGAGCCCACCTTCCTGATTTATCTTTGAGACTGCAGTTAAGATTTATCAGATCAGATCAGATCAGTCGCTCAGTCGTGTCCAACTCTTTGCGACCCCATGAACTGCAGCACACCAGGCCTCCCTGTCCACCACCAACTCCCGGAGGTCACTCAGACTCACATCCATCGACTCAGTGATGCCATCCAGCCATCGTATCCTCTGTCGTCCCCTTCTCCTCCTGCCCCCAATCCCTCCCAGCATCAGAGTCTTCTCCAATGAGTCAACTCTTCGCATGAGGTGGCCAAAATACTGGAGTTTCAGCTTTAGCATCATTCCTTCCAAAGAAATCCCAGGGCTGAGCTCCTTCAGAATGGACTGGTTGGATCTCCTTGCAGTCCAAGGGACTCTCAAGAGTCTTCTCCAACACCACAGTTCAAAAGCATCAATTCTTCGGCGCTCAGCCTTCTTCACAGTCCAGCTCTCACATCCATACATGACCACAGGAAAGACCATAGCTTTGACTAGGCGAACCTTTGTTGGCAAAGTAATGTCTCCGCTTTTGAATATGCTATCTAGGTTGGTCATAACTTTCCTTCCAAAGAGTAAGCGTCTTTTAATTTCATGGCTGCAGTCACCATCTGCAGTGATTTTGGAGCCCCCAAAAATGAAGTCTGACACTGTTTCCACTGTTTCTCCATCTATTTCCCATGTAGTGATGGGACCAGATGCCATGATCTTCGTTTTCTGAATGTTGAGCTTTAAGCCAACCTTTTCACTCTCCACTTTCACTTTCATCAAGAGGCTTTTTAGCCCCTCTTCACTTTCTGCCATAAGGGTGGTGTCATCTGCATGTCTGAGGTTATTGATATTTCTCCCGGCAATCTTGACTCCAACTTGTGTTTCTTCCAGTCCAGCATTTCTCATGATGTACTCTGCATATAAGTTAAATAAACATGGTGACAATATACAGCCTTGACGTACTCCTTTTCCTATTTGGAACCAGTCTGTTGTTCCATGTCCAGTTCTAACTGTTGCTTCCTGACCTGCATACAGATTTCTCAAGAGGCAGATCAGGTGGTCTGGTATTCCCATCTCTTTCAGAATTTTCCACAGTTTATTGTGATCTACACAGTCAAAGGCTTAGGCATAGTCAATAAAGCAGAAATAGATGTTTTTCTGGAATTCTCTTGCTTTTTCCATGATCCAGCGGATGTTGGCAATTTGATCTCTGGTTCCTCTGCCTTTTCGAAAACCAGCTTGAACATCAGGAAGTTCACGGTTCACATATTGCTGAAGCCTGCTTGGAGAATTTTGAGCATTAGTTTACTAGTGTGTGAGATGAGTGCAATTGTGCAGTAGTTTGAGCATTCTTTGGCATTGCCTTTCTTTGGGACTGAGATGAAAACTGACCTTTTCCAATCTTGTGGCCACTGCTGAGTTTTCCAAATTTGCTGGCATATTGAGTGCAGCACTTTCACAGCATCATCTTTCAGGATTTGGAATAGCTCCACTGAAATTCCATCACATCCACTAGCTTTGTTCCTAGTGATGCTTTCTAAGGCCCACTTGACTTCACATTCCAGGATGTCTGGCTCTAGGTCAGTGATCACACCATCATGATTATCTGGGTCGTGAAGCTCTTTTTTGTACAGTTCTTCTGTGTATTCTTGCCACCTCTTCTTAATATCTTCTGCTTCTGTTAGGTCCATACCATTTCTGTCCTTTATGGAGACCATCTTTGCATGAAATGTTCCTTTGGTATCTCTGATTTTTTTGAAGAGATCCCTAGTCTTTCCCATTCTGTTGTTTTCCTCTATTTCTTTGCATTGATCACTGAAGAAGGCTGTCTTATCTCTTCTTGCTATTCTTTGAAACTCTGCATTCAGATGTTTATATCTTTCCTTTTCTCCTTTGCTTTTTGTTTCTCTTCTTTTCACAGATGTTTGTAAGGCCTCCCCAGACAGCCATTTTGCTTTTTTTGCATTTCTTTTCCATGGGGATGGTCTTGATCCCTGTCTCCTGTACCATGTCACGAACTTCATTCCATAGTTCATCAGGCACTCTATCTATCAGATCTAGGCCCTTAAATCTATTTCTCACTTCCACTGTATAATCATAAGGGATTTGATTTAGGTCATACCTGAATGGTCTAGTGGTTTTCCCTACTTTCTTCAATTTCATTCTGAATTTGGCAATAAGGAGTTCATGGTCTGAGGCAGAGTCAGCTCCTGGTCTTGTTTTTGCTGATTGTATAGAGCTTCTCCATCTTTGGCTGCAAAGAATATAATCGATCTGATTTCAGTGTTGACTATCTGGTGATGTCCATGTATAGAGTCTTCTCTTGTGTTGTTGGAAGAGGGTATTTGCTATGACCAGTGCATTTTCTTGGCAAAACCCTGTTAGTCTTTGCCCTGCTTCATTCTGTATTCCAAGGCCAAATTTGCCTGTTACCCCAGGTGTTTCTTGACTTCCTACTTTTGCATTCCAGTCCCCTATAATGAAAAGGTCATTTTTTTTTTGAGTGTTAGCTCTAAAAGGTCTTGTAGGTCTTCATAGAACCGTTCAGCTTCAGCTTCTTCAGTGTTACTGGTTGGGGCATAGACTTGGATTACTGTGACATTGAATGGTTTGCCTTGGAAACGAACAGAGATCATTCTGTCATTTTTGAGACTGCATCCAAGTACTGCATTTTGGACTCTTTTGTTGACCATGATGGCCACTCCATTTCTTGTGAGGGATTCCTGCCCGCAGTAGTAGATATAATGGTCCTCTGAGTTAAATTCACCCATTCCAGTCCATTTTAGTTCGCTAATTCCTAGAATGTCGACATTCACTCTTGCCATATCTTGTTTGACCACTTCCAATTTGCCTTGATTCATGGACCTGACATTCCAGGTTCCTATGCAATATTGCTCTTTACAGCATTGGACTTTGCTTCTATCACCAGACACATCCACAGCTGGGTATTCTTTTTGCTTTGGCTCCATCCCTTCCTTCTTTCTGGAGTTATTTCTCCACTGATCTCCATTAGCATTTTGGGCCCCTACTGACCTGGGGAGTTTCTCTTTCAGTTTCCTATCATTTTGCCTTTTCATACTGTTCATGGGGTTCTCAAGGTAAGATTTATAAGATCTATCAATGTTGTGCTGGTAACGAGGCAGGAAGCTGACCCATGTGTGAGTGGCACCACAGAAGGCAGGATGGCCAGGAGGGAAGGAGTGAGGACCAGGGATCTAGTCACCCATGACCAGGAATTTAGAGCATCAGACAGTCCAAGAATAAGGACTCAACCCTGATCTCCAAAATACCAAGAATTGTGGGGAACTTCCCGTAACCAACAGGATGGGGCATGTTTGGGTGTTAAGAGACTGTGATGCCAGGCTTCTGGAGAATTAGGTAGGAACTTCCAAAAAGAAGAGGGGGTGGGGAAGGAAGGAGGAAGGAAGGAAGGAAGGAAGAAAATAAAGATTTACAATGAACAATGACTTCCAAGGTGGCTTAGAGGTAAAGAGTCTGCCTGCCAGTGCAGGAGACACAAGAGACATGGGTTCAATCCCTGAATCAGGAAGATCCTCTAGAGGAGGAAATGGCAACCTGCTTCAGTATTCTTGCCTGGGAAATCCCAGGGACAGAGGAGCCTGGCGGGCTACAATCCATAGGGTCACAAAAGATTCAGACATGGTTTAATGACGAAACAACAACACACTGAACCAGAGGTTTTTTTCCCCTGGGTGACTGAGTTGAGGGACAGAAAGACATTTCCAGTGTGATGCCTGAAGTTTTGAACTTGAAATGACTATCTGAACTGAGTGACCTTACATCTTCAATCCAAGATCAACCAGTATTAGAACCCACATAGTTCAACCCTCCAATTTTCTAAAAGGGGAGTGATTTCCAAGGGTCAACACTCACCAACATTTTACAACTTTTCACTGACAATCATCCTGCATCCCAGTCCAAGGTGCTTGCTTCTCTCTTCACAACTCATTTTTGGAAGATTTTCATAAAAATTTTAACTTAGGAAAAAGATTTGCAGTCTACTTATACATATATACACACACATATATATGTATGTGTGTGTGTGTACATGCATATAAAACTTAAAACTCTGTTATTAAAAGGGGTACAGATAACTATTTATATTGATTTGAGTATCCACAGTTAATATTTCTAATTTTTCGCTCTTATACGTATACTGTTATCTCAAAATCTTCCTTCCTGAACATCTCACTTCACACACACACACACCCTCACATACACATGTGCTTGAAAACCCCACTGAAGTGATGGCAACTACCATTGATGGAAAAAGCTGCTGTGTGTGTGTATAGTCAATCATCTCCGACGCTTTACAACCCCACGGACTGTACCCCACCAGGCTCCTCTGTCCATGGGATTTTTCTAGATATGAATACTGTAGTAGATTGCCATTTCCTACTCCAGGGGTTCTTCTCAACCCAGGGACTGTACTCCTGTGTCTGCTAACTATGCTAATAATAATGCAGACAATCGTAATGAATGTGGCCTAGAGGAGCTTCAGCCTAGTGGGAAACAAAAAATGAAAATCAGTGTACAGTGCTATTTAGAAATATACAGTAAAGTGTCCATAGGCTTGTACCCACATCACAAGGATTCATCTTTTCAATGGGGGAGAGAGTGTATGTGTGTGTTTCTGATTCCTGGTTCAATTCTTATATAAAGTATGTACTCAGTTAAACTGTTCACTGGTGCTGGACATTGAAAAAGGACTGTTCTGTTTCACCTCTAATTTGGAAAAATCATTTTATCCATTCTGTGTGTAATACTAGAGGCCTAGGCTACAATGCTTCTGGAAATGTCAATAGACTAGAAATAATAAAAAGTATCTAGCATCTGACACCACGTGGTGTGAGGAGTGTCACTGTGACAATAGGAGGAACGGCAGAGGCTGGAGTGAGGAAGTGGTCTGAACCTCAGAAGGCTGTCCATAGAGCAGGGCATGGAGGACCAAGGCTTATGTTTACAGGCAGAGGTGTGGGTGGGGCCAGCTCACTTGAGAAGGTGGAAGGAATGTTCACATGGGAAGATGAGGGGGAAAGACTTGAGCATCCTCATGGACTGGTGTTGGAAAAAGATGCTGGTGGAGGGGAGGGATGGGAAGCAGGGTCAAGAGAAAAGATGATCGGAGGAATGGGTAAGAGAAACCATCGAAGCCACTGTGGCAGCGAGGACACGCCAGGCCCCTGCATACTCCCCAACCATGTTCAGGTCCACGTCTTCTCTCACTGAAAGCAGTCCTAAGTGCCCTACCCACCCACTGTCTCATCTCCGAACAGAAGCCAGGTGATTCTTTTAAATATAAATCAGATCATTTTATTCCCCTGAAAACTTTGCAGTGGTTTCTCATCAGGCTTAGGAGATCATCCAAGCTTCTTATCCTGACCAGTGAGGCTGAACAGCATGATGGAACCTCTGTGCCAACATTCCAGCTGGATCCCCCAGCTCCTCACTAGATATACTAATATAAATGTAACATATACATTAATTATAATTTATATATTAATAATCTAATATATACATTAATATAAACATACATACTCCTTGGAAGGAAAGTTATGACCAACCTAGATAGCATATTCAAAAGCAGAGTCATTGCTGACAAGGTCCGTTTAGTCAAGGCTATGGTTTTTCCCAGTGGTCATGTATGGATGTGAGAGCTGGACTGTGAAGAAGGCTGAGTGCCGAAGAATTGATGCTTTTGAACTGTGGTGTTGGAGAAGACTCTTGAGAGTTCCTTGGACTGCAAGGAGATCCAACCAGTCCATTCTGAAGGAGATCAGCCCTGGGATTTCTTTGGAAGGAATGATGCTAAAGCTGAAACTCCAGTACTTTGGCCACCTCATGCCAAGAGTTGACTCATTGGAAAAGACTCTGATGCTGGGAGGGACTGGGGGCAGGAGGAGAAGGGGACAACAGAGGATGAGATGGCTGGATGGCATCACTGACTCAATGGACGTGAGTTTGAGTGAACTCCAGGAGTTGGTGATGGACAGGGAGGCCTGGCGTGCTGCAATTCATGGGGTCACAAAGAGTCAGACACGACTGAGCGACTGAACTGAATACAAATAAGAACGCAAGATATATTTACTAATATAAATAGTCAAATTAATAGAATCAGAAAGTAGTACACCAATAAATGTCAGGGGCTTGGAGAGGGAAGTAGGATAGGGAGGGGGAATGGGGAGTTATGTTTAACGGGGACGTAGTTTCAGTTTGGAGAAGGCAATGGCACCCCACTCCAGTACTCTTGCCTGGCAAATCCCATGGCTGGAGGAGCCTGGTGGGCTGCAGTCCATGGGGTCGCTGAGGGTCGGACACGACTGAGCGACTTCACTTTCACTTTTCACTTTCATGCATTGGAGAAGGAAATGGCAACCCACTCCAGTGTTCTTGCCTGGAGAATCCCAGGGACAGGGGAGCCAGGTGGGCTGCCATCTATGGGGTCGCACAGAGTCAGACATGACTGAAGCGACTTAGCAGCAGCAGTTTCAGTTTAGAAAAGTCTAAAACTCAGGAAATGGATGATGGTGAAAGTCACAAAACAATATGAATGTACTTGGTGCCACTTGGCTTCCATGGCGGCTCAGTGGTAAAGAATCCACATGCCAAGCAGGAGACACAGGGTCAAACCCTGGGTCAGGAGATCCCCTTGTGAAGGAAATGGCAACATACTCCAGTATTCTTGCCTGGGAAATCCAATGAACAGAGGAGGCTGGCAGACTACAGTCTGTGGGGTCACAAAAGAGTCTGATACAACTTAACAACTAAATAACAACAACTTGTGTCACTGAACTGTACAGATAAATATGGTTAAAACAGTGTGCTTTATGTTTTGTGACTTTTACCACAATAAAAAAGTTTTTAATTAAAAGTAAATAAATAAACTCAAAATGGATTAAAACCTAAATGTAAGGCCAGATACTACAAACTCCTAGAGGAAAACACAGGCAGAACACTCTATGATATAAATCAGAGATATCTTTTTCAATCCACCTCTAAGAGTAATGAAAATAAAAACAAAATGAAAAACAAAATAAGACAGTGGAACTGTCTCATTACAGAAACAGCTTCTCACCGGTGAAGAACTTATTCTAATGATCCTCTGGGTGTCAAAATATTTTACTACCAAAGCTGGAATTAATAGACAAGTCTCCCAGGGTGTAGATAGAGATTTATTCACATTATCCCTTAATATTTAGCTGCAAACATAATTGTGGCTTTGGACCATGAACTTTAAATCATTGTAACTACGCTCAAACACATTTTTGTTAATCAAAATAGGAAATTACAATCAACACATTTTTGCCAACAAGAAGTAAGTTTATTCCTGTAGCATAAAAATCCACATTTCAAGATACCACAAATTTTTGGAGAGCATTTTCTGCCTCCTTCTGATTGTAGGAGTGTTTTCCCTGCAGTTGTCTAGATGCTCGAAGAAGCGGTAATCAGTTGGCGATAGGGTCAGGTGAATATGGCGATGAGACAAAACTTCAGAGCCTAATTCTTTAACTTTGAAGAACTGGTTGTGCAATGTGCTGTCCAGTGCTGTAGTGGAGGAAATCTGGGCCCTTCTGTTGACCAATACCATCTAACTGATTTGCTAAGCATACTTCTCAGATGTAATGGTTTTGCTGGGATTCAGAAAGCTATGGTGGATCAGACCAGCTGCAGACCACCCAACAGTGACTATGACCTTTTTCTGGTGCAAGTTTAACTTTGGGAAGTGCTTTGCTCAGTCCAACCACTGAGCTGGTTGTTACTGGTCATATTATAACATTTGCTTTTCATGGCATGTTACAATCTGACCAAGAAATGGTTCGTTGTTATTGTTGCATAGAATAAGAGAATATGACACTTCAAAATGATGATTTTTTTTTTTTTTTTGCAGTCAGCTCAAAGAGCACATTAAATATGTTCTAAGTCTAAGGACAACTTCCATCATGGAAATTTGCAAAAAATGTGCACCTCCGGGTCAAGGAACTACAAATATTCAATAGAGGCATAATAAATTATTATAGTACATCAGCAGTGGTCATTTCTTAATTTCATCAAATAGTACTCTTCTAATAGAAAAGAAATAAAGAAATACCATCTTAACCCCATGTTTATAATAACATGCTTATAATATACTAACAGGAGCTCCAGGAGTTGGTGATGGACAGGGAAGCCTGGTACGCTGCGATTCATAGGGTCACAAAGAGTCAGACACAACTGAGCAAGTGAACTGAACTGAACTGAATATACTAACAAATAACATACACAATAAATATATAAAATAAGTAACTGGTACCATCTCCCATAGCAAGGTTTACCCATTTTATTTTCCTTAATCATGGCTTAAGTTAAAGCCAGTCCAGGGACTTCCCTGGTGGTTCAGGGGTTAAGAATCTACCTTGCAACACAGGGTATGTGGATTCAATTCCTGATCAGGGAACTAAGATCGAACATCCAGCAGAGCAACTAAGCCTACAGGCCTCAACTACTGAGCCTGCATGTCACAACTACAATGAAGATCCCACGTGCCGCAACTAAGGCTGGATGCAGACAAATAAATCAACAAATAAAATAAATATTTTTTAAAAAGTTAGTCCAGAAGAGTGGCATCTGTTAGCGATGAAGTATCAAACTGAGGCTTCAATTTCCTAGCTTTTTACATATAAAAGTCACAAAGAATGGCTTAAAGATTGTAGTAATATTGTATATTAGACATGAGCTCCAGACCACTGTTACCTGTTTGGACATTTTAAAACTTCTGTTTAAAGTATCCCAAGTACATTTATTCTGTTGGCTTTTGAAGTAATTATTTTGGCCAAAAGAGCTATAGAGTAATTAATTTCTTCTTTATGTAAGACACAAATTTATGAGAAAATTAACATATATTCACAATCAGGTATAATTAATTCATTATGTCTGCATCTCACATCCACCCATAATTATGGTAAACTATTGAAAAATCTTTTAAGAGTTTAGTATAATTACAGACCAGCTAGTTATATACCAGCTAGACCTAATGAATATTATTTCAAATCTATGGATCAAACCCTGTGAGCCTTAAAAAATAAAAAAGCTAAGTAAATTAGCTCAAAAATGATAAAGAGAAAGTAAGCGAACTATTCAATTTTATTCAGTGAATAGATTTGGAAAATCAGGCCTGGATGTGGTTACTAATTATTTTTAAATACTTTTAATTACTAGCACTAAAGGGAAATACTGCGGAAGGCAATTAATTTGTACATAAACAAAGAATTTCAATGAAAACTCAAAAGCCATTTTCTTCAAGCCATCTTTTTAAATGAAATATAAAAGCAAAGATTCCTTTCCCAAATTCCACTCAACAACATTAGAATGACCAACAACTGCTAGCAGTTTCTTTTCAAATGACTTATAAAACTTTCAAAAATGGGCCATGCACTTTCCAGCAGACACAGCATCTGGTAAGTCAGCAAGTATTTATTCATCATTTACTAACACACGCAAGGAATAGGGGACAAAAAGATTTAAAAAAAAAAATCAGTTTCTGCAATTCTGCAGCTCATGGTCTGGAGAATATACAGGGCAGAAAAGTAGCAAACTCAGATGTTGGGAGTGGTTACAGAGGCCAATGGGAAGACAGGAAGCTGTTGAGGGTGGGGGAGCGAATAAGAAAGAAAAGATGCACAGTGTGGAATGGCTGATGGCTACTTCTAAAAAGAAATATGGCCCCTTGCTCCCCTAAGGACTGCTACATCAGTTGAAATATTATTCTTTCCAGGGTCTCCTTAATATGCATCCCCACAGTCAAGCATACTGGCCTAAAATGCACAGAAGAGGCACTCAGTAAACCTGGGCAAAATAAATAGCCAATTTCTGGTCTCCACAAAGCTGGGTCGTACAAAAGTTTAAAACTTCACTCCATGCAGTCAAGTGTCTATTCAGGAACAGCTGAACGGTTTTAACCTACAACCACATTCTTGAAATCAGGCCCTTTTTCTCTGTGTAAACTCATTACCTCCTCCATCAATCATTTACAGACTGCCTGCAATACACAGAGCATCCTTTTGCTGCTGGTCTGCTGACAGAAAAATACCCTGCTCTTAATCTCAGCAGGAAGAAAAACAATTTTTAATACATTTTATCTAAAATAACAAGAAAAATACCAGAGAGCCATGTGTGCTACACAGAGAGTTAAAATGACGTGATGTGGTAGAAATGGGGTGAGTTCACTGGTGGCCTCAGGTGTCTCAGTATATCAGATTCCCCAGAAGTGGACACTGGGACAAGGATTTAGGTGCAAAATGTTTATTTGGGACGTGGAAGAAACATCAGTGGGAAAGTGCAGACTGAGACCAGGAAATCAAGGAGCCAATGGAATTTCCTTATCAGGCCAGTCACCATTATGAGCAGCATCAATTAATTCCAAGTGATAATTTTCTGGGCAAACCGTGGGACCCTGTGAACATGTACACGCTTTGTAGTTTCCCAGTACTGAGGGATAGGGAGCTGGGGTATTTATACACCAAGTCCTATGAATCAGTGGTTGTGAGCCAATGGGGAGAGAGATCAACTTCTTGGCACCTTCCATCCTTCTGGGCAGTAAGGGAGGCTTAAGTGAGTTACAGATGCCACTGGTGTGCAGGAAGCTTGCGCTTGCAGGCAGTTCCATGGACCAGGAGATGGAAAGAAGGATTCAGGGTGAAAGATTCCCAGACAGAAGGAACTGCCAGAACAGGATCCAGCTTAGAATACTCATTCAAGGTCACCCAATAGAATGTTTGGAGCAAAGTGGGTGAGTTAATATATAAAATCAGACCATAGAGAGCTCTGGATGCCAGAGCAAAGTGTCTGTCTGGGAGACACTGGTGGGAATATGGGCTCAACAGGATCTTATGTGCATTTTATACACGCACACACACAAGCAAACACACATATTTATATGCTTCACTGATGGCTCAAATGGTAAAGAATCTGTCTGCAATGTGAGAAACCCAAGTGCAATCCCTGGGTTGGGAATACCCCCTGGAGAAGGGAATGGCAACTCACTCCAGTGTTCTTGCCTTGAGAATTCCATGGACAGAGGAACCTGGTGGACTACAATCCCTGGGGCCCCAAAGAGTCAGACACGATTGAATGACTAACACACACACACATATATATATTTGTTCTTTTTCAGATTATTTTTCATTATGTGTTCAGTCATTGAAGTCGTGTCCGACTCTTTGCGACCCCATGGACTATAGCCCACCTCTGTGGGCTCCTCTGTCCATGGGGTTTTCCAGGCAAGCATACTGTAGTGGGCTGCCATCTCCTTCTCCAATTTTTCATTATAGATTATTACAAGATATTGAGTATAGTTCCCTCTGCTATAAAGTAGGTCCTTGTTATCCACCTATTCTATACATAGTAGTGTATATGTCTGTTCATCTTAACCTCCTAATTTATCCTTCCCCTCCCCTGTCCTCTTTGGCAACCATAAATACGCTTTCTGTCTCTGAGTCTGTTTGGTTTTGTAAATAAGATCATGTATTTTTCAGATTCCCCATATGAGTGATATCATATATTTGTCTTTGTCTGGATTACTTTGCTTGGTATGATAATCTCTAGATCCATCCATGTTCCTGCAAATGGCATTATTTTGTTCTTTTTTTTTTGGTTAAGTAGTATTTCATTGTATAAACGTACCATATCCTCTTTATACATTCGTCTGTAATTTGTATTTTCAAAAGATGACTCTGGTCCAAATGGATAGTGGAGCCCTGAGCGAAAGCAGGAAAGTCAGGATGCTGGGGAGGATAAGTCATGGTTGGGCAGATGTGTGCACCCGAGGGTGAGAGAGAGGCAAGATCAAAGACTCTGTGAGCTTTCTTCTTTAGCAACTTTGCATATGGTAGTGTCAGTGCAACCATTTACTAAGAAGGAAGAAGACTAGAGGAGAAGTACATTTGAGAAAAACAATGAAGAGATCATTTCATTCAAGTTCAAGTTAAGATGCCTATGAGATATTTGCAGATGGATTAAAAAAAGACAAGTTTGAAATCAGAGAAAAATCCAGAACTAGAGATAAATATGAGAGTCATCTACATACATGCAGCATATGAAGTTAAGAGATTAGGTAAAGAAGAAATGGGTTCCAAAACAGACTGCTATCTTTCAAATAATTATTTCACGTCAATCATCTTCTATTTTACCCGTTAAATGTACCTCAGTAGTCACAGCCGACTCATTCTATCATTCATTCATTCAGTATTATTGAATAGATAATTCCCCTGAAATTATCACAACACTGTAAAACAACCATATCTCAATTAAAAGAGATTTACTGAATATAAAAGAGACATATGGCATCATGCTAATAGCTGTAAGAAATTTAAATATATCATATATTAATCCTCATTCTTAAGAGCTAAAGGTCTACAAACCCTTCAAGATTAAAGATTGAGCACAGTAATGGTCCTAAGAGAGACACACGGAAAGGACCATGGAAATTCAAGAGAAAGAATTACTTGCACCTGGCAAAATCATAATAAAAGGTTTTGACTGAAAAGGTAGCATTTAAGCTGGTGTTTAAAGCCTTTCCAAATTTGTAGAATTTACTCTGTAAACATATAGAAAGTGGATGGATGTATTTCAAAAGCTAAAGCTTTAAAGAACCACAGAGATGAGACATTGGAGAGACCATAATTCTGGAGTTCATTAAAAAACTCAATTTGCTAAATGATTAAATATATGAATGATATACAGGTGGTAAATATTTCTAGAATACAAGTTTATCATATTCATGTCTAAAATATTCCATGTAAGTCACTTTCTATGGTATCAAATATATATATTTGGTCGGGTTTAAGGGGAAAAATTAAGTCATAATTTCATCTCACTTTCATTTTATGTGGATGTGAGAGCTGGACTGTGAAGAAGGCTGAGCGCTGAAGAATTGATGCTTTTGAACTGTGGTGTTGGAGAAGACTCTTGAGAGTCCCTTGGACTGCAAGGAGATCCAACCAGTCCATTCTGAAGGAGATCAGCCCTGGGATTTCTTTGGGAGGAATGATGCTAAAGCTGAAACTCCAGTATTTTGGCCACCTCATGCGAAGAGTTGACTCATTGGAGAAGACTCTGATGCTGGGAGGGATTGGGGGCAGGAGGAGAAGGGGACGACAGATGATGAGATGGCTGGATGGCATCACTGACTCAATGGATGTGAGTCTGAGTGACCTCCGGGAGTTGGTGATGGACAGGGAGGCCTGTCGTGCTGTGGTTCATGGGGTCACAAAGAGTCGGACACGACTGAGTGACTGATCTGATCTGATCTGATTTTCCATTATTTGCACACACGATGAACAATCATTAGCCACTTAGAAATTCACTGCTCACTTACATTGTTCATTTCGCTTATACAGTTTCCATATTGTACATAACAACAGCACCTTTTCCATTGATCTATCTGATTTTATCGTTAAAGACTGAAAATCTACGTATTAAAATTGGATCTGTAAAGTGGAATTACTAATTACTGGTCAGTATAAAGGGAAAGGAAAAGGCCTGAGCTGGGTAAGAAGAAGATAAAGCAGGCCGAGAACAGTGACATACAGTAGACTTGCTGGTAGGAACAGGTCCTGAGGCCCCAGTGATGCATGGAGTGGAGAGGGTGCGTGCACCACAGAGAAGATATCACCCCTTCCATGCTCAGCACTCAACTCTAGACAGCCTTCATTTTAGACCCACCAGTTCAGCTTGTTTTTGCCTCTATTTAGGAGACCATGAGAAATATCCTTTTATGGTGGCATTTGAAGACTTCTTAGCTCATAGCTTTCCCGAAACAAAAAAGTAGCCATAAAGGACTTTCTAAAAAACATTGCGCACAAAGATGTCACATTTCCTCATACCACTTGTTGTAAGAATAAAGTTTATAATCACTGAAGAAGCCAAGTGTTTATCCCTATGGTGGGTCTCAAGAGGACGATCAAGCTAACAATACAAGATTGCACGTATAGGAAAGTGAAACCAAATAACAAACAGAAAACACAACAGGCAAAGAAGAGATAAACTCAAAGAACAGCATGGCATCTTTGCAAAAGATAGATCAGTAGGAAACAACTGCAATAAATGAATTCATGAGGGGCAGCTCAGGATGGGTGTTGGGGGCTGGAAGCGAGTGACAAAGGAGAAATGACAGCCCTGCCTGGATCAGCCCCTGAGACCCTCAACAACTTGGAAACCTTTAGTTAAAAAACTGTGCCAGTGACAATTTGCAAGAAGATACAACATACAAATTAGTCAACCTTTACAGAAAACTATTGAATGGTAATAATAATGCTATAGACATGACGTGCTAATTCAATATTAAATTCTGTGTATTTTCAAAGAAAAGTTATGAATATAATCTGCTTGACATTTAGAAATTATGAAAAAATAATATATTCTATGCCCTGAGCTATCTAGGTAAGATATCAGTTGGGGAGGAAAGAAGAGAAAGGAAAGAAGGAGGAGAAAAAGTAAATCTATCTCATAAAAATTATTTTTATCGTTCATAAAACCAATTTTTCATAGCAAAAAGAGCAATAAAATATAGAACTGCTCTCTAGTTAAACAACAAAATTGAATTTGCCCCCAGGTATGTGGACATGTGATTTTTTTACATGTAATTGTAAATTCTTCCAGCCTTCCGGAAAGCATCAAAATACAACCAAATGACCCAAAGAGACATTATCTTTCCTCCTCCTTCTCCTGCAATGAATGATTTACTGTTCAACAAGGGTTAACTCAGGTCAGCTGAAGAACAAAAAAGTGGGGGGAGCTGGTGCTCAAACTTTACAGAGAGCAGAATGAAAAATATTCTCTAGTTATTTACCCTTCAGTGACTTACAGATACAAGCCACAGTTGATAACATTTTTAAATACTTGGGTTCACATCAAGTTACCTCTCCTACTTTCAAATGGCCCTTTCAAGATATCAGTGCTGACAGGCCAGAGCTTGCACGGTCCTGCCCAGAAGGCCCACCCAAGTAGAATGTTGAAAAAAATCATCTGCTCACAGATGGTAATACACCAGATGCTGGAAAACACCAAGTGGGTTGCCATTTGAGTTTGGATCTAAACTAAATGAGCTGGGTTGCTAACTGGATTAATCTGTCATTAGACTCACCTTTCTAACCTCCAGAAAAGCACATTTTCATTTATAACTCGCCTGAATGCCTTTGTGGGAAGACCAAATAACGTATATACAACATATGCAAATATGTCTTAAAATTGCATGTTGAAAAACAGATTTAAAGAAAAAAATTCTGTTTAGCTCACGCTTATTGCCATATGACTTTTCCAGGCAGACACGTGGAGAAAGAATCTCAGGCAAGGGGAAGGGCATGTGCAAAACTATGCAAAAATCTTCACATTTGGGGAATTGAAAGGCTTTCAGAAAAGCTGAGACTTTAGATAGCAGAGGTGAATGAATGGCTGAAAGCAATAAGGTGCTTGAGCTTGATCCATGAAGGATTTGTAAAATAAGAAACCCTATTATTAGATTTTTCAGGGGTAATAATGTACAGAATGAATTGTTTACATTATCTTAAAAGACACTTTCTCTAAGTAAGGCATTACCACCAGAGTCATATAATTGTAAACAAAAATGCAATCTCATTATAAAGCTGAGACTCCTGGTAAGAAAGACCACAATGAAGAATCTAGGTTCATGTGTTTATTACACACGAAATTCAGCCTGGCTTCTTTTCCTTCCCACATTATTACCGGTGCTAATTTCCCTACCCAATAATTCCATAAATGATGTTAATTTTATTTGCTACCTATGAATGAGCAAAATTGTTCTGAACAGACCAAACTGGCAAGAATCCTGAAAGCAAAGGATGTGACAGCCTCTGAATCCTGACCTGTAGAACATGAAACCCAGAGGTCCAACTCAGCTCCCCAGCAGGCATGCACGCTTCTGTATTAGGAATAACACAGCACAGATTTCCTCTAAGGAAAGCACTTTTGTATTACCTTCCCTAAAGTAACGGAGACCTTCTGAACAGATAGCTACACAGTGACAATGAGAAGATTGTTAAGAGGGTCTATCAGCTAGGGGACAGGAGTATTCTATTTCCACTGGGAAGAACACTTATAGGCCAAGATCCAACAAAGGTTTAAGTGGCCTGGGATCACGTCATCTCCCTGGTCAGTGCATCACAGGGCAGCCACTGGGCAGGCGTGCCGGGAGGAGTGGCAGAGGGCTCATCTTTCCTTACTGTCCAGGAAACACAACCCAGGGGACTCCTGAAGACCTCACACATCCACCGTGGCTCACAGCTGGGACCAGGGCAGGGACAGAGGCTCCCATCCCAGGAAGCCCTGGACCACCCAGACATTAGCTATGCTAACCATCCTCTTAAACTGACGTGCAGATATTTATTCAGAATTATGGTTTATACTTACAGTGGAACGTATCTTTGTGTGGATTTTAAACATCACATTTATGGGAGGATTTTTTTTTTTTTAAATCTACATCTGCTGAACAGAAAACTCTCAGGTAGTCCTGTATACTTTCCTTTTATTTTAGGAGTGTCTTTCCTTTGAAAATTGTTCATACATTCTTCCTAAAAAGTATACTATGGCAACATTCAAAAAACACACAATACCTGGTCATGACATTTATAAGATGAGTTGGCTTTCAAATAGCTCCACATTTCAGAAAATTTCAAAATAGGAGTGAGGAGAGCTCTCTATATACCAACGTAATGACAATCTAATCCATTATTAGGAACTTCTAATACACTAAAAACTCTACTCTGATCAACAGTCTGTCTGTATTCATCTCCTTCTCACATTTACTACAGTTTATATTTCTAAGGGCAACACTGAAAAATTTTTATGAATGAAGGCACTTCATTTATAAGGTTTAGCTTTCTGATATCCAGGCAGGTATATTTACTCTATCTAGGTAAAGGAAGTCAACCTACAAATACCACTCTGTATTTGTGCTCAAAGTGGGAACAAAAAAAGAGTGGGGAGTGAGTTAATATTTAATACCAATCACCTGTGGAGCCAGACACACTTTTGAGAATCCAACCATTAAGTCCTCTATAATGTCTCAGAGTCTGAGCTGTTTCACCTCAACCAAAATGTCAGCAAACACACAGGTTAATCTAGAGACCCAGACAAAAAAAGTGAGGGAACTCCTGGCTACAGCAGACACTGGGAGATTTTGGCCGCAGATTCCACTCATATAATGAAATGAGGCTCACCTTTTCACACTCATTGGCAAGAACTACAGTAGAGTCTCACTATTTTTGGAATCTATGTTTTCTAATGTTCAACTGGCTAAAAGTTATCTGTTAGCATGAAATCGACAATGTGGAACAACTGTCATCATCTGGGGTCCAGCAGGCATACAGTCTCCAAGGCCCAGGTTCAGCTGGTGTCCAACAAGGGGGCACTTGTCGGTTGGTTTCAGTCCCATCCTGCAAACAAGTTTCCTTTCCTCTTCATGTTCCTTATTTTTGTGATTTTGGGGAGATTTCAATGTTTTCAAGAGCCCCACACTGGTCCTGAAGTGCTGAATTTGTGATGACTCTTATGGGTGTGAGGTAAGCTTCGTTCAGACATGAATTATATGCCACTGGCTGTGGGTTCAGTCGTCATGAATCAAAAATACAGAAAAATGAGTTGTCTTTAAACAGACACACATAAAACCAAGTTGTGACCAAGGGCTCATGGGAACCTCATCCTACATTTCCCCTAGGAGCAATGGTTGGGACTATTGCTTGCAACTAATGGTTGCAACTATTTTATATCTGCAATGATTTTATAGAACGTAGCTACCACAGAAAATAATAACTGATGTTATGTATACACAAGATCTTATGCTAAGCAACAGGAATACACCATTTAAAAACATAGCCCTGGGAATTCCCTAGCAGTCAGTGGTTAGGACTCCACACTTCCACTGCAGGGGGCGTGGGTTTGATCCCCAGTCAGGGAACTAAGCTGTTGCATGCCATGTGGACCCATCAAAAATAAAACAAATCACACACACACAAAAAAAAAAAAAAGAAAGAAAGAAAGAAAAAACATAGACCCTTGCAATCAAGGAAAGTAAAAAGTAAGAAGTACATACTTCTCAAAACATTAAAATATAAACAAAATTTATGTCATTCTTTTCTGAACTATGTAAAAATAACAAATGGGGCTTCCTTGGTGTCTCAAGGAAAAATCTACCTGCCAATGAAGGAGATATGGGTTTAATCCCTAGATCAGGAAGATACCCTGGAGAAGAAAATGGCAACCCACTCCAGTATTCTTGCCTGGAAAATCCCATGGACAGAGGAGTCTAGCAGGCTACGGTCCATAGGGTCGCACCGTCAGACGTGACTGAAGCAACTGATCACATGCACACAGAGGCCAAAACCTTCAGCAGGTGGGAGAAATTAACTATATGTTGCCCACAGGCCCATAGGCCAGTTGAAACCAGAAGGTTGATGATGCTGACTCCTGATTACGTCACCACCAACCCATCAGAAGAATGTCCATGAGCAGATCACACCCTCTTTGAACCATTCCTGTAAAACTCCTCACTATCCCCTCCAGGTCAGGACACACAGTATTGGCGGTGGCCCTCTTTGCATAGCAAAGAAATAAAGCCATTCTTTTCTACCTCACCCAAAACTTCAAGATTTAATTCAGCGGCTGAATTTGGCATCAGTCTTTCTCTTCCCCACAACCTGCACCCTCTCAACTCACTCCTCTTCAAGGGTGGGGAAGGAATAACACCATGAATTTGCCTCCTAAGTCTCTTACTGTGTCTTTCAAACAAAAACATCAGACAGCTTCAGGCCTCTCTCTGAGACCTACAAAGGCCAGCACTGAGCCCTTTTGTCCTTTTCCCCTTATTTCACCCACCGGTGCAGTGAGCACTGTCCCTCCTCCCCAAGCCTGCACCTTTCCTGTCCTGCACTGTGCCCGCGGGTGCTGACCTTCACAGGTCACCAGGCCTGGTGCCCCTGCCCTCCAGCATCCAGCCGGGTTACTGGTCCAAGTCCAGAGGACAGAAAGAGGAGAAAACTGAGTCCTCTACCTCTGTTCCTTGCCTTGTTCAAGTCCTGGCAATGCATTTATTCCCTTCTCCCTGAAACCCCTGTCATAAAATTACTGTTATTTTTACTACTGAGCCACCTGGGAGGCTCTCTGTCCTCAAATTAGGGACTCGCTAAGTGGCCCAGGCACCCTGGGTGTTCCCAAACACCTTTCAAGGAGTCCATGAGCTCAAAATGATTTTCATAACAATATTAGCATCCATTCTGCATTCTTCACACTCACTCTGTCATGCGTGTGCAATGAACTTTGCCAACAGCAATGTGACCTGACACCACAACTTACTGAGTGCAGACAGGGATACAAACACCAAGCTGTCTTCCAATAGACCAGATGTGAAAGAAATTGGCAAAAACATAAAAGAATTCTAACACTATCAATAAAATTCTTCTTTGGAAAATGCGATTTTATGTTTCATAAAATTATGTTATTTAAGTTAACATAGAATGGCTTTGCTGTTATAGTTAAGGTTTCTTCTACATTAAGATTCTACCTGTTTCCTGCCAGGACCCCGCCAGCCACAGGAGGCATCTCCTCCCAAACCTCTTTGGCAAGTGCCCACCTCTGTGACTTGGTAGGAAAAACAGGTCAGGAGGATTAACGAGGCAGGGATGGAAGCAAAAGCTCTGATTTTGTCTCAAGTGCAAATCTCTTCTCCAACATAAATTTCGGAATCCCTGCATTTGGCAAACTTATTGGATGGCTGCCCAACCTTCAGCAAAGCTATTGCTTTAGTCACCATCAGGCTCTCCACTTTTTGGGCACATGCTCAGTCAGGGATGAAGAGAGGAGTAAAAGAATGTCTCAACTCCAAAGGCACTAACAGAAAAAGGTTTAGGGACTTGCTGTTTCAAAGTATGCACTGAAGCCAGTGGCCCCCCTAAACTTCATTCATCCCTTCAACAAAGCAGTCTGGCTCAATTATAGGAGTTTTATAGATAGTCATAACCATTTTAATGACCAAATGTCTGCTACTTAAAATAAAACCTTTCAAATGCAGAGAGCTTCTGTTCTTGTCCTCAGGAAACTTGTATAAAGCAAGAAGAACTGAAGGGTTAAATTCCAACATGTCAATCCATACAACCAGTCCTGAGAGGCTGCTGCTGCTACTGCTGCTAAGTCGCTTCAGTCGTGTGCGACTCCGTGCGACCCCACAGACGGCAGCCCATGAGGCTCCCCCATCCCTGGGATTCTCCAGGCAAGAACCCTGGAGTGGGTTGCCATTGCCTTCTCCTGAGAGGCTGCTGCTGCTGCTGCTGCTAAGTCACTTCAGTCGTGTCCGACTCTGCGTGACCCCATAGACGTCAGCCCACCAGGCTCTCCTGCCCCTGGGATTCTCCAGGCAAGAAAACTGGAGTGGGTTGCCATTACCTTCTCCAATGCATGAAAGCGAAAAAGTGAAAGTGAAGTCGCTCAGTCGTGTCCGACTCTTAGCGACCCCATGGACTGCAGCCCACCAGGATCCTCCGTCCATGGGATTTTCCAGGCAAGAGTACTGGAGTAGGGTGCCATTGCCTTCTCCTAAGAGGCAAAAAACCCCAAATACCAAGGGCCTGGTGGCCTCCACAAGGAAAGAGAAAGGTAGGGTCTTCCGCCAAAAAGTAACATGGATAAGGAGCCCGATACGGGTTTAGTACAATCTGTCCCAGCAGCTTTGGTTCCTACATAAAAGGAGCCAGATCATACTCATACTTCATTCAAAAACTATTTGCTGTTTCATAGAGGAAAAGATAAAACTATTGTTAAAAACGTCTCTTTGATTACCTCTCTTTTCTCCTCTGTTCACAAACTGAAAAGCAAATCTTAAACTAGAGAAAATATTCCCTAGACTTGTGTTAATATAATGAACTCTTTATTGTAAATATAATCTAACACATGAGAAAAAAAACAACAAATTTACCAACACAAAAATTAGACAGGTAATGAAGATAACCTTGTACCTGCCAAGAGAGAAAGGCAGATGACCACAAATTTAAAGAAAGAAAACAAATGTTACACTTTACCAGTACTGTACTGAAATCATGCTACACAAAATGAGTAATTGTTTGTGTTTTAAAACAAAATATATCTATAGAGGATAATTATCACATCACTGCTCACAGAAATACAAAAAAACCTGAATCAAAATATTTCAATAGAAAACTCATTAAGGAATTACAGAACATGAATTGAAAGGAGCAGCATATCATGAACAAAACAATGCTGTCAACTAATATTTTATATCCATGGCATTTTATTATCCTGTGAAAAATCATATTATAAAGCAGATGAATCATAATATTTCATTTTTGTGAAAACTGTAAATACAATTGATTAAAAAACAATGGAAAGTGACACATACATCAAAATTTAATTTCAGTAAACAGGTGGTCAATATTCATGAAAGCAAGGAGAAGCATGTAACACAGCTAAAAGATCCCTGGAAGAGAAGGCTTCCAGGACCAAGCAACACAGTACTGAGAGCTAACACGAAACCGTCATGGGGAAGAGGTGGAGCTGGGAAGAAACAGAATTTCTCTATCTGTGCAGTGTGAGTCACAGGTAGGACCAAGAGGTAAATGCTAGGTAGAGGAAAGACCAGATTGGAAGCTCTGGAAGCTGTGCTCAAGAGTGTAGATTTTATCCAAGAAGCAAAAGGGAGATGTATCGGAAGATGAATGATCTGGATACACCCAAGGAAAGAGAATGGCAAGTCAGAGACCACTGCTTTCCCCAGGAAAGAAGCTTTGTCCTTGTCTGCAGCTCAGCCTCAGAAGACATCAGCTTCTCTCAGGCTGTGAGTGAATAAAGTCTAGGCCTGCTTTAGGAATTAATTAGAGATCCTCTGATATTTAATTTATAAATCATTACTCTCCAGGCTCAAAGGTATGCCTGGCCATATACCACAGTGCAACTTACATCACCACTTGAATGTTATGCTTTTTTCTGGTCCAAATATTATCTTAAATTATATTATACAACATTTATGTAAACCTGTAAAGCTGACATCATGAACAAAGTGAATTCACAAATAACTCCGTGAGTCAGATGTAGAAACAAGAAATAACAAGCAAGTTCAACTCTGCATGAAAGAAAATCCTTTCATCAGCAAGGCCTATTCTCACTCCTGGATTTTCTCTCATGAACCTGAAAAACATAATTAGACTCATAAATAAGACGACTTGAAAACAGGAGTCTATACAGATCTCATATATAAGAAAACACATTTTTCATTTACATGGGATTGAGGAATTTACTTCAGAATTGTATCACAAGCCAATGAAAATATACAAAAAAAAAAAAATGTTGTATCATGGCATAGTTCAATTGTGGTTTGTTTAAATAATATATCTTGCCAAAACATAAGATGCTCAACACCACTAATTATTAGAGAAATGCAAAGCAATGAGGTATCACCTCACAGCGGTAAGCACAGCCATCATCGAAAAGTCTGCAAACAATAAATGGAGAGGGTGTGGAGAGAAGGGGACCCTTCCCTACATTGTTGGTGGGAATGTAAATTGGTACAGCCACTATGGAGAAGGCAATGGCACCCCACTCCAGTACTCTTGCCTGGAAAATCCCATGGATGGAGGAGCCTGGTGGGCTGCTATGGAGACCAGTATGGAGGTTCCTTAAGAAACTAAAACTAGAGTTACTGTATGATCCAGCAAGCGTACTTCTGGGCATCTTTCTGGAGAAAACCATAATTCAGAAAGATACATGCACCCCAGTATTCACAGAAGCACTGTTTACAACAGCTAAGATATAGAAGCAACCTGAACGCCTGCTGAAAGATGAATGGATAAAGAAGATGTGATTCATACAAACAGTGGAAAAATACTCAGACATAGAAAAGAATGAAATAATGCCATCTGCAGCAGCATGGATTGACCTAGAGATTACCTTACTAAGTGAAGTGAGTCAGACAGAGAAAGACAAATACTGTATGAGATCTCTTGAAGTGGATCTAAAAAAAAAACATAGAAATGAACTTATTTACAAAACAGACTCACAGACATAGAAAACAAACTTAAGATTACCAAAGGAGAAAGGTGAGGAGGGACACATTAGGAGTGTGGGTTTAACATATATGCACTACTATACATAAACTGTATTGCACAGGGAACTCTAACCAATATTCTATATGTATCGATATGGGAAAAGAATCTGAAAAGAATGAACATATGTATATTTATAGCTGAATATATATTCTTAATATTTGCTGTACACCTAAAGCTAACACAAACTGTAAATTAAGCATACCCCAATATACAATAAAAATTAAATTTAAAAATATATTATGATATTGACATACCATCAGAAAAAGTCAAATTAACATATTCTTGTAAGATGAAGAGGGGCTAAAAAGCCTCTTGATGAAAGTGAAAGTGGAGAGTGAAAAGGTTGGCTTAAAGCTCAACATTCAGAAAACGAAGATCATGGCATCTGGTCCCATCACTGCATGGGAAATAGATGGGGAAACAGTGGAAACAGTGTCAGACTTTGTTTTTCTGGGCTCCAAAATCACTGCAGATGGTGACTGCAGCCATGAAATTAAAAGACGCTTGCTCCTTGGAAGGAAAGTTATGACCAACCTAGATAGCATATTCAAAAGCAGAGACATTACTTTACCAACAAAGGTTCGCCTAGTCAAGGCTATGGTCTTTCCTGTGGTCATGTATGGATGTGAGAGCTGGACTGTGAAGAAGGCTGAGCGCCGAAGAATTGATGCTTTTGAACTGTGGTGTTGGAGAAGACTCTTGAGAGTCCCTTGGACTGCAAGAAGATCCAACCAGTCCATTCTGAAGGAGATCAATCCTGGAATTTCTTTGGAAGGAATGATGCTAAAGCTGAAGCTCCAGTACTTTGGCCACCTCATGCGAAGAGTTGACTCATTGGAGAAGACTCTGATGCTGGGAGGGATTGAGGGCAGGAGGAGAAGGGGACGACAGAGGATGAGATGGCTGGATGGCATCACTGACTCGATGGATGCGAGTCTGAGTGACCTCCGGGAGCTGGTTATGGACAGGGAGGCCTGGCGTGCTGCGGTTCATGGGGTCGCAAAGAGTCGGACACAACTGAGCGACTGATCTGATCTGTAAGATATTAATTCTCAGCATGTCTTATATAATAATTTTGATTTCTAACTTTGATTCTAGCTGTACAAACTACTTAGATATTGCCTCCATGATACAAGACCATCAACCCTGATACCAGTTTCACGCTGACAGGACAAAGAATAAAGACAAAAGACGAAGCTATTTTTCTAGTAGTCATGTATGGATGTGAGAGTTGGACCATAAAGAAGGCTGAGCACCAAAAACTTGATGCTTTCAGATTGTGGTGCTGGAGAAGGCTTTTGAGAGTTCCTTGGACAGCAAGGATATCAAACTATTTAAACTAATCTTAAAGGAAACCAACTCTGAATATTCATTGGAAGGACTGATGCTGAAGCTGAAGCTCCAATACTTTGGCCACCTGATGCAAAGAGTTAATTCACTGGAAAAGACCCTGATGCTGGGAAAGACTGAAGGCAGGAGAAGAAGAGGGTGGCAGAGGATAAGATGGTTAGATAGCATCACCAACTCAATAAACAAGAATTTGAGTAAATTCCAGGAGACAGTGGAGGACAGAGGAGCCTGGCGTGCTGCAGTCCATGGGATTACAGAGCTGGACACCACTTAGAGACTAAACAAAAGCCAAGATGAAATTGTCAATGACTTATTGGAAAGAAAGTCTTAGAAACAGGTAAACAATTGCAGATGCTTTATAAGACTACTGCTTTTTACTTACAATCATTACAAAAGAGAGCCAATTCTCTCATTTCCTCGTGATATCTGAATAGAATAAAACTAATTCAGGTAGATTCTTCACAGATAAAAGGTTTTTTATAATGTTGAACAATGTGAACTACTAGAAATAGATATTTAAAGAATCAAACTACTGGTCGTAATCAAGGAACTATAAAGGAAACCATCTTCTTATTACATAAAGTCAATTATTTTCAAATTTAAAAACAGCATTTCCTCCCTAAGAACTTCACTACAGTTGAGTCTTCAACAAAGTGGGGGTTAAGGGCACCAACCCTTTGGGAAGTTGAAAATCCACATATAACATACACTCAGCCCTCCAAACCCACAGCACTTCCATATTCTCAGAGCCAAACAATCTTGGATTGTATAGTACTGTATATTTACTATGGAAAAAATCTGCATATAAGTGGACCCAAGCAATTCAAACCTTTGTTGTTCAAGGCTCAATTGTATCTATTTCCAAGTATCCTGAAAAAGTTCAAAAAGTATAGCACTTCATCCAGGCAGACTGAAGCCAGCCTTCTCTAAGATTTTGAGTCATGTCTATGCTTCTGCTGCTGCTAAGTTGCTTCAGTCATGTCTCTTTGTGACCCTCTCAACTGTAGCCTGCTAGGTTCCTCTGTCCATGGGATTTCCTCAGCGAGAACAATGGAATAGGTTGCTACTTCCTTCTCCAGGGGATCTTCTTGACCCAGAGATCGAACTCGCATCTCCAGCATCTCCTGCTTTGGCAGGCGAATTCTTTACCACTGCTTCAGCTGGGAAGCCCATGAGCCATCGGGAAGCCTCAAATATGACATTAGAAAGTGTATATTCAACACCATAAACAGTTGACTTTATCCATTCCCTCCATAAATGTTTAATAATAATGTAAACCAGAAAAATAAATCAAAAACAAGGAGTCTTTTTTGGAGACTTCACTGTAAGGGGGAGAGTTAAAAAATTATAATAAAAAGAAGGGTAAGAAAGGAGGAAAAAATAATAATAATAATTAAAAAGAAAAATTGTACATATTATGAGAATAAACAGCACTCAGATCCATGAAAGCCAAGACGAGTGTCTCTTCGTGTACCAGTCTATACCCATGGTTGACACAGGGGTTCTCAAACTGTGCTCTGGGAGCCTTAGGGGGTCTGTGAGGTCAAAGTTCTTTTCCCACCAACATTCCATAATATTTTACTGAGGTTGCCTGATGCATACATCACAGCAGACTGAGTAGAGAAGCCAGACACTAAAACGATTTTCGAAAACTATAAAGCAGCACCACTCTACTTAGTCGAGAGTACAGTAGAAAGGGTCACAGTTGAAAGAGTCACAAAGAGACATGACTGAAGAAAATACAAAGATTTTTTTCATAAAACAGGTTCACATTAATATTTATTACTGCTAATTCTAAATGAATAAGTATGTTGAAGCTTCCTCAGTTTAACTTCAAATATGATCAATATCAATAGATATAATCCATTCAAACAAAAGCTCTCTGGCATCTTCAATAGTTTTGAAATGAATACGAGAATCTTGGGGCCTTCCCTGGGGGTCCAGTGGTTAGGACTCCACACTCCCAATGCAGGGGCATCAGGTTCAATCCCTGGTCAGGGAACCAAGATCCTGAATGCTGCACGGTGAGGCCAAAAAAAAAAAAAAAAAAAAAAGGAAGATCTTAAGACCAAGAAGTTTGAGGACCAATGGTTCAGTACATAGTTGGTGCTCAGTAAGTACTGAATTGTGAACTATGAAGGAAGCCAAGCAAACACAGGGAGTGCTAAGCTGGGGTCTGAAGGGCGGGCACAGATCTATGAGAGGAGTAAAAGATAAGAGGGGGAGAATTTTGCTTTAATAATGTACATAGTTTATTCAGTTCAGTTCAGTCGCTCAGTCATGTCTGACTCTTTGCGACTCCATGAATCGCAGCACGCCAGGCCTCCCTGTCCATCACCAACTCCCGGAGGTCACTCAGATTCACGTCCATCGAGTCAGTGATGCCATCCAGCCATCTCATCCTCTGTCGTCCCCTTCTCCTCCTGCCCACAATTCCTCCCAGCATCAGAGTCTTCTCCAATGAGTCAACTCTTCGCATGAGGTGGCCAAAGTAGTTTCAGCTTTAGCATCATTCCTTCCAAAGAAATCCTAGGGCTGATCTCCTTCAGAATGGACTGGTTGGATCTCCTTGCAGTCCAAGGGACTCTCAAGAGTCTTCTCCAACACCACAATTCAAAGGCATCAATTCTTTGGTGCTCAGCTTTCTTCACAGTCCAGCTCTCACTTCCATACATGACCACAGGAAAAACCACAGCCTTGACTAGAAGGACCTTTGTTGGCAAAGTAATGTCTGCTTTTGAATATGCTATCTAGGTTATTAGGTAATGCTATTTAAAATGTTCTCCAAGCCGTTGAGCACCATCTAGAAAATGATTTGAAATGAAGAGGTCCCTTACAAATGAGAAACTGAACAAGATAACGGGGCCACTGCCTCTGCAGTCTATGCTGCAGTTCTAGAGAAAATCTTGGAGTTCAAGTTTAGACACACAACCATCTTTCCTAGGATAATTATGCTGATGGAAACAGTATGTTTTCTTGTCAGTTCTATCATCTTCTAGAATGTGTAAGTTTTAAAATAATGTTATTATGATTGATGGTAATATCATTTGCTATTAACAATAACGTCAAATACAAAGAAAATATCAAATATGTGTTTGTGCAATGGTGCTTCCTAAAATGACTCAGCCATTATCTTTTTGGACTGGTTAGTAATTTTCTTGGGTATAGAATAGACGACACTCTTCCTCAAAGACAAATGCGGAAGTTACTCAAGGGACAAAATAAGACATCATATATTCCTGGAAGGAACCCTAGCAATTCTGAACATAATAAGACATCATCAAAGTAATAAGGTGATGTTGTCTATTCTATAAATAGAATATATTAACAAAACTAAACACTGCACAGGAACAGAGGTGAACTTGAAAAAAATAAACACCAAAAATGTAGTCTGTCTGCATACGTTCCTAGATGACCCATCAGAGAACAAAGACAAGCATTACAAAACCATTTCTAAGATTTTATAAAAGGGAACCACCTTGTGAAACTCTTTTTATGGATGGTATAAAAATACACTCTTGAGCTCCTTAGCCCCACTGTCTGCCTAAAGCCCAGAGGAAAACCCCCTGGCCGACCATAAAAGGACTGCCTGCATGTTCCCAGGCAGAGTATACAGGATCTTATTTACAGGAGTATAAATACATGCCATTCCCCTGTGCTCACTGGCGCTCCTGAAGCCTGGCCAGAGAGGGGGGTCCCGGGTGCAACGCAAATAGGATTCAAAAAGTCTGTGACATTTTTCCAGCATCTAATGTACTTTATTTTTCTAGCTTATCTTCTCTTCTGCGAAAAATAGCTACAAAGCATAAGATCACTATCATTTAACAGGTGACTGTTCCAGAAATACTTGGAAATAAGCCTTTAAGTTTCAGCAGGAGGAGAGAAAACACACTTCCCATAAATAGGCACTTTTTTCTAGTAACAGGACAGCTGTGTGAACACTGAGGAATAAAGAGAGTGTTTCTGTTCCATCACAATGGCCCATCCATTTACATTTCTAGAAGGCTAAAGTTTGGGAGCTTCTGAGAAACAATAAGTGCACACATTACCATAGCTTAAAACTGACAAAAAAAAAAAATTAGTAGCAATAAATTAGAAGGCACAGTAGGCACAATATACTTGGCATGCACGCATGTGTGTGTCTGTGTGTGTATATAGTGTATGTAACTACAACATTGTGAACAGAGAGCACATGGCCATGACAATGAATAGTTTCCATTTAAAACTCTTAGGAAACTGTGATTTCAGCTTAGTAACTTGTGTTAAAGAGACACTGTGCAGATCTCAGAGTATCGCTTTTAGCTGGAATCAGTGTCTGATTTAAAGACCCATCACAAAGCTAAACTGAATATTAACAGTATGTCATATGATCATCTTCTCACTGAGTAAATTCCCCTGAAAACGTCTGTTCTCAGTGGTGTCATCATCCAGAGATACTCAGACTCTCTCCCCCAGATGCTGATGCTGTTCAGTTGCTCAGTTGTGTCCAACTCTTTTGCAAGCTCATGGACTGTGGTATACCAGACTTTCTTGTCCTTCCCTATCTCCTGGAGTTTTCTCACACTCATGTCCATTGAGTTGGTGATGCCATCTCCTCCTCCATTGCCCTGTTCTCCTGCCTTCAATCTTTCCCAGCATCAGGGTCTTTTCCAATGAGTCAGCTCTCCCCCACAAACCCATCTAAACAAGACGCTTGAAGGCTCCACCCACTTCCAGGTAAGGTTATCGGGTACCAGTGGGTCAGACAAGATGCGAGTGTGGCCAACCTTTAGAGCATCAATAGTGACTGGGGGAACAGTCCTCAATGAAGCAGCTCACCTCATCTCTGAGATGCTCTAGAAGAATGCCTTCCTGATGTTGACTATCACTTACCATGTACTTCATAAATGTATTTTTCTTCTTTTTTAAATGTATTTTTAATTGGAGGGAAACTGCTTTACAATATTGTGTGGGTTTCTGCTGAACAACAAGATGTGGTACATATATAAAGTGGAATATTATTCAGCCATAAAAGGAAAGAATTTGAGTGAGTGGTATTGAGATGGATAAAACTAGAGCCTGTTATACACAGTGAAGTAAGCCAGAAACAGAAAAACAAATGTCTTATATTAATGCATATGTATGGAATCTAGAAAAATTATACTGATGAATCACTGCGAAGGAATGAAGATGCAGATGTAGAGAACAGACTAGTAGCCATAAATATATCTTGATAATTCCCTGCTAGTCCCCAAACTGAGTGGAAATCTGGCCCTCCTGGGTGCAAACTTCTTCCATTTCACCCATTTCTTGTTTGTAGAGAAAAGGCTTTAGTCTACTAGACTTTCCCTGAGTTCCAAACAGCAGACTCAAGCAGTTACTAATAAGGGAAGGGAGGGTATGCAGAAACAAAAGAAAAGCAATTAAACAGGAAAAGTAATGATGGCTTAAACAATAGTTGAATGATAAAACGGAGTCCAAGTTCCTCCCCAAGGGGTGCGCAGAACAATCTGACACATTATCTTTGAATTCTGTAGAATCTAAGACCCCCACCCATGTGGAGGATGGTGACTACATGCTGACCACAACACTTAGACCCTAGGCTGGTTGGAACCAGATTGTTGATGATTAAGATTCCTGAACCACCACCCTGTTACCTCATCACCAGCCAATCAGAGGAAAGGAATGCACGCTGCAGCCCTCATCTCAGATGATGCCTTTAAAAACCCTTCCTTAAAAGTCATCAAGGAGTTCAGGTCTTTTTGAGCATGAACTATCCATTCTCCTTGCCTGGTGCTTGCAATAAAAGCTGTACTTGTCTTGGCCACAACCTCGTGTCAGTGGATTGGCTTTGCAGCAAGGCGGGCAAGCAGACTCAAGTTTTTTTTGGTAACAGAGTGTGTTCCCCAGACTAGCAACACCAGCATCCCATCAGCTTGACAGAAAAACAGAATTTTAGGCCCCACCCAAGACTGCTGAAGCAAAATTTATATTTTAACAAAATCCCAGAGGGTTCCAATGAACACTCCAGTCTGACGACCACTGATCTGAATGAACTCATGCAAATTCTTTCTCGAGTGGTCTTCTCTGGGGCTGCACTGCCCTGTCCTGTTACCCTCTTGCATCAAATCTTTTTTCAATTATATCCAATTTGCCCTAGAAATTCCTATGTTCATTTTCAGCCTCCATAGCCAGGAAAATGGGCAGAGAAAGTCAAATATATAAAGCCAATCAGGCATTTTCCTAGTTTTCATTATTGTTATTCTGTGAGATCATTCTTAATACTAAAATCCTCTAAATCCAATACCTAGGAACTCAGAAACTTAACACAGATAAGATCTTAGAATTAACAAATGGGTCAACCAGGATTCAAACTCAGTTCTGGGCTCCACTAAGTCATACTTTCAGCCTTTTCTTCCTTTATGGATTCTTCTCATCCCAAACATCCAGTCTTTCTCAAAACAACAAGAATATGATGCTGGAGAGAAAAACCTCCAGGGTATTCATGGTCCCCAGTGATTTCTTGAGATTGAAGAAATAGAACCATATGATGCCACTCTTTCAGGGTTTAGTAATATTTCACTGTGTATATATGTACCACATCTTCTTCATCCACTCATCTGTTGATGGATATTTAGGCTGCTTCTTCCATGTCCTGGCTATTTGTAAACAGTGTTGCAATAAACACTGACATATACACACTACTACATATAAAATAGTTAACTCCTAAAGACCTACTGTATAGCATAGGTAATTATTCTCAACACTTTGTAATGACCGATACAAATCTGAAAAAAAGAATAAGTATACATACACGTATGGGCTTCCCAGGTGGCAACAGTGGTAAGGAACCCACTTGCCAATGCAGGAGCCAAAAAAGATGCAGGTTCAATCCCTGGGTCAGGAAGATCCCCTGGAGGAGGGCATGGCAACCCACTCCAGTATTCTTGCCTGGAGAATCCCAAAGACAGAGGAGCCTGGTGAGCTACATTCCACAGGGTTACAAGAGTCAGATATGGCCGGAGCAACTTAGCACACATGCACGCATACATACGTGTGTAACTGATTCACTCTGCTGTACAATGGAAACTAAAACAACATTGTAAATCAACTATGCACAAATAAGAGTTATGAAAACTAAAAGTGGAACCACAAGTCACTAAGTTTGTTCAGGTCTTAACCAATGGACCTGCCATTCCAACACAAGAGGGAGGCAATTAGAGGAAAGATGTCGCAGTGATTAAGGGCAGGCATCCTGGGACCAGACTGCTTTGCTTGAAGCCCCTGACTCTGGGCAAGTGGCTCATGACTCACATCCTCCTCAAGTTGGGAATAATCCAAGCCACCTTTCCCATAGGTTTTTGTGAGGATTAAAGGAATCAATGTCCATAAATATGCATTAATACATGTCCTTTGTATGGTAAGCAGTAAGCACTTAGTATCAAGAATGCTGGTGGGGTGCGTGCGAGTTTAGGTGTGTCGGACTCTGTGCAACCCTATGGACTCTAGCCTGCCAGGTTCCTTGTCCTTGGAATTTTCCAGGCAAAAATACTGGATTGGGTTGCCATTTCCTACTCCAAGGGATCCTTCCAACCGAGGGATCGAATCTGTATCTCTGGCATCTCCTGCACTGGCAGGCAGATTCTTTACCACTGGGCCACCTGGGAGGCCCAGTGTGAAGTGTATCTAATATTAAATGGAATTTATTCCAGTACAACCTGCTTCTGGCTAAGATAAAAAGGGCCAGTCTTCCACTAAGTAAGCAGCTATCCTTCCAAATCAATACAACATTCTTTTTCTTCTTGTTCATTATTGCTCTTAAACTCACACATATTGATCGTTTTATCATTATTTTTTTTAACAATCAATAAATTCTGGTTTTATTTTTCTTTCTCATAATTCTTATAGAAGAATTTTGTATTTCTTTAAACTTTTTATTTTGTATTAGGGCCTAGCCAGTTAACAATGCTGTGACAGTTTCAGTGAACAGCAAAGGGACTCAGCTACATATATCCATGTATCCATTCTCCCCCAAACTCCCCAGCTATCTAGGCCACCAAATAATATTGAGCAGAGTTCCCTGTGCAATACAGCAGGTTCTTGTTGGTTATCCATTTTAAATACAGTAGTGTGTACGTGTCCATCCCCAACTTCCTAACTATCTCTTCCCCCTGGCAACTATAATTTCATTCTCAAAGTCTGTGAGTCTCTTTCTGTTTTGTATGATTGCTTATCATTATTAATATGGATAATAAAATCCATCACCAATTTGTATCTTATACATCCTTTCATGATCACAAACAAGTCATGTGACCCTGGTAGCTAAGAGAGCAATTAACAAGTTGCCTGAAGCCTCTTAAGACATATACACGGGCCACAGACCTTAATGCCTGTCCAGACCTGCAGGCCAGAGCCTCAAGCTTCCTCCTCACAACCAACTCAGAACTTGCGACAATCCTAACAGCTCTCATTTCAGAAGGGATCCAGATCTGCCCACTCACCTCCTTCACTGTGATCTAAGCCACCATCCTCTTCATTTCTCCCCTGCAGAAGTAGCAATCCCATCACCTCAGCCTGCACCAGCCAGCCCCTGCTGTCCCCACATGTCCCCAGCACACGGCAGGGTCCCTGTTAAGGGCCTGAGTTTCCCACCACCCTACTGTGAGGTTTCTCCCCATCCGCTCAGATCCATGCTCAAGCCACCTTGGTGAGACCCCCATGCTGCTGCTGCTGCTGCTAAGTCGCTTCAGTCGTGTCCGACTCTGTGCGACCCCACAGACCCCCATGACCTCTCCTAAACTGCAGTCACACTAATTTCCCTAGAGTCACAGCATGATTCAGCCTCACCATCTCAACAGCTCCCTTTGGTGTGTGCCCATCACCTTCTGTCCTCACTAGAGAGCAGAGTATATGAGGTCAGAGTGTGAGCGACATGGGTCCTCAGACTCTTTAGTGAAAAACAGTTGAAAGTGAAAAGTCTCTCAGTTGCACTGTAGCCCGCCAGGTTTCTCTGTTCACAGGATTCTCCAGGTAAGAATACCGGAGTGGGATGCCATTTATTTGTCCAAGGATCTGCCCAACCCAGGGATCAAACCCAGGTTTTCCAGCACTGCAGGCGGATTCTTTATCATCTGAACCACCAAAGCTTTTTAAGATCTTTATTCAACAGAAATTGATCAGAGGCCAGACAAGGAATTCAGGACAGGCTTTAATGGGGCCCCGGCTGTAGCAGGAGGGGAGTGAGAACAAGTAACAGGTTCCCGTGCTTACTCCCTGAAAGGGGAGGCCAGTCTGGTCCCTTAAACAGGGTAAGGAAGCAGGCAGATGGGTGGGTCAGGGCCAGAGGGGTGCCTTGGTGGTCTGCCCACACTCTGGGTAGTGCTGTGTGCAGGGATCAGGTGCAGGACCTGTCTTTGCTTGGGGTTTTTGGTCTTTTTGTATCTTGTTTTCCATAATTTGACCCAACTATGCATGCAAACAATTATTTTTCATCCCTTATAGTTTCTTTGGATCTATTACTGGAGAAGATATTTCTCTAGGTGCAAGCACTGGAGCAGAGGTCTCAGGTTCCAGCCTGTCTCAAGAGGTTGCAGATAATCTGTTCATTGCTTTACTACCTGGGTCTAGCATCTTGCTGTCTATGTACTAAATCCTCAGGAAACATTTGTGGAAAGAATAAATGAATGGGCGGGGGTGTCATCCTATTCCCATTCCATTAACCCCCAAGACTCATGAAGAGTCTAGAGATCTCTTAATATTTCAAGATAGGAATATATGGGTAAAGGGACTCGCCTGGTGGTCCAGTGGTTAAGAATCCACCATGCAGGGGACATGGGTTCCATACCTGGTCAGGGAAATAAGGTCCCACATGCTGTAGAGCGACTAAGCCCAAGCACCTCAACTACTGAGCCTACACACTCTGGAGCCCGTACACCATAACTAGATAGAAGCCCACCTGTTGCAACTAAGACCTGATGCAAACAAAAATAAATACATAAATATTTTTTATTTAAAAATAAGATATATATAATCTTAGTAGCAAAAACTTAAGACAGTAATATGCTTTTTCCTGTTCAAAAACTGAAATCAAAACCCAAAGATTTAAAAGGAGAAAAGGAAAAAAAAAAAACTAAACTCCAATTTATAGAAGCTAAACAGCTACTATTTCATTTCCCAAAGCAAAGCCTGATGAATGTATGAGTCTGTGAATAAAGGAACTCAGTTATAAAGGCCACTCTCTCTGAGTGTGATGGTAGACAGAGTGACCTTGCAGTAATCAAACTGCAGGACTGACTGATCAAGCACTTACTCATGTGGCCAAGACGCTAGCAAACAACTCATAATCTTGCAAAAGGCACTTTGGGGATTTTAATGAGCATCAAGACTCAGCAGTTTAGTTTCCACCCTAATCTGTAAAGTATTGAATTCTGTACACCTCTCTCTACCCTGATATCTACTCATGGGTTCAATATGACTCATGCATCACCTGGACCACATCAGGACTCCACCCCTTGCTCCAACACACTAACTCACCTTCTCCAAACCAGCTGCTAAGAATGAAGGAACCAGAACTCATATTCAGTCCTCTTCTTGTGTTTGGTTTGGTCATATTTATCATCCCAACAATGGGAAGCTTTAGCCTTGATAGTTTCTCTTGTAAACTGCACAGTATGTATCATTTATTAAAAAAATGAATAAAAGTAGATTATGTCCTACCTACTAAACAACCTACAGAATATGAACAAAGGAGAACCCTGAGCCTGCAGAAAGTACTGTTTACTGATATCATTCACACAGATGGAAGAGATATAGAAAAAATAATTTTGAAAGTCAAGAAATGTAAGGTGAAATTCTGAAACATCTTATCTACCATCTGCTGCTGCTGCTGCTAAGTCGCTTCAGTCGTATCTGACTCTGTGTGACCCCATAGACGGCAGCCCACCAGGCTCCCCCGTCCCTGGGATTCTCCAGACAAGAACACTGGAGTGGGTTGCCATTTCCTTCTCCAATGCCTGAGAGTGAAAAGTGAAAGTGAAGTCGCTCAGTCATGTCCGACTCTTTGAGACCCCATGGACTGCGGCCCACCAGGGTCCTCCGTCCATCGGATTTTCTAGGCAAGACTACTGGAGTGGGGCGCCATTGCCTTCTCCATCTAGAATATGAATATAAACCCAGACTCAGACAGAAATAGCAGCTCTGATTTCACAGGATACAGTAACAAACTAACCAGACACAAAATGTATAAATCAGAAAAAGAGACCAACCCACCTAAAAGCACATTAGAAAATATTCCACCCCAGATGACTTCATTTATTTATTAATGAAAATTGTAAAGGAATACGTCAGAGCAAGGTTTTGACCTGTTTTGAAAAATGGCCTTGGTATTGTTTCTCCATTTAATGAGCATGCTATTTTTAAAATCCCTTTTTTGAGGCAACAATGAGTTTAGATTTGCCAAGATTGCTGGAAGGCAGAACCCTGTCTTCTCTCAGGAGGTCACCGGCTTGTCATGAGGACAATGTGAACCGAAGGGCAGGTCAGGATGCTGCCCACAGGCCGGGGCAAGGGCTAGCCTTGCTTTCTGGTCCTGCTGCCAAGGCCTCCATGACTCAGGCCATGACCTCACCTCCCAGACCAGAGGAGGGGCCCCTGACGGCATCTTCCCCACTCCTGGGGCCTGCTCCTGGAGGTTTAAAGACCCTGACCATCCTGAAAATGTCCACAACCAAAGCATTAAAAAGACATCATAGGTCTAGTTCAGGATCCTGAAATAATCTTGAGAGTACTTGGGTGGAGAAGGCAGACACCCAGAGCGCTCTTGGTTTCAAGTCTGGGAGCCGCGCTGTCACCATGGCTCAGACAGCCCAGCCCCAGGGCAGAGTGAGTCACCCTACAAGTCTGCAACCACAGGAGGAAAGGAGGGCCCCAGGGTGAACAGAGGCATCGCCCTCTGATCTCCTAGGACTCTCACCACGAGGAAGTAAACAGGATGAAGACCAAAGGCAGGGAAAACAAGGGTAGCGCCCAGGACCCTGCCTGGCAACCCCCAACTCAGGCTCTGTGGACACAGCTGCAGCCCTCACCCTCCACCAGGGAGCCGCAACCCTCCACTGTGTGCAGACAGTCTCTGCTTCCCCATGCAAAACCCAAAGTCTGTTTCCCTACTCAAAACTCCCGTTTCATTTAGGATTCTCCCCTGAGCTGGCAAGTCAGAGCTCAGTGCATTTGGAGGGGCTCCAGCCTGGGTAGACAGAATTTTCCATCTGCCTTCTGGAACCATAAGAATCCAACATCAGAATGAAGGCAAGACCATAAAGTGTGGAAAAGTGAGTGTCAAGAAACCAGTCACTGGTGTAGTTTCTTTGTTATTTTGGGTTTTTGTTTCTTTGGGTTCTGTTACCAACGTCACTGCTCATGTGACAGATGAACTGCTGAGCCGGGATCTCCCAAAATAAGCACCTTAGTCAAGGTGCAATTTCACCCACGGGCACTGAAAAACCAAGTCATCACTATGAGTCTGTTTTTTCTCATTCCCTTAACTCAGTCTTCAGGGTTGTAAATACAAACTGTAGCATTTCTTCCAAAATAGTATTCCTTGGAGCAGAGATTTCATTGTGCTTTAGATCTGGAGTTGGAAATGATTTTTAGCATGGAATTTCTAAAAAAGTAGTCACAGAACGAGTATCCTATGATATCACATATGTGGCATCTGCTGCTGCTGCTAAATCACTTCAGTCGTGTCCGACTCTGTGCAACCCCGTAGACAGCAGCCCACCAGGCTCCCCCGTCCCTGAGATTCTCCAGGCAAGAACACTGGAGTGGGTTGCCATTTCCTTCTCCAATGCATGAAAGTGAAAAGTGAAAGTGAAGTCGCTCAGTCATGTCCGACTCTTAGAGACCCCATGGACTGCAGCCCACCAGGCTCATCCTCCCTCCACGGGATTTTCCAGGCAAGACTACTGGAGTGGGTCTCCACTGTGGCATCTAAAATATGACACAAATGAACTTATTTATGAAATAGAAACAGATTCACAGACACAGAATACAGACTTGTGGTTGCTGGTGGGTGGCGGAAGGGCGTGGATTAGGAGTTTGGGATTAGCAGGTACAATCTGTTACATGTAGCATGGATAAACAAGGTCCTACTAGTATAGCACAGGGAACTATTCAACACCCTGTGATAAAACATAATGGAAAAGATATGAAAAAGAATATTGTCCGACTCTTTGTGACCCTACAGACTGTAACATGCCAGGCTCCTCTGTCCATGGGATTCTCCAGGAAAGAATACTGGAGTGGGTTGCCATGCCCTTCTCCAGGGATTAAACCCACATCTATTAAGTCTCCTGCATTGGCGGGTGGTTCTTTACCACTACTGCCACCTGGGAAGCCCTTGAGAAAGAATACATATATGTAAGTGAATTACTTTGCTGGACAGTAGAAATTAACAAGACATTGTAAATCAACTATACTACAACAAAATATTTTTTTTTCTCTAAATGGAAAAAAAGAAAACGGAAGTGTAAGAACATGTGGCCTTGGGGAAGGGCAGTCCTGGTGAAGCTGCCTTAACTCCAGCAGTACTCAGTCCAGGATCTGGTCCACCTGAAGGACCTGCTGTACTCATAAGACTGGTGGTGGTGATTTAGTCACTAGGTCATGTTCTACTCTTGGGACCCCAAGGGCTTTAGCCTACCAGGCTCCTCCGTCTATGGAATTGTCCATGGCAATAATATTAGAGTGGGCTGCCATTTCCTTCTCCAAGGGATCTTCCTGACCCAGGAATCAAACCCAGGTCTCCTGCACTGCCGGCAGATTCTTTACCGATTGAGCCACCAGGGAAGCTCACGTTGAAGGGCGAGTCCCATGTGTTTCTCCATCTACTAGCTTGGGTGAATAGGACGACCAGACTCTGTGGTCCATAAAGACCTGGGAATCTCACATGCCATGATATGCAGCTGAAGGAGAGCAGCTCTTCTTTTTTCACAGTGGTTTATATCACACACTTGTCTGTAAACAAAGCTCATGTGTGCAACCTAGTGCCACTTTCCAGGTGCCTCCAAGTGTGCAAACTCCCTCACTAAAATGTCTTGATCTTTAAAGGTTAAGCAGGGTATACAGACTACACACTAAGCTCGAGAGGAAAAAAAAAAGGAGAAATCCCCAAATGAAGCCAAATGCTGGCAGCTCTTTTCTGTCTTCCCAGACAAAACTCTTAGGTCTTGTGAAAACAACATTTCTTGTCAAGTGCCAAAAACAACACAGATTATTGTGGTGATGGCGCGCCCTTGCAGAGGGCTGTGGCCACGTCCAGCCTCCAGGATAAATCTAAGTGCCAATTTCAGTTCTTAATCCTGAAAGGCCACCTTTAGAGATGTCATCTCCTCCTAGCTTCTAAAACAAGGCTTGCATTTTAGGTGCTTTCCTTTAAAACTGGAGAAAGTGCCATTGTTTGAATTTGCCTCCCTGAATTTGTTTGAAAATTAGGTTTTCAAAATTAATACAGCTTGATTTCTACTGTAATTGTAATAGAAGTGTATTATAGGAAATTTTCAAAACTTTAAGTGTATTGTAGGAAGGAAAATATCAGCACCCCCACTGCTTTGCTGGAGCCCTTGTATATAAAATACTGAGAACCTGTGAGTATGTTCCACTCTTCTACATCTGTGGAAAAATGTACGTGGGCAAATGCAAAATTTTTAAAATCTGACTTTCATCCTGCCTTTTCTGTTAACATGGTTGTGTGAGCATTTTCCCAGGAGTGATGGCATTTTGATCACACCCCGTTCCCGTTTCCTCTGAGTAGTGACAACTCTAGATAATTCAGAGCTCTTCTTCTGGGAGGTTTTCTTCTCTGCTGGCTACCCTGCACCAGAGTTAAGTTCACCAACGGTGTGTGCAGCTGAAACAGGAGAAAGGTGAGAGGGGCTACCAAGTGCAGGATGGAAGCCCAGATGCCCACCTCTGAACACACCCAGCTCCTAGGAGATCTCCTCAAGAAGCTAGAAAGATGCCACACATCAGACAGATACCCAACAGGACCTGCTGTATGTACAACACAGGAGCTCTGCTCAAAATTCTGTGATAACCTATATGAGAAACAAATCTGAAAGAGAATGGATATATGTGTATGTAGAACAGAATCATTTTGCTGTACACTTGGAAACTAACACTGTAAATCAACTATACTCCAATAAAATTTAACAAAATAAGTAAATAAATAAAAACCTTTCCAACACTCTCTTCCCAAAAAAAAGAAACTAAAAAGAACTTTTGGTTAAGAACCAAAAGTTCTCTGGTTTCCTAATATTATGAAGCCTTCGAAAAGATTCACAATTATTCCTTTAAATACTCAAGACATTGGGATGTGTGCAATATTAAAATGAGGCATTTAATTTTAATGGTGGAGAGAAGTTGAAAAGCACTCATTACCTTCTGCCTAAGGCTATGATTTCCTTAATTAACATGTAAACTAAAAGGAAATGTTTCTAATACTCACTAGTTTTTTCCTGCTGAATGTTAATACCATTTGAGTTGGTGTTTAAGGAGTCATCACACACACCTTCACACAGACACTCACACACTCATGCTTACACAAATACACATGCTTACACACATACAAGTACACACTCACACTTACACACACAAGTACACACACACAGAGAGACACACACACATTATCTGCACTGCAATGTTTCTTTATAACAAACCAGCCTCAAGAAATTATTAATGAGGGGTTAGGAGGTTACATAGCAGCTAAGCCCAGAAGAATGTCTGAGCAAAGAGAAAACTACCTACTTAGAAGAGAACAGGTCATGCTCCGGCGGATGGCCAGTTGGAAAGGAATTCCTTCCCAGTCAGAAAGTTTCTACACTGCGCAAAGCCAACACGCAATGAGTCAGAACGCTTGACATTTCCTTGCTGCATGTTACTAGAATGACCTCTGATTTTCTGCCGAAATCAAAGCTAGCACGGATGAGGCTGTAGCATCTCTTCTCCTTCACTCAGCCTCCTGTCTCCCTGTCGGAGGAAATATTTGAGGTTGTGTGGATCCAGTCCTGGCAGAAGAACTAGATGCTATATCATTTGTAACTTTCAGCTTTTACAAAAAAAAAAAAAAAAATGTGTACCAGAAAAGAACAGTAGCTTCACACAGAGGTACCCAGGCACCAGCATCACTAGCTGTCAGCAGCCCCACTTACAACCCATTTTTGAGGCTACATATTAGCAAAAGTCAAATGGTATAGCCAATGGTTAGGAATCCAGAATTTGGAGGCCCCCAAATACACCACTTTGACACAAGGACTATTACTATTTTGAGCAGAAGGCAATTAAGAATCAACAGATACAGGGAAAATTCTCTGCTCTTCCCTCATCAGTCAATGCCACTTCCCCCTTGGGAAGGTGGCATAAATTTTGCCTCCCCAATCCCAGTACATCAAGAAAAACTACTCTTATTCCTGGAGACACAGGGCTGCACAGAGATGAGTATGCATAAACAGACCTCACTAAAGTGAAAATAATACTTGTCTTCCATTAATCTCCCCAATATACTTCCTAATCACTTTCTCACAATTTATAGTGAGAATTTCACAATTTCACTTTGTGAAAGTGAAAGTGAAGTTGCTCCGTCGTGTCCAACTCTTTGCGACCTCATGGACTGTAGCCCACCAGGCTCCTCCACCCATGGGATTCTCCAGGCAAGAACACTGGAGCGGGTTGCCATTTCCTTCTCCAGGGATCTTCCCGACCAGGGTCTCCAGCATTGTAGGCAGACGCTTTACTGTCTGAGCTACCAGGGAAGTCACTTTCTCACAATTTATAGTCCTTTGTTAAAATGGTATATAAGTCCCTGAATCTAACTGCTTCTTTGTTGTTGTTTTTTTTTTTTTTCTGTAAAGATTCTATGAAATTAAATTAAAATTATTAACTAAATTTGTATGCTTTTATCCTCTTCATGTGTCTTCTATCAGTTAAATTTACACACAGCAAGAACAAAATCTAAAAGTGTAGAGAAAAAAATCCCCCAACTTCTAGAGTATTGAGTTAGAAAAAGCTCACTAACACACACAAATGCACAGATCTCCAAAATGTTTATCATTGCTGAGGTGCTAAATGAGCATAAACTTGTGAAATGCAAAAGTTCATAAACTGGTAAAAAAAAATTCATCCCAACATCAAAATTGCCAATTAATATATCTTTGTAACAAAAACAACAGTTCACATTTTTGTAGTTTTTAAAATTCACTTTTTTGTTCTCTCGGTTTCTAAGCGCCCACCACAATCAATGTAGGCAACCATTACAAAGAGAATGCACGATACACATATTTCTGGTTTTCTATATGTTTGCTTGAAAATATGCCAACATCATACCTCTTTTAAAATTCTGAAACCATCATTAACTGTGTAAGCTTTGCTTAGTGGTCTGTGATTAGATTCTCAATGTTTTGGTTTCTTGTTGAATGATGTGTTGAAAGGGCAGAAGTTAACCTTGACTCCTGAGTGTTTTCATGTTCAAGGTCATTATACTAATCTATCAAATACAATTCAAATGGCAAATGACAATGAAAAGAAGACAACCGCTACCTCAGTTCCAGAGTCAGCCTTAGCTTTGAGATATTCATCTAGCCAGAGAAAGGTCTTAGCCAAAATCTGAGCCTGGAGATCCACACTCCACCTGGCTGGAAAGACAAAAAGTCCTTGTTTCCTACTGCAGACTCACTGCACAAAGGGCTGATGTTAGTCACTCCTAAACCCAGAATGTACTCAGGCCCCCAAAATGTTCCACATTTAAAACTTCTGGGCCATTTCAAGAATAAATGTTAGTGGCAAAGAAACTGACAATGAAACATCTAAATTGGTAGAAAAGAAACCAAATCCTTCCTCTAGGAATATTCTTCTGCTTCAGACTTCCTTCCCTCCAAATACTAAAAATGGCAACTGTTGGTCACATTATCTTATTTGTGGCATAACCTCTTTGATATGTACCACGAACTGAAACATGTCCTGTTTATAACCTAAGCAATATATTTAGGCAAAAGGATGACTGTGTAGGACTTTTAAATATTGGATGTTTCCAGTAAGTACAACTTTCTTCTAGAGCTTTTACTAAATATCTTTTCAGATCAGATCAGATCAGATCAGTCGCTCAGTCGTGTCCGACTCTTTGCGACCCCATGAACCGCAGCACGCCAGGCCTCCCTGTCCATCACCAGCTCCCGGAGGTCACCCAGACTCGCATCCATCGAGTCAGTGATGCCATCCAGCCATCTCATCCTCTGTCGTCCCCTTCTCCTCCTGCCCTCAATTCCTCCCAGCATCAGAGTCTTCTCCAATGAGTCAACTCTTCGCATGAGGTGGCCAAAATACTGGAGTTTCAGCTTTAGCATCATTCCTTCTAAAGAAATTCCAGGATTGATCTTCTTCAGAATGGACTGGTTGGATCTCCTTGCAGTCCAAGGGACTCTCAAGAGTCTTCTCCAACACCACAGTTCAAAAGCATCACCAACATCCTATTTCCACTTTAAAGAGTGGAAATAAATAAGGCATTTTCTACAAAATTTAAAAGAAGCCATGAAACAGAAGCAAAGAATTTTAAGTCGTAAAATAATGATGCTGTTACTCTAAATTACAGGTTAGTTACTACAGAGACATATGATGATACAGCCAAGTTTTTTAGGAAATGCAGTATTTATTTATAGTCAGTTATCATACTTATTACCATGTAGAAAATTAAAAAGAAATCTTCAATTCTTTAATTTTTCAAATTTCAAAATCTGCATTTTAAATACACACACACACAAATGTCCTTTTATTAGCCACTGAAATCACAGAGAGCACTGGAACTTAATCCATTAACGTTTTAAGATATGAACCATTCTTTAACCTGGTATCTCTTCTAGTACAAAGACCTAAGTTGCATACAAAATGGGAAATCAATGTTGGCAGCTAGACAAGAATGTAAATAGCACAGGCCAAGTCTCCCCAAAGCCCACAACACTGCCTGATAAACGAGACACCTAACACAAAACATTCAATAAATTGATCCACTGAAGGACTGCAAAAGCCAGTGATCTTCCCCACCCTTTCAAGACACAACCAAGGGAATTTCCTTGGTATTTTCTATTAATCTGCACAAGATTTAAACACCCAGAATAATCTGTGTAGGTTTACTTCAGTACCAAAATAACATTTTAAAAGATCAGTGAAAAATCTGTGATCATGTTTAAATTCTTGGGCATAAAAACCAATAATTCATCTAAAAAATGGTAAAGGAAAGTTTATTTTCTGTTTTTTCTATTTTTAAGACAATTACTCACAATGGAAACACAATGAATTTTGTCTTTTTAAGGAAACATCAAGGAAATCTTAAAGATCAATGTTTGGACTGCCAAAAAAAAAAAAAAAAAAAGAACATAAGCACAATGTTTAAATTACTGAACTCAAAAAAATAAAATAACTTCCAAAATATCTTGGATTCTGTTCCATTGCAAAAGAAGGATTTACATAGTCAAGCTTCATTTGTTCAGAGGGGAGTTACTCTGTAAAAGCTTCTTTTATCCCACAAATGAGAAAGCCTGCCCTTTGCAGAAAAGATGGCCACTGTAGTCACCAACCATTGTGAAAACCTTCTCTTGACACTGATTCATAGGACCCCAAGAGTCAGAGAGCCAACCTATAAAGACGTCTCATAATCTGGTTCCTGTCCATATTTCTTTTCCAGTATCAGCTAACCCTAGCATCAGGAGAAATCCGGGAGGAAAATAGGACTTTCAAAAGGATCATTAAGGATGCATTCACACTCAAATGTCATATCCACTGGGTGAGGTGATATTCTGTTTTCTATAAAACCTCTTTCCAATCATACCACTGCAGTTTTGTACTATCTCTGTCACTTGCAAAGCTGTACAAGTGCCTAACAGTGGGATTATAACTTGAATTACTAGATATCTTGGTCTTGTAAAAGTATAAAGGTAAGATGGACTCCCAACAACTTCCTGACATTTTACTTTTCTTAAAAATGTATCCTTACAAAGGGTAATACTTTCAAACTTGCCATAAAAAGACAGAAAATATGTCTTCTTACCAAATATATGCTTAAAAGTTGTTTTTTTTCCCTCCAAACTGGTGTAATCCAGGTCTTCTCCTAGCAGAAATAAGACTCTAGATGGAAAAGATGGGGACTTACCCACCTAATTTAAAAAGCCATTCACAGGTACCAACAAGGTCTACTGTATAGCATAGGGAACTATGCTCGATATTCTGTAATAAACTAAGCAGGAAATGGGGCTTCCCTGGTGGCTCAATGGTAAAGAATCTGTCTGCAATGCAGGAGACACAGGAGATGCGAGTCCAATCCCTGGGTCAGGAAGATCCCCTGGAGAAGGGCATGACAACCCACTCCAGTATTTTTGCCTTGAAAATCCCATGGACAGAGGAGCCTGGTGGGCTACTGTCCATGGGGTCACAAAGAGTCCGACATGACTGAAGCAAATGAGCACACACAAATAGGAAAAGAATCTGAAAAAGAATAGAAGCTTGTATATGTTTAACTCAATCACTCTGCAACACACCTGAAACTAATCCAACATTGTGAACCTATGTTTTGTTCAGACACTCAGTTGTGTAGGACTCTTCATAACCACATGGACTATGGCCCACCAGGCTCCTCTGTCCATGGGGATTTCCAGGCAAGAATCTTGGAGTGGGTTACCATTTCCTTCTCCAGGGGATCTTCCCAACCCAGGGATCAAACCCACATCTGCTGCATTGCAGGTGAATTCTACACTACTGAGCCACTAGGTAAGCCCCCATTATCACCTATACCCCAACATAAAATAACAATTAGAAACAAAAGAAAAAAATTAAATTTGAAAAAAAGAAAAAAAAAAATTCTATGAAACACCAGGGTATGTCTCTCTGGTTAGACAAGTTTTCTTTTATATCCGTCAAAGCTTTAAAGCTTTTTCTACATATCTCTTGTTAAATTTATTTCTAATTGTTATATATCTCTATTGCAATTATAAATGAGATCTTCATTTTATTTTATCTTTTTCCTCACTATAGAGATAGCTTTAAAAACATTATATAAAACCAAATGCCCATTTCAAAAAAAATTTAACAATAAAGTAAAACTCACTTGAATTCTTTTTTAAAAATGAGAAGCCATCTACGTTCATGATGAGTAAGCAATACACCTGGCTGCCCCCAGCCTGGGAGTGAGAAAACCAAGGTATAACTGCTGCTGCTGCTGCTGCTGCTAAGTCGCTTCAGTCGTGTCCAACTCTGTGCAACCCCATAGACGGCAGCCCACCAGGCTCCCCCATCCCTGGGATTCTCCAGGCAAGAACACTGGAGTGGGCTGCCATTTCCTTCTCCAATGCATGAAAGTGAAAAGTGAACACAAAGTCGTTCAGTCGTGTCCGACTCTTTGCGACCCCAAGGACTGCAGCCTGCCAGGCTCCTCTGTCCATGAGATTTTCCAGGCAAGAGCACTGGAGTGGGTTGCCAGTGCCTTCTCTGAAGGCATAACTATTAATACCTTAATACACCATGTGTGAGACACAATGCCAGTTTTCCCCTCTGCTCAATTCAAGCCCTTCAGAAGCAACAGAAGTGAAGATAGTTGACTCTCCCTCACAAAGCAAAAACAAATGGATGTAAAGAGAAAGAGTTTGATCCTTAAGAGTCCTGAGCATCTGTACTGCCTTAGACTTCTGTAGAAAGCTGGGCACAAACTTGTCCAGTCTGGGGGCTGCCATTCTGTACACAGCAGAGGGTATGGTTTTAATTTGGCTGTGACACCATAAACGCTGGCACACTGAGCATGTACTCCCTGCCATGAATTCTGAACTCTCCCCTCCAGGGCTTGCTTCTGTTCTGTCCACACGCCAGAATGAAAGACGACTTGCCCATAGTCTCATATGATCAAGGCTGAGAAATTCCACTGTATTTCCAAAAAAAAAAAAAAAAATACATTCTTTGAATGACTTTCTAAAATAAAGACTTTTTCAAGAGTTTTGCCTTTGAGGGGATCAATCACACTTGTCAATCTCAAAGGTTAAAAAAAAAAAGAAAAACAGACTAAAAATAAGAAAGCACACATTTAATGTTAACTAGAAAAAAATAAACAGATGGATGGAAATAATTGAAAATGAAAATAAGTGAAACTCTTGAAAATGGATTTTTGAGAGTCATGCTCTTCTTAGAATAAACCATTGCAAGAAACATTATCACAAAGTTCTCTGTCTAAAAATAAGTTTCCTGGAAATGATACATTTCTTTTTTCTTGTGGAGGAAATCACATTCTAAGCAGTCATCATTATAATTTTGCCAATGAGGTTCTTTGCACATTCGTTTTGCTCAGTCTAAGCAGAAAGATTAAGAGGCCCTACAGTGCACCCCATCTTAGTTCCTCAAAATGAAGCCGGACGTTAGCTGCATCCTTGGTTGTGAAATTAGGCAGCTGACTTCTTAGAGCTCCTAAGCCATGAGCCAGGAGGCCAGAGGTCTACATGGACAGAACAAGCTGCCGTGGGTCAAGGGAGCTATTTGCCCTTCATTTCAAAGATCTGCCATCCAATGGGGCTCTAAATTCAAGACTTCTACATCTTAACTCTCTGACAATTGACAATCATGGGAGATGAGGCATATGTACAGTCAGAATCTGATGTAGAAAAAAGTGGACTCTGCAATATCCTGGGAGTTTGAAGAAGGTGGACGTGCCAGTCTTGACTACCTGGTGGCTCAGACAGTAAAGAATCGCCTGCAGTGCAGGAGACCTGGGTTCAGTCCCTGGGTTGGGAAGATTCCCTGGACAAGGAAATAGCCACCCACTCCAGTATTCTTCCCTGAAGAATTCCATAGACTGAGGAGCCTAGTGGGGTACAGTCCATGGGGTGGTAGAGTTGGACACAACTGAGCAAATAACACACACACACACGCACACACAGACACATGCACAGACCTGCCAACCTTGAATCCGTGTGAGCTGTTAGCACACAGAGTAACAGAGAGGTGGTGTGTACCAGCCTCTTTCCTGGGGACACTAACTGGCCAATTTACTCCTCATCTGGCACCCAAACTGTCACCAATGCCATCAAACTGGTGTCTGCCTTCTGCCTTCAGCTTCTCTTTATGATCATCCTGACATATCTTTTTTGAAAGCAAAAAACAAAGTAAACAAAAAACAAATCTGACCATCCGACGGATAGTGACTGATCTGTTATAGGTGTAAAAAATATGAAAATGGAAGGACTTCTCTGGCAGTCCAGTGCTTAGACTCTGAGCTTCCCATGTAGGGGGCAGGGGCTCAATCCCTAGTTCAGGAACTAAGATCCCCATGGCATGGCCAAAACAAAAAGAATATGAAAAATGGAGGGGAAGACAGGCCTTTGCGATTAGGGACTACTGCAGAAGGCCTACGGGCTTCCCCCTATACCATCCCATAGACTCAAACATACTCCTTATGTCAAACAGAGCTTTTCATATTCAATGAATAACTTTTTCAATCTTCTATTTCCCATCAAACAAAGCTGACTTTTTAAGAGACTGTGGTCTCTCTGAAGTCTACGCCTTCTGCTTAGAACCTTCCTGCTTTTCTAGTGAATTCTCTTCATCCTTCAAGACCCAACTGGGAAGCCTCAGGAGAAGTCTTTCATGACTGGGAAATGGAATAGCTCTTCTTCCTTCAGGTTTCTGCGTACCCCTCTGGGGTGTCACAAGTCATGTAACTGTCAACATCACAGATCCCAAGCACCTCTATGGGTTTATCCTCTTCAGGATGGGCCATGTTACCCAGAACCAAAGCACTCCATGTTCATCAGATGGACCTGACTGCTTGGTTAACAGACTTGCAAGAACAGAGGCATGGAGTCACCTCAGTGGGGAGCAGATATGGGCTTGGTGGAACATTTTTATTAGAAAGATATTAAAAGTTGGTGAGGTCACAGCAGACCTTGGGACAAGTGGAAACCCTTGTGACTCAAAGTCTGGTCCTCAGCCCAAAGGCACCAGCATCACCCAGTTCAGTTCAGTGGCTCAGTCGAGTCCAACTCTTTGTGACCCCATGGACTGCAGCATGCCAGGCTTCCCTGTCCATCACCAACATTAACACCCAGGAGCTGCTAAAATGCCCTCTCTGCCCCCCACAACTCACAAAATCAGAACACATTTTACTGAGATCCCCAAGTGATTTATAAGAACATCAAAGTGAGAGGAGCAGGGATCCAAGCCAGAGAGGAGTAACAATCAGAACTCCACTGCAGGAAGACTGTCTGATATCAACCACTTACGTGTGACAGGTTGGGAGTGGGAGTGTGAGAAAAGCCTGGATGCAGAAGGAAGAGAAAGGATGTTTTTGACACAGCACCTGACCTACGGTGACTACAGTGAGAATGCAGAAATTAGAGATATAATTACTTTATCTAAAAATAGAAATGTTAATATTCATTCATTAGCTTAACAATAATTCTGAGCTTGTTTAATCTACTGTATGGTAAACAATAATTCTGTGCTTGATTAATCGACCATATTACACACTTCACATGTTTGTAAAGGAATGATATTAAACAGAACAAATGCTATTAGTGTTAGACTGCATTCTCAGACTTAGAGTTCTAAGAGCAAGTGCAACTAGGAAGAATCAGAAATCCTGAAACAACAAGTGTAACTGGGTGTGCTAATGGGACTCTCGCACCAGTGGGCCAGGATACCAAAGCGACAGTAAGAGGCATGCCACCATCTGCAGAGTTTCAAGGGGATGGGCCAGAAGCCTTCCCTGAATGTGGAGTCCCTCTGCATGCCCACCCTCTTCCTTATCCATACAGGAAGCAGGCCTGGGTAGAGGGCCAAGAGATCCAAAGCTGTCCCACTGAGAGTTTTCATTATTCCAAAGCACTGGGAAGTCTAATCGGTAAATTGTATGGGTGTTGACATTTGAAGTTACTCTAGAACAGTATACTTTTTAGGAGTGAGCTGAAAAATACACAACCTTACAGAAATATCATCCTGGGACAGAAGGAGAATTCCCCTGCTCAATAAAAGTCGTAAGTAACAACAATAACATCATATTTCAATCAAGACCCAAGTGTCACGATCATTCAACAAAGCCATTCCAAAAGCTTCTTTTCAATGATCACGGGGACATAAAGAAGGATGCCCCAGGACGGTAGCACAGACAATCCTTGCCCTGCAGAACCTACAGAGAAAACAGCTCTCTCTGGAGGGCGTGGGAATCACAAGGTATATTCTCTCAAGCAAAGAACGACCATAACTTGAACCTACCCCCAACAGACTTTTTGTAGCTTCAATAGCTGTTAAAAAACAAAACAGAACAAAACTGTGTAGTGCTTACAACAGATGCTAAAGCTGCCACGGCAGAGATGCCCAGAAGGCTGGCCCTGGTGTTCCCCTACCTTTTATGACTTGACGGCACATTTTTAAGGCTACCAGCACCTGGAAAATCAAGTAAAGGTCATCAAAGAGGTCAATGACCTAGAGATCATCATACTAAATAATGTAAGTCAGACAGAGATGACAAATATCATAGGAAATGGCTTATATGCAGAATCTTTTAAAAGTGATACAAATGAATTTATTTATAAAATAGAAACAGACTCACAGACTTAAGAGAAGGAACGTATGGTTACCAACAGGTAAAGGTAGTGGGGGATAAATTAGGAGACTGGAACTGACATATACACACTACTATAGGTAGCCAACAAGGACCTTCTGCATAGCACAGGGAATTCCACTCAATATTATGTAATAAACTAAAGAATCTGAAAAAGAATGGACACATATGTATAACAGAATAGCTGTGCTGTACAGCTGGAACACAACAGTGCGCATCAACCACACTCCTGTATAAAATAAAAACTAAAATGTGCTCATTCAATTTAAATTTCCATGCTTCTTTTTTTAAATCTCTGTAGCTGTGTATAGGTTAAAGTCCTTGCTAACACTGGTTTCCGTTGTCTTTTTCACATACATTTTCCATGTCACTCTCTTCCACATAAGTATTTTCATTGATGCTGCCCTAACCACTGCCTTCCCGCATCTTTCCTCCAGTTCCATCTTTAAGTCCTGTCATCTCCTTATCCCTCTAGATAGACAGGCCAGGCAGAAACACCAACTTTCCTTACTTTTTCTCTCCTGTTACCTAGGACACATTCAGCTGGACCAAAATCCCACTGCAGGTCTCTCTCCAACCCATCAAACAAACAAACAAAACAAACTTTTTTTTTCCCTTTCCCCTCAGAAACCACTTCAGTATTGCTTTCCCTTGATCCCTAAAGCTCTCCCCAAACCCTCACAGACTATATCTGTCTCCACGGGACTCCATAAATATTCTGTCTTCTACTTCTGCACTGCTCATCACATTGAAGGGTTTTTGCTTTTGTCTTTTTTTTCTGTCTGCATCGAAACCTCATGTCTATTCATCAGTCCTCATTTTCTTGAAACTCTACTGTATGTTTTACTGTTGGCCAAGCTCCTTGATTCTTCTCTCCCTTCCTGGGCACCCGCCTCTTCCTGCCTTAAGGTTCCTCCTTCCTGCCTCCCTCCCACTCTTCCTTCCTTCTTGCTCTCCTTCACTTCCTACTCCCCCTCATGTTTCTCTATTTCTTTCCCCCCTCTCCTCCCCTCTGTTTTCTTCCCTCTCTCCCCACATGACTCTCCCTGCTGGTTCTGGACCACAAACGTGGGGCTTCCTTGCCCTTCCACTTTACCCCTCCCTTCCAGCAGCCCGCAGCCTGTCTCTTAATGGCACACTCCACAAGGAACCAAAGGTAGGTCTTCGCCTGGCTTCCTGAGCAGTTCCGCTAGGGCTCGTAGCAAGCTCACGATGGCGCTGCAGGCACCCTTTCCTCGCTGTGCCAGCCTCCTCTGGGCCTCCCTTCCCACCACCCGCCCCCAGGATTCACCCAGATGTCTCCATCACAACACACTGTAAGACAGACTGAGGTTCCTGGCTTCCCTGCTCTGTACGTTTCCTCAGCAGCTCCCCCTCCCAACCTCCATTCCAGCAGCCCTGATTCTGCAGGAACACAGGTTACTCACCTATCCAGGTGCTCTGCTCAGAATACACTTCTGCCCTAACAACCTCCCTAACCCTCTAAGGTCTTGGCTATAAATCCTCCTGCCTTTCCTTGCATTCCCACCACACACTTGGGTTACTCTGTATCATGGCCAGTACCTGCCTCGTCTCCCCTCTGCAAGGTAAGTTGCTGAAGGCAGTGACCCCTCCTGGTTTCAGGCAGGTCCCAGGTCACTCTGTGCTGAGATCACATATGATCATCAGAACTCTGCACTACGTAAAAGAGGTTAACAGGCTCTGAACTGCTGTCAAGATCACCAAGAATATGATTTAAAGGCAGATCCTGGATCTTTCAGAGACTTAAGGCCATGTAACCCATATTCATTAAAAAGAGGGGGGAAAAAGGAAATGGCAAGTCACACTTTACACAGAAGCTATAATATCCACCATTGTCCCTTGTTTTTCAGGCCCATGGAGCTGGAGCAGCTATTTCTGCTGCCAAACTTCCCACAGGAACACTTGAAAGCTGCCAGTATGGTGCGATGCCACCAGTTTTCAGAACTTAGAAAGGCTCATTGATTTTACCGAGGTTTCTTACACAATCCACTTCCTCTAAGGCCAGGCAAGCCAACCCTGATGGAGAGAACTTACAGAATGAATAAAGGTTATGGTATCAACATAGAAATTATTTAGTTTCCTTTCCTCACTTCAATTTCCAAATTTATTTCTGGCTTCCGCTGCAGCTAGTCACCACGACCGGTGTGCAGAACCACGTGTTCTGACTCTTACCCCACCCGCCTCCCCTTCACTGGATGGCACAGCCCTCATACCCATCTTAGAGGAGGTCAGTGAATATCCTCATGCAACAGCAACTCTCAAAAGCAAGACCACTCAGGAGAGGACTTTTACCTAGGCCTCAACTAAGAGGAATGAACGTGACTGTAGGTTGGTTATAATAGAGGTTTTATTACAACGTTGGCAGAGTTACCGTAACTGTAAATCGTAACTGTTGTTGGATTTCTACTTTACATAGTTGTAGTTACGGGCCTGCTCTTGTTAGCCAGAACAATTATTTTACAATTAGTTTGGACATGCCTAAGCCCAGAAGGAAAACTTCAGTTTCAATCATCCTATTTTTCTTAAATAGAACCCAGGGCTACCAAAAATCAGGTCAGTTCAACTTTTCACACGTGAGTTTCTCACCATTTTCCAAAGGTGAACCAGCATACAAGTCGATGTTCAAAACTGTAAGTATTTTTTCAAGCTGTCACATAAAATAGCAATGACGGATTTCCATGCACCAAAGAAAAGCAAACATATAAACAAACCAAAAAACAAGCTTGTAACTTCATTTTTAAGGTAGACCATGGTCAGGGCCTGTAGACCATAATACACAACCCTGAATTTGGACTGCAAATCTATCACTGAAACATCTAGTAAATGACTCAATTTGTTTACACAGCTCTGTACCTTTTTACGGCCTTTCCATAAAGAAGTCATTACATCCACTCCCTTTATTTTGTTTAAGAGTGTTTGAATGAACCCCAGAACCACAAGCCAGTTAAACAAGCTCTCCTTAGCTGGACGTGGTCTCATATAATTCACCACTACCGGGGAAATTTTCAAAACAATGTTTGTACTTGGATACACTACACGCTCCCACACTCCGAAACTATTTCCTGTGCTTTGTGCAGTTTTAAATGCCCAGCAGATATATTAAGAAGCCCTCCTTTCCCATTTTTCCAAGTAAAAGTATAGCATTTACACTTCTTCCAGAAGATTTGCACCTCTGAGTATTTTGCTACAGTAGGTTGGCCATTTGGAAGTGACCGCAAAGGAAGATTGCAAGGAAATTGGGATCCAGACACCATCATTGATTTCTGAGGATGTAAATGTTAATTCTCAAAGGGAACCTTTCTAGAGCAGTTAGTTTAAGAGGTATCCACTGGTGCCCATTAAAAGTGATCAGTATACATGAAAGATGCATCTTCTACCAAGATGAAAAAAGTACTAAGAACAAAAATACAGATTATTTAATTCTTAATATTTCATTTCTAATCATGCCTGTAAACATCAAGCCTATGAACAGTCTCAAATATGAACCACTTTTTCAAGGGTTAACCTTTATCAATGAGGTATCTAGATTCTCTCAACATCTCTCAATATCTTGGCCAGATTTTGACCAGGAAATAAATGCCTGCTATTTTTGATTGTCAATTCTTCTACAAATGGTTTTGTGATTAACACAAAATAAAGATACAGCTGAGGCCATCATATACATCTATGCTATACAACAAACTGCATCTGAAACTCTAGAAACGGTAGTCTGCTAGGAGAGCTAGTCTCCTGTATCACAGAGGCAACTCATTTCCATGGGGATCTCCAGATAGAGTGCAGATAAAAGTAAAACCAGTCACAAATCACACGCATTGAAACACTGCTGCTTATATAACAGGAAGCCGCCCCAATACCTTTTATGACCCACAACATAAACTATTACCAGCAGGGGCGACCTGCCTCCAGGACACCCCATCTCTGGCCCTTCATTAGCACTAGCCAGCTTAGCTTCTTGTTTTTATGGAGCTCAATCTCCATCCTCTGAGAGGCTAATCAGATGGCAAGTCACACTCTGAGAAGTCTAATCTATCTCCAAGGAAAAATATGAAAGTGCTGGAAGTTACTGTGTTTTCCTGTGTTCTTAAACATGTGTACCCTCCCATCACCATGTCTCAAGTTTAAAGTAAGATACATCAAAAATGAACCCTGAAGTTCCCCTTTTCTCCAAACCTAGTAAGAATTTTCCAGGAAAGAACTGGATTTTTTTTTTTTCTTCTCATCTGTTCCCATCTCTTAATCACATTCTAAGCAAATGATCCTTCTTCATACAGTGATTTTAAACATCGCCTGCTGCCACAGAAAAAGACATTATAACACTTTAATGACTTACAATTTGCATTTATAATCACCTCAGACCATGAATGTGTGTGGCAGTAAGAAAACAAGCTGTGATTTATTCCTCAGTGAAGAAAAAAAAAAAAAAGATAAATAACATGACTCTTTAAATGACAGATGTCCTTATAAATACCCAGCAAAAATAACTGCCAGAAACAACACGAGATAAGCACCACGGAAGGCCAGCTTCTGTTGTTAATGGTTTCTGATCTGTGCACTGATTCCCAAGGCAGGTGCAAGGGCCAGCTGTGCATAATCAGAGCAAAGAAGCCCAAGACCATCTTGCAAAGGCTGAAAAGCTTAAAATAGTGTCCACTCAGGAACAAGGCTTTCCTGGAATGCAAACAGCCTGACTTCAAAAAAATGACATGAGATCCACACAGCCAATCCACCAAGTGAGTGCATTCATTTCAAATCCTTAAATACCTCAAAATATTTCTAGCGTTGTGTCCAAGGAACCAGGACCAACCTCCTGCATTTGCATTACCTCACAAAAATTACTTTTCCAGGAAACTCAAAATCTTTTCCCTTGAAACTGCAAAGGCTGTTTTCCTTGCTCCTTTCAGGGGAAGAGCTTCATTACACTAATTGCACATCCTGGTCCTGCACCCAGCCTCCTACTGCCTGCCACCCATTTTGTGAATGGAGTGTGAAGCTAGCTCTTTGTTTACTCACGTAAATAGCAGGCAGCAGAGAGCAGTGTGGACACTGGCTTCCCTTATTCGAGTGTCCCTGAGACTATGCAGCCTGCCCCCAGACGGGCTCAGAACTTCCCAAGAAAACCCCAGTAAGCCCTTATCTGTTCACACCAGTGCAGAATTCTGCTGCCTGCCTGTCTATAAAGTAACTGTAAGCTTCTGACCAATCTTAAACATGAAGACAATCTTTTGTTTTTTTACTGAAGTCCAGTTGATTTACCATGCTGTGTACGTTTCAGGTGTACAGCACAGTCATTCAGTATATGTATGTGTATGTATATACATACTGAATATGTATTTATACATACATACATATGTATACTATATATATCTTCCCTGGTGGCTCACAGGTTAAAGCATCTGCCTCCAGTGTGGGAGACCCGGGTTCGATCCCTGGGTCAGGAAGATCCCCTGGAGAAGGGCATGGCAACCCACTCCAGTATTCTTGCCTGGAGAATCCCATGGACGGAGGAGCCTGGTGGGCTATAGTCCATGGGGTCACAAAGAGTCAGACACGACTGAGCACATGGCACAAGCATATATATAGTGAGTGAAGTGAAGTCGCTCAGTCGTGTCCGACTCTTTGTGACCCCATGGACTGTAGCCCACCAGACTCCTCTCTCCATGGAATTCTCCAGGCAAGAATACTGGAGTGGGTTACCATGCCCTTCTCTAGGGGATCTTCCCGACCCAGAGATCGAATCCAGGTCTCCTGCACTACAGGAAGATTCTTTACCAACTGAGCCACTAGGGAAGCCTATGTGTATATATATGCCCTGAAGGAAGGCATGGCAACCCCCTGCAGTATTCTTGCCTGGAGAACCCCATGGACAGAGGAGCCTGACAGGCTACTGTCCACAGTGTCACAGAGAGTCAGCCACGACTGAAGAGACTGAGCACGTACATGCATGTGTATATACACATATGCATATATGTATGTATTTGGCATGTACATGTGTATGTATACATATTCTTTTTCAGATTCTTTTCTTTTATAGGTTATTTCAAACTATTGAGTATAGTTCCCTATGCCATACAGTTGGTCTTTGTTGCTTATTTATTAGGGTGTATATGTCAGTCCCAAACTCCTACTTTATCTTTCTCTCACCTTTCCCCTTTGGTAATATTGAATTTGTTCTCTATGTCTGTTTTGTAAATAAGTTTATTTGTTTCTTTTTTTTTCTTTAGATTCCACATATAAGTGATATATATCATATGACATCTGTCTCCCTCTTTCTGACTTAGTCTGATAATCTCTAGGTCATCCATGTTTTACAAATGACATTATTTCATTCTTTTGTGTGGCTGAGTAATATTCCACTCTATATATGTATGTACCACACCTTCTTTAACCATTCATCTGTGAATGGACACTTATGTTGCCTCCATGTCCTGACTGTTGTAAACAGTACTTCTATGAACACTGCGGTGCATGAACCCTTCTGAATTACTTTTCTCTGGATGTGTGCCCAGTAGTGGGATTACTGGATCATATGGCAGCTCTATATTTCTAGTTTTTTGAGGACCTGCCATACTGTTCTCCATAGTGACCACATCAATGTCCATTCCCACCAACAGTGTAGGAGGGTTCCCTTGTCTCCACACCCTCTCCAGCTTCTACTGTTTGCAGAGTGAAGACAAGCTTTTCTGGAATTCTGTTTGTGAGCTGCCAACCCTGCAGGAGGCACTCCCTGCAAACAGCATCCGGCCCTTGAATCTCCCGCCACCTCTGCTTACCCTGGGCCCCAGACTTGTCTCTACTCTCTGATGCAGGGTGCCCTCGGCCTGTAACCCTTTCCTCTTTTTCCTTATTCAAGCCCGTTTCAAACATGTCAGCTCCCTTGTGAGGGCTTTTCTCCATGTGCTTCTTTCCCAGGTCGAATCCACCACCTTGTCAATCAGCAAAGTTTTGGAGAGTGCGAGAGTGCGGTAAAGCCCTCTGCATTCCCACAGCACTGGGAGCCCAGAACCAACAGACTGGGAGACGAACTCTGAGTCACAGTCCTTCCTGGACAGAGCTTTGCAAGGACAAGAACCGAGTCTTCTTCTCTGTGTATCCTGCACCGAGGGCAGAGCTTAGCACAGAGTAGACCCTTATAAATATTTGCTGTTTAAAAACAATGTTCTAATAAAACACTAGACTATTAAGTCACGAAGAGGGAGGCACGTGGCTCTGAGTCCTGGCCTGGAGTCAGATCCAGGTCCAAACATTTACCAGCTGTGCGACCTTGGCTACTTAGCCCGTAAAGCCTCCGTGTTATTCCTGATACCACAAGGGGAGGTTACAGAGATATAAACTTCATACTGTCTGCAACTGCTAAGCACAAGAGGAGCTCCTAACAGGCTCTCCTGCGGAGTCATCGTTAAGCATCAGAAAACCAGAGCCTTACTAAGAACCCTTTTGTCCCATTGAATCGCCCCCCAAAGGATGCTTCCAGAAGCTGCCCTTTCCAGAAGCGCTTCCTGGTTTCTCATCAGAACACAGTGGACACAGGAGCAAGGCAGAGCCGCATCCTTATACTTATCATCAATGGACCTCGCGCTGCTGGGGATGCTGGTTTCCTCAAAGAGCCAGACATCCGCTTTGCCTTGGCTGCTCCAAACTTGGCAACAATCCAATACACCCCCCTCCTCAATTGAGAAATGGCTCAACTACTATGCAATAGAGGAAATGCCAAATACAAAAAAAAAAATCACAGATTGAAAATTAAAAAGGAATTAAGCTTAACACTAAGAAAGTAAAATTACTGAAGCCAGTCTGGCAAAGATGGTTTGGCTTTGCAACAAGGCAGATGTCCAGGAAGGAGGCTGCTCTGTCACCAATTTGAAGGCAGCATAAGAGGTCTGATGTGGAGGCAGAGAGCAGGTAGGAGGAGCAGCTGAACTCCGTTTACAATGTATCCTCATAATGTAAAAGACAAAATGAGCTGATGCTACCAAAAACATCACTCGTAGTAATGTGGCTTACAGAAATATAAGTAACTCCTCTTTATAACTGCAGCTCAACTATTCTCAGATGTTGAACTGTGCAAACACAATTTTTTTATAAAGGTAAGTGAATCCTGTTTTAGGAAAGTTTTAGGACTTGAAAGTCCACAGGTATAAATTAATTTCCTTGATGCTCTTGGCTTTAAGAGCAATCTGAACCTCTGACTAGGAAATCCCGTAATATAGTGTAAATAAAGGCTGAAATCATTCACTAAATCCACTGCATAAGAATAACAGGCTGTGCACCCTAGAGCTCACTAAACCACACTCATCCACTCATTTTGATGGTCCTTTTACCAATGAGACATCCTGCTAAATAAAATGTTCAAAACTGCCAAAATAAAAAACAGAAAGCAAAAGAAAAGCTCCCCGTGAAGCCAGGCTTTCCAATGTCAGTCTTCCTCTTCACCATCCTCAACAAATATGGCAAAATATGCAACTAAACACTGTTCATCCACAGGCCCACTGAAAATAAGATCTCAAGACATCACAATTCTAAAGGAAGTATTTCAAGTCATTTGCCAAACTGTCATATTTCCACCACAACAGCATTATTACAATAGACATTAGCCAATTATATTTAATTAGCGTGATTATTCTAAGGTTGTTGTCCTTCGTGTTCCCATAAATAGTGTTTCAGGATCAAAGGAGTCCCACCTCCCCTTACTGCCCCCAAAGCATGAAACCTCATAAACCAGTAAAAAAAATGCTTTTATACGGAGTGTTGGAATTTTGACACTAGAATTCCATTTGCCTAATTGGTTCTCCTGGAAGAAAAACAGATCAGCACATGAGCCGTTGAACTTGGCTGCCCTCCAGGGCGACCTTGACCAAGTCACCTTGGTGGTCCAGGCCTCACTTTAAACATTGGTGGGGACAGATTCCCGGGACCCCTCCAGCTCTCAGGCTCCACACACCAGACTTACTGCTGATTTCTAACCTGTGCACCACAAGCAGAAGGCAGGAAGCACGCTGGTTCTGGAATTGTGTCAGCCATTCAGAGTTCACCATCCTGGGCAGTGCAGGAGCCTGACCACACGTGGTCCACCTGCAGAGTGCCTGGCAGAGTGGCACTTCTAAGAGTCACTAGTACCACTTCTAGGAAGCCTACCCACCGAACTGGTACACTCTTGGTATTGTGGGACATTTACCAAAATGACAAAGTAAAACTTTCATTGGTATCTCCCATCCCAGCCAATAAGCAAGTTTCTCTTCCTATGAAAACAGTCAAGCAATGTGAAAGCTCCAGTGTCAAAATGCCACCTTCCAATATGGCTTGCACATTCCAGGCAAGGCCAGAGTTCTCCTGGAACAAGACACTTAACATCCAGAACCATCCAACAAATACTCAACATATGACACCCTCAGTTCCCCACCCTGGAGCATCCACAGAGAACAAGTCAGACAGGGCTGTGCTCTCAGGGACCTGCCATTCTACAGGGTGGGGATCAGGGCATGGAGACAACAAATAAACCAATAAACAACAAGCAGAATTCCAAAGAGTGGATTCACCTTGATGTGATGAACAGGCGTGGTTAATGTAAGTAGTTAGAAGAAGGGCCTCAGAGAGCAGACAGTCTCTTTAACCCAGATAACAGGAAGATGATACCCAGGTGGGAGCAGCTGCTCGGTGTCGCTTGGGGAAGCAGGATCAGGCACCCGAGTGCTCGAATCCCATGTCATCCATGCCATGTCCCCTGCCCCATCGCACCCACACACACACCCTTCTTTGGCTCAAACCAAAGAAACTGCAATAAGAAGGCTCGAAGGAGGCTATACCCTTTCTTCTGTCTGGGTCCTTCAAGTTGCAGGTACATCGGGCCCGAATGCCCAGCAGTGGGAAGAAGAGACAGCAGGTTTAACTCCATTATGAACTAAATTGTCCATAGTGGAAAGTGTCAAAAGGCTTATCCATTAGAGTGGCAGGCACAGAGATTCATCAGGAAGGAGGCCAGCAAGGCTGGGGCACTGCCTCCGATGTCCAGAGCTGGCCCAGGCACAAAGATGCTCCATCTGTCCTGGAGGAGCAGCTGGGCTCCTTCCCAACCCTCTGGGGATGTTTCAATATTTCCACAACTGGTGTGGTCGTACCTGGGGTTACTGGCCAAAAATCAACCACTAGACATGTCCTGAAGAGACAGGAAAGGGAGATGTGAGGGGGAAAAAAGTCACAGGTGGAGACAGTGGTAGAGAAAAATAATTCACAGAGACTCCCTTAACCAATGAGTTATACAGAAATGATATCACATTATATACAGCAGGGATCCCCAACCTCTGGGATCAAATGCCTGATGGTCTGAGGTGGAGCTGATGTATTAATAATAGAAATAAAGTGCAAACAAATGTAATACACTTGAATCATCCTGAAACTATCTCCGCACCCCTGGTCTCTGGAAAAATTGTCTTCCATGAAACCCGTCTCTGGTGCCAAAGAAGTTGGGGACCATTGACACAAAGATATTCTGACTACAGATAACATTTTCAACTAAAATCATCAGAAAAATTACAATCAGACAAAGTAAATGAAGGGACTTTTACTACAACTTCTACCATGTTGATTGCTACAAACAGAAACTTCCACTTTGCTCAATATTCTGGAATAACCTAAATGGGAAAAGAATTTGAAAAAGAAGGGATAAAAGTGTATGTGTAGTTGAATCGCTTTGCAATCCATGTACAACTAACACAAGTTTGTTAACTATACTCCAATATAAAATAAACTTAAAATTTTTAAAATAAATAAAACAGAAACCTTTGGGGAAATGTTTAGCAGTCTTGGGGGCTTTTGGGAGGGTGGATATTACAAATGCATTGATTCAGTTATGACCTATTTAACACACATCGCATGATCACTAGATTTCTATTTCTACAAAAAGTGTGCAATTTACACATACAGCAAAATTTTAGCACCAAAAATTTTGAAAAAACATAAAGTGGAAGAGAATGCCCAGAACATATGTAAGAAATAAATTTTAGGAAGGATGAAATAAGAATAGACCAAGCTAGGATCCCAATGGCCAAAACAGGGATCTGCAAAATGCAACAAAGAGGAAAGTTCAGGGTCGGCCGCTAGCATCTACTTACAACTATTCACAAATGAAATACAGTCCCTGAAGCTTCACACAGATCTTTGTACTTTCTAATCACCTTTTAGAAGTAACCACCAAGTATATCAGATTAAGCATAAAAGATAAGAGTTGGTAGGAGAAGAAAAGTTACCATAAAATAGAAGGGGGTTTTTCTGGTCACCTCTTGTGAAAAGCAATATTCATCATTACATAACGGTACTTCTTCAACTTCCTCAACCATCCCAAAGAGAGCAGAGAACCAGGAGGAAGTTAAAAAAAAAAAAAAAAAAACCCAAAACAACAAAAATAATTGTCACAAAGGTCTTTCATGACAACTTACAGACTAACAGGAAAGTCCCTTGAGTCCTTGGGCAGAGTTCTTTACTCCTGGACAGTATTCTGAGGATTGTGATGACGGGATCTGCTTCAAATACAGCTTTGAAGTGGCTACCTGAAAATGTTAGGTGGGGTGGGAAGGGACATACTGGTGGAGGAGGAGAAAGTTAGCACTGAAAATGACAGAAAAGCCACAGATACAAGATACACGTGCTCACGGACACATTACAAGGGGACCACTTGTAAATGGCTTCACAGACCACAAAAGTCCTTGAGGAAAAGTGCACATATGATAAATGATGTGCATTGGTAGAGGGAAGCAGAAGGAGCTTATAAGGACAGGGAATTAAAAGGTCCAGTATCATGTATAAAATAAGCTACAAGGTATATTACACCAGACAGGAATGTAGCCAACACTTTACAATAACTATAAATGGAGTATAAACTGTAATAATTGTGACTCATTATACTGTACATGACATAAGATTAAAGATCAACTCTACTCAATTTTTTAAAAGTGATGTTTATAAGGAAAACCCCAATAGAGGCATATTCCAAATCTACACTCACAATAGTTAAAGAAGACGAAGTCAGAAGTGTGTTTCAGGGCTGTGGGTAATTAAAGACGCTTGTCCAGTGACACGAGGCAGGTGAGGCCTTAGTCCAGACACTTGTGATTGGCGTCTATTGAGGCTACATGTGTGTGTGCTCAGTCACTCAGTCTTGTCTGACCTTTGTGACCCTATGGACATAACCTGCCAGGCTCCTTTCCTCTGTCCATGGGGCTGTCCAGGCAAGAATACTGGAGTGGGTTACCATTTCCTCCTCCAGGGGATCTTCCTGACCCAGGAATGGAACCCCAGTCTCCTTCAGCTCCTGCCCTGGCAGGCGGATTCTTTACCACTGAGCCACCTGGGAAGCCCAATTAGGGCTACACACAGGTGATAAACAAATAAGCTGAGTTTTGTTTTGTTTGTGATATATATGGTTCCCTTCTGCTGCAGTATCTTGGAACTTATTCATTTCTTGGGAGGCAGCCTCTTCTAAAATGAGTGTACACAGATCACAGTAATTTTTCCATGGCCATGAGTGTACAGGTAAGAAACCCTGCCTACCTCAGAGTTCTGATTTTTCATCTCCCTCTTTAAGTGAATTCCTTGGTGGATGTGTGAGACTTCATTGCTAGGAGTCGTGTGAAGGATGAAGACACAAAGGCGGGACTTCCCTGGTAGTCTACTGGTTAGTACTCGGCAATTTCACTCGGGGGGTGGGGGGGTTTCAATCCATATTCAGCGGGGAACTAAGATCCCACAAGCCACATGGCACGGGCAGAAACAAAAGACACAGAGGTAACAGGTGATACTGGAGGATACAATAAAGTAAAGTGGCAAGAATTGCAACGTAGTTTTAAGTAAACATCCAAGTACCTAATTAACTGGGTAAATGACACTGATCTCCCAAGGATAACTTTGAAATACCTCCCTTGCCCCATTGTAAATCCAAGTACCCACACTGGCTGCAGCAGTCAATCTCCATTTATAACACATCTCAGGACACCCAGGTGATCTGAAACTGAGCAGGCCTGGGCATGTGATGGGGTCGACACCACATGAGACTCTGGAATACTCCAGAAAAAACAGTCCCATGGTGGAGGAGAGGTCCATAAAAGTCAAAATGAACTCCTATGGTCATGATAGGTCAATTCGGACATTTCACATTTCGCACTTAGAAGCTCCTTCAGAAAAAGATCCATTACAAACTGGGCCAATGGCATTTTTTAGGTGGCATCCTCAGGTGGGTCTGTACTTTCAGAATTAGACACTTAGCTAAATTGAGAAGAGCAACAAGGCGATCAAAAATCAATCAAAATTCAACAGGAGGGCAAAAAATGCCCACTTGACGGGGTGGAAAATTTGAAAGTCACACAAACTGCTCACATTCCCCGGGGGAATCTTAATCAGCAACTACCTGTTACCCTCCCATCCTGGAACCGTGCCTGTGCGGGGAAAATAGCTCTATACCGCCCCCTAGCGTTGATCGCCTCGCTTCTCAGACTGAACGCGCAAGGTGAGCGGTGCCTCCACCTCCACTTACTTCCGGAGGCCAACTCTCATAGGGCTAAACATAGCCCAGTCCTCTGCCACAGATTAGGAAACAACTCGGCTATTTTTAGCATCATGCATCTTAGGAAGAGAAATGGTCCAGTCTCTGACGGCAACAGAATGTGTGTGGCCTGACTTCATGAACCGATCCCTCAGGAGGGTGTGCGCCTACTCCAGGAAGTGGCCTAAGATCCTGTGAAAGTTCTGGAGTCTGGTTAAAAAGGATGGTGGCACATGGACCACACGACAAAATGACAAGGAAAGGACAATGACGGGTACAAGTCCTAAAGGGACCCGGGAACATAAGAGATGTCAGGCCAGACCTGATATATGAGAGCAGCAGGAGCAGAAGGGACCTGGGGCAGGAAAAGTAAAAAACAGAAGCCAGAAGCCAGGAATAGCACGCATACTCATTTTAAGAAAGTCTGTCCAGTAAGAGGCAATATTTTGAGCTTGACATTTATTTTACCTGAGAAAGAACAAAGGTTGGTCTGATCTGTTTCCTGCCAGGGTACAGCTGGTGCTGTGACTTCTTTGATCACCCCCTCTCCCCAGTCCTCTGCAGTCCCCGTGATTAGAGATGGATCCCTAGGCTGCCTTTTGATCAGCAGCTCAAGCAGCCTGCAGGTGCCATGTGCCATCACATCAACAAGTTGTAAGAAGCAGCCACATTAAGTCTAGCTGATGTGATAGCTTGTCTTGCTCATGGTACAATAAATACACATAATGGCTACAAATGTCCCAGGAATCCTTATTTTCTCTCCTTCTGTACTTTAAAACTTTGTGTGCTTTCTTAAAGGTGAACACTTTGGAGAGTTTCAGTACAAAACTAAAGCTTGGAAACGCCCCCAAAACATCGAGAAAATGGTGCTCAGACTTAAAAACACAGCGTACACCATTGCAATCTCCTAAGTCTGCTGCTTATGTTCATGTCGCCTGGTTAATGAAGAGACAGCATTCTTGCATTCTAAATAGATGGCCCACAAAGCAGTAAAAACATGTACATTTCTTTTCAAATAAAACTAAGAGCCACTGCTTGTAAACAGGGTGTTTAATATTCTAATTTTAGACAGCGTGCATTAACATTGTGGTTTCATGTGCAGTATAAAATTTCTATTTACAAAGTCGTCTCAAAAATGACTTCATAATGGTAGATCAAGAGCAAAAGAGTTTAGAAACTGAATGATGTAAATCATATGGAGTTCAGAGGCTAAGCAAATTACACACCCTGAAGCAGCCCTGGCTTCATGAAAGGAGCCTTTCTCCAGCCCTGTGCAATCCCAGCCCTAGGGAACTTGCATCTGAGAGTTTTCTAAACATTTCAGGTACACTTGAAAGCTGAAAGTAATTCTCATTTCCTATGCAGGATTAAGTCGTTTCCAGCGCACGCAAAATAGCAGCCACTCACCATCGCATATAAAAACACACCACCAGAAAGGTAAGGGCTTCAGAGTACAAAGGCATATTTTAAAAAAAAAAAAAAAAAAGCGCAAGAGAAATACATTTTTAAATACTTCCTAAAGACATCCACAAGGCCTCTTGACCGCTTACTTCCTATCTGCTTATTGATTAATTGATGTCTTTCCACTTAGAGCTCTTCAATTAATGAGGTTGATACACGTCCTCGGACAACCCCTCCCCAATCCAAAAAACTCTGAGTAAAGTCGAACACGCCAAGACTCATTCGTGTTGGCTTCGGATTTAGAGGCAGTTCTTGAACTTAGAACTCTGGCAACAAGAGTTCTTGCAAGGCACGGTGGCACCGACGTTCCCCAGGGCTCCCCGAACGTCCCCTCTCCGGGTGCGCCCGCAGAGACAATCACGCCGCCAGGCTGGAGCCCCGGCGGCCGCTCCCGAAGTTGCAAACTCCGCGGAACCTCCGAAAGCCGGGTGCCTGCGAACACGCGCGGAGGCGTCCGTCCCAGCGCGGGCCGGGGTGCATCCCGCCCGGGTGCACAATGCGGCGCGGGAAGCGAGCGGGAGAAGGAGCTGGGGGTGGGGGAGACTCACCGTTCTGTTCCTTGTTGCTGGCGAGCTGGAGTTTGCTGCTCAGGTTGGACTCAGCCCGGGTCCCGGGTCTCTGGCCGGCCAGGGCGGATGTCAGCAGGAGGAGCCCGAAGAGGAGCATTGGGCTGAGCGGGCGGGCGCGCGGTCGGCGGGCACTTGGGGAGCGGGGCTCCGGGCCGGGCTCAGCGCCGCCGGGGGAGGGCCGCGCCGGGCGGGACGCGCCGCGCCTGCTCTGGCCGCCGAGCCTCGCGGGGCACTTTCCACATACTCCCATCCAAGACTTTCTCCGAGGGCCCTCTTCTGCGTCTCCAGCTTGTGCCGAGGATCAAAGCAAAACCTGGACCTGAACCAGTTTCCCAAGGTTTAAACAAATCCTGCGCTGTGCCGAGGCGGTGGGGGTGGGGTGGGGGCGAAGGCGAGGGAGGAAAGGGGGTGGGGACGCGGGGAGCCGGGCGCGCTGAGGAGTCCCTGGCGAGGGGCTGGGAGCACCTGTCAGCCGAGGGACGGCACCGGCAATGGGTTGGGGGTCGCGCGGGGCCGGCCGGCAGCCGGGTCGGCGGCGGGCACTTTCTGATCAATAACAAAGCTGCCGATCGATGCGCTCTCCGGGCGCCGCAGCCGCCCCGCCCCCCACCCCGAGGGGGAGGGGAGACCCAGGCGCGGGCGCGGCGCCGGGGCCGGGGGTCCCGAGCCGGGCCGGGGTCCAGGCCGAGGCCGCCCGGGGCCGGGTGCAGGGAGGCCGAGGGACGCGCTCCTCGCCCGGCGCGCGGCGCGGATCCGGCACCTGGATGCTGGTCCCGCGACCAGAGTTCTCGGGCCCGGGCGCCCTCGCCCGGCGCAGCTCGGGAGGTCGGACTGGGGTCGCGCCGGGGGCGCTCGCCTTCCCCTCCCCCGCGCTCCGGAGGCGCCGCGAGTGGGCCCCCGAGCGCGCAGCAGACCGGCGCGAGCTCGCCTGTCCCCTCCCCTTCCCCACCTTTGCGGCGGCAGGGGGGGCCCGGTCCCGCTCGCCGGGGCCGCAGCCGGGCGGTCCGGCAGGTGCCAGCGCTGACGGGGTGCTGCGGGAGGGCTGGGTGCCCAGGGCCCCGGATGGGGATGCGCCCGAGCGGCCCGAGCTCCCCTTCCCGGACGCCCCGAGCCCCAAATAACGGGCGGGCCGGGCTCTGCGAATGCCGCGGGAGCCAGAAGAAGTGGGAAGAACTTCCTGCCTCTTCCCTCTTCCCCGCCCCTGAGCCAGGACTCCTTGTTCCTTCCCGAGGGATCCCCATTCCCAAAGGGCTGGACCGGGACCCTTGGCCAGGGACTGTGGGCTGAAGGAACGAAGGGACTTCTTTCCTTCCTGTTAGCAACTTTCTGAAGCAGGGGGTAAAAGCACAAGTAAAGACAAACGAAGACAAATGGCCAGAATAATCACATTTATTCATTTAACGAACGCTCTGTTGACTGAATGCCTATGAAGGCAGGCACTGTTCGAAGCCTGCAGAAATGAAAACAGACATAAGTCTCTGGCCTCCTGAAACTTGCCTTAAATCAGGATCAAGCAAGGGCCAGAGCAGGCAAAGAAGAAATACCCTCCAACTGCTTGTCGACAAGTGGATGCAAACTGACAGGTTGAACTCAGGTATATTCTCCATCTGGAGTCCGACTGAAGGATGGATCCTTAAGATGTGAGCAGAGATGGTGGTGATGATTTAGCAGCTAAGTCATGTTTGACTCTTGCGACCCCATGAACTGTGCCCACCAAGTTCGTCTGTCCATGGAATTTCCTGGTCAAGAATACTGGAGGGGGTTGCCATTTCCTTCTCCAGGGGATCTTCCCAACTCAGGGATTGAACCTGTGTCTCCTGAATTTACGCCTGAGCCACCAGGGAAGCCATAAGCTGAAATACCATGGAGTTTCAATGTTTCTTTTTAAATAGTTCTGCTTTCTTGCCCTGCTAGGCCCTCCATGAGGACTGGGGAGAGCTGCCCTGACACAAATCCAGAGATGCTCAAATGTCCCCTGGACTAAATGGGGCAGACCCTTCCTCAGTCAGGCTGAAAATGTCAGGTCCTCTTCCTAAGCTTGGAAGCCCAGAGACCAATCCACTTGACCCACTTAACATCCTAGGCCTCTTCTTTATTTCCTTCTTAAAATTCTCCTAAGTTCATCTCTTCTTTGAAACTTTACTCACCTCCACCATCATTTCATTCTTACTCCTTCACCACATCTGTATCCACAGTGCAGGATGTCAAGGCCAGTAAGGAAAGCCAGTCTTTGAAGAAGTTACAGTTTAGCAGGACACAGGCCTTGTCATTGTATTTACTCCAGCAGCTCCTCAAGGCCAGTGTGTATCCATATTTGCACAATAAATAATAGGTTCCAAGAGTTTTCTGTAGATTTGTGGGAGGGTGAGGGAGTGTTCCCAGTTTTAATGGCTTAATGAGACTCGTTATATAAAAGACATGTTTTATGAACACACTTTAATCTATTTGTAATAAAATTAATTACTCCCCAATTTTTCTAATTTGGTACATTTAATTTTCTAATCAGGATTTTTCTATTAATAAATGAGGCTGTTATGTCTATATAGTTGAGTTTGATGACCATCCACATATAGGTGTGTGTGTGTGTGTATGTGTATGTGTGTGTATGCAAATTCAATCCATTTGCTTTCATGAGATCATAAGGGTGAGGATGCCCTTTATTTTGTATCGTTTCATATCGGCCAAAAGAGTGCCTGGCCCAAGGGGGTCATAAATAAATACTCTTGACTGACTGGCAGGTTTCTTTGTTGGAGTCACTTAAATTTGCCCTAGAATTTCAGTATGGAGGATGTATTTGAAAAGTTACAGATGATCAGGAATAATACTCCAGCTCTGGGTTTCACCTCATCCAAATACTATATATTGCTTTAAGACTGACCTTATAAGTAAAGCCAGCCAGGTGCTCCTCCTTCTGCTGCTGCTGCGAAGTTGCATCAGTCCTGTCCGACCCTGTGCGACCCCATAGATGGCAGCTCACCAGGCTCCCCCATCCCTGGGATTCTCCAGGCAAGAACACTGGAGTGGGTTGCCATTTCCTTCAATGCATGAAAGTGAAAAGTGAAAGTGAAGTCACTTAGTCGTATCTGACTCTTCGCGACCTCATGGACTGCAGGCTTCTCCATCCATGGGATTTTCCAGGCAAGAGTACTGGAGTGGGGTGCCATTGCCTTCTCCGCCAGGTGCTTCTGCTGCTGCTGCTGCTGCTAAGTCGCTGCAGTCGTGCCCGACTCTGTGCGACCCCAGAGACAGAAGCCCACCAGGCTCCTCCGTCCCTGGGATTCTCCAGGCAAGAATACTGGAGCGGGTTGCCATTTCCTTCTCCAATGCATGAAAGTGAAAAGTGAAAGTGAAGTCGCTCAGTCGTGTCCGACTCTTAGCGACCCCATGGACTGGAGCCCACCAGGATCCTCTGTCCATGGGATTCTCCAGGCAAAAGTATTGGGGTGGGGTGCCATTGCCTTCCCCAGCCAGGTGCTTCTACAGGACCCCAAACCTGACCACGTCCACATCTGCATTGCCTGGGTTCCCTCCAGTGTCCTTGAACTGCTGTCTCCTGAACTGCTCTTGCCCTTGGCAAGTTTGTTTTAACAGTATCCTCTACCTGTCTTCCTACTCTATTCTGCTTATAAACCCTTCCTAGGAAAGTGGGATCTTTGCATTGAAAGTAGATTTTATATAATCCAAAGTCTGCATAATTACTAAACAATAGATTTTGAATGAATGTGGCTTTGTTTGGGCCTAAAGCATTTTTCTTGAGGAAAGGCATCTGTTCCACGAACCAGGAGAAAATAATTGGGAACATTCTTTGTGGTTTTCATGTTTTCTTAAACATTCAGCAGGCATGCCCACTCTGGCTGAATGCAGAGAGTGCTACCTACAAATTCCTGATGAGGAACCTGCCAGAAGGTACCGGGTTATGAGCAGTGATAATTTGAGGAGGGAGGGTGGACATCACTACTAAATTCTTTTTGAAGTGAAATAACATTTAAAGTCAACTATCCATTCAACTAGGCATTTAACATTCAGGAGAGCAGAAACCATGGGGACGAGTTTTTGCTCAGAAAATAAAATATTGCAAATTTTCTTCCTCTCTCTTCTTCGGAATTAATCCTAACACACACAGGTGCAAAATGATATTAAGACTTTTCCTAGAACTTTTCAGTATTTTAGTGGCTGGTGATCTGAACATGAGTTTCTGAAGTTCAGAGCCCTACAATCTACCTAAGTATCCACTACTTTCCAAAATGACTAACTGGCAACACTTCTATATAGATTTAAATGAGGCTGGGAGCTGAGGGTATCATTAGTAAGCAAAGTAAATGCCCACAGATCACAGCAGGAATAAAGACTGTTCTAGCCGGGAAACAAAAGAAATGAAGTAATCTTAGAATCATCCTTTCCTCTGTCCAGTTTCTCCAACTACCCCCACCTGGAGAAACATATGACCATGCTTTCTCTGGCTATTTCAGGATATATTTAGACTCTACTTTTCCAACCTGGAAAAATAAAAACACACTTTTCCTTGTATTTTGTTGGTCCAGATCAGTCACCCTTTACCAGTGTAGCAATGCTATCAAGAAAGGCTGGCTTGCTGAAGCAGATGGCAGGGGGTTGTGTTAGGATCCTGCTCCCAAGGATGCTAAATCCAACTTTTTGAGGGTGGAGAGTCCGGGGATGGGAAGTTGGAGGTGTGTGATCTAGAGAAACCCGTGACAAGGACAGGCCTTGGGGTGGCGCTCTATGGCCTTTCCCACTGAAGTGAAGCTACTCTTTGCTTTTGGCAGTCATGGTGAAGCATACAAAGACTCTACAAGATCTCAGAAGTGCTGGTCTGACTCAGAACTCAAGGGAGAATGAAGCCAGACACAGCCCCAAAGGGACAGGAGCCCTGATCACCTTAGGACCACCACAGCCAAGAGTCATTGCCCTGAGAGATGAGAGACCAGGGACCTAGTCCGGCCTTACTGCTAAAAACAGGACAAGCTTAGTCTAGAATTCTTCCTGCCCCTTTTCTTTACGGGAGAAAATTGCACTGAATTCTTTTTTTGTATTATAGTATAAGGAAGGCAATGGCACCCCACCCCAGTACTCTTGCCTGGGAAATCCCATGGACGGAGGAGCCTAGTAGGTTCGTCCATGGAGTCGCTAAGAGTCGGACATGACTGAAGCGACTTCACTTTCACTTTTCACTTTCATGCATTGGAGAAGGAAATGGCAACCCACTCCAGTATTCTTGCCTGGAGAATCCCAGGGACAGAGGAGCCTAGTGGGCTGCCGTCTATGGGGTCACACAGAGTCGGACACGACTGAAGCGACTTAGCAGCAGCAGCAGCATAATTGCTTTACAATGTTGTGTTAGTTTCTGCTGTACAGCAAAGTGAATACGCCATAGGTACACGCACAACCCCTCCTTCTAAGGTCCCCTTCCCAGCCCCCTGATCCAACCCCCCTCGGTTATCACAGAGCACTGAGCTGAGCTCCCTGTTCTACACCGCAGGTTCCCACTTGCTGTCTTTTTTACACATGGTAGTGTATATATGTCTGGAGAAGGCAATGGCACCCCACTCCAGTATTCTTGCCTGTAAAGTCCCGTGGATGAAGGAGCCTGGTAGGCTGCAGTCCATGAGGTCCCTAAGAGTCGGACACGACTGAGTGACTTCACTTTCACTTTTCACTTTCATGCATTGGAGAAGGAAATGGCAACCCACTCCAGTGTTCTTGCCTGGAGAATCCCAGGGACGGGGGAGCCTGGTGGGCTGCCGTCCATGGAGTCACACAGAGTCGGACATGACTGAAGCGACTTAGCAGCAGCAGCAGTGTATATATGTCAATGCTACTGTCTCAATTCATCCCCTCCTCGCCTCCCCCGAGGAGACACAGAGGTCCACAGGATTCTTAACTCCATCCTCTAATTGCTTTAGAATTCTTTAGAATGCAACAGATAATGATGGCAGTTCTTTTAAAACTTAACAGTGCTTCTGAGATGATATGGAACTAGGACAAGTTTCCTGGCCTCAACTCAGAGGTGCCTTGGAGGCTGGCAAGAGATGATGAACAGAGGCTTCTCCCTGAATTTGTCCAGTCAAGCACAAAAGTTCGTTTTATCTGTTGTGATCTTGGTTGGGAAAGAAAAAATGTACTGATAACCAAAAAAAGAGAGAAGAAAAAAGGAGTTTGGAAATCACTGACTAATCCAAGTATCAGGAATTGTATTGCATTCAGGGAAACAATAAAATATGTGTGGGAGCCATATTTTAATATTTGTTTTATATCATGGGAACAACATCAAAAGAGGCCAAGGACTGGTCTCAAGGTAAGGAAAAATACCTATAGTACACAAACAAGTTGTAAATGATAAGGAAATTCTGTTGTCATTAGCCAAGAATGAATGTCCAACCTCCTACTATCCTGTAGAGCTCCATCGGTGGCATCTCTAACAATCCTTAAACTGGGGGGAAATCCCCTAAAAATGAGACCAGCAATCAAACACTGTGTTTGGTCATATCCCTGAGTCAATAAATGTCATTTTTCTCTTGCCTGAAGCCATGTGTAGGATAGGAAGTCTTCTGTCCACATGGTGACAAATCATAGTAAAGGGGTCAAGACAGGGCTACAGATCTTCCTTCCTCAGACAGTGACCCCCTTCTTTCCAAGGTCATGAGAGAAGGACCCTCTCACTTTGCGATCATTGTTTCAAATGCAGTCTTTCCTTGGCTGCTAGTCTTTGTAAAAGAGGCCCAGAGCATCAGTACCCGACTTCATGAACACTTAAAAAAGTATTGTTGATTAGAAGGAAGGAAAATAGAGCTTAACTCATCTAACATTAAAGTAACCTCAATTGCTTTTGAAGTTCAAGATAGTTCAAGGAATTTCCATAACCCTTTTCTATGATGATTATGACTGTCAGCCGTCTGTCGTCTTTATAGTCATAGAAAAGTGCCTGCTCTCTTCCGTTCTAAAGCAGCGTGTGACATTTTAAGGCATTGTTTTGTTTTCCAAATTTTATTTTTATCAGCCCAGTTGGCTTTGATGCTTTTTGCATCTCCCTGGACCACCTTCACTGCTTGTTCATTGTCCGGATGCTCTTTTACTGGTCTTCGATAAAATTAGGAGGGTACAAAGCATGTTTTCCTCCCACAGACAACTCAAAAGGACTGATAGTTAAATAAAAGTCAACCCAGGGTAAATAAACACAAGAGGAGAATCATTCAGGTTCAAATTCACCCTGTGAAGCATTGATCATGTTCCAGGAACTATTAGATACCTTAAAATATATTTTCTCATTTCATCTTCCCACCCGTCCTTCAAGAAAAGCCAGAACTTCCCCATGTCACTGCAGAGAAATGGAGAATTTGCCCAGGGTGACCCTATGGGTGACCAATACAGATCACCTTTGTCCCCAGGGCTCCCGTTAGACTCCTGTGCTTTTCATGTGACACAAGAGTCCCTGGGTTTTGGACAAGAGCATTCCTATGGGAAGCTTTTGAATGTTTCCCTAAGTTTTCCACAATGACTGCCCTCCCCATGTTTGCCCTGGAGGAGACCCTGGGGTACTTAGACTTCCCCACATGTTTAAAAGCACAGCACCAAGACAGCTATCCTTCTGGAACAGCCTACATAAAAGGTTTGAGCCACACTGAATCTGGGTTACTGGAGGCAGAGATGGTGACTAAGACATCAAAAAGCTGGCCTGGGGTGGAAGCCCACCCAAAGCGTGGGCTAGCCTGAGTATCCTGTTTACCCTGGCCAAGTTAGTCATCCAGCTAATGCCTCAGCCTCTGCCATCTGTGGGCAGTTATGTCAGAGAATCTATCTCCTCGTCTTTGAAGACAAAGGGAATGAATTATCATTCCTCTCCTCCTGCTCACAATTGCTACTGAACGAAAGCATCAGGGATGGAAAGACATACAGTGTTTTTCCAGTTATTCCCTTTGAAGAATCAATTCATGATGAACTCTAGGTGTCAGAGCCTAGCCTTCGCTCATGCACACTGTTCCTATGTGTATCCCTTCATGTGTTTCTAATTCAAAGTTCCTGGCCAAGGGTTTTTGTTAAGTCCTATGACAAGGCAGATTCGCATTTTCATTGATACTTTTATGAAGGTGTTTTTAGATTGGCTGAAGTTATTCGAAGCCCAAAGACAAGAAGGAACCAGTGACCTGTTAAGCCCTCAGACAGAAAAACGTCTTCAACTGAGATTCTAATTCCCAAGATCCATATCAGAAGGGCTATACCATAGGAAAAGATACTCATAGTATCCATTTTTGTTCCAATGGGCAGTAAGAGAAAAAATTCTTTACATTCTTTTCTTTCTTGAACAACATTTTGGAGACACATAAAACTGAACAGAAAAATGTGTGAATCAGCCAATTATTCTAGCCACTATTATTCATACTAATTGAAGCAAATGATTAAACTATGCATCTGTTAAAAAATTATTTTAAGAATTCAAAACATGTCCTAATATCACTATCTTCCTGCCTACCAAGATTTCTGCTTCAAGATAATCATCTCTGTGTAAACCTACGTTCAGTGTTCTCAGCTCTGCTAAGGGGAAAGAAATGTCTCATCCTTCAGACTGTGTGGTCTGGTGGATAAACCAACTGTCACCTGGTCAGTGAAGCAGAGTAACCTGCACACTTTCATTTACATCTTGGGGAATGGTTGTTACATCGCTACTTTTTTTTTAATTGAAATATCCATAATGAAGAACTCTACATTGGAGTCTTCTACTGATTATTAAGTGCAACTCTATGCATAAATATTAATAGAATCCTCTTTTTAAAGATGAGAAACTGAGGCCCAGGAAGGTTCTGTAACTTGAGCAGAGACACATACTTATAAGTAGTGAAACCAAGTAGAAACCCTGTGGGGTTCCTGGGCAAGAGAAGCCTTTCTGTCCCCTATTTCGTGTTTGTAAGGAACAGACTCCATGACCCATGATCTGAGTCCCAAAAGTCACGTTCTCACAGTTGCTAATCAGATAATTGAGAAGATGCACAGGTGCGGGAAGAGCAGCCAGAAATCAATAGTGCAGACTTGGGTCAGGGTCCTGGTTCCTCCTCAAGGATATACGTAACAATATCTTTGAGTTCTTGTGCAGAACTATAACCCTCACAAACTGGAGGATGTTCCAGAAAGTCACAATCTGATAACCTTGAAACTCATCAAGAACCCTCCTGAGGTCAGATGAAAGATGTGTAGGCCCTGCACACACCCTGATCTTATCATCTTAGCAGCGTCTCCATCCTTAAACCATTGCTATAAAATTCCTCACCAAGCCCTCCGGGGTTGAGACAAACAGTTTTCAAAGGCAGCAGTCTGCTGTGTTTCCCTTTGCCTGGAAAAGTAATAAAACTAATTCTTTTCTACTTCACCCAAACTCTGTCTGAGATTCCCTTCGGCACTGGTACACAGAGGCCAGTTTCCTGCAGGAGTACATGAGTATTACGTCAGAATTGGGAGGCGGGTACCTGCTTCCAGAGCTGGCGCTTTAAACCTCTCATTCCCATTCCTCCACACCACCAAGCACAGTGCTAGGTGTGGAGTGACTTCAAACAGACATTTCAAACTTACAAAATATCCATTTCTGTTAAGCATTGGGGGTTTATTTTATAACTCCACACCATTCTAATAAGAAATATGTAACTTAAAATTCCAGTGCCAACAACAAACAGTACATCATTCTGATTTTGGTCTCACATCAAAAGGACAGTGCCCCAAGCCTACGGGAATGAGGCACTTAGTCAAGGAAACCATCACAGTGTCTTAGATGGAATATGCTCTTTAGTGGCTATAGATATGAGAAATGAACCTTTTGAAACCATCTGAAGGAAAAAAGGGTCTGTTGCCCTGATTCTTAGTGATAAAAGCCTGCCATAACATCGCCATTACACTGTCGCTGGTTCTGACAACTTGTGATGAAGGAAACCTATAACATGCATTCAAATAAGTTTCTGAAGGACAAAAGTCAGAAAAACAAAGGTAGTGAGACAACTCACTAGTTTCTCCGGTAAGGTGCACGTTCTGCGTGGAAGACAGTTTCAGTTTGAGATCATCACAGGCTTGACCAAGACAGCAATCTGTCAAGGCCATTGATGATGTTTTTGGTCCCAAGAAATCACAAGCTGGGTAAAAGGCGGGATCACTGCCCCTAGGGAGTTCACCCTGATTTGGTGCCTCCAGTCATCCTCACGTGTGTTTGTGTCCACCTCTGATACAACCTGTCTTCCAGCATTACCTGTGCCTAAAGACTGCCCTCTGCCTGGGCCACTCATGTTCCTGCAAACTGTCCTCAGACGAGCTTGATCTGTTTAAACACAAAGCTGATTGCGGCCTTATCCCTACTGTAAAAATCTGAGCCTCCCCTTTGCCTGTGGGAGAAAAACTGTTCTCCGTGGGCATCACCTGCTCCTTTCCACTCCAGGTCTCACACTCCTGAGGCACCACAATTCCCGTGCTTGCTGGTCTTTGCTTCTATTCTTATGCTCATTCCATAGTTACAGATAACTAGATAACCTAGCGGAGAAGGCAATGGCAGGCCACTCCAGTACTCTTGCCTGGAGAATCCCATGGATGGAGGAGCTGGGTAGGCTGCAGTCCATGGGGTCGCTGGGAGTCGGGTGCAACTGAGCAACTTCACTTGCACCTTTCACTTTTACGCAATGGAGAAGGAAATGGCAACCTACTCCAGTGTTCTTGCCTGGAGAATCCCAGGGACAGCAGAGCCTGGTGGGCTGCCATCTATGGGGTCGCACAGAGTCGGACACAACTGAAGCGACTTAGCAGCAGCAGCAGCAGATAACCTAGAACTTCTTCTGTTTCATTTTTTGCTTAGCTTCTTTTTTCCCAATAATTAACATACTACACTTATCAAATAATGATGGTGAACTCTCCTATGTGCCAGACACTATTTTAAAAACAACTTCATGTTTATTCACTTAATTCTCATGAAAAACATATGAGATGGCTGTAATTTCTTAATTTATTTTATTGAGCTATAGTTGATTTACAATGTGTTAATTTCTGTTATACAGTAAAGTGATTCATATATATGTATATATATATTCATTTTTGTATTCTTTTACATTGTGGTTTATTGCAGGAAGTTGACTACAGTAGGACATTGTTGTTTATCCATCTTATATAGATATAATAGTTTGCATCTGCTAATCTCAAACTTCCAGTCCATCCCTCCCCCACCCCCATCCCCTTGGCAACCACAAGTCTGTCCTCTGTGTCTGTGAGTCTGTTTCTGTTTCATAGATAGGTCCGTTCGTGTCATATTTTACATTCCATGTATAAGTGATATCCTGTGCCATTTGTCTTTCTCTGTCTGAGATGGGTGTTTTAACCAGTATTTGCTGGGCTTCCCTGGTGGCTCAGACAGTAAAGAATCTGCCTGCAGTGTTGGAGACCTGGGTTTGATCCCTGGATCTGGAAGATGTCCTGGAGAAAGGAATGACTACCCACTGCAGTATTCTTGCCTAGAGAATTCCATGGACAGCAGAACCTGGCAGGCTACGTGGGGTTGCAAAGAGATGGATATGCCTGAGTGACTAGCATTTTCATAGGGAAACAGTAAGATCAGAGAGGCTAAGCAATTGGCTTAAGACTCCTCACGTAGTCCTGGGGTCTTAAACTTAGCAAGTCTATCTCAAATCCCTGCATTCAGCCATCACTCTGTCTCTAACAGAAAGTTTTCAACCAGTACCAAAGGCCATGAAGATGCCCAATCACAATCCAAACACTGAAGTCAGTACAAGCTAACATCTTCTTTTTTTTTTCGCTCCAGAAGGTTGTTATTAATTCAATAGAGAGTTTTATCATTAATGGTGTCTTAAAATGAAGATCAGCTCAGCTCAGTTCAGTCTGACTCTGCAACCCCATGAATCGCAGCACGCCAGGCCTCCCTGTCCATCACCAACTCCCAGAGGTCACTCAGACTCACATCCATCGAATCAGTGATGCCATCCAGCCATCTCATCCTCTGTCATCCCCTTCTCCTCCAGCCCCCAATCCCTCCTAGCATCAGGGTCTTTTCCAATGAGTCAACTCTTCGCATGAGGTGGCCAAAGTACTGGAGTTTCAGCTTCAGCATCATTGCCTCCAAAGAAATCCCAGGGCTGATCTCCTTCAGAATGGATTGGTTGGATCTCTTTGCAGTCCAAGGGACTCTCAAGAGTCTTCTCCAACACAACAGTTCAAAATGAGATAATACTATGTAATTTTTTTGGCTAAATAAAGAAGTCTTTCCCCCTCTCCTCTGCTTTACTTGCCACCACAGGTTACATCACCAGGGGAGAAGTCTCATCCTCCCCAAAACTTTCCAGGACAAATCCTTAACCTCACTGCCCCCAAATTAATGATTACATTCTCTAATTTTGCTGATGTACCCTCCATATAAACTCTTAAATGGAAGAAATTGTGCTTTCTACCCCTTTCCCATCTCACCATGGCAGCACTTAACACTGAGTGGGTGCAGTTCCATGGTTAACAGTTAACACATCTTTTAATAGCTGGTAAGTGAAATTAACAAAAGTATGAAGTAGCCAAATGCAGTTACACCCATGATAAATCTTCATGGAAGGAAAACATGAATGAAGCTCAGCTCTTGATACAATGAGAGACTAGAACCATGTGGAGTTCATTTTCTGGCTTGGCTGTCAGTCAGAGTTGGGGAGCTTATAAACAAAAGAGCTAAATTATGGAAAACAGGAGTCAAGCTGTACTAATGTCTAAGCTCACACCTATGTGAAATTATTCATATAATTTTATGTATTTGATGAGCTAAAAAAAAAAAAAAGTAAACACTTTACAAACTGGAATCAATGCAAAATCTGCCTTTTAATAAATCCTATGGTAATACTCATGCCAATATTACAAGGTTATTTCTAAAGCCTGGCAAACAGCCCATATTCATTGCTTGACTGGTTTAAACAGAGTTAACTCCTTATGATAGAAAAATCTTATGTAACAGTTGGTTCACAAGACTCTATTTAATAGCCAATCTGTTATATCCAAGATGTCATCATTTTGGAAAATAACTTTTATGAGAGTATCTTCTTCATGACATCAAAGTATGATGTCAAATGAAATTCTTTGCTTTTTTTACTTTTAGATTTTACAGTTTGTATGTTACAATTTAAAATGTGTATGTGTGTGAAAGGATGTGGTTTTAATTGCTGAGTGTTGCTGCCTGTGTGAAAGAACTTTTACAAACCAGTGATCTAAATAAAATGGGATATGAAGGATCTCTGTTTTATGAAGATTCATATGTAAAGTAATTTTACAAAATGAAAATTCCCTTTGCATTTTATGTGCTTTGGGAAATTAATTTTAATGTGAAAACTTAGACTTCAACTCTGAGTTAATATCTTAAAAAATAAAGAAATGGCCATGGAATGAACCAGACATACCACTTCATGATTTTTTGTCTTATCTAACACCAATTCGTTACTTTAAAACCAGCAAGTAGGGAACTATAATCAATATTTTTAATAACCTATAAGAGGAAAGCATGTGAAAAAGAATATATATAGATATAAAAATATATATTTATGAATGTACAACTGAATAACTTCATTATACACCTGAAATTAACACAACATTTCAAATCAATTATACTTAACTAAAAAAAAAAAAAATTAAAGCATACAGGCTGAGATTCTATATTAATTCATACCACTGTAATGAAAAAACTTCCTTGATGAGGTTAGATAAAATATAATTACTCTAAGTTCATAAACATGAATTCTGTTTGTTATGACCTAAAAATCTTGTTTATCACTGAAGAGAATGGCCACGCACTCCAGCGCTCTTGCCTGGAGAATTCCATGGACAGAGGAGGCTGGTGGCTACAGTCCATGGGGTCACAAAGAGTTGTGGGGGCACGACTGAGTGATTAACACATAATCTATAAAAAAGCTGAATTACTGTGTTGTACACCTGAAACTAATGTAACATTGTAAATCAACTATACTTGAATAAAAATAAATAAAACTGCTGTTTATGGTACTTTCTTTATTCCTTTCACTGCACAGATGCTGAAATGATGTTTGCACCTGATGTGGTATGGCGCTTCCAACCACTGCTCCATGTAAATGTACCTCGTGAAGTTGATCAGACACAAAACTTCTGAAACTGGGAGGGAGCTTTCATTAGTAATGTAATTTTGAAAGATTTTAAAATGTTTTACAGTGTACCAAATGCTGGGGCAGGATACTAATTTATTACAGAGCATCACATTACTATGGTAGTACCCACAATTGATAGAAGTTAACTTCCTCAGTTTCTATAGCTGCAAAGCTGAAAGTTTATCTGGTTGATTTCAAGATTCTTTTTCCAACATTTGCTGATTCCCAATGTCCAATTTGCCTCTTTTTTACTAGGAAAAAAATATCTATTCTCATAGTCTTTCTTTTGGGGAGACAATTGCATCTTCAAAAATTTTTTTTTTTTTTTTTTTTTCTTTAAAAGGAAACAACCTGTGTCCAGAAAGATTCAACTTAGCTGAACATCACATCAGAGTAGTCATGATTTGTTAGAGACTTGCGGACCTGGACCAGAGGCAGAGTATACATCACTTTAAAATTTTCAGATGTTTACAACAAAAACTTATTGGGGGGCAGGGGTAAAGAATATGGGATCTAAAAAGAGAAGGAAGGAAAAAAAGCTACCAAGGGAAAAGATAAAGATCTTATAATATAAATTTCGGTGTCTTCTAAAAAATCTATTATACAAATTATTCTTCAAGTGTTTAACAATTTAGGACTTTTACAGAGCCTTTGGTCATTATCTTTTAATATACATATGAGTTACAAAGTGACAGAGCCACATTCTGTTTTGGCTTCTGCTGGTGGTTGTGCAGTAACAAGCCTGTCTGTGATATTTGAACTCCGTGGAGCAGTATAAAAGATACTGATTGATGGTTCAGTCTGTCTTCTATACATATGCAAATTATGTTTGTATTAATATTATCTAGATTAAAAAGGGAACACTTCCTTTATCATTATTTCATAATAATGAATATTAATATTGCTAGATTTAAATGTAAATTAAAAGTACTACAGTTATTAAAACTTATCTCCTGACATTCTGCTATGGATTTGTTCTTTGCCTTTTTCTGAATCTAATATTGTGTGATTATTCACATTGATAGCACCAGGAGGCACATGCAGGAGACTCTGTATCTGTTACTATGGTGACTATTGATCATATTTTGAAAGAAAAAGCAACCATTGTTATGCATAAATTTAAATATTACTACCCAACTTTTAAAAACTGTAGAAAATTAGACATCACATTTTAAATACTATTTAAAGTCATATGCTTCCTATTTTTCTTCTCAAGGAAAATGAAGTTAGTTGGAAAAATATATATAGCTGAGTTTTTAAGAACTACAACTTTTCTTTCCTTTAAAAATGCTTACACATAATTAGGCTGTAAAGACAGTCTGATCTGGCTCTAATCATAGCTCTGTCACTTACTGGATGTTTATTACCCTTATGCAGGTCAGGAAGCAACAGTTAGAACTGGACATGGAACAACAGACTGGTTCCAAATAGGAAAAGGAGTACATCAAGGCTGTATATTGTCACCCTGCTTATATGCAGAGCTTATATGCAGAGCACATCATGAGAAACGCTGGACTGGAAGAAACACAAGCTGGAATCAAGATTGCCAGGAGAAATATCAATAACCTCAGATATGCAGATGACACCTTACGGCAGAAAGTGAAGAGGAACTAAAAAGCCTCCTGATGAAAGTGAAAGTGCTGCACTCAATATGCCAGCAAATTTGGAAAACTCAGCAGTGGCCACAGGACTGGAAAAGGTCAGTTTTCATCCCAATCCCAAAGAAAGGCAATGCCAAGGAGTGCTCAAACTACCAAACAATTGCACTCATCTCACACGCTAGTAAAGTAATGCTCAAAATTCTCCAAGCCAGGCTTCAGCAATATGTGAACCGTGAACTTCCTGATGTTCAAGCTGGTTTTAGAAAAGGCAGAGGAACCAGAGATCAAATTGCCAACATCCGCTGGATCATCGAAAAAGCAAGAGAGTTCCAGAAAAACATCTATTTCTGCTTTATTGACTATGCCAAAGCCTTTGACTGTGTGGATCACAATAAACTATGGAAAATTCTGAAAGAGATGGGAATACCAGACCACCTGATCTGCCTCTTAAGAAATCTGTATGCAGGTCAGGAAGCAACAGTTAGAACTGGTCATGGAACAACAGACTGGTTCCAAATAGGAAAAGGAGTACGTCAAGGCTGCATATTGTCACCCTGTTTATTTAACTTATATGCAGAGTACATCATGAGAAATGCTGGACTGGAAGAAACACAAGTTGGAATCAAGATTGCCGGGAGAAATATCAATAACCTCAGATATGCAGATGACACCACTCTTATGGCAGAAAGTGAAGAGGGGCTAAAAAGCCTCTTGATGAAAGTGAAAGTGGAGAGTGAAAGGGTTGGCTTAAAGCTCAACATTCAGAAAACGAAGATCATGGCATCTGGTCCCATCACTGCATGGGAAATAGATGGGGAAACAGTGGAAACAGTGTCAGACTTTGTTTTTCTGGGCTCCAAAATCACTGCAGATGGTGACTGCAGCCATGAAATTAAAAGACGCTTGCTCCTTGGAAGGAAAGTTATGACCAACCTAGATAGCATATTCAAAAGCAGAGACATTACTTTACCAACAAAGGTTCGCCTAGTCAAGGCTATGGTCTTTCCTGTGGTCATGTATGGATGTGAGAGCTGGACTGTGAGGAAGGCTGAACGCGGAAGAATTGATGCTTTTGAACTGTGGTGTTGGAGAAGACTCTTGCGAGTCCCTTGGACTGCAAGAAGATCCAACCAGTCCATTCTGAAGGAGATCAATCCTGGAATTTCTTTAGAAGGAATGATGCTAAAGCTGAAACTCCAGTATTTTGGCCACCTCATGCGAAGAGTTGACTCATTGGAGAAGACTCTGATGCTGGGAGGGATTGGGGGCAGGAGGAGAAGGGGATGACAGAGGATGAGATGGCTGGATGGCATCACTGACTCGATGGACATGAGTCTGGGTGAACTCTGGGAGTTGGTGATGGACAGGGAGGCCTGGCGTGCTGCGATTCATGGGGTCTGAAAGAGTCAGACGCAACTGAGCAACTGAACTGAACTGAACTGATAACATAAAAAATTATAAAGAGGATTTGGATTACATCATGGATAAATTTGATTTGAGTATGCTGACCTCAAAGGCAGAGTAGACAGAGAAATTCACTTTCAAGTTCCGTGCTTAACATCATAGAAAGATACCCTTTTCCAGGTCATGAATCACAAATACTGTATTGATACAGAGATATTCTGGGCTTGTATTTTCAATATTTTATTTCCTCCTTTCAGCATACATTGACTATGTGTATCAGGCACTGTACTAGATTCTGGAAGACCTAGCTAAGATGAAGCCCCAAGAACTTCTAATAGTAGACTTTGGGTTGAGAAGAACAATTGAGAAAAGAGGTCTAAGAAGACCCAGACTTGTGAGGTGTAATAAATACAGATATTGTCAGGAGAGCTGGGGAAAGTACGTAATATCAGTTGTTAGAGGTAAGGAAGGAGGTAAGGTAGCATCTATAGGAACTGGATAAAGAACACAATGGATTTGGGATTGTGGAGGTTATTGCTGATCTTCATAAAAGCAATTCTAGTAGCAAAGCAATAGCTGTAACTAGAATGGGATGAGCAGAAGAATTCACTGGAGACTGTTTTTCATTTAAATAATTCATTGTATTACATCGATACACAGTTAATTTGTTTAAGCTTATGATTTGGTTAGTTTTACGACATGTAGACACCAATAGGGAAGTGATAGGAAAGACAGCATGAAGACACAGCAAGGAAGCAAGGCTGCCACACGTAAACCAAGAAGAGAGTCCTCAAAAGAAGCCAAAAATACCCAGGCTTTGAACTCAGATTTCTAATCCGCAAAACTGGGAGAAAATAAACCTTTGCTGTCTAAGCCACCCTGGCTATGGTATTTTGGGTTGTTTACTGGAGTTATGGCAGCCCTAGCAAACTGATACAGGTGTCTGTTCCCCCACCAACTTGGGCTGCGTGTGAGAGTTCTCTCTATATAAAGATGACTTGTGTCAGAAATGTTATTTGAGAACATTAGGCTAACCATCCCGTGGTTAACCTTCTTGGTTACTTAATGGTATTTTTAGTAAAGAAAGTGTTTTTATTTGAAATCTGAGTTATCGTGTGTTTATTTCAGGGTTTTTGAAGTTTTTGTGCTTTTATGCTTAGTCACTCAGTCATGTCCAACTCTTTGCAACCCCATGAACTGTAGCTCGCCAGACTCCTCTGTCCATGGTGATTCTCCAGGGAAGAAAACTGGAGTGGGTTGCCATGCCCTCCTCCAGGGATCTTTCCAACCCAGGGATAGAACTCAGGTATCCCACATTGCAGGCAGATTCTTTACCATCTGAGTCACCAGGGAAGTCCCTTTGAAGTTTTTACACCTTATCAAAGAAATCTTTGCCTACTCAAATTTATACAAATTTCTCCTGTGTTTTCTTCTGGAATTTTTATCGTTTAAGCTTTTGTCTAGGATCCATTTCAACTTAACATTTGGGTTTGGAGGAAAGTGGAAAAATATTACATTTTTTTCCCACTTTGAATACCCAATTGTTCCAAAACTGTTGAAAAGACTTTACTTTCCCATTGAATTAACTTGGCACCTTTATCAGTAATCGATTGAGCATGTGTGTGTTGGTCCACATCTGAACTCTTCATTCAGTTCCCTGGATCTGTATTTCTCTTTTTCTGTCTCTACAGAACCATCCAAACTATTGTAGCTTCATAGTGAGCCTTGAAATCAAGAAACCTAAATCCTCCAGGTTTGTTCTTTTTCTTTTTTAGATTGCTTTGACTATAGATAAATCAATCAGCCATTCAAATTCTACCCAAAAAGCATGCTGGAATTTTTATTAGGATTAATTTAAATCTACAGATAAATTTGGGAGGATCTGACCTACTAATAATATCAAGTCTCTATCAGTATCAAGATGTGAGCATATTCTGTCCCATGTCCCTCCATTTATTTAGATATTTGGTTACTCTCACCAATGGTTGGTAGTTTTCAGGATACAGATTTGTACCTATTTTGAGAAATTCATGAGCTAGCTATTTTTTTTTTTTTTTTGCTTTTAACTGATACTGTAGATGAGATTGGGAGAAGAAAATGGCAACCTACTCCAATATTCTTGCCTGCAAAATCCTGTAGACAGTGGAGCCTGAAGGGCTGCTGTCCATTGGGTCATGCAGAGTCAGACACAACTGAAGCGACTTAGCATGCATGAATGCATTGGAGAAGGAAATGGCCACCCACTCCAATATTCTTGCCTGGAGAATCCCAGGGACAGATGAGCCTGGTGGGCTGCCATCTGTGGGGTTGCACAGAGTCGGACACAACTGAAGCGACGCAGCAGCAGCAGCAGCATAGATGAGACTGTGTTTTTTTTTTTACTTCTTTTTCTAATTTTGTGTTCCTAGCAAGTAGAAAGGAGAAGGCAATGGCACCCCACTCCAGTACTCTTGCTTGGAAAATCCCATGGATGGAGGAGCCTAGTAGGCTGCAGTCCATGGGGTGGCTAAGAGTCAGACACGACTGAGCGAATTCACTTTCACTTTTCACTTTCACACATTGGAGAAGGAAATGGCAACCCACTCCAGTGTTCTTGCCTGGAGAATCCCAGGGATGGGGGAGCCTGGTGGGCTGCTGTCTATGGGGTCACACAGAGTCGGACACGACTGAAGTGACTTAGCATAGCATAGCATAGCATAGCAAGTAGAAATAGTATAAATTTTTGTATACTGATCTTGTTGATTTACCTAAATTGACCTCCTAATTCTAATAGATCTTACACAGATTCCTTATAGTTTTCTATGTACATAATCATGTCATCTTATTATGGGTTGAACGTCTCTCTTCAAATCATATGTTGAAGTCCTAACGCCTAGTACCTGTGAATATGACCTTGTTTAAAAGTAAGGTCTTTGAAGATTTTATTAATTTAAGACGAGGTCACTGGGATGGACCTTAGCTCAATAGGATTGATATCTTTATAGGAAGATGGCCATGCACAGATATAGACACACAAGAAGAACATCCTCTGAAGATTAGGACAGATTATGGCGTTAAATAGCTGCAAGGCAAGGAATACTGGAGATTGGTAGATAGTGGCTCAGACAGTAAAGTGTCTGTCTGCAATGCAGGAGACCCGGGTTCGATCCCTGGGTTGGGAAGATCCCCTGGAGAAAGAAATGGCAGCCCACTCCAGTATTCTTGCCTGGAAAATCCCATGGACCGTGGAGCCTGGTAGGTTACCGTCCATGGGGTCGCAAAGAGTCGAACGTGACTACACTTTCACTTTCACCAGAAGACGGGAAGAGACAAACGAAGATCCTCCTTCTAGAAGTTTCAGGAGGATCATTCATGGCCAATAGATTGATTTTAGACTTCAGCTCCCAGAAATTACCTTGTGGTATTTGTTATGGCAGCCCTAAGAAACTGAAAGTAAAGATGTTTTTTTTTTCTTTCTTTCCAATCTCTATGTCATTTATTTCTTCTTCCTACCGCATTGCAGTAGCTAGTCTTTTCAATAAGACTCGGATTGGAGGTGAGGAGCACGAGCACCCTTGGCTCCATCTCGATCCCAGAGAATTATGGATCTAGATTTTCACTCCACATCTGATGTTGGCTGTGGGTTTTTATCAGGTTGACAAAGTTTTCTTCTAATTCAGGTGACCTAGTTGTACTCGGTCATATTCGGTTTGCTGGTACTGAATTTATAAAAGATTTTTGTGTCTATAGTCTGTAGTTTTCTTTATTCGGAATGTATTTTTCTGAATGTGGTATCAGTGTAACATGACCTCATAAAATGGTTTAACTGGATTAATGTTTACATTAAATGGTTACATTTGAGATGAGTGTATGTTTTGCAGTTATTAAAATGATTGATAGTATTATCGGCCCCTCTATATTCTTGCTTATTTTTTTTGTCTAGTTCTTCTAGTAAAAGCTCACTGTATATGGGGACTATATTTGGTTCCACAAACCTTTCTACTAGAATCTTTCCATCAGAAGTTATGGTCAGGCATCAACTTGAAGATGCAGCAATAGGATGGATGAGCTGATCCTATGCCATAAGTGGTCTAGATGTTACCCATCCTCAGCCCAGACTTCCCAGGGCTGACCTCTAACTCCCAGCACCTATACCTTTTGACTGAGTGCTTTCTTGGTGGTCAGAACTGCATGGAGGCCAGAAGTACTGAGGAATCAATCTCCACAGTTGTTCCTTAACCAATTGCTTATGGAAGCTGTTGTATAAACATCCTAGCTCCTTGGCCCCTCAAGTGGATCAATGCTGAAGTCAGGCCTCCTTGGCTGCTAGAATTCCCAAAGGATTAAGTTCCACTTACACAATATAATCTGCTTGTAACATGTTCTAATTTGGCTTAACTTTCCTATTTCCCTATTGATGTTGGTTGGAATCACTTTTTAAACTTACTTCACTCTATGCTTTGTCTCAGGATTTGCTTCTAGGGGATGGTAAACTACAAGAATAAATTCATGGCTATAGAAAGAGCATCATAGCCTAACTCGGACCCCTGTACCCCTAAAGCTTCACCAGTGCACTAGGCCCCCGGATCTTTTCTAAGCTTTACGTGATAGCACACAAGTGTCTTATTGGGGCATCTAGAGAACTTGCCAATTTCTGCTCACCAAATCAGATGGATCAGTGCCATGATCTCATATAACAAAGCACTCTGTACTACTGATGTCTAATACAAAATGAACCTGTGTCAGGAGTCCTATATCAAGCGGCTATTCAAAGGATTTAACCATTTGTACAGCACCTAGATATTGGCCATGATGCTGGAGCTGATGGATGGAAGTTTCATGCTGGACCAGAGGTAAATCTTCTTGCTGGATTTTGGAAAGGCTTGGGGGTCCCAGAGATGCAGAGGGTCGACCAGGACATTTGAGGGTTGGGCTCCAAATGAGGGGCGGGGAGGAACAGAGGGACAACACTTCATATGTTCCACGTGAGCTTCATGCCCTAAAGCAAGACTGTTTCAGTCTCATTTTTTCTTTAAATTAATTGTTACTGGAGTATAATTGATTTACAATGATATGTTAGCTTCAGGTATATAGCAAAGTGAAGCAGTTACACATATACATGTATCCACTCTTTTTCAGATCATTTTACCATATACATCATTACAGAGTATCGAGTATATTTCCCTGTGCTATACAGTAGGTCCTTATTAGTTATCTATTTTATAGACTAGTAGTCTAAGGCAATGGCACCCCACTCCAGTACTCTTGCTTGGAAAATCTCATGGATGGAAGAGCCTGGTAGGCTATAGTCCATGGGGTCACTAAGAGTCAGACACGACTGAACGACTTCCCTTTCACTTTTCACTTTCATGCATTGGAGAAGGAAATGGCAACCCACTCCAGTGTTCTTGCCTGGAGAATCCCAGGGACGGGGGAGCCTGGTGGGCTTCCGTCTATGGGGTCACACAGAGTTGGACACTACTGAAGCGACTTAGACTTAGCAGTGTGTATATATCAATATACATATTGACGTATATATATATTGTATACAAGTGTGTGTATATGGCACACATATATACTATGTGTACATGTCAGTATATATAATACTGTATATATGTCAATTCCAATCTCCTAATTTAGTCTCATGTCTTTTTAAGCCACTTTGAAATGAGACTTTTGTAATTTGTAAAATAAATCCTCATCGCTGGTTTATCACCCAAGCTGGAGTCTAAGAAATCATCCTGGATTCTCCTTCCTCCCTTGTAGCAGAGGATGATCTTTGAAACAGTCTTCAATTCAGGCCCCTCTCCCAGTCCTACTATTATTGTTTTATTTAAGGCCTTCATGACTTTCACTCGAGCTATTTTAGCAGCCTTGTAATTGGCCTTACTCTTTCTGGTCTCCTCTTTCTTAGATTCAGACTTCTTCTTTCCAAATATGACGATGTCATGCCATCCCCATTCTCAATGGTCATCAGCTGTTTTTCATCATGGCGGATGACATGGCCTGACCTCCAGGACCTTGCTGTCCATTTCCTGTCCTTCATCTCTCCACTCTGTTGCTTTCCCCACTGCACATCAGGTTCTTTCTTGCCCTCATACTTTTGCTTACCATGTTCTCCTCTCCTTTTCCTTCCTAATGTCCATGTACCTGTGAAATCACAGCTCTGACATGATTGCCCCCTGGAAACCTTCTGGAAATCTCCATGCTGAGCTGCATGTCTCTCCCCTGGGATCCTGGATTGGGTGGGCATCTTCATCACTCCACTGACTGCACTAGATTATGAGTATTAACTCAGGTGGGTTCACCACCCATCCCACTCCCCAGATTTTTGAGACAGGAGTTGAGTCACAAAATCAGGTGCACGGCAGATGTTCATTAAATGTTTGCTAAATAAATAAATGCCTACACACCTGACATAATACTCAAATATAACATGCTTTGAAAGTAAATTTTGAGCAATGTCAGCCCTACTGGTTTCTATGATGAATATTCCAAAGATCCATTTAAGTACAACAAAATACTTTGGGATAGATTATTATTAAAACAAAATGAGCCACATAAATGACAGATATATTTATCTTAGAAGTATAAATGAAAAAAAATAAATTATTGTGATGTGAAACTACTAGAAAAGCATTTCTTGACATTGGAATCTCACATGCTTTCCTGCTTTCTTCACCCGCATGCAGCTAATGTGAAAATTTCCAAGAATGATTTTGATCAAATTGCAATAATTTTTCAATACTTGGTAGGTTCCACTCACATGAAAATTTTAAAAATATGTTTTATCGGTGGCTATGGCAGCGAGTCAAGGGTTATTAATAGGCTGAGCCCTGTGAATGTATCTAAAGTCTAATAGATTCCCAGTAGGAAACGTATCTAATTTTCAGCATGAGCCTGTTACCAGATATACGGTAATGTACAGAAAACAACATTATTTAATTTTTTGATGGTAAAAACATTTTATTAAAAAATATACTAATAAACCCACAAAACATTTTCTTAAGTGTTAATTAAAAATGATTACTATTCATTAGATATGTATTAAGAGATAAAGAATGCAGTGAATTCATTTTTTTAAAGTGTGATCCATAAATTCTCTTCCCTACCTGTTCCTTTTCCTCAATAAAAAAGATGTGTAAAATACAAGGTATTGCAGATATCATATAATAAAATGGATAGACCAAATGTAATTCTCTTGTTAAATATTTTGGTGAGCTGGTTCCTAATCAAGAGTTTTATCAAAGTGAAAATATGTACTAATGTATGTCAGCCACTAGAGGGATCATATTCCTGAGAGGGTAATTTTGTGTTGGAGGGTCCATCAGACTTTAGCAAGCACCTCTGAATGCCTACAATGTGGGTAACCCTACACCAAATGGAGAAAATGTCTTTTCTCCTGTGCTGAGTCTGGTTGGTGAATACGCTCATCCCTACATTTTTATAATAAAGCATAGAAGTTCTATAAGAGAGAAACTGACTTGATGGGTGTGAGTCTGGGTGACCTCCGGGAGCTGGTGATGGACAGGGAGGCCTGGTGTGCTGCGGTTCATGGGGTCGCGAAGAGTCGGACACGACTGAGCGACTGATCTGATCTGATCTGATCTGATACACAATTCCAGGAACACAGATGATGGAGCTGATCAAATAAATTCTGGAATCAAATTCTAGAGACATTGGAGAGCCAACATGATTCTGTCTCAAAACAAGGACCTCAATTCTTGATTTTAGTTGCAACAGTAAATGTTGTATCTTCCAGTATACTTTAGTTTTCACCATCCTCCAGAGTGTCTCATTGCTGCCAAATGTGTGCAAGGTTCTGAGTGACCAAAACTCTGCTCTCCCTGAGCATGAGAGCAGTGAGGACTGCACACCAGGGCACAAGACAATTAGCACAAGGTACCGGAGAGTAGCCGTCTGCAGAGCACACAGAAACTCAGCCTGGACTGGGGGGCAGAGATGCTCATTCAGTGGGAGGTGCCTCATAGCAGAGATATTATAGGAGATACTCAGGTGAATGTGGAGTGTGAGAAAGTGTTCATTAGGAAAAAAAAAAAAAAAAAGGATCTAGAAGCTAGAGGGAGCCTGGTTTATAGGGAACTGGAACAAAAACATGCAGTTATATAGGCCCTTGAAGTCTAAGGGGAGGGGTTAAATCCAAGAAGTACAAAATGAGGCAGGACAAAGAGTTTTGCCAAAAAAATGCACTGGTCATAGCAAATATCCACTTCCAACAACACAAGAAAAGACTCTACACATGGACAACACCAGATGGTCAATACTGAAATCAGATTGATTATATTCTTTGCAGCCAGATAGAGAAGCTCTATATAGTCAGCAAAAACAAGACCAGAAGCTGATTGTGGCTCAGATTATGAACTCTTTGCTGCCAAATTCAGACTTAAAATTGAAAAAAGTAGGGAAAACCAGTAGACCATTCAGGTATGACCTAAATCAAATCCCTTACAATTATACTGTGGAAGTGATAAACAGATTCAAGGGATTTGCTCTGATAGAGTGCCTGAAGAACTATGGATGGAGGTTCATGACATTGTTCAGGAGGCAGTGATCAAGACCATCCCCAAGAAAAAGAAATGCAAAAAGGCAAAAACTTGTCTGAGGAGGCCTTACAAATAGCTGAGTAAAAAAGAGAAGCGAAAGGCAAAGGAGAACAAGAAAGATACACCCATTTGAATGCAGAGTTCCAAAGGATAGCAAAGAGATAAGAAAAGCTTCCTCAGTGATCAATGAAAAGAAATAGAGGAAAACAATAGAATGGGAAAGACTAGAGATCTCTTCAAGAAAATTAGAGATATCAAGTGAATATTTCATGCAAAGATGGGCTCAGTAAAGGACAGAAATTGTATGGACCTAACAGAAGCAGAAGATATTAAGAAGAGGTGGCAAAAATACACAGAAGAACTATACAAAAAAGATCTTCATGATCAGATAACCACGGGGTGTGATCACTCACCTAGAACCAGACATCCTGGAATGTGAACTCAAGTGGGCCTTAGGAAGCATCACTATGAACAAAGCAGGTGGAGATGATGAAATTCCAGTTGACTATTTCAAATCCTAAAAGATAATGCTGTGAAAGTGCTGCACTCAATATGCCAACAAATTTGGAAAACTCAGCAGTGGCCTCAGGACTGGAAAAGGTCAGTTTTCATTTTAATCCCAAAGAAAGGCCCTGCTAAAGAATATTCAAAGTACTGCACAATTGCACTCATCTCACACACTAGCAAAGTAATGGTCAAAATTTTCCAAGCCAGGAAATGTGAACTTCCAGATTCACATTTGGATTTAGAAAAGACAGAGGAGCCAAAGATCAAATTGCCAACATTCACTGGATCATCAAAAAACAAGAGAGTTCCAGAAAAACATCTATTTCTGCTTTATTGACTATACTAAATCCTTTGACTGTGTGGATCACAACAAACTGTGGAAAATTCTTCAAGAGATGGGAATACCAGACCACCTCAACTGCCTCCAGAGAAATGTGTGTGCAGGTCAAGAAGCAACAGTTAGAACCAGACATGGAACAATGGACTGGTTCCAAATAGGGATATGACAAGGCTGTATATTGTCACCATGCTTATTTAACTTATATGCAGAGTACATCAGGCGAAATGCCAGGTTGGAGGAAGAACAAGCTTCTCGGAAACAAGATTGCTGAAGAAATATCAATTACCTCAGATATGCAGATGTCACCACCCTTATGGAAGAAAGCGAAGAAGAACTAAAGATCTTCTTGGTGAAAGTGAAAGAGGAGAGTGAAAAATTTGGCTTAAAACTCAACATGCAGAAAACTAAAATCATGGCATCCAGTCCCATCACTTCATGGCAAATAGAATTTATTTTGGGGGGCTCTAAAGTCACAGCAGATGGTGACTGCAGCCATTAAATTAAAAGATACTTGCTCCTTGGGAGAAAAGCTATGACAACCTAGACAACATATTTAAAAGCAGAGACATTACTTTGCCAACAGAGGTCTGTCTAGTCAAAGCTATGGTTTTTTCAGTAGTCATGTATGGATATAAGAGTTGGACTATAAAGAAAGCTGAGCACCGAATAACTAATGTTTTTGAACTGTGATGTTGGAGAAGACTCTTGAGAGTCCTTTGGACTGCAAGGAGAACCACCCAGTCAATCCTAAAGGAATTCAGTCCTGAATATTCGTTGGAAGGACTGATGCTGAAACTGAAACTCCAATATTTTGGCCACCTGATGCAAAGGACTGACTCATTGGAGAAGACCTTGATGCTGGGAAAGATAGAAAGCAGGAGGAGAAGGGGATGACAGAGGATGAGATGGTTGGACGGCATCACTGACTCATAGGACATGAGTTTGAGTAAGCTCAAGGAGTTGATGATGGACAGGGAGGCTGGTGTGCTACAGTCCATGGAGTCGCAAAGAGTCAGACACAACTGAGCTACTGAACTGAAACCTGAGGATGGGGAAGTGAACTCCAAAGTTAGACTTTGTTCTGGGGTGGGAAGGAGAAAGAGATGTATTGATTCCAGTGACGTCTGGCAAGATACTGCAGCTACAACAAAGATGGCCAGTAGATATTTGGGGTCATACAATGTTCAAGGATAGCTGGATGTTTTGAGAGCTTCAGTTTCTCCCATGTTATTCCCAGCTCCGTTTCCAGACACAGGGCCTCTAGTCTAGTTTGCTAGTTGGTCAGTCTTATCTGACTCTTTGCAACCCCATGGACTGTAGCCAGCCAGGCTCCTCTGTCCATGAAATTCTCCAGGCAAAAGTACTGGAGTGGGTAGCCATTCCCTTCTCCAGGGGATCTTCCCTACCCAAGGATTGAATCTGGCTCTCCTGCACTCCTGTCAGATTCTTTACTGCTGAGCCACCAGAAGCCCTGGTCTAGAGGTGTCAGAGCAAGTCCTGCCATGATGCCACCATTAGTCCCTTCTCATCCCTCAAGTCCTCTGAATCACAGCTCAAGCATCCATCCTTCCTTCTTCCCTATCCCATCCTCTTAGTGTGGATGAGGAGGACCAGAAAGAAGAAGGCCGACCAGGAGGAGGAGGAGTCTGAGAATTTCAAAATCATCTAGTCTCCAGATGGACTATTTAAAAGAAAATCAGATCTTAAGTGTTCAGCTTAACTGCTGTCTAGAACATCTTCTACAGTATACTGGTTCCAGTACATGCTAAACCAGTGTCCATCTCTCTCCCTTCAATTTCAGCGTGTTTTTTTAAATATCCTTTTAAGATAGGACAAATGGAATATTTCCTGCTATATCAGTAAACAAGGATGTCACAGTCACCAGTGATTGCTCACCACAATGGTGAGCTGGTGAGCCCTGAGGAAACTCAGGATGTGAAAAACACCGGATACATGGCCCAGATAGCCGGGGTGCACACCAAAGCAATGATTTCAGTGAGCCCAGTCTCTTGCATCTTCCAATACCCAGAAAAGCACTAAATTAGTTAACTTGGAATATCTGGTTTTAGTTTAATTAAAAATAATCTTTTGATGTTCAGACTACCTGCTCTTTATTGAAAAACTCCTATATAACCTGGTTCCCCACCCCATCCCCTACCCCTTTGGACCAATTCTCTCAGGGTTACTTGAGATGCTACCTCCCGGGCTTGAGTCCTAAAAATTCCCACCAAATACAACTCTCAACTTTTAGGTTGTGCATATTTCTTTAAACTGACAAATACTACTATTTCCCTTCACTCCCTTGTTTTTGTCCCAGGCTGCCAGTGGATAGAGAGTGGAGTGTCATTGATGAAGGACATGGTGGAGAAGGAGAAAGACTCCTCCCTCATGCAGTGACATGGGAGTTAAACTGATGTCCTCAAATAACTAATGCCAGAAACAAAAACACAAATACAGTATACTAACACATATATATGGAATTTAGAAAGATGGTAAAAATAACCCTATTTACAAGACAGCAAAAGAGACACTGATGTATAGAACAGACTTTTGGACTCTGGGACCAGGAGAGGGTGGGATGATTGGGGAGAATAGCATTGAAATATGTATAATATCATATCTGAAACGAGTCAGTCCAGGTATGATGCCCTATAACAGATGCCTGGGACTAGAGCACTGGGATGACCTGGAGGGAGGGTGTGGGAAGGGGGAGGGAGGAGGGTCCAGGATGGGGAACACGTGTATACTGGTGGCAGATCCATCTCGATGTATAGTAAAAGCAATACAATATTGTAAAGTTAAGCAAAATAAAAAATAATAATAATAATAAATAAATAAATAAATACCAAAAAAAAACCGAAAACTAAAAAAAAAAAAAAAAAACATATGGCATCTTTGAATTCAAAGATGGTAGCAGAGGCAAGCTAGTATATATAGAATGGGCAAAAAACACGGTACTACTATGTAGCACAGGGAACCGCATATAGTGTCCTAGGGTAAATGATAATGGAAAAGAATATGAAAAAAAATGTATATATCTATACTATATATAGTATGGGCTGTCCTGGAGGCTCAGACAGTAAAACATCTGCCTGCAATGTGGGAGACCTGGGTTCGATCCCTGGATCAGGAAGTACCCTGGAAAAAGAAATGGCAACCCATTCTAGTACTCTTGCCTGGAAAACTCCATCGATGGTGGAGCCTGGTAGGCTACAGTGCATGGGCTCACAAAGAGTCAGACACAGCTAAGAGACTTCACTTTTTTTATTTCTTTTGTTTTTTATTATATATAGTATATATATAACTGACTTATTTTGCCCTACAGAAAAAATGAATGCAACATTGTAAATCAACTATATTTCAATAAAATTTTAAAAAGTTAAACAAAGACAAGAAATAAGGAAAGCTTGAGTGTTGTACTAGTCATGTAAAGAAGAATTTCTGGAAAGATGTAAATCTGGGAGGTCTGTGTTTAACTGAATAACACACAATTAAAATCATAATATGGGCCCTTGTATCACCATATTTGTACAGAATTCTGAAAAACGATGTCTAGATATCTTTTGACCAGCCTAGACAGTATATTGAAAAGTAGAGACATTATTTGCCAACAAAGATCCATTTAGTCAAAGCTATAGTTACTCTTGAGAAATTTGTATGCAGGTCAGGAAGCAACAGTTAGAACTGAACATGAAACAACAGACTGGTTCCAAACAGCAAAAGGAGTACGTCAAGCCTGTATATTGTCACCCTGTTTATTTAACTTATATACAGAGTACATCATGAGAAACCCTGGGCTGGAAGAAGCACAAGCTGGAATCAAGACCCCCGGGAGAAGTATCAATAACCTCAGATATGCAGATGACACCACCCTTGTGGCAGAAAGTGAAGAGGAACTCAAAAGTCTCTTGATGAAAGTGAAAGTGGAGAGTGAAAAAGTTGGCTTAAAGCTCAACATTCAGAAAACGAAGATCGTGGCATCTAGTCCCATCACTTTATGGGAAATAGATGGGGAAACAGTGGAAACAGTGTCAGACTTTATTTTTCTGGGCTCCAAAATCACTGCAGATGGTGACTGCAGCCATGAAATTAAAAGACGCTTACTCCTTGGAAGGAAAGTTATGAACAACCTAGATAGCATATTCAAAAGCAGAGACATTACTTTGCCAACAAAGGTTCGCCTAGTCAAGGCTATGGTCTTTCCTGTGGTCATGTATGGATGTGAGAGCTGGACTGTGAAGAAGGCTGAGTGCCGAAGAATTGATGCTTTTGAACTGTGGTGTTGGAGAAGACTCTTGAGAGTCCCTTGGACTGCAAGGAGATTCAACCGGTCCATTCTGAAGGAGATCAGCCCTGGGATTTCTTTGGAAGGAATGATGCTAAAGCTGAAACTCCAGTACTTTGGCCACCTCATGGGAAGAGTTGACTCATTGGAGAAGACTCTGATGCTGGGAGGGATTGAGGGCAGGAGGAGAAGGGGACGACAGAGGATGAGATGGCTGGATGGCATCACTGACTTGATGGGTGTGAGTCTGAGTGACCTCTGGGAGTTGGTGATGGACAGGGAGGCCTGGCGTGCTGTGATTCATGGGGTCGCAAAGAGTCGAATACAACTGAGCGACTGACCTGATCTGATCTGATCTGATAGTTTTTCCAGTAGTCATGTATGGATGTGAGAGTTAGACTATAAAGAAAGCTGAGCACCGAATAACTGATGCTTTTGAACTGTGATGTTAGAGAAGACTCTTGAGCATCCTTTGAACTGCAAGGAGAACCAACCACCCAGTCAACCCTAAAGGAAATCAGTCCTGAATACTCAATGGAAGGACTGATGCTGAAACTGAAACTCCAATACTTTGGCCACCTGATGCAAAGAACTGATTTATTGGAAAAGACCTTGATGCTGGGAAAGATTGAAGGGGGAGGAGAATGGGACCACAGAGGGTGATATGGTTGGATGGCATCACTGACTCGATGGACATGAGTTTGAGTAAGCTCCAGGAGTTGGTGATGGAAAGGGAAACCTGGTGTGCTGCAGTCCGTGGGGTCAGAGTCAGACATGACTGAGCAACTGAACTGAACTGTGAAGAGTGACCAAGAATGTTCACCATGACAACTGAAATAGGTTTATAAAATTGTCCATACTTGGTGAGTTGCGAATGGAAATGACTTCCTTTCTCCCACCCCTGCATTACAAATCTGCTTTTGGGCTCCTCTCTCCTGCTTCTATAACAACATTCTGGTCAGATGTCTTAGCCTTCCAGTACCTTTTGGGTATCAATACAACATCATTTTTAGTTATTCAAATGTTGCTCCAATCTCCAAAGGACATTTCCACATCTCAAAGTTGACCACACCATTTCTATACAGTTCTAACTGTGACATGTTTGGATTTACAATGAGTCACAACTTCAGTCTCAAAGCTTCTCCCAGTTTATGAGTTCTCTCCCATGGGTCCTGGGAGGCGGCAGGTCACCTCACTCTTGTCTCTTTCCCAGTTGCCCCTCCAAGACCCCTTGTCACTCCTTGCTGCTGATGCTCCAGGATCAGGAAAGGGCGGAGGAAAGAGATGAAACGCTATGTTCTCCGGGGAATGGTGCTCCTGCCATAGGCAAGTGGGCCTCCTGTCCTGACAAGCACTTCAGTCATACTGGAATTGGGAATCCGCCTTCCCCACTCCACCCCCTTCTCCAGCACTGCACAGTTTCCTAACTCAACAGTGGATTCTCTGGCTAACATTTTCCTTACATTCACCACTCAACTCCAGCCCCAGGAGTAGTCACTGAGGAGCAGCTGCTGATGTCACATTCTTTCCTGATGAGTCACTCTGGCTGCCTTCCAGGCTGCTGCCTCTGGCTTTGGGAAATGTTATACTTCTTTTGCCCACCGAATTCTTTAGGACCAGCCCCTCCCGTGGCAGCTGCAAGCTTTGCTCAGATTCTCAAGCAACTCCAGTCCTAGACTTTGACTCTCCCAGGGAAGAATCATAGCAGCCAGCCAACAACCCCCAAATCCCAGGGATCACAAACTCCCAAGGATGCTGCCACTGTGTTTGGAAACCTGAGTTTCTGCAGCTTCCTGAGCACCCAACTGGGTACAGAAACATATTTTCTTGTTTCTAAAAAGCTGGCATGCTCTCCATTCACAAAAGACTGTTTTGGATCATCCATATTACACCCTCTATCATACTTTGTTCTCAGCTTTGGGACCTGAGCCAAAGCTTCCAAGAGGATAGCCTGACCTTAATATCCTGCTACACCAGTATGCTTTGCAGCAACCCTACAAGAGGGCACTTAAGGTGGCACAAGAGACTCAATGCACATACACAACCAGGATCTAATTCAATTCTGAAATTGATGTTGAAAACTCGGCCTTCATGCACTGATGCTGAATTAAATCTTAGAGACAGATTTTGGGGTAAAGTAGAAAAGAATAGGTTTATTACTTTGACAGGCAAAGGGGGACATAGTGGGCTGGCACCCTCCAAAAACTGTCCCAACCTGGGAGGTTTGGTGAAGAGGATTATAGCAATGGTTGAAGGATGGAGTTGCAGATAAGATTAGAGTGTGTGCAGGGCCTGCTCTCTTTTAATCTGGGCTTAAGGGTCTCCTGACAAGCTTTGAAGTTATCAAATCCATTTGGTGGGGGTTTTCAGTGGCCACAGGACTGGAAAAGGTCAGTTTTCATTCTAATCCCAAAGAAAGGCAATGCCAAAGAATGCTCAAACTACTGCACAATTGCACTCATCTCACATGCTAGTAATGCTCAAAATTCTCCAAGACAGGCTTCAGCAATACGTGAACCGTGAAATTCCAGATGTTCAAGCTGGTTTTAGAAAAGAGAGAGGAACCAGAGATCAAATTGCCAACATCCACTGGATCATGGAAAAAGCAAGAGAGTTCCAGAAAAACATCGATTTCTGCTTTATTGACTATGCCAAAGCCTTTGACTGTGTGGATCACAAGAAACTGTGGAAAATTCTGAAAGAGATAGGAATACCATACCACCTGACCTGCCTCTTGGGAAACCTGTATTCAGGAAGCAACAGTTAGAACTGGACATGGAACAACAGACTGGTTCCAAATAGGAAAAGGAGTACGTCAAGGCTGTATATTGTCACCCTGCTTATTTAACTTATATGCAGAGTACATCATGAGAAACGCTGGGCTGGAAGAAGCACAAGCTGGAATCAAGATTGCTGGGAGAAATATCAATCACCTCAGATATGCAGATGACACCTCCCTTATGGCAGAAAGTGAAGAGGAACTAAAAAGCTTCTTGATGAAGGTGAAAGAGGAGAGTGAAAAAGTTGGCTTAAAGCTCAACACTCAGAAAACTAAGATCATTGCATCTGGTCCCATCACTTCATAACAGATAGATGGGGAAACAGTGGAAATAGTGTCAGACTTTAGTTTTGGGGGCTCCAAAATCACTGCAGATGGTGACTGCAGCCATGAAATTAAAAGACGCTTACTCCTTGGAAGGAAAGTTATGACCAACCTAGATAGCATATTGAAAAGCAGAGATACTACTTTGCCAACAAAGGTCCATCTAGTCAAGGCTATGGTCATGTATGGATGTGAGAGTTGGACTGTTGAGAAAGCTGAGCGCCGAAGAATTGATGCTTTTGAACTGTGGTGTTAGAGAAGACTCTTGAGAGTCCCTTGTACAAAAAAGGAGATCCAACCAGTCCATCCTAAAGGAGATCAGTCCTGGATGTTCACTGGAAGGACTGATGCTGAAACTCCAATACCTTGGCCACCTCATGCAGAGTTGACTCATTGGAAAAGACCCTGATGCTAGGAGCGATTGGGGGCAGGAAGAAGAGGGGATGACAGAGGCTGAGATGGCTGGGTGGCATCACTGACTCGATGCACATGAGTTTTGGGTGAACTCCAAGAGCTGGTGATGGACAGGGAGGCCTGGCGTGCTGCGATTCATGGGCTCACAAAGATTCAGACCCGACTGACCGACTGAACTGAACTGAACTGAACTTAGTTTTTCAGAAGAGCTCAAAGATATCCCTTGAGGAGGAACCAGGAACCTGTCCTAAGTCTGTACTATTGTTTCTTGGCTACTCCTCCCTTGTCTCTGCATCCCCTCCCTTCCCTGATTAGCAACTGTGAGAACCTGCCCTTTGGGACTCAGGGAAGTTCATGGAGGCTGGAATCTGTTCCCTACAAAGACAATGGGAGACACAGAAATGCTTCCATGCCCAGGAGCCCCACAGGGTCCTGCTAAATTTCAAAATTTGTAACTCTGAGTTGAAATCTTCCAGAAGGCATCTAGTTCAATTCTACAGTCAATAGTTTAATCAATAGTAAAAGAATCCTCATAAGACTGTGTCCAAATTTGGCTTGAATTCCACTGGAAACAGGGACATTTCCACATCTCAAAGCTGACCACACCATTTCTGTACAGTTCTAATTGTGGACATGTTTGTGTTTATATTGAGTCAAAATTGCCATGTAAATTTTCTTGCATTTTTCATATTCATTCTCTAAAAACTCATAAAACCTGACCAGTTACTTTTCTGAACAGTAGCCCTTTAGGTTTTTTGGAAACAGTGATCATTTCCTTTAGCCTAAACTTCCCCAATTTTTTCCAAGTGTTCTTTATGTCAGGTATCAACATTTCCATACTATTTTGGCCACCCTCCTTTTATTGTTTTCTAGTTTATCCAATATTCTACTTATAACTTGGTAGCCAGAATTTATACCAACACCAGGAAGAATGAAAGAGGGACTCCTTTCTGTTAAAAGTTAATGGATAAGCAAGCTGTGGTACATATACACAATGGAGTATTACTCAGCCATTAAAAAGAATACATTTGAATCAGTTCTAAGGAGGTGGATGGAACTGGAGCCTATTATACAGAGTGAAGTAAGCCAGAAACAAAAACACAAATACAGTATACTAACGCATATATATGGAATTTAGAAAGATGGTAAAAATAACCCTATTTACGAGACAGCAAAAGAGACACTGATGTATAGAACAGACTTTTGGACTCTGGGACCAGGAGAGGGTGGGATGATTGGGGAGAATAACATTGAAATATGTATAATATTATATCTGAAATGTATTAATTGTTCAAACTAATCACTGTCATGTTACAATTTGTTCATATTAGATGTTTGTAATGTTTCTGATAATCAATAAAAGAGATTCTTGAAAAAAAAAAGTTAACCTCAAAAAAGGGTAAAATCATAATTTTTATGTATATATAAAATGAATATGTATTAAAGATTCATTAAACTAATTCCACTGATAAAAAAATCCAGGCAGAAATTATAATTGGTTGAAAAGAATCCAAAGAATGAACATTAATAGCTCTGGAATATTGAAATGATTGTCCCAGGGAGGCACAACTGTTTAAGATGGTGAGAGTTTGATTTACAGTTTTGTGTTGGTTTCCAGTGTACAGCAAGTTCATCTGTGTGTGTGTGTGTGTATCTGTACAGACTTTTATAGACTCTTTTCCATGATAGGTTATTACAGAATATTGAGGAGAATTCTCTGTGCTATACAGTAGGTCCTTGTTGTTATCTATTTTACATATAGTAATGTGTGTGTATTCATCCCAAGCTGCTGATTTACCCCTCACCCATGTTTCCCCTTTGGTAACCAAAAGTTTTATTTTGATATTTGTAAATCTGTTCCTGTTTTGCAAATAAGTTCATTTATATCATATTTTTAGATTTCACATATAAGTGGTATCCTATGATACTGAAGCCATTTTTAAAGAAAGAATCACTCTAAATTTGTGGGGCAAAGAGGCAGAAACCAGATAAGAAATAGTTACCCAGCTCCCTAGACCTTAGTGCCGAGTTGTGTTGGTAACACACAGCTGAGTGCTTGCTTACTGGGAAAGGAGGACACCACTTCCATGGAGCTCTGTAGTACATCCAAGTCAGAGCAGGAAGGTCAGAGGCAATTGACAATGGGAAGCTGATTTAAGACAACAGGAGTTTTCAACACAGGGACTTGATTAGGGTTGGGTCAGGATTACACACAATACTCCAGGACTGTTGGAAGCAGTTCCTGCAGGACAGGAATTCCAAGAATCTGAGGGCTGGAGCTACTGATGCTGTCTTCTGAAAAATGGATGGGACTTCCATAAAAGTCTTGTCATGAACCAGCACATCTGCAGGTATAAAGGCAGTGTGGTGGGAGTGGGGTGGGCACCCAAGCAGATGTTGATGTCACCGACAGGGGGCAGGGTTCCTGTTCTATGTCCTTCCTGATTGTGAGGGCATCTGGCCTCAGCCAACGGAGAGACCATGTCACAGCTAGTAGGTTTAGAGCGCCAGCCCAGAAGAGGAATCCAGATGAATTTCTTGAGGTGCAGAACACAGGGGCCACACTAAGAGTAATATTTTCATTGTGGTTTTGGTTTTTAAAAAAATATGCTTGCAATCTTGGCCAAGAGTTCAAATGGGTTCTGAGTGTATCCTAATTTTGGAACAGAAATAATAATTCCAGGAAGAAAATGATAACAAAATTAGTAAATATAAGGCACTAGGAAAGTACGGTTATATTTAATAGTAAAGAGGATGGTTTCAATAAATCGATATGCTAAACACTATTAAAACTTCCCAGCAGTCAAGTCCCTGTCTTCTGAATCATTCAGGACCAACAGCTCTATTTACCAGCCCTCTTGCAAACAGCAAAGCCACGTGCTTAGTTATGAAGAATGCAGTAACATAGAGGAGAAGTAACTGCTGTGTGTCACTTCTGGGCTGAGGTGATGAAAATCTATGGTATGATGTTCCAGTTGGTCCTTTTCCACCCACAGAGCTCATGAGACTGTATACAGTAAGTCCCCTAGATACAAACCTTCGAGTCGTGAATTTTCAAAGATGTGAACATGCATTCCATCAACATCAGGCATACGTGTAATTGCAGCTTGCTCACCTTCTCCTATTGCTGGCGATTCTTCAGCTCTACCATCTCCTACCTCCTCTGCCTCTTCCAGTCAGGAACACTTCTTTCCTATTCACTCGATACCAGTCTCTGTATGCCAGGTAGTACTGAACTACCGTACTTTTCAAGGTTCTGTACTGAGAGATTAAAAGCACTTTATTTTTCTGTGTTTGTCTTTTATGTATTATCTGTGTGAAAAGTATTATTAACCTAGTACAGTATAGTATTATATAGCAGATTGTGTTAGTTGGGTACCTAGGCTAACTTTGTTGGACGTGCAGACAAACTGGACTTATAAGCATGCTCTTGGAACAGAACTTGTTCCTATGTAGACTTACTGTAGTGAGATTCTGGAACCACAAGATGGAACATTCTAGATCACTTAAACTTCGGAAGGAAAATGTTCTGCAGAGTCACTGGACTTGTGGCAGACTTACTGCAGGCAAGACAAGAAACACACGTATGTGTGTGTGTGTGTGTGTGTGTGTGTGTGTGTGTGTTTGCAATGCATTTATTCCTGCAGTAAATCTTATTGTACATTATATACCGAGTCCTAAGAGTCACAAAACTGAGCAAGTGGTGACAGAGTGGGTGAAAAATATAGAGATTATTGTTTAAAAAATCTGATAATGAGGAAAAGGAGGAAACAAGGGGAGTTTTCAAGATCTTAAAAGCCAACACACATTTTTGATATTTTATTTTATTAATAGAAAATTGAGATGCTGTAACAGCATTATGAGAGTCTATGTTAACTTGTTTAGTTTTTAGATCATACAATTAACCCATTTTGAGTGGATTATGCCACTTTTTACCTTCTGATCCCCATGTTTGAATGGAAACTCATATCTGAATTTACACATTTGGTGATTTGCCAAGAATTTGACCTCATTGCCAGGAATCTGATCTCATTGAAACTAAAGGCCTATATTAAATCACTCTATTGTTTTCTAAAATATTTTATATGACTTGTCTGCTCTAGATTATTGAAATATATTTAGGCATCACTTGATGTAAGAAATACTTTAAATTGCTTTTGATTTATCATAAACTATTTTCTGGAGAAATTATTTTTAAACTTTTTTCTACCAATTGCCAGTTCAGAACAGTGTGTTCTCATAATTCCAGGAAGTAGTGTTATGGTTGTCAGGATGATGGGTTGCATAATCAGTAACAGTAAATAGGCTGATTCTTTGAAGCTATTCCTGCTGGAAGGTGTGTAAGAATATCCACAGGAAGGTGCCAAAGTCTACCTGCCAACAACTGAAACCCAGGAGTTGAAAGAGTCAGGGAGATAAATAAGGAAATGTGCTGTAACTGTCTTGAAATATTGAAATATTAGCCTGGGAGGCATTGTGAAAGTACACAGTGATCCCTTGTTTCACGTGGCAATGAGTTCTGGTAAGAAAAAGAGTGATCAATCCTTAACCCACTTTTGCTGCTGGTTTCAGAGCATGTGTCTTATAAAAATAACTCAATATAGAGGAAAAGGGATTCTCTGCTAATTCAGTGTCTGGTGTGTGGTGGGTACTCAATAGATGTTTGGTAATAAGGCAATGGATGAATCAATCAATATAGTCAAGGAGCAATTGGCCTAAAAGATAAAAACCTATCTGTTAGTAAAATTTAGATAGAGCTTGAAAAACCAGGGTCCTAGTTTGCATGGAAAAATCTTAGACTGTTAGTGGATGATCTCTTTTCCTTGAAAAGAAAGGAGCTGGAGTGCTAGGTTTAAGCTTGAGAATGGACTTACAGAGCTGGCCTTGAGAGTGGGGAATGCATCTCTTGACTGTAGGCTCCAGTGGCTGAAAGAGGCTGTGCTTTGAAAGGCAGTCCCAGGAAGAAGCCAGATTGGAAGAAAGGCAGGTGGCCAGCTTGAAACCAAAAAAATCAGAGCAATACAATGGAACAGAAATCAGGAAAAAAACTGGAAGGCTAGAAGCTAAACAAATTCTTGGAAATAAAGCGTCATACTTACAATAACTTCTTAGAGGATGAGGTAAGCATATTGTTGCAGAGATTGCTAGTGGAATCCCAGTACCTTGTCTTCCTTCCTTGCTTTGTAATAACAATGCTGGTGGACACTGAACACATTGCAGACCAGGAAGAAGTAAGGGCATCCGTTCTTGCAGCTGATTATAGCCAAGAGATGACAATTTGGCCCCCCTGCTGTAGCAAAAGTAGTGTGCTACTTTAAAGGAGCTGTCTATTCCTTTCTTGTATTTTCCCTCCATCCTGTTATGTGAAATGCAAATGTGAAGGCTGGTGTCCTAGCAGCCATTTTGGACCAAGACTTTTGCTTTGGAGAAGGCAGAGTAGAAACTAAGAAGGAGCCTTGGCTTGTAAAGGCTTCATGAACTTGGATTGCTTATTCATGGATTTGTTTTACATAGAAAAATAAAAAGTCCATCTTATTCAAGTCACTGGTTTTTTACTTCTGTGCTACAGTTGATATAGAGCACACAGTTGGATTTGGTAGTTGCAAATATTTCTCCATTTACTCTCTCTCTCAAAAAAAAAAAAAAAAATAGAGTTGTCTTGAATGTAATAGAAAAATTTTCTGGAATATCCCTAGAAATTAAAAGCTTGATAAACATTGGTAGTGACTCATAATACTAATCACTGAGAGCTGTTAAAATACCTAAAATTTTATTTGATTTTATAACATGTTACAAAACAGAATGTATGTGAAAAGATGGCTTTTATATTTTCTAGGGAATTGATGGTAATAATCACATAATTTTATTTTTTTATCTTTCAGATATGCTTTATTTTTTTTCCTTTATTTTTATTTATTTATTTATTTTACTTTACAATATTGTATTGGTTTTGCCATACATCAACATGAATCTGCCATGGGTGTATACGTGTTCCCAATCTTGAACCCCCCTCCCTCCTCCCTCCCCATACCATCCCTCTGGGTCATCCCATTGCACCAGCCCCGAGCTTCCTGTATCCTGGCGATTCATTTCTTATATGATATTATACATATTTTAATGCCATTGTCCCAAATCATCCCCCTCTTCCTCTCCCACAGAGTCCAAAAGACTGTTCTATACATCTGTGTCTCTTTTGCTGTCTCGCATACAGGGTTATCGTTACCAAAACTTTAGCCATTCCTCTAATTTTTCAGATGAAAAGGCTGAGTTAATGACTGGACCAAAGTAAAAAATTGATTTATGATAGAAATGAGATTAGCAGCTAGTTAGACTGGTTTCCGGAGAAGGAAATGGCACCCCACTCCAGTACTCTTGCCTGGAAAATCCCATGGATGGAGGGGCCTGGTGGGCTGCAGTCCACGGGAGTCCGACATGACTGAACTACTTCACTTTATTTTTTTCCCTTTCATGCATTGGAGAAGGAAATGGAAACCCACTTCAGTGTTCTTGCCTGGAGAATCCCAGGGACGGGGGAGCCTGGTGGGCTGCCATCTATGGGGTCGCACAGAGTCGGACATGACTGAAGCGACTTAGCAACAGAAGCAGACTGGTTTCCAGACCTATGTCTTTCTACTCTACAATGATGCTAATATTTCAAAAGGGATAACATATCCTTATTTCTATCAAAATGTAATTGCTTAGGTGCTCTTGAAGCCAATATATATATTCAGTGTACACACTGAAAGCCTAAAAGTCTATCTTTCAAAAAATTTAAATCATAAACTTAAAATTTTGATTTCCATTGCTATAAGTTTATAACAACTTACATTCCCACCAGTAATATACTTTGACATTTATGTTATAAGACACAGATAACACTCTGCTGCTGCTGCTACTGCTGCTAAGTCACTTCAGTCGTGTCTGACCTTGTGTGACCACATAAACAGCAGCCCACCAGGCTCCCCCGTCCCTGGGATTCTCCAGGCAAGAACACTGGAGTGGGTTGCCATTTCCTTCTCCAATGCATGAAAGTGAAAAGTGAAAGTGAAGTCGCTCAGTCGTGTTTGACTCTTTGCAACCTCATGGACTGTAGTCTACCAGGCTCCTCCGTCCACGGGATTTTCCAGGCAAGAGTACTAGAGTGGGTTGCCTTTCCCTACTCCAGATAACACTCTATATTAGTGTTTTAAAATGTTTCACTCTGGTAGATATAGCCTTTATAGAAAAAAAACTGTGTGATACATTCCTTTCCTTAAATTTTTATCTTATTTTGATGTATAGTTGAATTCACCTTTTCACATAACTGTAATTTATTAATGTCATGTGTTGTAGAGAGAATAGAGAAATAGTATCCACTTTCCTATAGTCTGGTGAATCAAGATTTATTTCTTCTTGTTATTGGAGAAGGAAATGGCAACCCACTCCAGTGTTCTTGCCTGGAGAATCCCAGGAATGGGGGAGCCTGGCAGGGAGTTGCACAGAGTCGAACACGACTGAAGCGACTTAGCAGCAGCAGCAGCAGTGGTTTAGAAATGATTGTTTCAGAGTTTCAACTTAATTGAACTATATTTTTAATTTATAAGATTGTAGTTATATTTAATAAAATCTCTGTCCAGTTTATTTCAAATGGAAACTATGATTTCATAGCATTTTAAGTGTTCTTATACTATAACTAATCTTAATCAGAATGACAGTGTCATTCATTATAGGGTCAATGTCCTCACTGCAGTGGCATATACGAATTGCATATTATTTTAATTGATGTTAAGGTTTCATGTTAAGTCAGCAAGAAATTAATAAGATTGTGAGTAGGTCAGATATTGTTGTTCAGTTGCTCAGTCATGTCCAACTCTTCGTGACCCCATGAACACCAGGCTTCTCTGTCCTTCACCATCTCCTAAGGCTTGCTCAAACTCACGTCTGTTAAGTCAGTGATGCCATCCAACCATCTTGTCCTCTCTCGTCCGCTTTTTCTCCTGCCCTCAATCGTTCCCAGCATCAGGATCTTTTCTAATGAGTCTGCTCTTTGCATCAGGTGGCCAAAGTATTGGAGCTTCAGCTTCAACATCAGTCCTTCTAATGAATATTCAGGATTGATTTCCTTTAGTATCTACTGGTTTGATTTCCTCGTAGCCCAAGGGACTCTCAAGAGTCTTCTCCAGTACCACAGCTTCTTTGTCATTCAGCCTTCTTTATGGTCCAACTCTCATATCCACACATGACTGCTGGAAAAACCATAGCTTTGACTAAAATGACCATTGTTGGCAAAGTAATTATGTCTCTGCTTTTGAATATGTTGTCTAGGTTGGTCATAGCTTTTCTTTCAAGGAGCAAGTGTCTTTTAATTTCACGGCTGCAGTTATCATCTGCAGTGATTTTGAAGTCCAAGAAAATAAAGTCTCTCACTGTTTCCATTGTTTCCCCATGTATTTGCCATGAAGTGATGGGATCGGATGCCATGATCTTAGTTTTTTGAATGTTGAGTTTTAAGCCAGACTTTTCACTCTCCTCTTTTAGCTTCATCAAGGATCCATCTTGATGTATGGTAAAAGCAATACAATATTGTAAAGTTAAGCAAAATAAAATTTAATTTTTAAAACAAACAAACAAAAAAGAGGTTATTCAGTTCCTTTTCACTTTCTGCCATAAGGGTGGTTTCATCTACGTATCTGAGGTTATTGATATATCTCCCAGAAATTTTGATTCCAGTTTGTGCTTCATTCAGACTGGTATATTGCTTGATGTACTCTGCATATAAGTTAAATAAACAAGGTGACAATCTACAGCCTTGTTGTAGTCCTTTCCCAATTTGGAACCAGTCCATTGTTCCATGTGCGGTTCTAACTGTTGCTTCTTGACCTGCATACAGGTTTCTCAGAAGTCAGGTAAGGTGGAGTCAGGTAAGAGATTTTTCATCTCTTGAAAAATTTTCCACAGTTTGTTGCGATCCACACAGTTAGAGGCTTTGGCATAGTCAATGAAGCAGAAGTAGATGTTTTTCTGGAATTCTCTTGCTTTTTCTATGATCCAACAGATGCCCACAGTTTGATCTCTGGTAAGATATAGACAAGTTGATTTCTGGTGATGGGAAGTGAGTGCAGGAAGAAATGGGTGGGAAACCACAAAGCTAGAACAGGATGTCATATAAGATTGAGAATTACCAAGTGATGTGTCAGAAAAATGTTCCAGAGTCAGGTAAGAAGGTGGGATAGGATATCAGATGCAAATGCCTAGCAAAGACCAAGCATCCAATACTGGCAAGTCATCATGGATGAAGCATATTGCCTGAAAGCTAACTAACTAAAGACCTGATAATAAATCACAAAAATGACAAAAAATAATAAATGCTCTGTTAAGATGATGAGAAAGTAAGAAATAGCTCTGTGGACATCAGGTCCATAATGTTCCCACCCCATGTATAAGTCTTCAGGCATGAAGATTCCCCTCTGCAATCATAAAGGGGCTAAACATGCCCCATCCTGACTCCACGATGACGTCTCAGACTTCACACTGCAAGAACAGGTGACCTGTGGCCTCCAGTGACCTCTGACTTCACAGGAAGATGCATCTCCCAGGGCAGCTCCCAGCTTTTGACAACGTGGTGGGGGCGTGAGAGCTGGGGCCTTTCTGTCTGATGTAGACTCTTCTCATGCAGTCTGGGTGCCCCACTGACTCCACCAAGATTTTCTCAACACAGCTCCGCAGTCAGATTTTCCTATGCAACTTCCTTTCACAATGTCTGACCAACCTGGCAGTCTGCAGGCTCCCCCTGCTTCCTCCCACTACTCTTTTTTCTTCATAGATTTTCCCTTGATAAGGCTCTTATATTTGCAATTTCTACTGGGCACCTGTTTCCCAGAGGATAAGCTGACACAGTCTGTTCTGTTGAGAAGACAGAAGTAATGCCACAACACTCTGTGGCACACAACAGTGGCCTAGCTGCTGAGAAGTCACCAGCAGTGACCTGGAGAAGTGTCCTGTTGAAAGGGAACGCCCTTGCCAGTGTGTGATTCTGATACGCAAAAGGTGTAGGAGAACAGTGCATATACAAACTGCAATGCAGGAAACTCTTCCCAATGGCTGAAGCTTCATTGTCATGGAGTAAGAAGTGGCCCAGGAGGAGAAGATATACAAACTTTTAGACACTGGTCAATGCCCTGGCCAGTTGGTCAGGGGCCTAGAAAAAATCAGAGACAAAGACATGGGAAGTAGAGGGATGTGTGTAGGTGGATACATAGGAGTGAGCAGAAAGTATGAAGATATTTTAAAAGTCAAATGTTCATGTCCATCCACCAGAAAGTATTCATCATGGGAAAGGCACCGAAGAGCTATGTGGACAGAATGATGTGGCCTGACTTGATCACCAGTCATCCAAGAAATGGCATGATGAGCCCAGAAGTAGGGTGGCCAAGATGACCTAGAGGAGAATGCACATACACTCAGCCATATGGAGTCCCACTTGCTAAGGCTGACACAGCTGCTTCCACCTCTATGTCACTTGCCAGTAATGGAGACCAATGCTGAGCCTCCCATTTGCCAGTTTCTCAAAGAGACATACCGTGTGCATGGTGGCAACTGAGCTACACTGGGCCCCCCTGTCCTGAAAGGGCTAGACTTTATCCCTCCAGGTACCTGGAAGAATAGGTACCTACCTGGGGTATGCGCTTGCCTCTCTTGCTCTCAGAGCCTCAGTCAGCATCACTCTTTGGGCTTACAGAGTGCCTTACCCACAGACAGGAAAAGTCACATGACACATCATCTGAACACGGAAGCGGAAATGGTATGAGACCTATTTTCCTGGAATTTTCTGGTTGTATTATGTACCATGCCAACCAAATGTGACTGGTCTGCTAGAGCATAGGGATCTCTTTTTGAAGGCATACCTGAAGTATCATCATGGAAGTAATAGTCTGCAGAGAAGTGGTGTCACTCCCTGGATATAGCCTAGGCATCAAATTAAGAGGCCTCCCAAGAAAACCTTAATCTGAAAAGACATGTGCACCGCAGTGTTCACAGAAACATTCTTTATAATAGCCCAGGCATGGAAGCAACCTAAAGGTCTATCAACAGATGAAAGTATAAAAAAGAGGTACATATACACAATGGAATATTACTCAGCCATAAACAATAATGAAATAATGCCATTTTCAGCAATATGGATAGACCTGGAGATATTCTAAGTGAAGTTAGTCAGTTAAAGTTAGTCAGACAAAGGCAAATATGATATCATATCATATGATATCACTTATGTGTGGAATCTAAAAAAAAAATGACACTAATGTACTTATTACAAAAGAGAAACAGATTCACAGTCAGAATTTTATATGTACCAAGTGGGAAAAGGAGAGGTGGGGAGGGGAAGACTGGGAGTTGGGGATTGACACATACACACTACTACATATAAAGTAAAACAAAATAAGGATTTACAGTATAGCACAGGGAACTCTGCCCCGAACTCTGTAACAACTCGAATGGGAAGGTAATTTGAAGAAGAACAGATACATGTATTGGAGAAGGCAATGGCAACCCACTCCAGTACTCTTGCCTGGCATGGTGGGCTGCAGTCCATGGGGTCACTAAGAGTCGGACACGACTGAGCGACTTCACTTTCACTTTTCACTTTCATGCATTGGAGAAGGAAATGGCAACCCACTCCAGTATTCTTGCCTGGAGAATCTTGGGGATGGGGGAGCCTGGTGGGCTGCTGTCAATGGGGTCACACAGAGTCGGACACGACTGAAGCGACTTAGCAGCAGCAGCAGCAACAGATACATGTATATGTGTAACTGAATCATTTTGTTGTACACCTGGAACTAACATGACATTGTACATTCACTTTGATATAAAATTTAAAACAAAATCTGAAACTGTGAAATCTCAAGAAAGAGTGCAAAGGGGAGAGAGCCAAGGATATCTCGAGGGGCACAGGGGGCTGAGGAGAAGTTCTAGAGGTTGAGATGGCTTGTGGCCTGGGATTTTAAAGTTATGGGCTAAACTCTGTGGACTGTGCTCACATTATGCGTGCATGTATTGGGCGGTGGGCAAAGTTGTTGTTCAGTTGCTAAGTCGTGTCCAACTCTTTGCAACCCCATGAACTACAGCACGCCAGGCTTCCCTGTCCTTCACTATCTCCTCGAGTTTGCCGTCCTGTCCTTTAAGTCAGTGATGTCACCCAACCATCTCATCCTCTGTCATCCTCTTCTCTTTCTGCCCTCAATCTTTCCCAGCATCAGGGTCTTTTTCAATGAATTGGCTCTTAGCATCAGGTAGCCAAAGTATTGGAGCTTCAGCTTCAGGACAAGTTCTTCCAATGAATAGTCAGGGTTGACTTCCTTTAGGATTGACTGGTTTGATCTCCTTGCTGTTTAAGGGACTCTCAAGAGTCTTCTCCAGCACCACAATCTGAAAGCATCAATTCTTCAGTGCTAAGCCTCTTTTACAGTTAGTTCAGCTCTCACATCCTTACATGACTAGTGGAAAAATGGACCTTTTTGATTATATGGACCTTTTGTGGTAAAATGGTGTCTCTTCTTTTTAATATGTTGTCTAGGTTTATCACAGCTTTTCTTTTAAGGAGCAACCATCTTTTAATTTCATGGCTACAGTCACTGTCCACAATGATTTTGGAGTCCAAGAAAATGAAATCTGACACTGTTTCCGCTTTTCCCCATCTATTTGCCATGAAGTGATGGAACTGGATGCTATGGTCTTAATTTTTTGAATGTTGAATCTGTTGTGGGGTGGGTAGGTAAGAATAATTAGGAGTTTGGGACTAGTGAATACACATTACTATATATAGGATGGATAACGAACAAGGACCTGCTGCATAGCATGACGAACTGTGCTCATTGTTTTGTGGTGACTTGTGGGGAGAAGAATCTGATAAAAAATATATATGTATATATACATATTTTTGCATATTATATCTATGTATGTATAGCTGAGTCACTTTGCTCTGCAACTGAAAGAATACAGCATTGTAAATCAACTATACTTCAGTAAAAATGAACAAACAAAAACAAATCAAGAGCCCTCTGCATATGACTCTGTATCTCCAACTGGAAAAATACATGGTCCTCAGAACCAAATTGATCCCACCTACTGTCACTGCCTATGCCTGACCAGGGACTCTATGCTTTCTATGGCTGCAATGAAAACTCAGGCTTCAGTGCAGTTAGAGGTCTTAGTCCTTGAAAAGGAGTCCTTCTCAGAGTAGGAAAGACAAAAGGTACCTGTCAGACTACAAGCTGTAGGCCATCTAATGCAGCTTGGGAACAGAGAATAATCTCAAAATCATGACGGTTCTTGCTACTACAGATTGTTTACAGACCTAGACTCTGTATGTCATAAAGTGTGCAATGTCTACATTCACCACAAAAAACCAGGAACAGATAACTGGAGTAAACTTTTATGTGGGAAGCAACTGCCCTGGAGTTAAAAAAAAATTCCTCTTTCTGTTGTTTTGGGGCAGGCCAATACCCCGGGGACACTGCAAATGTTTTCAGCAGTGACTCTCAGTGGTGAAGACATGGACCTGATTTGAAAACTTCCCATGACATGATCCAGCATGAAGACAGAAGCTGGACCAAGCGGAGTCTTCTCTGGAGATTCTGATGGGGGATGGAATAGGACAGCAGCAGGCACTACAGCTAAACAATGCAAAAAGAGATGTGGATGGATCTCGTCAGAGCCATAGGATCTCAGGAGAGTCAAACTCCTGCAGAAGAAAAGTGTGAGGGGAAGGGAGCTCCTCAGGAAGCTGACAAGGAGGAAAGTGTGAATGCACAGAGCACAGGAGAGACCAGGGAAGACCCGTGGCTTGAGAGACAGCACAGAGCTCCTCCCCAGAGCTGCTTGGGTTCTTGGCTATTTCTGGCTTCCCTTTATGCCCCTGATTATGTGAATTCCCAGGGAGCTCACATTCCACAAAACACCAACCACAAATATCTAAAGAGAATGTATATCACCCACATTAAAATGCCTCCTTTGTTTCCAGCTTAATTCTGAACTGTTAATAGGAAAAAGAAACAAAAACAAAACAAACACGCAAAAACTGAGAAGTTCACAGAAGATCATTCGTGCATTCGAAACTCATGTATATGACTCAGAGCTGGTAACGTTCCAGTATGAGTCAATTATGTATCTGTGCAGTTTTCCCCAGGTAATCATCTTAAACTCACTTAAGATTAGTAATTAAAAAGAATCTCCTATATACCTAAAGCTTTCACAAACATTTTCTCCATATATATAAAAAAGTTTCTAAGAGTCTCCATCTTGCTCTGATGACAGCAATCAAAAATGACTTATATGTCTACGATTGCAAGATTTATTTATTTATTTATTCATTCATTCACTTTAACAAATTTTTCCTAAGTGCCTTTTATTTATGTATTTATTTTATAGATAGCATACTTTTATTTTACTTGTTTTCCAAGCAGTCACCAAGTTTTATTGATTTTGCTACCTAAATAATTCTTGCCTGTATTTACATTCTTTTTTAAATATATTTCTTAAATTGAAGTAGTGTTGATGTACAATGTTGTGTTGGTTTCAAGTGTGCATCATCTAAGGAACATTTTATACACCTGGGCATGTGGGAAGAAGAAAAGAAGTAAATAGAGTAAGATGTAGGTTTTGCTTTCTGAAAGTACACAGTCTATTGGGGTGAAGAGAGAACAGAGCATCACAGTATAATCAGGTTGTGAAAAATTTACCACTGGGATGCTGAGGTGAACAATTTCAGGAGGGACCACTCACTCAGAACCAGACCACTCACTCAGAACCCGAGATGTTCTATGGATTCTTTATCTTCAGTACCTGCTGTGAGAATGGTGCACTCACGAACTGAGCTAGATTGTGGTCCTAACAACTTGGAAATCATCTTATAGAAGCAAATCCTAGTGTTAGATGGACTTCCCAGGAAGACACCCCACAGGAGGGCACAGCAACCCATGCCAGTATTCTTGCCTGGAGAATTCAGAGTGAGAGGAGCCTGGTGGGCTGAGGTCCATAGGGTCACAAAGAGTCAACAATGACTGAAACGACATAATATGCCCCCACTAGCATTAGACACATGTGGATGGTAGCAAGCAAAAAAATAAGAGAGGAATTCAACTGAAGCATCAGATGCATCTATGTTCTGGATATGACTCAGAATCCTTTCCTACTTCTTGCTATTTGCATTCCTTAATGATAGTAGACAGAGAGCCCAAAACTATGTCTCTTAAAATTCCTGGTAGCCGGGGCCTGGATGCAAATTAGGTTATGCTAATTGACTGCTTTCCAAGCCAGGCTTCAGCAATATGTGAACCATGAACTTCCTGATGTTCAAGCTGGTTTTAGAAAAGGCAGAGGAACCAGAGATCAAATTGCCAACATCCGCTGGATCATGGAAAAAGCAAGAGAATTCCAGAAAAACATCTATTTCTGCTTTATTGACTATGCCAAAGCCTTTGACTGTGTGGATCACAATAAACTATGGAAAATTCTGAAAGAGATGGGAATACCAGACCACCTGATCTGCCTCTTAAGAAATCTGTATGCAGGTCAGGAAGCAACAGTTAGAACTGGTCATGGAACAACAGACTGGTTCCAAATAGGAAAAGGAGTACGTCAAGGCTTCATATTGTCACCCTGTTTAGTTAACTTATATGCAGAGTACATCATGAGAAATGCTGGACTGGAAGAAACACAAGTTGGAATCAAGATTGCCGGGAGAAATATCAATAACCTCAGATATGCAGATGACACCACTCTTATGGCAGAAAGTGAAGAGGGGCTAAAAAGCCTCTTGATGAAAGTGAAAGTGGAGAGTGAAAAGGTTGGCTTAAAGCTCAACATTCAGAAAACGAAGATCATGGCATCTGGTCCCATCACTGCATGGGAAATAGATGGGGAAACAGTGGAAACAGTGTCAGACTTTGTTTTTCTGGGCTCCAAAATCACTGCAGATGGTGACTGCAGCCATGAAATTAAAAGACGCTTGCTCCTTGGAAGGAAAGTTATGACCAACCTAGATAGCATATTCAAAAGCAGAGACATCACTTTGCCAACAAAACTTCATCTAGTCAAGGATATGGTTTTTCCTGTGGTCATGTATGGATGTGAGAGCTGGACTGTGAAGAAGGCTGAGCGCCGAAGAGTTGATGCTTTTGAACTGTGGTGTTGGAGAAGACTCTTGAGAGTCCCTTGGACTGCAAGGAGATCCAACCAGTCCATTCTGAAGGAGATCAATCCTGGAATTTCTTTAGAAGGAATGATGCTAAAGCTGAAACTCCAGTATTTTGGCCACCTCATGCGAAGAGTTGACTCATTGGAGAAGACTCTGATGCTGGGCGGGATTGAGGGCAGGAGGAGAAGGGGACGACAGAGGATTAGATGGCTGGATGGCATCACTGACTCGATGGATGCGAGTCTGAGTGACCTCCGGGAGCTGGTGATGGACAGGGAGGCCTGGCGTGCTGCGGTTCATGGGGTCGCAAAGAGTCGGACACGACTGAGCGACTGATCTGATCTGATCTGATCTGAATTGACTGCTTTCATGTGAAATTTGAAATGTGGATATGTGGTGGGAGCTGTTTTCTTTCTGCTATTTTAAGTAGCAAATATTTCCAGAGAGATGTTGGAGTTTAAAGGTGGTAGCAGCTAGACTGAAGTAGTCCAGGAATTGGTGAGTCTATAGGCAGTCTGTGTAGGAGCTGGAATCCACATACCTGGGTCTAGCTGTCAGCATTCAGTGTGTCTTTGAACTAATCAGTCCAGGAGCAGCCCCATACCTCCCCCTCCTCCTGCAGCCCTTCAATCATTTCGTAAGCATTTAATTTCCTGTGTCAAATCCCATCTGCTGGAAATATCTGTTTACCACACTCCATTCTGGCTGATTCGGCATGTTCAAAGGCAAGAGATGTGAAAAAAGAATCTTGTGGTAAGGGAATGAGTTCCTGCTAGGTGTGTTGGTGCCAACAATGGATGTGGCAGAAACTACAGATGGGAGAGTAAGTTTTAAAAGACTATGAAGTTTCTAAGTTTTGTTTCTCCCAAAGACTTGGCATCTAGGAGATTTTCATTAGACGTTTGTTGTGTGGAATTATACTTAAAAGTTTTAGGGTTTGGCCTTTGTCTTATAGTGGAGCCAGTGGAGTGAAGAACCATTTGAAGGCTCTGACTTAAGGGAATCACACAGTGAGATTCGTGCTTCTCATTGGCAATTCTCTGTGGATGATATGAAGGAGGAATTGAAATTCTAAGGATAGAGAAGCTATTCCAGATTACTCTGTAGCTTATGATGCTATTGAAAAAAACAGTTTTATAAATTTGGTCAATTTTTATACCAAGTTTATCATGTGATTTTAAACCACTAAAATATTGATCATCATACTTTTGAGATATTGAGAATCTGAAAACATTTCAACATATTCATCAAGATCACATCCTTTTTTTTTTTTTTTTTTTTTTCTTTTTTAACTGAAATACCATGTGGAGAAGGGGACCTGGTGGCCTACAGTCCACAGGGTCGTGAAAAGTCAGATGTGACTAAAGCGACTTAGCACAGACACACACATAGTTGGTTTACAATATTGTGTTGGTTGCAGTTGTTAAGATCACATACTTTTAAAGCTTTCAGGCAGAGGAAATTGTAAACTATAAACCGTATTGACTGTATAAACTGTATGGTGCTACCAATTTGGCCAGTAAACAGCTCTGCCTTTCCCCTATATTTAGCCATTATTCTGTGAATTTGTTTATGGACGTCACACTCTCTCTACAAGGAGTTGTATTTTATCATATGATATTATCACAGAGGATATTCTTGTATCCTTTGTACAAAATATCCACTGTACAATATCTTGGAGGTTGTTTGTACTGGTGGTATAACTGCATTTGATGACTATTATATCCTCAAACTTTGAGATGCACATAAGATATGAGGAAATGCCAAGGTCACACACTACAAGACCAGCCTTGCTAATTCATCTAAAATGGAAAACTTTAAAATACTGGACATGGGTTGAGAAAATGAAAGGGGTCAGACAAGCAAATAGTTGAAGAGTTATTATAATGTCCAAAAATACATGTCCTCTAACTGACATTTATTTTTATTTTATGGAAACATTATTTTAATTATGTGAGTGTTAATTTAATGTCTTTGGAAAGTTCCCCTTTGAATAAAATGGGACTGCCTACTCTGTTGTGCTACTTACCACATTGTATTAGAAATACTTTCTTGTATGTCTATGTGACAGAGAAAGCATACCTTCTGTATAAATCCAGTTTATTTCTTCCCAACCAAGTAGAAAGGTACTGTGTTCTACTCTCCCATATAATGAGGTTGAAACCATGACTTATGTGTTAGTAGAGAGGCTTGGCTGCATGACCCCTTTCCAGTCTTCATTCTATCTTTCTTTTTACCCCTTCATGGCAGTATTTAAGGCCATATACTGTAGTTGATGGAGCCGCTAGCTAAAAAGAGATTGAGTTTCTGAGTTATTGGCTGGAGCCCCCTACCCTCACAAATCCACTCCCCCGCCCTTATAGCAATCCCCCTTAAACTGTGATATAAACTGGTAATTAACCTTTGCTGTATTAGGCTGCTGAGATTTCAACATGTTTGTTACAGAACTAAACACATCTTGTCTCACTAGATTGTGCACACTCCTTGAGCTCAGAGGTCTTTCTTCATTATATCTCTTGTTCTACCAAAATATCTGGGGCAATACCCAGCACATAGCAAATACTTTATAAATGTTGGACAAATTAGTGAAAGAGTTTCCTAAGCAAGAGGTAACTTTAAGGCAATGGCAAGAGGCAGTATGAATAATTATTTAAAGATACATTCAATTTTGAAATTCTTTTTCAAATGAATACTTTTAAAAAAATATCGTTCTTTAAAAATAAACTATATTTTAAAAATATACAGCTTTTAAACACTCAGAAAATAAAAATATACAGCTTTTAAATACTCAGAAAATACTGTGCCAGTTTTCACTCTTAACTTTTTGTTGGATGTATCTGGAATTTTTATGAAATATGAAATAAAAATGTTACGTAATGAAATTTATTGCCATGTATAAGATGGGATCAGTTGGACTGATTTCAACTCATGACACTATATGTTGTAATTTAATTCATTCTCTCCACAGCTCTATCTTCTTACATTATTTTTCTTACATTGCTGCTGCTGCTGCTAAATCACTTCAGAGTTTAATTTTTGAGCAGTTTTAAGTTTACAGGAGGATTTAGCATAAAGTACAGAGGGTTTTCATATGCCTCTCCCTTCCCCATGGTTTCCCCTGCTATTAACATCCTGGATTATAGTAAAGATGTTAGAGTAGGAGAATGTATATCATTATTCATTATAATTGATGAACCAATACTGATGCATTATGAATGACTAAACTCCATAGTCTAGATTAGAGTTCCCTCCTTGTGCTGTGTTGTAAATATGTAATGACATGTGCCTATAGTGTCATACAGAATAATTTCAGTGCCTCCAGAATTCTACATTCTCTGTTTATTCAGCCTTCCCTTAGTCCTTCCTTTTGAAGCTCTGGCAACCACTGATCTTTTCACTGTCTCCATAGTTTTCTATTTTCCTGAATATCATATACTTCGGGTCATTCAGCACGTATACTTTCAGATTGGCTTCTTTCACTTAATAATATGTATTCAAGTTCCCTCCACGTCTTTTCATGACTTGATGGCTCATTTCTTCTCATTAATGAGTAATATTCCATTGTATGGATTTACATAGTTTATTTATCCATTTACCTATTAAAGGACTTCTTGGCTGCCTCCATGTTTTGCCAATGTATAACTAAAGCTGCTTTAAAACTTCATGTGCAGATTTTTGTGTGAAGAGGTTATCAAATCATTTGGGTAACTACCAAGGAGCAAGATAGCTGAATCATCTTTGAGAGTGTGTTTAATTTTGTAAGAAGCTGCCAGATAGTCTTCCAAAGCGTCTATACCATTTTGCACTCCCACCAGCAACTGATGTGCATCCCTGCCCCTTCTTTCCTTGTCGGCACTTGGCATTGTCAGCATTTTGTTTGGGTTTTAGTCATTTTAAGTAAGCATGTAGTGGTTCTTCTTAAATTTTTATTCTGCTGCTGCTGCTGCTAAGTCTCTTCAGTCGTGTCTGACTCTGTGCGACCCCATAGACGGCAGCCCACCAGGCTCCCCTGTCCCTGGGATTCTCCAGGCAAGAACACTGGAGTGGGTTGCCATTTCCTTCTCCAATGAATGAAAGTGAAAAGTCAAAGTGAAGTCACTCAGTCGTGTCCGACTCCTAGCAATTCCATGGACTGCAGCCCACCAGGCTCCTCTGTCCATGGGATTTTCCAGGCAAGAGTACTGGAGTGGGATGCCATAATAGTTAATTCTGTCATATGTTTTCAGACAAAGTCCTCCTTATTACGTATGAAAAGAGGAACAAATAGTAGAAAATTGAACTTTACATCTGAGAATCCAGGCTTAACTTATTGAAGTCTTCAATTATGTTGGGTGTTAGACTCAACTTTCATGTATGACAAGTGGGAACTTCAGCTAAAAAACATGCTTCTAAGAGTTAAAATTCAGTCCAGTTTACTCTCTTTTTACTCACACCAGGTTTTTTCTGGCTTATGTCCAAGAGTAGGTCAGATCACTGTGATAATGAATGAATCAACACAGGACCCCTGAAGAATGGTGGAGGCAGTCCCAGCTCTGGAACGAATGGCCCCACCTTTCCCTTGAATATGGTTATATCCACTCCTCCTTGTAAAGTTAAACCTGTTATAAAATAAACAGGTGGGAAATGGACACCAGCAGGTGATATAAAATTTCTTTCAAAGCACTGACTCTTTCATTTTTATCCCCGCATTTATGAGATGTGACTAATGGACACCCAAAGGTCACGGGATGGATGTGGATTAGGGCACAGGTATAATGCTGTGAAATAGCACACAGGGCACTGATACACTTGCTCCTTTCAGAGATCTGTTAACGTTTGGAAGTGACTGGCAGGTGCTGAGTGACGTTTATAAAGGAGTTGAGAGTGAAGAAGAAAAATTCCTGGTCAGAGACACATATTCTTCATGATTCACACTTTCCTTTTAACAGTAAGCTTTGAGATGACAGTTATAATTCTGATCCTTGTATGTAAATAGTATTGGAAGGATCAGTTCAGTTCAGTTCAGTTGCTCAGTCATGTACGACTCTTTGCGACTCCATGAAGTGCAGCACGCCAGGCCTCCTTGTCCATCACCAACTCGGAGTTTACCCAAACTCACGTCCATCGAGTCAGTGATGCCATCCAGCCATCTCATCCTCTGTCGTCCCCTTCTCCTCCTGCCCCCAATCCCTTCCAGCATCAGGAGTTTTTCCAATGAGTCAACTCTTCGCATGAGGTGGCCAAAGTATTGGAGTTTCAGCTTTAGCATCAGTCCTTCCAATGAACACCCAGGACTGATCTGCTTTAGAATGGACCGGTTGGACCTCCTTTCAGTCCAAGGGACTCTCAAGAGTCTTCTCCAACATCACAATTCAAAACCATCAATTCTTCTGCACTCAGCTTTCTTGACAGTCCAACTCTCACATCCATACATGACCACTGGAAAAACCATCAGATCAGATCAGATCAGATCAGTCACTCAGTCGTGTCTGACTCTTTGTGACCCCATGAATCGCAGCACGCCAGACCTCCCTGTCCATCACCAACTCGGAGTTTACCCAAACTCATGTCCATCGAGTCAGTGATGCCATCCAGCCGTCGTCCCCTTCTCCTCCTGCCCCCAATCCCTCCCAGCATCCCAGAGTCTTCTCCAATGAGTCAACTCTTCGCATGACGTGGCAAAAGTACTAGAGTTTCAGCTTTAGCATCATTCCTTCCAAAGAAATCCCAGGGCTGATCTCCTTTAGAATGAACTGGTTGGATCTCCTTGCAGTCCAAGGGACTCTCAAGAGTCTTCTCCAACACCACAGTTCAAAAGCATCAATTCTTCGGCGCTCAGCCTTCTTCATAGTCCAGCTCTCACATCCATACATGACTACTGGAAAAACCATAGCCTTGACTAGGTGAACCTTTGTTGGCAAAGTAATGTCTCTGTTTTTGAATATGCTATCTAGGTTGGTCATAACTTTCCTTCCAAGGAGTAAGCGTCTTTTAATTTCATGGCTGCAGTCACCATCTGCAGTGATTTTGGAGCCCAGAAAAATAAAGTCTCACACTGTTTCCACTGTTTCCCCATCTATTTCCCATGAAGTGAGGGGACCAGATGCCATGATCTTCGTTTTCTGAATGTTGAGCTTTAAGCCAACTTTTTCACTCTCCACTTTCACTTTCATCAAGAGGCTTTTGAGTTCCTCTTCACTTTCTGCCATAAGAGTGGTGTCATCTGCATATCTGAGGTTATTGATATTTCTCCCAGCAATCTTGATTCCAGCTTCTGCTTCTTCCAGCCCAGGGTTTCTCATGATGTGCTCTGCATAGAAGTTAAACAAGCAGGGTGACAGTATACAACCTTGATGTACTCCTTTTCCTATTTGGAACCAGTCTGTTGTTCCATGTCCAGTTCTAACTGTTACTTCCTGACCTGCATATAGGTTTCTCAAGAGGCAGGTCAGGTGGTCTGGTATTCCCATCTCTTGCAGAATTTTCCACTGTTTATTGTGATCCACACAGTCAAAGGCTTTGGCATAGTCAATAAAGCGGAAATAGATGTTTTTCTGGAACTCTCTTGCTTTTTCCATGATCCAGCAGATGTTGGCAATTTGATCTCTGGTTCCTCTGCCTTTTCTCAAACCAGCTTGAACATCTGGAAGTTCATGGTCCAATTACTGCTAAAGCCTGGCTTGGAGAATTTTGAGCATTACTTTACTAGCGTGTGAGATGAGTGCAATTGTGCGGTAGTTTGAGCATTCTTTGGCATTGCCTTTCTTTTGGATTGGGATGAAAACTGACCTTTTCCAGTCCTGTGGCCACTGCCGAGTTTCCCAAATTTGCTGGCATACTGAGTGCAGCACTTTCACAGCATCATCTTTCAGGATTTGGAAAAGCTCAACTGGAATTCCATCACCTCCACTAGCTTTGTTCGTAGCGATGCTTTTAGAGCCTAACAATTCAAATAATTCGAAAGAATTCCAAATTTCACACAACTGATATTTGGAAATGGTGAAGGAGGATGGGTAGTGGAAAAAATTTTACTTTATGTCTGGCCATATTACAGAAAAACTCATTTTTCTTCTCTTTCAAATGGAAACCAGGGTAAACATGAGTGACAGGCAGATTGGCCATATTATGACCGTGCTAAAAGCCAGTGTCTTGCTGAATGTCCTTTAGAGGACACGCTGGTGATTGAATTGTACTGAAATTTGTGCAAAGTGGTAATAAATTCACTTTAATATTTTGACACTACAGATAAAGACATTACTGTCATTTCTCATTGATATTTTAATGATGAGTTAGTGATGGTTGTGTAGTACTAGATCTAAATGTGATCACTGGGAGCTCACTGACTTCAGGATGCACACAGTGGGAAAGTTAGCACACAGCTTTAGTAAAGCCGCTTAACGAGAGCAAGGAGTATGTTTCAGTTTGATTTCAAACTAATTATTAGTATATGAAAGTTATTCTGTAAACGCCAAAAGCACAGATATGTTTTAGCATCCAATCTCTAGTTACAAAGTATGGACACTTGTATACCATCTTTTTATTTTTTTAATGGATTCACATCATAGTGAAGCCAATAAAGGTTTAGTAACTATGGTAAATTGTATTATTTGTCAATCAATATTTAATCTTCTCTCTTAACCACTAAGAGAACTGTACTTCCCCACCTCATCCATTTTGGGCTTGGTCATATAACTTACTTTGCTAATGGAATATGGCAAAAGTGACATTTTGATAGCTCTTGGCTTTAAAACAAATTACAAGTTTTCATCAGTTTGTGGAACACATTTAATCCAGTTCACAGCCTGAAGCATGGCTACAACCCTCACAATTCACAGCCAGCAGCAAACCATGTGAATAAGATGTAAGTGTTTGTAGTGGGAGCCCTCATGATTTTGAGTTTTTGTTGTTGTTGTTATGGAGCATAACATACTTAAAGCTTACAAGTGGAGATATTTATATCTAGGATTGAATCTTTTTTTACAGTAACAACAAAGAAATAGAAAGTTCTGGCATTGACTTGCGGCTGGTTGATGTAATGTAAGAAAACTTTTAGGAGTCTGGAAAAATGGAAAGCCATGTTATGTAATAAGGAAATATTTGGCTGAACTTTTGAACTCAAATACCTGAGGGGCTGAGAATGTTAATGTATTTGGTGTTTGAAATTGGTTGTGATTTGATATATTTGTAAAGCTAATATAAGAAAGAATTAGTTCAGAAAAGATTTGTACTGTTTTCAAGGGAATGCAGTGAGTCTGAGGAAAGCTGGAGGATTCAGAGATGGAATGGTTTCTCCTTTATCAGAGTCAAAGACAAAAGTGAGTAACCCCCTTGAGCCACAAAGTTTAGTTAATACTCAGGGCAACAGCATCAGGATGTGACCATCCCATATTTCTTTCAGACTTCTGATTAGATTCATGTGACTTCCAATTCTGTTGGGTAATATGGCTAGCCCCACAAGAGACTGACCCAGACTTGCCCAGAAGTGTCCAGGAGTCTCCAGTGGAGGCGTATGTCAGCGGTGGCCTTCTGAAGGGTTGGGGACAATGAGTGTAGCAGTACACGCATGGGATCTTTAGAAAGAGGTGGCCATTATCTTCTTTACCTCCACCATAGTTTGTCCCCAGGTAAAAAGCATGGAGGGAACAAAGCTCCACCCATCAACAGAAAATTGGATTAAAGATTTACTGAGCATGAGGATGCCCATCAGAATAAGACCCAGTTTCCCCCTCAGTCAGTCTCTCCCATCAGGAACCTTCTATAAGCCTCTTATCCTTCTCCATCACAGGGCAGACAGACTGAAAACCACAGTCTCAGAAAACTAACCAATCTGATCACATGGACCACAGCCTTGTCTAACTCAGTGAAATTATGAACCATGTCAAATATGGCCACCCAAGACGAATGGGTCATGGTGGAGGGTTCTGACAATTTGTGGTCCACTGGAGAAAGGAATGGCAAATCACTTCATTATTCTTATTTGGAGAACCCCATGAACACTATGAAAAGGCAAAAAGATAGGACACTGAAACATGAACTCCCCAGGTCGGTAGGTGCCCAATATGGTACTGGAGATCAGTGGAGAAATAACTCCAGAAAGAATGAAGAGACAAAGCTAAAGCAAAAACAACACTCAGTTGTGGTTGTGACTGGTGATGGAAGTAAAGTCCAATGCTGTAAAGAGCAATATTGCATAGGAACCTGGAATGTCAGGTCCATGAATCAAGGTCAAACAGGAGATGGCAAGAGTGAACGTTGACATTTTAGGAATCAGCGAACTAAAATGGACTGGAATGGGTGAATTTAACTCAGATGACCATTATATCTACTACTGTTGGCAAGAATCCCTTAGAAGAAATGGAGTAATCATCATAGTCAATGAAAGAGTCTTAAATGCAAAACTTGAATGGAATCTCAAAAATGACAGATGATTTCTGTTCATTTCAAAGGCAAACCATTCAATATCACACTAATCCAAGTCTATGCCCCAACAAGTAATGCTGAAGAAGCTGAAGTTGAATGGTTCTATGAAGACCTACAAGACCTTCTAGAACTAACACTCAAAAAAGGTGTCCTTTTCATTATAGGGGACTGGTATGCAAATGTAGGAAGTCAAGAAACACCTGGAGTAACAGGCAAATTTGGCCTTGGAGTACAGAATGAAGCAAGGCAAATGCTAATAGAGTTTTGCCAAGAGAATGCACTGGTCATAGCAAACAACCTCTTTCAACAACACAAGAGAAGACTATACATGTGGACATCACCAGATGGTCAATACTGAAATCAGATTGATTATATTCTTTGCAGCCAAAGATGGAGAAGCTCTATATAGTCATCAAAAAAAGACTGGGACCTGACTGTGGGTCAGATCTTTAACTCCTTATTGACAAATTCAGACTTAAATGGAAGAAAGTAGGGATAACCACCAGACCATTCAGGTATGATCTAAATCAAATCCCTTATATTATACAGTAGAAGTGAGAAATAGATTCAAGGGATTAAATCTGATAGACAGAGTACTTGATAAACTATGGATGGAGGTTCATGACACTGTACAGGAGACAGGGATCAAGATCATCCCCCGGAAAAAGAAATGCAAAAAAAAGCAAGATGGCTGTCTGAGGAGGCCTTAGAAATAGCTGTGAAAAGAAGAGAAGTGGAAAGCAAAGGAGAAAAGGAAAGATATAAGCATCTGAATGCAGAGTTCCAAAGAATAGCAAGAAGAGATAAGAAAGCCTTCCTCAGTGATGAAAGCAAAGAAATAGAGGAAAACAACAGAATGGGAAAGACTAGAAATCTCTTCAAGAAAATTGGAGATACCAAGGAGATATTTCATTCAAAGATGGGCTCAATAAAGAAAAGAAATGATATGGACCTAACAGAAGCAGAAGATATTAAGAAAGGGTGGCAAGAATACACAGAGGAACTATACAAAAAGATCTTCTTGACCCAGATAATCACAATGGTATGATCACGCACCTAGAGCCAGACATCCTGGAATGCAAAGTCAACTGGGCCTTAGGAAACATCACTATGAACATAGCTAGTGGAGGTGATGGAATTCCAGTTGAGCTATTTCAAATCCTAATAGATGATGTTGTCAAAGTGCTGCCTACAGTTCAGTTCAGTTCAGTTCAGTCACTCAGTCATATCCCACTCTTTGCGACCTCATGAACTGCAGCACACCAGGGCTCCCTGTCCATCATCAACTGTTGGAGTCTACCGAAACCCGTGTCTATTGAGTTGGTGATGCCATCCAACTATCTCATCGTCTGTTGTCCCCTTCTCCTCCTGCTCTCAATCTTTCCTAGTATCAGGGTCTTTTCAAATGAGTCATCCCTTTGCATCAGGTGGCCAAAGCACTGGAGTTTCAGCTTTAACATCAGTCCTTCAATTAACACCCAGGACTGATCTCCTTTAGGATAGACTGATTGGATCTCCTTGCAGTTCAAGGAACTCTCAAGAGTCTTCTGCAACACCACAGTTCAAAAGCATCAATTCTTCGGCACTCAGCTTTCTTCACAGTCCAACTCTCACATCCACATGTGACTACTGGAAAAACCATACCTTTGACTAGACAGACCTTTGTTGACAAAGTAATGTCTCTGCTTTTTACTATGCTGTCTAGGTTGGTCATAACTTTCCTTCCAAGGAGTTAGCATCTTTTAATTTCATGGCTGTAGTCACCATCTGCAGTGATTTTGGAGCCCAAAAAATAAAGTCAGCCACTGTTTCCGCATCTATTTGCCATGAAGTGATGAGACCGGATGCCATGATTGCTGCATTCAATATGCCAGCAAATTTTTAAAACTCAGCAGTGGCCATAGGAATGGAAAAGGTCAGTTTTCATTCCAATCCCAAAGAAAGGCAATGCCAAAGAATCCTCAAACTCACAATTGCACTCATCTCACACGCTAGCAAAGTAATGCTCAAAATTCTATAAGCCAGGCCTTAACAGTACATCATGAACCGTGACATTCCAGATGCTCAAGCTGATTTTAGGAAAGGCAGAGGAAGCAGAGATCAAGTTGCCAATATCCATTGCATTATCAAAAAGGCAAGAGAGTACCAGAAAAACATGTATTTCCTCTGTATTGACTATGCTAAAGGCTTTGACTGTGTGGATCACCACAAACTGTGGAAAATTCTGAAAGAGATGGGAATATCAGACGATCTGACCTGCCTCTTGAGAAATCTGTAGGCAGGTCAGAAAGCAAAAGTTAGAACTGGACGTGGAACAACAGACTGGTTCCAAATAGGGAAAGGAGTATGTCAAGGCTGTATATTGCCACCCTGTTTATTTAACTTGTATGCAGAGTACATCACGAGAAATGCTAGGTGGATGAAGCATAAGCTGGAATCAATATTGCTGGGAGAAATATCAATAACCTCAAATATGCAGATGACACCACCTTATGACAGAAAGTGAAGAACTAAAGAACCTCTTGATGAAAGTGAAATAGGAGAGCGAAAATTTTGGCTTAAAGCTTAACATTCAGAAAACGAAGATCATGGCATCTGGTCCCATCGCTTCCTGGCAAATAGATGGTGAAACGGTGGAAACAGTTACCAAGAAAACAGCTATTTTTTTCTGGTCTCCAAAATCACTGCAGATGGTGACTGTAGTCATGAAATTAAAAGATGCTTACTCCTTGGAAGAAAAGTTATGACCAACCTAGACAGCATATTAAAAAGCAGAGACATTACTTTGTTAACAAAGGTCCATCTAGTCAAGGCTATGGTTTTTCCAGTAGTTGTGTACGGTTGTGAGAGTTTGACCATAAAGAAAGCTGAGCACAGAAGAATTGATGCTTTTGAACTGTGGTGTTGGAGAAGACTCTCTAAGAGTCCCTTGGACTGCAAGGAGATCCAACCAGTCCATTCTAAAGGAAATCAGTCCTGAATATTCGTTTGAAGGACTGATGTTGAAGCTGAAACTCCAATACTTTGGCCACCTGATGCGAAGAACTGACTCATTTGAAAAGACCCTGATGCTGGGAAAGATTGAAGGCAGGAGGAGAAGGGGATGACAGTGGATGCGATGGTTGGATGGCATCACCAGCTCAATGGAGTAAAGTTTGAGTAAACTCTGGGATTTGGTGATTGACAGAGAGGCCTGGCATGTTGCAGTCCATGGAGTCACAAAGAGTTGGACACGACTGAGTGACTGAACTGAAGATGGCTGAGGAGAAGTGACAAATGGCTTGATCTCAGGGAGAGTTGATAAGCATAATGCATCAAAACTAAGTCTAGTTGGAGGGACATTGCTCAAAAGGAAATTTGTAAGCTATTTCATTTATTTGTCCCACCACACAGTATGTAATGTCTTAGTTTCCCAACTACAGATTGAATCCCAGCCTCCTGCTTTGGAAGGGTGGAGTTTTAACCAGTGGACCACCAGAGAAGTCTTGTCAAAAGAAATTTTGACATGGCTATAGCTCTCGAGTGGGTTGTCCAGGTGGTATTAATGGTAAAGAATCACCTGTCAATGGAAGAGATGCAAGACACATAGACTCAATCCCTATGTCAGGAAGATCCCCTGGAGTAGGAAGTGGCAACCTATTCCAGTATTCTTGCCTGGAGAACCCCATGGTCAGAGGAGCCTGACAGGATATGTATAGTCCATGAGGTTGCAAAGAGTTGAGGTTGCATAACCCATGAGTTGGAGAAGGCAATGGCAACCCACTCCAATACACTTGCCTGGAAAATACCATGGATGGAGGAGCCTGGTAGGGTTCAGTCCATGGGGTCGTGAAGAGTCAGACATGACTGAGTGACTTCACTTTTACTTTTCACCTTCATGCACTGGAGAAGGAAATGGCAACCCACTCCAGTGTTCTTGCCTGGAGTATCCCAGGGACGGCAGAGTCTGGTGGGCTGCCATCTGTGGGGTCGCATAGAGTTGGACATGACTAAAGTGACTTAGCAGCAGTAGCAGCAGCAACCCTTGAGTAAAATCATAAGTAAGCACAGTTTCTGAGAGAGTTGTATCACAGGTACTACCAGGCTGGCTGAAAAAGGTATGTGAGTGTGTTAAATATAAGCTGATTCAGAACTGGAACAGGCTGAGACTGTAGTTGAGCCCATAGACCCCAGTGACTTCTTAAGATATCAGAAAAAAAAAAAGAAAAAAATGAGGAAAAAGAACTTCCCAGATGGTGGGTCCAAGAGCCATGGAGAAAATGGACTGGGAACTTTTTCCAGAGACCTCAGCTGGGTTTTATTCCAAAAACACTCTCCATCCCCAGGAAACTGGGATCTTGTAACATCTGCTCAGCAGGATTTCAGAACTGCTATGGACTAGTGGCTGCTCTGTGTCCACCCCTCATTTCTCCTGTTTTTCAGAATGTAGTGTTTATTTTGGTTAACTTGTTTTGGCCTACAATTGTATTTTGTGTGTATATTTATGGACAGGTAAAATTTCTTCTTATTTCCTAGATCTCCAAATCCAGAGGAGCCACATTAGACCTATGTAGAGACTATCAGAAGATTCTGCACTTAGACCCTGGAGCCATAAGTGGATGAGCCATTCAGATGCCTTCTTTGCAAACTTTTTGTCTGACCTTGATAGGGAATTATGGTCTATTTGAATACAGACTACATCTGGAAGGTATAATTCTAAATGAGGAGGTGAAATCACTCCACCTTAATAATTTCAAAAAGCAGTGGATCCACATAACTAACTATTCCAAGTTGCCGTTTCTTTTTGCCAGGTATTTTTCAGGTTCGTTGTCAGCCTACTCCAGAGAAATGTCACTCTGGTCCAGAGCTCTCTTTCTGAGGCTATTCAGCAGCTATACTATCAATTATGAATTAATAAAGAGATGCTTTGTTATAGTTACATTACCCTCCCAGCTTTCCTAAATAAAAGGAATGGATTTCTTGGAAGGTATGACAGCCATAAAAATTCTCATTTTAATTAACAGTGTCATTCTTTTTAAAAAATTTATTTTATGAAGTATGGTTGATTTAAATATGTTAATTTCTGCTTTACAGCAAAACAATTAAGTTATATATGTGTGTGTGTGTGTTTATATACATTCTTTTCCATTATGGTTTATCACAGGATACTGAATATAGTTCCCTGTGAGAAATCAGTATGCCCAAGCCTTTGACTGTGTGGATCACTACAAACTGTGGAAAATTTGCATAAATGGGAATAACAGATGATCTGACCTGCCTCTTGAGAAATCTGTATGCAAGTCAAGAAGCAGCAGTTAGAACCAGACATGGAACAAAGGTCTAATTCCAAATTGGGAAAGGAGTATGTCAAGGCTGTATGTTGTCACCCTGCTTATTTAAATTATATGCAGAGTACATCAGTGAAATGGCAGGCTAGATGAAGCACAAGCTGGAATCAAGATTCCTGGGAGAAATGTCATTAACTTCAGATACACAGATGACACTACCCTTATGGCAGAAAGTGAAGAGGAACTAAAGAGCTTCTTGATGAAGGTGAAAGAGATAACTTAAACCTCAACATTCAAAAAAATGAAGATAATGACATCCAGACCTATCACTTCACGGCAAATAGATGGGGGAACAATGTAAACAGTGAAAGACTTTATTTTCTTGGGCTCCAAAATCACTGCAAATGGTAACCACAGCCATGAAATTAAGAGACTCTTGCTCCTTGGAAGAAAGGCTATGACCAACCTAGAAAGCATATTAAAAAGCAAAGACATTATTTTGCGAACAAAGGTTTGTATAGTCAAAGCAATTGTTTTTTTCCAGTAGCCATGTATGGATGTGAAAGTTGGATCGTAAAGAAAGCTGAGCACCGAAGAATTGATGCTTTTGAACAGTGGTGTTAGAGAAGACTCTTGAGAGTCCCTTGGACTTCAAGGAGATCCAACCAGTCCATCCTAAAGGAAATCATCCTGAATATTCATTGGAAGGACTGATACTGAAGTTGAAGCTCCAATAGTTTGGCCACCTGATGTGAAGAGTTGACTCTTTGGAAAAGACCCTGATGCTGGGAAAGATTGAAGGCAGGAGTAGAAGGGGATGACAGAGGATGAGATAGTTGGATGGCATCACCAACTCAGTGGATATGAGATTGAGTAAGCTCCAGGAGTTGGTGATGGACAGGGAAGCCTGGTGTGGTGCAGTCCATGGGGTCACAAAGAGTTGGACACGACTGAGCAACTGAACTGAACTGTGATATGCAGTAGAACTCACTGTTTATCCATCCAGCATGTAATAGTTTGCATCTCGTAATTCCAAATTCGCAGTCCAACCCTCTTCCCACCCCCGGCCACTTGCCCTGTATCATTTTGATCACACATCAGTCTCTAGTCATGCCTGAAAGGCCAGAGCTGCTGGCATGATATTTCTCAGCTTGGAAGCTGCTGCTGCTGCTGCTAAGTAGCTTCAGTTGTGTCCAACTCTGTGTGACCCCATAGACAGCAGCCCACCAGGCTCCCCCATCCCTGGGATTCTCCAGGCAAGAACACTGGAGTGGGTTGCCATTTCCTTCTCCAATGCATGAAAGTGAAAAGTGAAAGTGAAGTCGCTCAGTCATGTCCGACTCTTAGCGACTCCATGGACTGCAGCCTACCAGGATCAAATTCTGGTTCATAGCATTTCAATATGTGGTAATGGTGCAACTCTGTGAGCCATCTTGGGAAAATACAGTCTGCTTTGCTCCAGGTACTGTCTTCTGGATTTTTTTCCATTTTATCAAAATCTGGAGCTAGCCCACATAGATTTCAAATTTTGTCTCTACCCTCAACTTGTTGTGTGACCTGGGACTCATTATTCAAGTAATCAGGACTTGAGTTTCTAGACTTCATTTTGTCATCTATAAAATTGTTACAGGGAAGAGTGAATTTTGACTCCATGTTGGATTTTTATTTTTTTTTTTTTTAATTTAACCTTTGTTTTTCATTGCTTTTAGTATTAGCTCTCTCTTTTTAGTCCCTAAGTCATGTCTGATTCTTGCAACCCCATGGACTGTAGCCTGCCAGGCTCCTCTGTCTATGGGATTCTCCAGGCAAGAATATTACAGTGGGTTGCCATTTCCTTCTCCAGGGGATCTTCCTGACCCAGGAATTGAACCTGTGTCTCCTCTTTTGCAGGCAGATTCTTTACTGACTGAGCTATATGGGAAGCCCTCACAGTATTTAGTTATTTACTATAATATTTAATTATTTAATATTTAAATATTTAATAAAATTAATGGACAGGGAGGCCTGGCGTGCTGCGATTCATGGGGTCGCAAAGAGTTGGACACAACTGAGCGACTGAATTGAACTGAACTGAACTTAGTATTATAATCATATATAATGGCCTGCCTCAAGGAACCCTGCCCTCTGTCTGAATGCTGAACAAAAATACTTTTGTTTAGGATTCTGTCAACCTGTGGATGGCTACAGATAGGAATAAATCAACATGTCCCCTTCTTGAGGAAAATCATTCCAGGAGATATTTGTAAGATTAATGGCTTTTTAAATTTGCTTCCTCACCTACCACTTCTCTGTTCTATTAAAGACTCTTGCATCCAGACCTTGATAAGATAGTTATTTTGAGACATTACTTTGCCATCATCTTGGTCTGCCAGCTTTCTAAATAAAGTTGTAGCCCTTGCTTCAACATCTCATCCCTTGGATTTATTGACCCGTTGGATAGTCAGCAGAGTGAGCTTGGACTTTGTAACAATTTCTGGATAATAATAATAATTAGTTTAGAAGGTAATTGCAATGATTAAGAGAAATAATACATTTTAAGTTCTTAGAACATTTCTGGCACATTCTAACACAAATACCATTTCTTATTTTTATTGTTCTTTTTAATATTGCTATTCTTGGTCATGTTTGCCTTATTTCTTTCATTTTTAAATCCTCTACATTTTCATCAAATGTATCCATATCCAAACTGACATTAAACTGCATGTTTCATGAAAGTCATGACTGCAAGTCAAAGAGTATAAAGAAGTTCGCAATACAACTCACATTCCATCTGCTGGCTACATTTGCTAGGGAGAAGACTCTATACATGAACATCACCAGATGGTCAACACCGAAATCAGATTGATTATATTCTTTGCAGCCAAAGGTGGAGAAGCTCTATACAGTCAGCATAAACAAGACCAGAAACTGACTGTGGCTCAGACCATGAACTCCTTATTGCCAAATTCAGATTGAAATTGAAGAAAGTAGGGAAAACCACTAGACCATACAGGTATGAGCTAAATCAAATCACTTATGATTATACAGTGGAAGTGAGAAATAGATTTAAGGGCCTAGATCTGATAGATAGAGTGCCTGATTAACTATGGAATGAGGTTCATGACATTATGCAGGAGACAGGGATCAAGACCATCCCCATGGAAAAGAAATGCAAAAAAGCAAAATGGCTGTCTGGGAAGGCCTTACAAATAGCTGTGAAAAGAAGAGAAGCAAAAAGCAAAGGAGAAAAGGAAAGATATAAACATCTGAATGCAGAGTTCCAAAGAATAGCAAGAAGAGATAAGAAAGCCTTCTTCAGTGATCAATGCAAAGAAATAGAGGAAAACAACAGAATGGGAAAGACTAGGGATCTCTTTAAGAAAATCAGAGATACCAAAGGAACATTTCATGCAAAGATGGGCTCGATAAAGGACAGAAATGGTATGGCCCTAACAGAAGCAGAAGATATTAAGAAGAGGTGACAAGAATACACAGAAGAACTGTACAAAAAAGATCTTCATGACCCAGATAATCATGATGGTGTGATCACTGACTTAGAGCCAGACATCCTGGAATGTGAAGTCAAGTGGGCCTTAGAAAGCATCACTACGAAAAAAGCTAGCGGAGGGGATGGAATTCCAGTGGAGCTATTCCAAATCCTGAAAGATGATGCTGTGAAAGTGCTGCATTCAATATGCCAGCAAATTTGGGAAACTCAGCAGTGGCCACAGGATTGAAAAAGGTCTGTTTTCATTCCAATCCAAAAGAAAGGCAATGCCAAAGAATGCTCAAACTACCGCACAATTGCACTCATCTCACACACTAGTGAAGTAATGCTCAAAATTCTCCAAGCCAGGCTTCAGCAATATGTGAACCGTGAACTTCCTGATGTTCAAGCTGGTTTTAGAAAAGGCAGAGGAACCAGAGATCAAATTGCCAACATCCGCTGGATCATGGAAAAAGCAAGAGAATTCCAGAAAAACATCTATTTCTGCTTTATTGACTATGCCAAAACCTTTGACTGTGTGGATCACAATCAACTGTGGAAAATTCTGAAAGAGATGGGAATACCAGACCACCTGATCTGCCTCTTGAGAAATCTGTATGCAGGTCAGGAAGCAACAGTTAGAACTGAACATGGAAGAACAGACTGGTTCCAAATAGGAAAAGGAGTTCATCAAGGCTGTATATTGTCACCTTGTTTATTTAACTTATATGCAGAGTACATCATGAGAAACGCTGGACTGGAAGAAACACAAGCTGGAATCAAGATTGTCAGGAGAAATATCAATAACCTCAGATATGCAGATGACACCACCCTTATGGCAGAAAGTGAAGAGGAACTCAAAAGTCTCTTGATGAAAGTGAAAGTGGAGAGTGAAAAAGTTGGCTTAAAGCTCAATATTCAGAAAACGAAGATCATGGCATCTGGTCCCATCACTTCATGGGAAATAGATGGGGAAACAGTGGAAACAGTGTTAGACTTTATTTTTCTGGGCTCCAAAATCACTGCAGATGGTGACTGCAGCCATGAAATCAAAAGACGCTTATTCCTTGGAAGGAAAGTTATGACCAACCTAGATAGCATATTCAAAAACAGAGACATTACTTTGCCAACAAAGGTCCGGCTAGTCAAGGCAATGGTTTTTCCTGTGGTCATGTATGAATGTGAGAGTTGGGCTGTGAAGAAGGCTGAGCACTAAAGAATTGACGGTTTTGAACTGTGGTGTTGGAGAAGACTCTTGAGAGTCCCTTGGACTGCAAGGAGATCCAACCAGTCCATTCTGAAGGAGATCAGCCCTGGGTGTTCTTTGGAAGGAATGATGCTAAAGCTGAAACTCCAGTATTTTGGCCACCTCATGCAAAGAGTTGACTCATTGGGGAAGACTCTGATGCTGGGAGGGACTGGGGGCAGGAGAGAAGGGGACGACAGAGGATGAGATGGCTGGATGGCATCACTGACTCGATGGATGTGAGTCTGAGTGACCTCTGGAAGTTGGTGATGGACAGGGAGGCCTGGCGTGCTGCGATTCATGGGGTCATAAAGAGTCGGACACAACTGACTGACTGATCTGATCTGATCTGGAAGTTAGAGATAGCCACGTGACTGGTTCTAATTGACTAAATGTGATTGAAAATGATGTGTGTCACATCTTGGTGAGACTAGGAAAAGGGCATATAAATATGATCTTCCAGTCTTTTCTTCTTCCAAAAAGGGAGAATTTGGGTCCCAGAAGGTGTAGCTTTGAGATAGTGGTGCCAATACAAACCTGGAGCCTGTTGTAACTTGGTGGAATCCAACACTTGCCAATTTGTGTTGGATATGTACTATGATCAAGAAATAAATACATGATGCATAATTACTATTTCCCAGTTTAGCTTTTTCATATCCTCATCTAAACTAATACAGTGGGTGTAAAAGATCACCAGGGTCCTACCTCCTAATGATAAGTTAATATTGAGGGAATACAATTCTATTTTTCTACTGCTAAGTCGCTTCAGTCGTGTCCGACTCTGTGTGATCCCACAGACGGCAGCCCACTAGGCTCCTCTGTCCCTGGGATTCTCCAGGCAAGAATACTGGAGTGGGTTGCCATTTCCTTCTCCAATGCATGAAAGTGAAAAGTGAAAGTGAAAGTGAAGTCGCTCAGTTGTGTCCGACTCTTAGCGACCCCATGGACTGCAGACCACCAGGCTCCTCCGTCCATGGGATTCTCCAGGCAAGAGTACTGGGGTGGGGTGCCATTGCCTTACTCAAAACCTGAAAGTATAGTAGAGCCTGCTTCTGACTTGGGGTCACTAGTGCAGCTGCAGGCAATGTCAGCTGGGATTCTGCTCACCTGTAAGTTCCACTGGTCTGGATTTGCAAGAGGGATCATTCACATAGCAGGTAACTGATGCTGACTTTCACTCGGGAATTGATTTGGGTCTTTTGACTAGAGCTTTGGACCAACATGTGGGTTTTCCATATGGCTTCAGTGTGTCAGCAGTGTTCTCAGAGGGAATATTTTAAGTGAGCATTTTAAGAGATGAAGACAAAGTCTTTTCTTGGTCCAGACTTGGAATGTCTCATAACATTACTGCCAATGCATTCTGTCAGTTAAATACATCACAAAGGATAGCCCAGATTACATTAGAGTTCACTTCTTAAAGGGAAAAGTGAAACAGAAATCCATTCTCAGCCATCTTAAATCAATCTTACCTCCGCCTCTCCAATACACATTTACATTCACCCACATTAAATAACATATTAAAATTCACTCTCACATTATCATTCTTGCAAGAAGCAGCCATGCCTCATCATAATTAGATACACCTATTTCCAAGGTTTAGCCCATTGCAAATACTCAGTAATAACTGCTAAAAAAATTCATGAATGAGACATACATATCTTTGAACTTTTTGCAAGGTCTTAGGTTTCAGATGCTAATAAATCTGTCTTGAACAAATGAAAGAGGCATATATCCTATATAAAAAGTCAAACTTAAAAACTTAACAAATTAACACATACAATGTAAACACATAAATAATTTTATGTGCGGGTAAGAATAAACTTTTAATTAAGACACAGTGAAGGAAATACTTGTAAACTGCAGGGGTTATCTTTCATTAATATTCATATTAATATATTAATAAAAGTAAAAAGTATACTCTTTTGACCAAGATATAAATTGACTGCATTTAGTATTGTTTCTGACAAAGGATAGGAAATTGCAAACATTTCAACACTAAGGAAAAATGTCCTAAAGTAAAAATGGCCGACTAATAATTTTTTTTCTAGTGCAGCCAGAAGTAAAGAAGAAAAGATCTCTTAAGAATTCTTGTTTTATAATTAATGTTATGGGCTTCAGGGTAATTTTCCACTGAGTTTAATTGTTTGTGAGTGTATTGGCTTATTCTTCTGAATTTGCATCAGTTTGAAACTCAGGGGATGTGAAATAGATTTGCCAATATTATTTCTTGCTATTTGTGCAAACCAAATGAAATAAGTCGTGAAATTCATAACAGGACTAAGGTGAACTGAACTTGGCTTTTTCCTGCTGTCTTGTCACCATGACAGAAGCAGCTGTAAAATGAAGGGAAAGATCTTAAGCTTTCTAACATCTTGAGTCATTTTAGAAATTCCTTCCCTTTGTATTAATTACATATTTCAATTTGATGCTGCATTCTTAGTTTCACGCACAAGTCTGAAGACATTAAGATACAAAGTAGTTTTTAAGAAGAATGATGCTAAAGCTGAAACTCCAGTATTTTGGCCACCTCATGTGAAGAGTTGACTCATTGGAGAAGACTCTGATGCTGGGAGGGATTGGGGGCAGGAGGAGAAGGGGACGACAGAGGATGGGATGGCTGGATGGCATCACTGACTCGATGGACATGAGTCTGAGTGACCTCCGAGAGCTGGTGATGGATAGCAGCCTGGCGTGCTGCAGTTCATGGGGTCGCAAAGAGTCGGACACGACTGAGCGACTGATCTGATATGTTCTGATCCAGAAGAGAAAAACCTTAAGAAATGAGCATATAGAACAAATATTAGAAAAAATTTGTTTTAAATTTAAAATAATGCAAAAAATTTAAACTACTGTTTATAAGACTAGAAGCTTAAAGTGTTTCTTTTCAGCACAGACTTCAGCATCCCTTTCATGGTTATTCATGAATTTTATTACGAAATTCCTTGGCTTCACTACACTAGTGTTACCAGTTGGTTTTTTTCGTGGACCTGTGTGAAAAATTAAGTATTTCTCTATTATCTTGCTGATTCTTAATTATCATTATAGAAGTTTTTCCCCTCCAGTATATTTATTTTATAGTTGAATTAAATTTATAATATATACATTAAAATCTTCCCAATTTACAAGAGACTTTACTGTTTATAAAAGAAGATATTTACATTCTTTTAGAATTCTCTCTCTGATCTCTCAACATTTGTTTCGAGCTATTCAGTGAAAACAGACTATTAAAAGAATAATCTTCATTGAAATTCCTATCATAACATAGAAAGATGATTTTTAGTATGACAATCCCTGATTTAACAATGGTTCTGTTCCAGGAAGTCGGACCCCTTCCAGGGCCCAAAACTGGGCTTTTGTCTAACACTCGGAAATGAATTGTCCGAGGAGACACTTGTGCTAACAAAGCAAGAGATTTTATTGGGAAAGGGCACCCAGGTGGAGAGCAGTAGGGTAAGGGAACCCAGGAGAACAGCTCTGCCGTTCTTGGGTTTTATGGTGATGGGATTAGTTTCCGGGTGGTCTTTGGCCAATCATTCTAATTCAGAGTCTTTCCTGGTGGTGCATGCATCGCCCAGCCAAGATGGATGCTAGCAAGAGGGATTCTGGGAAGTGGACGGACACGTGATGTCTCCTTTCAACCTTTCCCAAACTCTTCAGGTTGGTGGTGGCTTATTAGTTCCATATTCCTTATCAGGATCTCCTGTCATAAAGCAATTCATGCAAATGGTTACTATGGTGCCTGGCCAGGGTGGGCGGTTTCAATCAGTGTGCTTCCCCTAACAGTTCGACTTACGATTTTTTGACTTTAAAATAGTGCAAAAGCACTAGGGAGTCAGTGGAAACCATACCTGGAATTTAGAATGTTGCTCATTTCCCAGGCTAGTGACACATGGTACAATCCTGTCTTGCGATCCTGGGCGGTCACACATTTACCAGGGTAAGCAACTGATACACTTACAATTCTATACCTATACAATTCTGTTTTTGACTTTCAGTGCAATATCCAGTCACTTACATGATATATTCAGCACTTTATTATAAAATAAGCTTTGTGGTAGATAATTTTGCCCAACTATAGGCTAATGTAAGTGTTCTGAGTCTGTTTAAGGTGGACAAGACTTAGCTATGATGTTTGGTAGGTCAGGCATATTCAACACATTTTTGACATGATATTCTCAACTTACAATGGATTTAACAGGACTTAACTGCATCATAAGTCAAGGAAAAGATGACTTATCAGCCAGTAACTTAAATAATGAATTAAAATATTTTCTTCTGGAAGCTATCAAATTATCAAAGCACCTCTAACTTTATGAAATGTCAATGCTTAAAACAATGAATATGTCATATTTAAATGTGTCTTAAAAGATTTGCTAGTAGAGCTGATAATTTTACAAAGCTCAAATATTTTAATTTGAAAAAAGTAAATCCCATTTATCATAAACATATTTAATATATTATAAAAATAATGAAACTGATTTTTATTGCCATGACTAGAAAGGGCGATGGCAGGCAGGAGGAAAAGGGTTACATGAGATTGCAGGAGGCACTGTCTGTGCCCTTGGGTTTATGTGTACATGTGAGGGGAGCAGGACTAGTGGTGGGTGAGAAACACACAGGAATAGTTGTTTGGTATTTTCACAAGGACTCTAGGCAGGGTCTTTTTGTGTCCATGCATTTGCATTTCTAAGTGCTTAATGCAGATAGCATTCTTGTATCTATTTGATATAATCTTGGTAGAATAGCAAGCTCAATGATTTTTAGAACAGTCTACTATAATGTCCCTTGGTTTCTAGCATTCTAAAAGGAAAGCAGCATACATTTACCATCAGCTAATTCAGGCAATTGGAACAACAGACTGGTTCCAAATAGGAAAAGGAGTACGTCAAGGCTGTATATTGTCACTCTGCTTATTTTAACTTATATGCAGAGTACATCATGAGAAATGCTGGGCTGGAAGAAGCACAAGCTGGAATCAAGATTCCTGGGAGAAATATCAATAACCTCAGATATGCAGATGACACCATCCTTATGGCAGAAAGTGAAGAGGAACTAAAACGCCTCTTGATGAAAGTGAAAGTGGAGAGTGAAAAAGTTGGCTTAAAGCTCAACATTCAGAAAACGAAGATCATGGCATCTGGTCCCATTACTTCATGGGAAATAGATGAGGAAACAGTGGAAACAGTGTCAGACTTAATTTTTCTGGGCTCCAAAATCACTGCAGATGGTGACTGCAGCCATGAAATTAAAAGACGCTTACTCCTTGGAAGGAAAGTTATGACCAACCTAGATAGCATATTCAAAAGCAGAGACATTACTTTGCCAAAAATGTCCATCTAGTCAAAGCTATGGTTTTTCCAGTAGTCATGTATGGATGTGAGAGATGGACTGTGAAGAAAGCTTAGCACCGAAGAATTGATGCTTTTGAACTGTGGTGTTGGAGAAGACTCTTGAGAGTCCCTTGGACTGCAAGGAGATCCAACCAGTCCATTCTGAAGGAGATCAGCCCTGGGTATTCATTGGAAGGAATGATGCTAAAGCTGAAACTCCAGTACTTTGGCCACCTCATGCGAAGAGTTGACTCATTGGAGAAGACTCTGATGCTGGGAGGGATTGGAGGCAGGAGGAGAAGGGGACGACAGAGGATGAGATGGCTGGATGGCATCACTGACTCAATGGACGTGAGTCTGAGTGAACTCCAGGAGATGGTGATGGACAGGGAGGCCTGGAGTACTGTGATTCATGGGGTTGCAAAGAGTAGGACACTACTGATCGACTGAACTGAACTGAATTCAGGCAATTTTAGCATATCCAAAATATTAGAGAAAATGTTGTACATTCTTTAGGTATGTATCTTCTCAGTTTTATAAAATTCATATTCACTTCTAAAGCAGATAGGGAGGAACTGAGTACTGATAAGGATGTTGTCTAATTATCAAAATCCGGAGTCTCTTTACAGTCAGCTAACAGTGAATGATAAGTAGCAAGGAAGGGTACCACCCAGCCAGAAGGTTAACAACATACAAAAGCCAAGAATGTTTCATAATTACAGGCTCTTATTCCTCTACATGATCTTGCTCACGTGTCCACAGCACCATTGTCAGGAACAGTGTCTTGCAGTTTTATGTTATAATCTCAGTGTACTATGTCTTCTTAGGAGAACTTCCAGTGGTGGACTGACTGTTGGTACTGACCTGTAGAGATCTGTTGTGTGGTAATCACAATGTGACCCCCAGGGTTTGCTGTTGGTTTTCTCTTTTTTGGTAAGCAGTTCTTTGCTTACAGGAGACAGTCCTCAGCAGGAAGCCTCTTTCCGAATCACTTTAACAAAGCAACATGTAACTAACTTTTAAACCAGATGCCTCTGTGCTCTACTCATGTCCACCTCAAGCACAGCTTTCAAATCTTTTAATCACCCAATGCCTCACTTAACCTGTTGCTTCCTTCAGTACATCAAAGAAGTAATTAACAGATGACCAAGTCTTTCCCCCAGCTTCTTTTTCAATAATCTCTTGAACAAACTGTGTGAACAAGATGCATTTAAAGAAAGATCATGAAGAATTGACAAGCTTGCATTCAGTGGGGGATGGTGATGACTTTGATCCCCTCTCTTAATGAATAACTCAGGTTACTTCCCTTTTTCCCTTTGGGAATCTTCATGGCAGAGCAGAATTTTCAGAGGTAGTTTTTGCGGACACTGAGTCCACCTTCTCCCCAGATTAATGACATTCTGATTAAAAGCAACTTTCCTTTCTAGCAACACTTGCCCCCTGGTACTGATTTTCGAGCAGGGAGCAGCTGGACCTGAGTTTGATAACATTCTGGGACATAGTCCCATGGTAGAGTGTGGAAACTGTCACAGCCACATTGCCTTCAGACATGATTCTCTATGTATTCACCTGCTGCAACCAAAAATGCTCTTTTTCTCCTCTCTTTCTCTCTCTCTCTCAAACACACATGCTAGACACATCTGACAATGAGAAAGAAGCACCTTATTGCCATATGTTGATTTATTAAAACACCTTATCTTTATAAATTTTTTCGAGAACTTTCCAAAAGACATAAGAGAAAATTCATTAAGTAGGAAAAGATCATAAATGAAAAATACTTCACTATTCATCAAACTTACTTCATTTCCCTCCTGTACTGGGCCTCAGAACTTGGTAATGGGGATAAATAATTATTCCAATGGGAGGCCAGTATGCAACTGTTTTTCTCCTAAGGCCTCATACCCTTATCAATATTAAAGCAGATTCATTAAAGAGCCAGTGTGATTCACATGTACACTCACTACAGAGTAAGTCCTAACTTAAGGGAGAGCAGCAGCTTTGTGGAAAATGAGTGCTACAGTCTGCTATTCAGCAGGTCAAGTACAGCATTTACACCTGAACCACCAGTGTGCCTGTCTCACATCTGCTGGGACAGAATCAATAGGAAGTGGGGCCCAGGGTCATGTACATTTTTATTTTCACTCTGAGAGATTTTAAGGCACACTAGTGAAATTCTAGGGTAACGTGTCGATTTCTTTTCAAGGAAAACTTAATCCTTAAAAGGGAAAAGGAGCCATTAATAATACAAGCAAATGCTTTGCATACTATTTTGCTATTTCAAAGTTTTAGATTATAATTTTTACATTTTTTATCACTTCATATGCTAAGTTGAATGTGACCACATTTTACTCATATTACAAAGAATAAAACTATGGTAAATAAAAAATGTTTCAAATGCTTTCAATTAAGAGGAGCCATAGAGCGGAATACTACTAAAATTCTAGTTGTTTTAGTTCAGTTCAGTTCAGTTGCTCAGTTGTACCTGACTCTTTGTGACCCCATGAACTGCAGCACGCCAGGCTTTCCTATCCATCATCAACTCCCAGAGCTTGCTTAAACTCATATCCATTGAGTCAAGGATGTCATTCAACCATCTTAGCCTCTGTCATCCCTTTCTCCTCCTGCCTTAAAACTTTCCCAACATCAGGGGCTTTTCCAGAGAGTCAGTTTTTCACATCAGGTGGCCAGTTTTTGAGTTTCAGCTTCAGTATCAGTCCTTCCAATGAATATTCAGGACTGATTTCCTTCAGGATTGATTGGTTTGATCTCTTTGCCGTCCAAGGGATTCTCAAGAGTCTTCAATACCACAGTTCGAAAGTGTCAATTCTTTGGCACTCAGCTTTCTGTATAGTCCAACTCTCACATCCATACATGACTACTGGGAAAACCATAGCTTTGACTAGACAGACCTTTGTTGGCAAAGTAATGTCTCTGCTTTTTGATATGCTGTCCAGGTTGGTCATAGCTTTTTTCCCAAGGAGCAAGTATCTAAATTTCATGGCTACCGTCACTATCTGGAGTGATTTTGGAGCTCAAAAAAATAAAATCTGTCACTGTTTCCATTGTTTCTGCATCTATTTTCCATGAAGTGATGGGACTGGGTGCCATGATGTTTGTTTTTTGAATGTTGATAAGTTATCTCTTTCACTCTCCTCTTTCACTTTCATCAATAGGTTCTTTAGTTCTTCTTCACTTTCTGCCATAAGGGTAGTGTCATCTACATATCTGAAGTTATTGATATTTCTCCCAGCAATCCTGATTCCAGCTTGTGCTTCATTAAGCCTGGCATTTCACATGATGTCCTCTGTATATAAGTTAAATAAACAGGTGACAAAATATAGCCTTGACATACTCCTTTTCCTATTTGGAACCAGTCCATTGTTCCATGTCTGGTTCTGACTGTTGCTTCTTGACCTGCATACAGATTTCTGAGGAGGCAGTTAAGGTGGTCTAATATTCCCATCTCTTGAAGAATTTTCCACAGTTTGTTGTGATCCACACAGTCAAAGGCTTTAGCATAGTCAGTAAAACAGATGTTTTTCTGTAACTCTCTTGCTTTTTGTATGATCCACTGCATGTTGACAATTTGATCTCTGGTTCCCCTGCCCTTTCTAAATATAGCTTTAAAATCTGGAGTTCTCGGTTCATGCTCTGTTGACACCTAGCTTGGAGAATTTTGAGCATTATTTTGTTAGTGTGTGAAATGAGTGCAATTGTGCAGTAGTTTGAACATTGGCATTGCCTTTCTTTGGGATTGGAATGAAAACTGACCTTTTCCAGTCCTGTGGCCACTGCTGAGTTTTCCAAATTTGCTGGCATATTGAGTGCAGCACTTTCACAGCATCATCTATTAGTATTTGAAATAGATTAACTGGAATTCCATCAATCCACTAGCTTTGTTCATAGTGATGCTTTCTAAGGCTCACTTGACTTTGCACTCCAGGATGTCTGCCTGTAGGTGAGTAATCACACCACCATGGTTATCTGGGTCATTAAGTTCTTTTTCCTTGGTATTAAATTCTACAATTAACTAATCATGAGAAATGACGCATCTTATGTGAGAAATAGATCCTCAGTCAGTGTGCAAAATAGAAATAGTGCTCAATCAAATTATGCTTGAAAATTCCTTAATAATTCATTAGTATGGCACATGTATTTTTGTGTTAAGTACTGTATTTAAAATAATACATAAAGTATTATGTATTATACATAAAGGTACAGTATGTTCTTAATAGAACCCATGTAAAATGATTTTTTTGAAAATTTGTGGTTAAAGTTTTATAATTTAAATTTAAATATATACAAATAAGTCAAATATTTGTAGAATTGTGGAAGGATATAGAAATTAAGGTTTAATTATTTTCCTTAGGATATAGTTTTGGAATCCAAAAGGCATGCCACAGTTAACCAAGTTTTATTTGTCTATAAATATAAGACACTTTAAAACATTATATGTAAGTATTTATTCAAATTAGAAATGACTTAATGTACTTCCTAGAGCACATCTATTTTATAAGAAATCCTAGGAGGATTTAATAACTAGAGTGGGTAGAATAAATGTTTATAATTTAAAATACTTATTTCTTATAACTAACTAAAATAGCATGCAACTGAACCCCTCAGGGTTTGGTTCAGTTCAGTCACTTAGTTGTGTCCAACTTTTTGCAACCCCATGAACTGTAGGACACCAGGCTTCCCTGTCCATCACCACCTCCTGGAGCTTGCTCAAACTCAGGTCCACTGAGTTGGTGATGCCATCCAACCATCTCATCCTCTGTCACCCCCTTCTCCTCCTATCTTCAATCTTTCTCAGCATCAGGGGCTTTTCCAGTGAGTCAGTTCTTTGCATCAGGTGGCCAAAGTATTGGAGTTTCAGCTTCAGCATCAGTCCTTCCAATGCATATTCAGAAATGATTTTCTTTAGGATTGCCTGGTTTGATCTCTTTGCAGTCTAAGGGAATCTCAAGTCTTCTCCAGCACCAATATAACCTGGAAAAGCATAAAAACTTCTTTCTATTTTCAATGATGCTATTAACTTTTTGCAAAAGATAGTCCTCATCATATTAATTCATTGTATCCTAAAGATGCAGAAAAAGAGTTGTCTTCTTAATTTTTCTACATAGTCTTAAGTATGATGCTTAGTTTCTATTTTATATAGCTAATTTTATCTAGGTAAGTTCTTATGATTCATTAAAATATAATTTTATTAATAATTTTGCTTTCTAGATAATTTTATTTTCTCTTGGAATTTGATCACTCTCAGTTCTGCTTTCTATATGTTTATCTGCTTATGTTATCTCTATGGATTTATTTATGCATGCTATTTTCTAAGATTTTGGGAAAACTGTTTGCTCAAACTAACAATAGAAACAATTATGACAAATGGTTAACCTGTTCAGTTACACAAAGAATTTGGAAAATTACAAATATATCATAACAATATTAATTTATAAATCTAATTATGAAAATGTATTCTTCTCCTTGCTTTATTTTCTTATTTAAGGGGCTTAGTGTGATAATTTCATCAGTGAGGTGCAGTGACTATTCTGTTAAATTCCAGAGTATGTATATTATAATTCAACTACTGTCCTGGGCTATAGGCTGTGTACAATGAAGTACATATTTGAAAGAATTATCAACATTTAATTCTGCTGATTTCAAATTATTATTTTTCCAATATCCAAAATAGAAAAAGAAAATGATGACCCAGCAATCCCACTGCTGGGCATACACACCGAGAAAACCAGAATTGAAAGAGGCACGTGTACCCCAATGTTCATAGCAGCACTGTTTACAATAGCCAGGACGTGGAAGCAACCTAGATGCCCATCCACAGATGAATGGATAAGCAAGCTGTGGTACATATACACGATGGAGTATTACTCAGCCATTAAAAAGAATACATTTGAATCAGTTCTAATGAGGTGGATGGAACTGGAGCCTATTATACAGAGTGAAGTAAGCCAGAAAGAAAAACACAAATACAGTATACTAACGCATATATATGGAATTTAGAAAGATGGTAACAATCACCCTGCTTATGAGACAGCAAAAGAGACACTGATGTTTAGAACAGACTTTTGGACTCTGGGACTGGGAGATGGTGGGACGATTGGGGAGAATAGCATTGAAATATGTATAATATCATATCAGAAACGAGTCAGTCCAGGTATGATGCCCTATAACAGATGCCTGGGACTGGAGCACTGGGATGACCTGGAGGGATGGTGTGGGAAGGGGGGAGGGAGGAGGGTTCAGGATGGGGAACACGTGTATTCTGGTGGCGGATCCATCTCGATGTATAGTAAAAGCAATACAATATTGTAAAGTTAAGAAAAATTAAAAAATAATAATAATAATAAAAATTAAAAAAAAAAAAAAACCCCCCAAAAAAATAAATAAATAAAAAGCATCAATTCTTAAAAAAAAAAAAAAAGAAAATGAAGTGATTTTTAAAAAATTATTTTTACTGGTACATGAAAAATCTTTGGCGCTTTTTGTTCCTTGCCTGGCGCAACTTTTGAATTGAAACTCTGTCTGCTTAATTAATAAACTTGATTCTTAAAATCCACTAAGCTTCAGATTTTATGTATAGGGTTTTTGATTGAATTAATAAACTACAGTCCATGGGGTCGCTGAGGATCAGACACGACTGAGCGACTTCACTTTCACTTTTCACTTTCATGCATTGGAGAAGGAAATGGCAACCCATTCCAGTGTTCTTGTTTGGAGAATCCCAGGGACAGGGGAGCCTGGTGGGCTGCCGTCTATGGGGTCGCACAGAGTCGGACACGACTGCAGTGACTTAGCAGCAGCAGCAGCAGCAGCAGTAAAGAGAAACAGACTAGACATAGAAAATACACTTCTGGTTGTCAAAGAGGGGAAGGAGGGATAAATTAGGAGTCTGAGATTAATATATACATATTACTGTATATAAAATAGAAAAACAACAAGGACCTACTATATGGCACAGGAAATGTTACTTCAGCCGTGCCTGACTCTGTGTGACCTCATGGATGGCAGCCCACCAGGCTCCCCTGTCCCTGGGATTCTCCAGGCAAGAACACTGGAATGGGTTGTCATTTCCTTCTCCAACAGTATCTTGCAATAAACCATAATGAAAAGTAAGAGTTGAAATTCAAGGCCAGCCGATTTGATTAACATTCAAATTATCTTCAAAACCTGACCTAAGTCCTGTACAACTTTATAAGAACTAATTATCTTATAATCCTGGCGTTTAGTAAATAAATGAATATTCATCTTTAAGAACAAATATTTGAAACATAATTATATCCAAACGATCTACCTAAGAAGACTCACAGGAGTAATTCTGATATTTAACCCATTAATAATATTCAGTGTCATTAAACAATTTACCAGTAATGTAAAAAGTGATGAGATATACAATACACGTGAAGCAGGATTTTCTCAGTTTCAAAGGAGTCCACAATGAGTGTTTAGCAACTTTGAGAGCTGAATTTTTTTTTTTATGATTTTAAATAAACATTAAACATCTTCAGGGTGCTATATGTAATGGTGGATACAAATTATTGTCCTGTGTTTAAAACTGGGTTAATCCCATTACATTCTGCAGTTACATGCGTGGATAGTTCATTCAATACCCAGAGAGCTGCCTGTATCAAGTGTTGGCTCCTTCATGTTGACTAAAGTATTTTCATGATTCCAAAAAGATGTAGCACCATGATGAACTGTGTTTTGTCTGTTAATTTCTTTTTTTCTGAGGGTCCCAATAAAAGAAGCATAGTTGCAGAAAGATGTGTGTATTTGAACAATTATAGAAAACTATTAGCTTGTTAAATTGAAGAAGACATCTTGGAAGGTTTTTAACACATTCTAACTGCCCTTTTTGTCAAAATAAGTGTGGAGTGGAGTCGCTCAGTCATGTCTGACTCTTTGTGACCCCATGGACTGTAGCCTACCAGGCTCCTCCAACCATGGGATTTTCTAGGCAGTAGTACTGGAGTGGGCTGTCATTTCCTTCTCCAGGGATCTTCCAACCCAGAGATAGAACCAGGGTCTCCCACATTGTAGACAGACGCTTTGCCATCTGAGTCACCAGGGGTCTGCCTGATAAGAAAAGCTCTGATGGAGTTTTGACCCCTACATCTCAAAATCAGACATGTTTTAATGTTTTCTCTGCAAGGAAGTTCGTATTTAAAAGCAGACTCAAAAAATGACCTCTTGATGGAACTGATCTGTCCTCACATGGAAACCCAGGTGTCTCATGAAAAGTGCAAATTATGATTCAGTTGGCCTGGGGTTGAGCCCAGGAAACTCCTTTTCTAATAAACTGCCTCCCATGGGAGGCTGACTCTGCTGGTCCATGAAGGCACCTTGAATAGAAGGCTCTACAACAGTGTTCCCGATAGAACTTTCTGCAAAGATAAAAAAGGTCTCTTTCTGTGCTTTCCAAAATGAGAGACACTAGCCACAGTTGGCAAGTAAGCTGTTGAAATGTGGCAAATGAGAGTGAAATTTTAATTTTAATAAACAACTCAGATACAATTTACCAGATATGTCTGACTATCTTATTGGAGGCTGCTGCTTTAGACTGCCTAAGAGTTAATACAATATCCTTAGACATTGAACTGTCTGAAACTGAAAGAAATTAACTCACAAATACTTGTGATGCCTCAGTACAATCAGCTTTTTCTAACAAGAGGTGTATCTTCTAAACTAGAGAACAAATTGACCTTTTGAGGTGTGCTTTCATAATGAAGTAAATTTGCTGGGAGTCATGGTGGTGATCCAGAGGAAAAAATCTACAAAGGTTTATTTTGATTCACAGGGTAAATAAATCACTACAGAGGAATGAAGGAAAATAAACAGTATAAAAAGGCAAGAGAAAGGTAGAAAAGATTGGGAGTATTCGAGGGGCAGCCTCACTCCTGTGGGTCTCTGGAGAGACGGAAAAATAAAGAAGATTTGAATAAACTTGGGACATTTCCCTAAATCTCTGATATTTTTCAGTAAAACTGCCTATTCCTCTGCATTTTTTTTTTTACAATTAAATAGTTTTATTTGCATATGTTACCTGCCACTCACCCTTTGATGAAAAATCCAAGAAAGGCACATAACTCCAGTATGAGCACGTACGTTACTTCTATTCTCCCTGAAAGTGTCAGTTTCTCTGTCGTGTCTGACTCTTTGCTACCGCATGGACTGTAGCTCCCCCAATTTCCTCTGTCCATGGAATTCTCCAGGCAAGAATACTGGACTTTGCTATCATTCCCTTCTCCAGGGGATCTTCCTGACCTAGGGATCAAACTCTGTTCTCCTGCACTGAGGCAGATTCTTCACTGTCTGAGTAACCAAGAGAGTTGGGGAGACTATCCTCCCTAAGCCTCTCCAACTCATATCCCTTGAACTCTGGAACTGACTATTTGGATATTTGCAATTTGTGAAAATTTTGTTTTAAACGATTATCATTTTAAAGGATAAGAATGTAGAAAACAAAGTCATGGTTATCAGCAGGGAAAGGAGGGTGGGATAAATTGGGAAATTGAGATTGACCCCCCCACACACTACTATGTACAAAGTTGATAACTAATAAGGACCTATTGTATAGCACAGGGACCTCTACTCAATATTCTGTGATGGCTTACATGGGAAAATAATCTTAAAAGAGTGACTATATGTATATGTATAACTGATTCACTATGCTATGCAGGAGAAACTAGACCAACATTGTAAATCAATTATACTTCAATATTCTTTATTTCGGAGAAGGCAATGGCAACCCACTCCAGTACTCTTGCCCGAAAAGTCCCATGGACGGAGGAGCCTGGTGGGCTGCAGTCCATGGCGTCGCTAGGAGTCGGACACGACTGAGCGACTTCACTTTATTTTTTCACTTTCATGCATTGGAGAAGGAAATGGCAACCCACTCCAGTGTTCTTGCCTGGAGAATCCCAGGGACGGGGGAGCCTGGTGGGCTGCCGTCTATGGGGTCACACAGAGTCGGACACGACTGAAGCGACTTAGCAGCAGCATTCTTTATTTAAATAAAGAAAATTAAAGGATAAGAGCTTTATTGCACTGAGTTAAAAAATAAGCTACCTTGAGATAGTTCTGTTCTTGTGAAACCTGCTTTCTTAACACTTCTTAAATCTTCAGATTGCCCAGTGTCCTGGTTTGCAGCCTTAAATTCCTCGTGTGGCACTAGATTCAGAATCAGCTGGGACGAGCATGGCTGTGCTGCTGACTGCACCATACTTTACCGCACTCTTCAGCAGTTTTACTCTCTTTTGATCTAGACATCTCTTTATGACTTTTCTGTCCTGATCATGTATTCCAAATTTCCTGCCTAACTGTGAGAGAGTTCTGCAACACATTTTGCAGACTTTTCCATTCATTTGTTGATCCCACAAAATCCCTGCTTAAAATATGACATTGGTGAAAGCTATGAAGAAAACAGCTATTGTTCAGACTGGAAATGTCTGCGGCCAAGAATAGCAGTGATTTCTCTGGTGCCACTTCTGTCATCAGGATTTTTATTCCTGGCAATTTAACATTAGCATGTGGGGAATTTATTGAACAAAGAAACATTGAATTAATGAGCCAATAAAAATGATCAACATCAAAGACAATGTAGATGGGGAAAAGTGAGCAAAAGAAAGAACGCGTTCAAAGATGTTAGCGAGTTCATGACTATCCTAAAGGATGTCACCTATCAACCTTTTGAATAAACAAAGCATTAGTTAACAATTGGCACTGAAATTGCCTCTTCCAGAGATTTGGATGAGATCCCGGTGAATATATCACCCAGGCAGAATGGAGGATTTCCCCTAATCTCTAATACTTTAAACCCAAAGCCATTCTGTTGAATCTTTGGAGCCTTCTAATACCCATTTAACTAATCCATTTATACCAGTTGTTGTGATTCTGCATGTAACATACACAATAGGTCCTACCAGCTAGCAGAAAGGAAAAGGTTGAAAATGTGTAAGTGTACATTACTGTATCTGCATGGAATGTAACTCTGATATTGACTGTGCTTTAAAGTGAGGTAAGGACCCAAAGACATGGCTACTTCTCAAGATTCTAGCAGGGACTTCCTTGGTGGTTCAGTGGCTAAGACTCTGTGCTCGCAAAGCAGGGGACTCAGATTCGGTCCCTGGTCAGGGAACTAGATTCCACACGCCACAGCTAAAGATCCCACATACCACAACGATGATTGAAGATCTGTATGCCACAAATAAGACCCAGAGCAACCAAATAAATTATTAAATATTAAATTCTAACAATAAGATAAAAATAGGACTCCAGGAAATGGGATCTTGGGCCAGAATAGTACAGCAAAAGACAGACTTGTTAGAAAGTTTTGAGTTTATACTAACATATAAGACAATATAATATGATATGATATGATATGATATAATACTATATATGCATGTTTTCAAGCCAGGTATTATATAGTGCACATTTGAGTGTTTAGTTCAGCCTACAGTTGACCTGAGACACTAAAATGTCATTCTGGGAAATAATTCATATCTTCTTAAAATTTTACAGTGGGCTAGTTGTCACAGTCAAATTAAGTAGAGCATTGAAACATTTTGTGGTAATGACCTGAGATGGTCCAATATACTTGCTCCAAATCTGTTCTTCACTGTGGAGTAATGGTGACATATGGGGATGCAGATAAAAGAAGCAGAAGGAATCTAAACAGCAGGGAATTAAACAAGGTAAACAACTACAGCCTCTTGATGAAAGTGAAAGAGGACAGTGAAAAAAACTGGCCTAAAACGCAGCATTCGAAAAATTAAGATCATGGATTCTAATCCCATCACTTCATAGCAAATAGATGGGAAAACAGTGGAAACACTGATAGACTTTATTTTCTTGGGCTTCCAAATCACTGCAGATGGTGATTGCAGCCATGAAATTAAAAGACACTTGCTCCTTGGAAGAAAAGCTATGACCAACCTAGCCAGCATGTTAAGAAACAGAGACATTACTTTGCTGAGAAAGGTCTGTCTAGTCAGATCAGATCAGATCAGTCGCTCAGTCGTGTCCGACTCTTTGCGACCCCATGAACCGCAGCACGCCAGGCCTCCCTGTCCATCACCAGCTCCCGGAGGTCACTCAGACTCGCATCCATCGAGTCAGTGATGCCATCCAGCCATCTCATCCTCTGTCGTCCCCTTCTCCTCCTGCCCTCAATCCCTCCCAGCATCAGAGTCTTCTCCAATGAGTCAACTCTTCGCATGAGGTGACCAAAATACTGGAGTTTCAGCTTTAGCATCATTCCTTCCAAAGTGTCTAGTCAAAGCTATGGCTTTTCAAGTATTCATGTATGGATATGAGAGTTGGAACCATAAAGAAGGCAGGAGGAGAAGGGGACAACAGAGGATGAGATGGTTGGTTGGCATCACCAACTCAGTAGACATGAGTTTGAGCAAGCTCCAGGAGTTGGTGATGGACAGGGAAGCCTGGTGTGCTGTAGTCCCTGAGGTCACAAAGAGTTGGACATGACTGAGTGACTAAACTGGACTTAACATAGCCAAAGGCTTTAGCATAGTCAATGAAACAGAGGTAGGTGTTTTCCAGGAATTCCCTTGCTTTGTCTATGATACAGTGAATTTTGGCAATTAGATCTCTAGTTCCTCTGCCTTTTCTAAACCCAGTTTGAACATCTGGAAGTCCTCTATTCATGTGTTACTGAAGCCTAGCTTGAAGGATTTTGAGCATAACCTAAATAGCATTGGAGGTGAGTGCAATTGTCCGGTGGTTTGAACATTCTTTAGTACTGCCCTTCTTGGGAATTGTGATGAGGATTGACTTTTTCCAGTCCTGTGGTCACTGGCAGATTCTCCAAATTTGCTGACATATTTAGTGCATCAGTTTAATAGCATCATCTTTAGGATTTTAAATATCTCTGCTGGAATTCAATTACCTCCACTACTCCACTAGTTTTTTCATACTTTTTGTCAAAGCTATGGTTTTTCCAGTAGTCATGTATGGATGTGAGAGTTGGACCATAAAGAGCACTGAAAAAGCACTGAAGAATTGATGCTTTCAAACTGAATTGCTGGGAGAAGACTCTTGAGAGTCTCTTGAACTGCAAGATCAAACTAGTCAATCCTAAAGGAAATCAGTTCTGAATATTCATTGGAAGGACTGACACTGAAGCTGAGGCTCGAATACTTTGACCACCTGATGTGAAGAGCTGACTCATTAGAAAAGACCCTGATACTGGGAGTGATTGAAGGCAGGAGGAGAAGGGGACCACAGAGGATGAGATGGTTGGATGGCATCACCGACTCAACGGACATGAGTTTGAGTAAGCTCAGGGAGGTGGTGATGAACAGAGAAGCCTGGCAAGCTGCAGTCCATGGAATTGCAGAGTCGGACAAGACTGAGTGACTGAACTGAATTGTGGTATGCAGTAGAACCTGGCTGTTTATCCATTCAGCATACAATACTTTGCATCTCCTAATTCCAAATTGCTAATCCATCCCTCTTTCCACCCTCTGCCTCTTGCCCTGTGCCATTTGGTCATACATCAGTCTCTAGTCACCCCTGTAAGAGGATGAGATAGTTGGATGACATCACCAACTCAATGGACATGAGTTTGAGTAAGCTCCCTGAGATAGTGAAGGACACGGAAGCCTGGTGTGCGGCTGTCCATGGGGTAGAAAAGAGTAAGACAAATTGAGTGACTGGGCAACAACCACCGCTAGCTTTATTGGCAGCAATGCTTCCTAAGGTCCACTTGACTACACACTCCACAATGTCTGACTCTGGGTGAGTGACCACACCATCGTGGTTATCCTGATCATTAAGATCTTTTTGTACAGTTCTGATGTGTATTCTTGCCATCTCTTCTGTTTCTGTTAGGTCTTTACAGATTTTGTCCTTTATTGTGCCCATCTTTGGATGAAATGTTCCTTTGACATTCCCAGTTTTCTTGAAGAGATCTCTAGTCTTTCCCCTTCTTCTGTTTTCCTCTATTTCTCTGCATTGTTTATTGAAGAAGACCTTTGAAAACACCTATCAAAGTTCATTTAGCTCTAATTATAAATAATATTTACAACAAATTAATTGATACTAAGAAAATGATTTTTCTGCTATATAGCCACAGTTCTTTGGTACTTAAGCTCATAGACTGAAATTTTCTATACATTACTCATTAAACTCTATGTTTAATTAAAAGTTATTGAAATGGCAATTCAGAGGATGATGTTATGTAGAGGAAAGAACATTAGATTTTGCATCAGGTTTCTAATACAAGTTTGGTCATTACCTGATTTTTGACAAATCTCTTAAGTTGCCCGAATGTCATAGTTTTAATTGTGGAACTTTATGTGGTGATTTCTAATGTCATTTCAAGATTCATAGATGGGGGTGGGTGGATGTTTGATTCAATGAATTATAAGAGAACAACACAATGAATTTTATTGTTTGCTGAACAGTGTAATGATAAGCTATAGAATTTATACATATGATTTACTTAAAATAATAGTGCTGTAAAGAATATGAAGAAATTATCCTATCTACCCATATGCTTTGAGATACATTAGCATACTAAAATAAAATATCTTCTTTAGTATTAGCACTTTATTGAAAGAAGCATGGTAGAATTGGGTCTTTGGTACAGAATTGTTGCATCATAGCTAAAATTGGACAAAATGCACTTAAATTTTCCAGAATCAGGACATTTTCAGTTATTGTCTAAATTGTGCTTTTAAAAAATAAATGTTAAAATATTGTGGGAGAGTGAGTATACATTAATCACATTTAAGGCCAATAAATTGAAACCACTGAAGAATCAATCTCATATATATTTAAGGGTTGGGATGTGAAATAACTTAGCATTTGGAAATCTTGTCACTTTTTTCTGAAATGTGAAAATAAGAATCAAAGTGACATTAGCAAAAATATTGGTTTCTAAAGCAGGATAAAACTTTGTAGGAAAAAATGGAAAGGATCGACTAGACAAAAATATAGGAGAAAAACCTGGTGGCTGGATGCTGAACCCAAGCTGTGAGGGTACTGGAATTTATTAAAAGGAATAATTCATGGGGCATTTGGAAGCAATTTTCCTGCTATATTATGCATTCATGAGTGTTATACTAGGATCCTGTGGCTACTTTGGGTCACTATACTTTCTAAAAGATGTGGACAAACTGGAAAAGATGGGAAAGGAATGAGGAAAATGAAGGGATAGAAAATAATAACCCGAGGAAAGTTTTAAAGAATTGTGTTATGAGAAGAAAAGCCGGTGGGATAGCCTGATTGTTATTATTAGATACATGAGGTATTTTATCAGATTGCAACTAATTATTGTTTTTTCTCCACACCAGTGTTTGCTAAAAGAAAAGAAAGGTGTTTAATTACAGAGCATTTGATTATATATATACCCCCCAGTTAAATGTGTGTTTGCTTTTCCACTTGTTTGATCTAGCAAGTGGAGTGTTAGAAAGTTACCTCAGTAATCCTTAGAAGGAGAAATCTCCCTGGAGATCTGAAAATAGAACCCTCTCTTTGTTTGAACAGAGTATATTCCTTGGTCTAGAAAAGGGCTCCCTACGTTTCTCTTGTGTTTTGCCTGGTTTTCTAGACCTGAGATATTTAGTCTAATGATCCTTACAAAGGTAGATGTTCAACTGGAGAGAAGGGGCTTATGGAGCCTTTTGGGTTTTGAGAATTATAAAGGGGCAGGTTCAGAAATGCAAAGACAGTTTCTGAAAAACGTGGATGCAGTGCTCCCTGAGTCTGGGGAATGGTGAAGATGGCTTGGAGAGATGAGCACAAGTAGCGGATGATGAACATTCAAGCAGTGGGGATCCTTTTTCCAAGACATTCTCAGAATCCTTTGGAGATGCAGAGACTCATGTCCTAGGTGACTGTGGAGTCACAACTGTGGAGGACCAATTGTCAACAGAGACACCTTGTGGCGGGGAGAAGCAATGGCAGCAGGAGGAGGATGAGAAACAGCTTGGGGTAGCGGAGGACCACAGAGGCTGGCTGGACTCTCCTCCCAGGTTGGATGGTCCTAATTTTAAGAGAGATGTGACCACATTTACAGCCTGTCTTGGGGAAGTAGCAATGTGGAGGAGCTGCTTGTGAACAGATGCAAAGATGAGAGGAGTAATGAAAAGATATAAATACAGATACATTGATAACATTTAATTATGCACATATTATTTCTTTTAAAAGTTGTTTCTAATATACTTAGGGATCAAATCTTCTTGTTATTAACTCTCATGGCTCCCTGAACCTCTATTTAAACTTGTAAAAATTGAAATCTTATGTTTATTGCTACATAACAAAACCCTATCTACCCTCTAGAGTGTATTCCACAAAAGAAGGCCCATGCATCTCACTTCTGAATTTTCAGCACAAATTCCATTTACACTCAGGATTGTCGTTAACTTCTACCACAATGGTACAGTATATACATTCAATAAGTAGCTTGGTAGGTAACACACATTCAATACATGGGCCTTGAATATCATTCCTTAAGAGTCTAGAAGTTAGAGTTGAATACATTTTCTCGTAGTAAAAATACTAGACCCAGAAAGTTTCACTGATATATCTTCCCAAACTTTTAAAGAAGAAAGGTAAATAAATAGTGATACCAGTCTGACATAAATTATTTTAGGATATGTAAAAAGGGGATAATTCCTGAGTTTTTAAATTTTTTAAAAAATAGTAGCATCTAATCGTTGATTCCAAACACTGACAAGGAAACTACAAAAGAAGTAACATTACAGACCAATAGTGAACATAGTTACAAACCTCTTTAATAAAATGTTAGCAGTTTCAATTCAGTATATATGTATGTATGAGTGTGCATATATATACTGATATCAGGTGGGGTTTTCCATATGCAAAGTTAGTTGAGCACTGAAAAACCATCAGTGTAATTTAACACACTGAGAATAAATGAGAGGGGGGAAATCACATGGTTATTTTGACAGAGAAAAATCATTTGACAAAATTCAACTCACTTACGATTAAAAGCTCTGAGAACACTAGAAGCAGAAGGGAAATAAACTATAAGTAATCTATAAGAATATCTATTTAAAAAACCCTAGAACAAACATCTTACACAATGGTGAAATATTGAAAAAAGATTGTCCCTGAAATTAGGAATGAGATGAAGTTGTTCACTGTCAACATTGTACTAAAAATTCAGCCAGTAAAATAAGACAAGGAAAAAAGACATAAGAACCAGAACAGAAGAAATAAAGCAATCATTATTCAGACATAGGTTTTGTGTGCCTAGAAAAGATAAAGAGTTCATAAACATTCAGAATTGATAAGTGAATTTAGCAAAGTTATTGCATGTGCGTTCAATCAATGAAAATCATTTGCATTCCACCTACAAAACAACAAAAAGTGGAAAAAATTATGCCATTATAATCACATCAACAACCACCAAATATCTATGAATAAATCTATCAAAAGATGTTTAAAGACTCCACACTAGAAAATAAAATCCTCCTTAAGATGAAAGACTAAGTACATGGAGGGATAATTTATGACCCTTGGAAGTACAGTGCTAGACATTTCCAAATAGCTGCAGTATAATTAGAACAATGTGATATTTGTGCAAAGATAGAGAAGTTGAGAGCCCAGAAGTGGCCCGTAGCCTGTCACCCGACAGTGGTGGGTGGTCCCATGAGCAGCCCATATTTCTCTTAACAAAAGAAGGACTGCCTCTGTCAGCTGCTGAGAATGAGGAAGCTGCTGAGGAACCTGCTGGAAGATGCTTCCTGACTGTTGGCTATTTATGGGGATATCCTCGGCTGGAGCAACCTGGCCAGCTCAAGGTCACAGCTGCTTCTGGGGTTCACTTGCACTCAGTGACCCATTGGCCCACCCGCTTCTCCCCAACTCCAAAAGGCCGTGGAATAAGGGAGGCTTTTACTGGGACGTCGTCACAGTTCAGCCTCTCCCTCTGTCCAGTCCTGCTTCCTTTCCATCTCTTCCACACTCGTGGGGTCCCAAGGGCACTCTTTAACAAATGTCTGGCAAACTCATCTTCATCTCAGAGCCTGCTTCGTAGGGAGGCCAAATCGCGGTAGCTAGTGCCAGGAGTGTTCGAAAGAGCAGATGCTAATACGGGATTTCAGGCCTGGCTGGCTGCTGCCTGGAGGGAGGATGAAGCCGACTACTGGAAAGTTCACCACGTCGTCATCCAAGTTGCAGCTGCTCGTCCAGATGTGATCGCCTTTGCTAGAGTAGAATAACAGGTGTTCTGTGTATGGCTCCTGATCTGATGAATTTGTTATTTTCCATTCTTGCTAGCAAAGAGGATCATAAACAGTTCATGTGCAAAATCAAAATTAAGATGAGGTATCAGCTCACACCAGTTAAAATGGCCATCATCAAAAAATTCATAAACAGTAAATAATGGAGAGGGTGTAAAGGAAAAGGAACCTTTTACACTATGGAAAAAAGCATGGAGGTTCCTCAAAAAACTAAAAATAGAGCTACCATATGACCCAGCAATCCTACTCCTGGGCATAAAACCAGAGAAAACCATAATTCGAAAAGATACAGGCATCTTAATGTTTATAGCAGCACTGTTTACAATAGCCAAGAAATGGAGGCCACCTCAATGTCCATTGACAGAGGAATGGATAAAGGAGATGTGGTACATACACACTATGGAATATCACTCAGTCATAAGAAAGAACAAACTAATGCCATTTGAGGCAACATGGATGGACCTAGAGATTCTCATACCGAATGAAATGTCAAAGAAAGACAAATACCATATAATATTGCATATATGTGGAATCTTAAAAAGTGCTGTAAATTAACTTATTTACTCACAGACATAGAAAGCAAGCTTATGGTTACCAAAGGGGGAGGGTGTAGGGATAAATAAGGAGTTTGGGATTAACAGATGCACACTACTATATATAAAATAGATCACCAACAAGTACCTGCCTACTATATAGCATAGGGAAACATACTTATAAGAAAAAATAATCTGAAAAAAATATATATATACATTCTTTCTCCCAATTCATTTAACATTTTTATTTCCAATACTTCAAACTCTTTATTTGGTAAATCATTCACTTGGTTATTTATTTTTTTATGCTTTTTCTCCTGCTCATTTGTTGAGAGCAGATCCTTTGCCATTTCTTTTTTTTTTTTTAATTGGAAGACAACTGCTTTACAATGTTGTGTTGATTTCTGCCATACAGCAACATGAATTATTCATACGTATACAAATGTCCCCTCCCTTGTGAACTTCCCTCCCATCCTCCACCCATCCCACCCCTCTAGGTTGTCAGAGAGGCCCTGGATTGAAGTCCCTGTGTTATACTACAAATGTGATATTTGTTGTTATCTTTATGACTTTCTTCACTCTCTATAACAGGCTCTAGGTTCGTCCAGCTCACCAGAACTGACTCAAATGTGTTCCCTTTGTGGCCAAGTAATATTCCATTGTATATATGTACCACCGCTTCTTTATCCATTCATCTGTCGATGGCATTTCATTTTGCTTAACTTCCTCTGCGTCTGTGAATGTAGGTAAAACGGTTATCCATTGTGGTCTTGAAGTAGTGTTCTTATGTGGGAACATCCCTATATACACTGTGCGTCCAGAGCTGGGTTTGATGTGGATGCAGTCCTATCTTTCCCTAGGTAGGCAGGCAGCTGTCACCTTGGTGGGGTAGGGCTGAGTTGGAAGGGATGGAGCTGCAAGCTGGCTTGAGGCAAGCCTTCCTCTCTGCTCAGTGGCCATCACTGCCCTACTGGGGGTGGTGTCTGATCCCGAGTTTCTGGAGTAGAAACCCTGTGGATCCTTGCCTAAGTATTTTCCCCTTCCCACAAGGAGATCTTTTTCACGTGGAGTGGGTGGGTCGGGGGGAGTACAGAAACCAGTGTGGACTGCAGGCTCCCAGTGTGGATGGGGATGGCTGTGCTGGAGCAGCCTTGTCACAGATGTGAGCTGCTTCCAATGTGCTATTAGGGTAAGTGCCAGCAGTGGTACCCCTGTCCACCCAGGCTCTGCCCAGAACCAGGGGTCTTCTGTGTGAAGGTCCAGTCTTCTCCCCACCTGTAGCTGCACAGACCCACTGCTGCCCTGTGACGTGGAGTGAGTGGGATTACAGTGTCTGCTTCACTAGGGCTGGAACAATTGCAGCAAGCCTGGCAGTGACTAGAACAGACCTTTCTGTGTCCTGACTGTGGACAAGCCAGTACATGCAACCCTAAAGGGCACAGTCCAGGCTTCCACAGCCCTCCTGTGACTCCCAGAGGTCCTCCAAGCAGCAAGGGGGCTTGTCTTCCCCACGTAGGGCTCCAAGACTGGAGCTCCCAATCTGTGGTTCTCATGGCTCACTCCCTGGGACAAATGTCTACCTGGGCTGTCTCCCTTTTCCTCTGAGTTCCCTCCCAGGGGTCCAGGTCCTATGTGATGGTTTTTGCCCTCCCTACACGATTACCTGTGTATTTTTCTTACAGCTTTGGTTGTACAGGAGTCCTTCTGCCTGTTTCCTGGTATCTTCCCTGAGAACTATTCCACCTGTAGTTTTTTTGATGTGTTTGTGGGAAAAAGTGAGCTCCATGTTTTCCTGCTCTGCCCTCTTGATACATCTCCAGAGCTGTGTGCTTGTAATAGACACAGTTGGCTCCCCAGCACGCCAGGCCTCCCTGTCCATCACCAACTCCTGGAGTTCACTCAGACTCACGGCCATCGAGTCAGTGATGCCATCCAGCCATCTCATCTTCTGTCGTCCCTTTCTCCTCCTGCCTCCAATCCCTCCCAGCATCAGAGTCTTCTCCAATGAGTCAACTCTTTGCATGAGGCGGCCAAAGTACTGGAGTTTCAGCTTTAACATCATTCCTTCCAAAGAACACCCAGGACTGATCTCCTTCAGAATGGACTGGTTGGATCTCCTTGCAGTCCAAGGGACTCTCAAGAGTCTTCTCCAACACCACAGTTCAAAAGCATCAATTCTTTGGCGCTCAGCCTTCTTCACAGTCCAACTCTCACATCCATACATGACCATAGGAAAAACCATAGCCTTGACTAGATGGACATTTGTTGGCAAAGTAATGTCTCTGCTTTTGAATATGCTATCTAGGTTGGTCATAACTTTCCTTCCAAGGAGTGTCTTTTAATTTCATGGCTGCCGTTAACATCTGCAGTGATTTTTGATCCCCCAAAATAAAGTCTGACACTGTTTCTACTGTTTTCGCATCTATTTCCCATGAAGTGATGGGACCAGATGCCATGATCTTCGTTTTCTAAATGTTGAGCTTTAAGCCAACTTTTTCACTCTCCACTTTCACTTTCATCAAGAGGTTTTTAGTTCCTCTTCACTTTCTGCCATAAGGGTGGTGTGATCTGCATATCTGAGGTTATTGATATTTCTCCCAGCAATCTTGATTCCAGCTTGTGTTTCTTCCAGTCCAGCATTTCTCATGATGTACTCTGCATATAAGTTAAATAAACATGGTGACAATATACAGCCTTGACGTACTCCTTTTCCTATTTGGAACCAGTCTGTTGTTCCATGTCCAGTTCTAACTGTTGCTTCCTGACCTGCATACAGATTACTCAGCCATTAAAAAGAATACATTTGAATCAGTTCTAATGAGATGGATGAAACTGGAGCCTATTCTACAGAGTGAAGTAAGCCAAAAAGAAAAACACCAATACAGAATACTAACGCATATATATGAATTTAGAAAGATGGTAATGATAACCCTATATGCGAGACAGCAAAAAAGACACAGATGTATGAAACAGTCTTTTGGACTAAGAGGGCAGGATGATTTGGGAGAATGGCATTTAAACATGTATAATAACATATAAGAAATGAATCGCCAGTCCAGGTTCAATGCAGGATACAGGAAGCTTGGGGCTGGTGCACTGGGATGACCCAGAGGGATGGTATGGGGAGGGAGGTGGGAGGGGGGTTCAGAATGGGGAGCACGTGTACACCCGTGGTGGATTCATGTTGATATATAGCAAAATCAATACAGTATTATAAAGTAATTAGCCTCCAATTAAAATAAATAAATTTAAATTAAAAAAATAAATAAAATTACTTTTTTGAAGGCTTCATTTCAAAAAAAAACTAGCTTTGTTCTTTTTTTGTAATTTCTTGGATCGAATGTTTAATTTATTTATTTAAAATATTCTTGAATTATAATGAATGCATTTATGGTCATAAATTTTCCTCTCAGTCTCAGATCAGATCAGATCAGTCGCTCAGTCGTGTCCGACTCTTTGCGACCCCATGAACCGCAGCACGCCAGGCCTCCCTGTCCATCACCAGCTCCCGGAGGTCACTCAGACTCGCATCCATCGAGTCAGCGATGCCATCCAGCCATCTCATCCTCTGTCGTCCCCTTCTCCTCCTGCCCTCATCCCTCCCAGCATCAGAGTCTTCTCCAATGAGTCAACTCTTCGCATGAGGTGGCCAAAATACTGGAGTTTCAGCTTTAGCATCATTCCTTCCAAAGAAATTCCAGGATTGATCTCCTTCAGAATGGACCGGTTGGATCTTCTTGCAGTCCAAGGGACTCTCAAGAGTCTTCTCCAACACCACAGTTCAAAAGCATCAATTCTTCGGCGCTCAGCCTTCTTCACAGTCCAGCTCTCACATCCATACATGACCACAGGAAAGACCATAGCCTTGACTAGGCGAACCTTTGTTGGTAAAGTGATGTCTCTGCTTTTGAATATGCTATCTAGGTTGGTCATAACTTTCCTTCCAAGGAGTAAGTGTCTTTTAATTTCATGGCTGCAGTCACCATCTGCAGTGATTTTGGAGCCCAGAAAAACAAAGTCTGACACTGTTTCCACTGTTTCCCCATCTATTTCCCATGCAGTGATGGGACCAGATGCCATGATCTTCATTTTCTGAATGTTGAGCTTTAAGCCAACCTTTTCACTCTCCACTTTCACTTTCATCAAGAGGCTTTTTAGCCCCTCTTCACTTTCTGCCATAAGAGTGGTGTCATCTGCATATCTGAGGTTATTGATATTTCTCCCGGCAATCTTGATTCCAACTTCTGTTTCTTCCAGTCCAGCATTTCTCATGATGTACTCTGCATATAAGTTAAATAAACATGGTGACAATATGCAGCCTTGACGTACTCCTTTTCCTATTTGGAACCAGTCTGTTGTTCCATGACCAGTTCTAACTGTTGCTTCCTGACCTGCATACAGATTTCTTAAGAGGCAGATCAGGTGGTCTGGTATTCCCATCTCTTTCAGAATTTTCCATAGTTTATTGTGATCCACACAGTCAAAGGCTTTGGCATAGTCAATAAAGCAGAAATCGATGTTTTTCTGGAACTCTCTTGCTTTTTCCATGATCCAGCGGATGTTGGCAATTTGATCTCTGGTTCCTCTGCCTTTTCTAAAACCAGCTTGAACATCAGGAAGTTCACGGTTCACATATTGCTGAAGCCTGGCTTGGAGAATTTTGAGCATTACTTTACTAGCGTGTGAGATGAGTGCAATTGTGCGGTAGTTTGAGCACTCCTTGGCATTGCCTTTCTTTGGGATTGGGATGAAAACTGACCTTTTCCAATCTTGTGGCCACTGCTGAGTTTTCCAAATTTGCTGGCATATTGAGTGTAGCACTTTCACAGCATCATCATTCAGGACTTGGAATAGCTCCACTGGAATTCCATCACCTCCACTAGCTTTGTTCGTAGTGATGCTTTCTAAGGCCCATTTGACTTCACATTCCAAGATGTCTGGCTCTAGGTCAGTGATCACATCATCATGATTATCTAGGTCGTGAAGCTCTTTTTTGTACAGTTCTTCTGTGTATTCTTGCCTCTCAGTCTGCTTTGGTCTAAATTCATTACTTTTGATATACGGAGATTCGCGGCTGGTATATAAAGTTCATAATCTTTGCTCTTGTTCCTCTTTTAACTTATATTTTCTTTAGAAATGACCTTCAAATTTTGGGATGTAGTACTTTACAGGTATATGTGCATTTTGTCATTTGGAGCTAATGTATGTGTACATTTTGAGTCATTTGTAGCATATATATGTATATACATACATATATATGTACACACACACACATATATATGAAAGTGAAAGTCGCTCAGTCATGTCTGACTCTTTGCAACCCCGTGGACTATACAGTCCAAGGAATTCTTAGGCCAGAATACTTAATGGGTAGTCTTTCCCTTCTCCAGGGGATCTTTCGAGCCCAGGGATCAAACCCAGGTCTCCCACATTGCAGATGGATTCTTTACCAGCTGAGCCACAAGGGAAGCCCATATATATATATTTGGCTGGACCATGCAACATGATGGATCTTAGTTCCCAACCAGGGATCAAACCCATGCCTCCTTCAGTGGAAGTGTGGAGTCTTAATCACGGGACCACCAAAGAAGTCCCAGCTAATATCTAGTATATTGCATTGTGGCTTGAAAATGAGGCCTGTATAAATTCTTTTCCCTGGAATTAATTGAGTTATTCATTGTGGCCTTATACATGGACATGATCTACTGCTGCAGGGTCAAAGAATTAGGGTGTGGGGTAAGAATATGTGTGGATTGTTAAAATTTCTTTGTGATTTTTTTCTATAAATTTTTTTGCTATAAAATTCTGTCTATATTAGATCAATCATATTAATTGTGTCATTTGAGTTCTCTCCTTGGAATCACATTGTCCTTAATCTGGACTGATGGGAAAGGGTGGGGAGGAGAGACAGTATGGATATGAAATTGAGAGTGATTCTACTAAATGTTTCATATTTTATGCAGTACAGACTTACTCAGGGGCAAAGAGAATTATATATCTTGTTAATAAAATACATAGAAGAAGCAAAAAGCAAACAAATTCTATACATTTTTATTTACTTCATCTGACAGTTTCTAAAAGATGCATGTGAAAATCTCTCACTGTGAGTTGCATACTTTTTTTTTACTTAATATAAATTTTTGCTCTGCTTGCCTTACCTGTAGCATATGAGGTAAGAAAATTCATGATTATCATATATTCTTTAGGCAAGCTATTTCTTCCCTTGTTGAGTCTCCTAACGAAGTCATCAAAAGCATTCCTCATTTCTGCTGGGTCGTTTAGATTTCTAGCACTTCTTTTGATTCTTTCTTAGAAGATCCATCTGTGTGTTTATATCACCCACTTGTTTCTGCTGGTTGCTACTTTCCCCATAAGAGCCTTTATCATGTTAATCATGGTTATTTATTTAGTTCTTATTTATTTATTTACTTTTTTGGCTGTGCCATGTAGCTTGCACAATCTTAGCTCCCTGATGAGGCACTGACTGAACCTGGGCCACAGCAATGAAATCACCGAGTCCTAAATCACTGGACTGCCAGGGGATTCCCTAATCACTGTTATTTTAAATTTCCTGTTTGAGAATTCAAATACCTGAATATCTGAATCTGGACTGATGCTTGTTTTGTTTCTGCAGATGGTTTTTTCTTACTTTTTAGATTGCCTTGTCATTTTTTCATGAAATCAGAACATGTTTTACTGGCTAATGGGGAGTGAGGGGAGAGGCTTTTAGTTCTGAGCTAATCTGGTTAGGATTTGGGCTTTGCTTACTGTTTGCTGTGGTTTGAGTGACAAGGCTTCAGATTCTTCTTGTGTCATATTGTTTTTCCTTCTTGGACTGTAAGTACTTCTCAGAGAGAGTCTGTTTGCTTATAGTTGTAATCCACTATTATTATTATTAATCATTTTTATTAAAAGATATGGGTGAAAGCATGGAGGAGGGCATGGTAACCCACTCCAGTATTCTTGCCTGGAGATTTCCATGCATAGAGGAGCCTGGCAGGCTACAGTCCATGGGGTGGCAAAGAGTCAGACATGACTGAGCGACTCAGCATAGCACAGCACAGGGGTGAGAGAGGGCATTCTGTAAACTTCCCATTAAATCTCTTTCATGGGGACTATACCTCTGACTGTGACCTTCATGAGTGATTTCTCCTGTATAGCTTCTCCTCTTAGGAGGACAGGAAGGCTGGGGGTGGTGGAGATGGGGAGAGGAACATCCTTCACACACAACCCTGGGACCACGTCCTGATGAATTCCTTTCCCCTGTGGAGTAGGCTCTTGTTATAGAGAAATCTTGGGCATCTATCACAAAGCTCACTCTTCCCGACCGCTGTGAGAGCCACTAAGGGACCTTTCTTCAAACTCCACTGTGACAATCAGGGAGGTCCCTGAGGTGAAGTCCAAGAAGCGTGGCGCTTACTAGGCCCTCAGCACCCAGGAGGGTCTCACTCTTACATTAATCCACATTCTGCCTCCAATAGTTTGACAAAAGCACCTGTAAGAGTCCCTATCCCTTTATAGCTTTGGGTGCTTCCACTCCAGGTGAAGAAAGAGAAATTGCTACTTGTTCTGTCATGTCCAACTGTTTGCAACCGCATAGACTGTAGTCCACTAAAGCTGTTCTGTCCATGGAAATCTCCAGGCAAGAATCCTAGAGTGGGTTGTTATTTTCTTTTCCGGGGATCTTCCCAAACCAGGGATCAAACCCCGGTCTCCTACATTGGCAGCCAGGTTCTTAACTATCTAAGCCGCCAGGAAAGCCCAGTCCAGATCTCAGTTAGGAAGCTCTAGATTTGCCAGTCTTCCCAGAATTTCAGATGGAGGTTTTCACTACTGACTTAGTACTCTGAAAGGTTTAAGGAAAATCACTAATTTTCAGTTTGTTCAGCTTTTTCTTGCCTTAAATACAGAAGTTACAACTTCTGGGCTCTTCCCAGCTCCCTGCATCCAGAACTAGAGTTCCTTAATCTAGGCTCTCACTGGAAGTACACTTGTTTTCAGTTCAGTTCTGTCCCTCAGTCGTGCCCGACTCTGCGATTTGTTTTGGGTCTCATTTAATGCTGTTCATATTACAGCTCACCTTATTTGATTTTTAATTTATCATTTGTTTAATACATCCTTCAATGTTTTGTTACTGACAGCCTTTTAATGTGACTTTTGTTTTTGTCTTATTCCTTCTGAAAGGCACATAGCTGGATTTGTTTTTTTAATCCAACCTAGAGTTTGTCTTTTAACAGGACAACTCAAGATATAACTGCTGCACCATCACTGTTGCTTTGTCATGTGAGGATTCCGACTTTGATTTCCCAAATTTACAATTTGTTTTTAGCAGCCTATTTTTAATTACCTTTACTAACGTTTTCTTAATCTACAGAAATCGCTTTGTGGCTGTTTTAATTTTTTTTTATTTTGAGGATTCTCTGCTCAATTCTTTGAAGTGTCTTTTTGTATCAGTTTAAAAATTCTTTTTTTAAAATATTTTTTAATGGGGTATAGTTGATTTACAATGCTATGTTAGTTTTAGGTTTACAGCAAAGTGAATCAGTTATACATACATATATCTGTGTATATATTAAATTTCCTTTTTAACCTTTCCTTTATATACAAATATCATTCTTTTGCTGTTTCACATTAAAACTATTATATATATATATATATATAACAGACAACTAATAAGAACCTACTGTATAGCATGGAGGTTCAACTCAATACCATATATCCACTCTGATTTTAGAGTCTTTTCCCACATAGGTTATTACATAGTACTGTGTTGCATTCCTGTGCTTTATAATAGGCTTTTATTAGTTGTCCAACTTTTATGTATATAGTAGTTTGTGTGTCATCCCCAGTCTCCCAATTTCTCCCTCCCTCCTTTCTCCCTTGGTAACCATAGTTTGTTTTCTACATCTGTGACTCTATTTCTTTTTTCTACTTAAGTTCATTTGTAGCATTCTTTTTTGGATTCCACATATAAGTGATAATATTTGTTTGTTGTTTTTTTTTTTTTTCTATCTGCCTGCCTTTGCCTAGTATGACAATCCATGTTGCTACAAATGGCATTATTTTGTTCCTGCAAATTCCAGTTGAACTATTTAAAACCCTGAAAGATGATGCTGTGAAAGTGCTGCACTCAATATGCCAGCAAATTTGGAAAACTCAGCAGTGGCCACAGGACTGGAAAAGGTCAGTTTTCATTCTAATCCCAAAGAAAGACAATGCCAAAGAATCCGCAAACTACTCCACAGTTGCACTCATCTCACACGCTAGTAAAGTAATGCTCAAAATTCTCCAAGCCAGGCTTCAGCAATACGTGAATCATGAAATTCCAGATGTTCAAGCTGGTTTGAGAAAAAGGCAGAGGAACCAGAGATCAAATTGCCAACATACGCTGGATCATGGAAAAAGCAAGAGAGTTCCAGAAAAACATTGATTTCTGCTTTCTTGACTATACCAAAGCCTTTGACTGTGTGGATCCCAATAAAGTGTGGAAAATTCTGAAAGAGATGGGAATACCAGACCACCTGACCTGTCTCTTGAGAAACCTATATACAGGTCAGGAAGCAACAGTTAGAACTGGACATGGAACAACAGACTGGCTCCAATAGGAAAAGGAGTATATCAAGGCTATATATTGTCATCCTGTTTATTTAACTTATACACAGAGTACATCATGAGAAACGTTGGGCTGGAAGAAGCACAAGCTGGAATCAAGATTGCCAGGAGAAATATCAATCACCTCAAATATGCAGATGACACCACCCTTATGGCAGAAAGTGAAGAGGAACTAAAAAGCCTCTTGATGAAAGTGAAAGTGGAGAGTGAAAAAGTTGGTTTAAAACTCAACATTCAGAAAACGAAGATCATGGCATCTGGTCCCATTACTTCATGTGAAATAGATGGGGAAACCGTGGAAACAGTGTAAGACTTTATTTTTTTGGGCTCCAAAATCACTGCAGATGGTGACTGCAGCCATGGAATTAAAAGATGCTTACTCCTTGGAAGGAAAGTTATGACCAACCTAGATAGTATATTGAAAAGCAGAGATATTACTTTGCCAAGAAATGTCCATCTAGTCAAGGCTATGGTTTTTCCAGTGGTCATGTATGGATGTGAGAGTTGGACTATGAAGAAGGCTGATCGCCGAAGAATTGATGCTTTTGAACTGTGGTGTTGGAGAAGACTCTTGAGAGTCCCTTGGACTGCAAGGAGGTCCAACCAGTCCATCCTAAAGGAGATCAGTTCTGAGTGTTCATTGGAAGGACCGATGCTAACGCTGAAACTCCAATACTTTGGCCACCTCATGTGAAGTGTTGACTCATTGGAAAAGACCCTGATGCTGGGAGGGATTGGGGGCAGGAGGAGAAGGGGACGACAGAGGATGAGATGGCTGGATGGCATCACCGACTCAATAGACATGAGTCTGAGTGAACTCCGGGAGTTGGTGATGGACAGGGAGGCCTGGCGTGCTGCGATTCACGGGGTGGTAAAGAGTCAGACACAACTGAGCGACTGAACTGAAATGAACTGAATATTTCATTGTATTATGTATCTCACAGCTTCTTTATCCCCTTCTGCTGATGAAGTGTCAATATAGTCTATTTTTAGTTTCCTTTATTTATTTACAAACATCATTTTGTTGCTGTTTTACAGTTTAAAAAAATTTTTCTCTCTGCTCATTTTTTGAAGTGTTTTCTTGTATTATTTGAAGAATCCATTTTTATTTCCTTACTTAGACGACCTGGGAAATGTGTCACCCAGGTGGTGAGAGGTTAAAAATGAATCCTATTACCAGTTGGCAACGAGCATGGGCTGGAAAACTAACCACAGATTGAGTGACTTTATTTGGATGCCTCCAGCTTGTCAGCTCTTACAGAGGGACCAGTGAGAGACATTCTTCTCCTGGCTTCCTGGTCCCCTGGCCAGTTCTCCTTAGAGCAATAGCATGGGTAACAGCTTTATGCTTTTCCTAGAACCATGATAATAAAGCAGACAGGGATGTTTCTCCATGAAAGTCACAGCTTGGGATGTCATCACGGAGTCTCCCCAGCGGGCTGTCCTTTCAGACTGCAAAGCCTTGTGATGGATGCTGCTCTTTGCAGGGCCCCTTGGAAAAAACACCTTGAACAAGAGACTGTGTGACCTCCTGCTTCTCCCTAAGCTGTAGCTCTTGGCCCCAACTTCTTAGAACACATACACACTCAGATGACTAGAGGAAATTTTTCTTTTTTAAAATGAGGATTCATTAGTAGCACAGGAAGCCATCTTTATAGAATCTTCTGCTGGTTATTAACTTTTTTCCATCTTCTTGAATTAAAAAGTTAGACAAGCAACACTTTTATATATTGAAGTCTGCAAAATTGCAGCATTGTGTGCCTGATGAAAACTAAAGAATGTTCAATATTTCATCTTCTGTAAGTAAAAGAGTTCCTCACATTTGAATTAACTAAAGTAAAAAACTGTATCTGTATGTATTAGACAAAGTTTTCGACTCTTATTTTGCATCTGGCCAAGTGAAATCTCTCAAATCAAGGCTGCCCTATTTATTCACAAAAAATGTTATCCTGATAAACTGTGGAAATGAAGAGGCCTATTTCTTGAAATACATTTTGTCCTAGTTGTCAATGTGGAGAATGCAAAATATATTGCTTCAGAAACAACGGAAATAGCGTTAAATCTGCTGAGCTTCATTCACATGTTAACATTTGAGCTTTTTCGACCTCCTTAAATCTTGGCACACTTCCTGCTTCCTGCCTTTTCTCATCTTCCAGATCAATTCCCATTTGGAGACACCAAATTTGTTAAAAGCAGCATTTAAGTGTTCATAATGAAATCAGTGGAACTGCACTAAATGGCCTCTATTATAAAATCTGAAATATATTCTTCCACTAGTCAAATAAAGCCTCTTTTGCTTGTAGCTATTCCATCAGTAACGCTGTACCTGGTTTGGCATTTGGAGACGCCATTGTTTGTCTTGGTTTTCACATGGAAACAATTAATCAACTGCCCATATTTTTTTCTTGCAATTATACCAATCAAATGGAATAAAGGAAGAACTATTTCTGAAATTCTTTTATTTCTTTGAGAAAACAAACTCAGACAAAAATACAAACAAACACACAAACAAAACCCCATAATCTTCCAAGGGGTGTAGACTTATGTCTCAAGTATAATATTTATCTGTTTTTGTATGTTTGTCTTTCAAAATACGTATCATTACATTCTAGGTTAGAAAAAAGGCAAATATTTTATCCTTATGAAATTCAAATGTATGATTCATCTGAAAGTTTTCCAAACTCCATGGACAGAGATTTATATTAAATAGCTAGGAATTCTGACCATGTTGTGTCATATATATTTCTCCAGTACTTAGGAAGATAAAATCTTTAGCTCATAAATCTGGTGGAAGAGATTCCCCAGGAGTGCTCTGTATTCAACCTGTTCTTCCTCTTTCTGTTCTTCTTCTTTGAATACTCCCAGCGCAATCCTGTCTACTGCATGCACATACTCTTATTCTGTGCATTGGGCTTCCAGAAGCTCAGCAAGCAACTGTGCTCATGGCAGCACAGGTGGAATTTCCTTGAGTAACACTTATTTGCGTTAGAACAACTATTTTTCCCCAGTAATTTTAAAAATTGAAGTATAGTTGATTTATGGTGTTGTATTAGTATCAAGTATACAACAAAGTGATTCAATTATATACATATATGTATATTTTTTTGATTATTTTCCTTTATTGCAGTGCCATTTTTATTTATAAAGAAATTTTAGGTGCAAAATTACCTAACAAATACCATTGAGATAGAGCCAGTCAATTGTGGATAGAAATTGGTTAGCGGTCATGTTTTGGACAGAATTTGTTAATGGAGAGATTTACATGAACAAATACCATAAATAATTTCTTAGGTCTGTTTTACTGCTATGTTAATAAAGTTACCTAAAATAAATTAATATAGCATAAAACTGAAGTAATGATGGTGTGTTATTTTGGAATCACAATGTTACTTTGAAAGAGATTTACTCTCAGTGCAAACTCATTACAGTGTTTGCTTAATCTGTTTTAAAGACATTCAATATTTTACAGCAATTCAAAATCAATATGTTCTTTTGCTAATCATACTTCTTAAATGCAAGTCTAGACTTTTAATCTCCCACTTAAAGTTCTTCAGTAGCTCTTCATAGTCTTCAGAATAAAGTGAAAATAAACCCTTAGGCATGCACTCATCTCACACGCTACTAAAGTAATGCTCAAAATTCTCCAAACCAGGCTTCAGCAATATGTGAATCGTGAACTTCCTGATGTTCAAGCTGGATTTAGAAAAGGCAGAGGAACCAGAGATCAAATTGCCAACATCCGCTGGATCATCAAAAAAGCAAGAGAGTTCCAGAAAAACATCTATTTCTGCTTTATTGACTATGCCAAAGCCTTTGACTGTGTAGATCACAATAAACTGTGGAAAATTCTGAGAGAGATGGGAATACCAGACCACCTGATCTGCCTCTTGAGAAATCTGTATGCAGGTCAGGAAGCAACAGTTAGAACTGGTCATGGAACAACAGACTGGTTCCAAATAGGAAAAGGAGTACATCAAGGCTGTATATTGTCACCATGTTTATTTAACTTATATGCAGAGTACATCATGAGAAATGCTGGACTGGAGGAAACACAAGCTGGAATCAAGATTGCTGGGAGAAATATCAATAACCTCAGATATGCAGATGACACCACCCTTATGGCAGAAAGTGAAGAGGAACTCAAAAGCCTCTTGATGAAAGTGAAAGTGGAGAGTGAAAAGGTTGGCTTAAAGCTCAACATTCAGATAACGAAGATCATGGCATCTGGTCCCATCACTACATGGGAAATAGATGGAGAAACAGTGGAAACAGTGTCAGACTTTGTTTTTCTGGGCTCCAAAATCACTGCAGATGGTGACTGCAGCCCTGAAATTAAAAGACACTTACTCCTTGGAAGGAAAGTTATGACCAACCTAGATAGCATATTCAAAAGCAGAGACATCACTTTGCCAACAAAGGTTCACCTAGTCAAGGCTACGGTCTTTCCTGTGGTCATGTATGGATGTGAGAGCTGGACTGTGAAGAAGGCTGAGCACCGAAGAATTGATGCTTTTGAACTGTGGTGTTGGAGAAGACTCTTGAGAGTCCCTTGGACTGCAAGAAGATCCAACCAGTCCATTCTGAAGGAGATCAGCCCTGGGATTTCTTTGGAAGGAATGATGCTAAAGCTGAAACTCCAGTATTTTGGCCACCTCATGCGAAGAGTTGGCTCATTGGAGAAGACTCTGATGCTGGGAGGGATTGGGGGCAGGAGGAGAAGGGGACGACAGAGGATGAGATGGCTGGATGGCATCACTGACTCGATGAATGTGAGTCTGAGTGACCTCCGAGAGCTGGTGATGGATAGGGAGGCCTGGCGTGCTGCAGTTCATGGGGTCGCAAAGAGTCGGACATGACTGAGTGACTGATCTGATCTGATCGGATGCTGTTCAATGTTCTTCATTACCTGGTTTTACTCTCCTCTTGGCTTCATCCTCATTTCCCATTCCCCCATCATGCTCCAGCCATGGTGTAGTTCTGAATACCCTTGGGACTCACATTGAATTCATATGCTCATGTACAGCCTCTTTAGGAAAAAAATACCTATACCCGAGGAAGTTCTATCCTGCTAGCTTCTAATTATTCCACAATGCTCATCTCCTTTGGGAAACACTCATAACTCTCCCAGTCTATATTGTGCCCTCTGAGAGTTCTGTTTCCCTTACTTTGGATGGCTTCAGTGTTAGTAAAATTTCCTACTAGTTTGTATATTTCAGTTGTCTCCACAGTGTTTGGCCCAGAGTAGATCAGATCAGATCAGATTAGTCGCTCAGTCGTGTCCGACTCTTTGCGACCCCATGAACCGCAGCACGCCAGGCCTCCCTGTCCATCACCAGCTCCCGGAGGTCACTCAGACTCACATCCATCGAGTCAGTGATGCCATCCAGCCATCTCATCCTCTGTCGTCCCCTTCTCTTCCTGCCCCCAATCCCTCCCAGCATCAGAGTCTTCTCCAATGAGTCAACTCTTCGTATGAGGTGGCCAAAATACTGGAGTTTCAGCTTTAGCATCATTCCTTCTAGAGAAATTCCAGGATTGATCTCCTTCAGAATCGACTGGTTGGATCTTCTTGCAGTCCAAGGGACTCTCAAGAGTCTTGTCCAACACCACAGTTCAAAAGCATCAATTCTTCGGTGCTCAGCCTTCTTCACAGTCCAGCTCTCACATCCATACATGACCACAGGAAAGACCATAGCCTTGACTAGGCGAACCTTTGTTGGTAAAGTAATGTCTCTGCTTTTGAATATGCTATCTAGGTTGGTCTTAACTTTCCTTCCAAGGAGCAAGCGTCTTTTAATTTCATGAGCTGACTGTGGCTCGGACCATGAACTCCTTATTGCCAAATTCAGACTGAAATTGAAGAAAGTAGGGAAAACTACTAGACCATTCAGGTATGACCTAAATCAAATCCCAGAGTAGATACTTAGAATATATTTTTATTAAAAGAAAAATAGAATAAAAATTAGATATGTGTCATTTCATCAGCCTTAATGAGTCATTTTATTACTAAAAATAAATAACATCTGATGTTATTGTTCTAACCCTCTATCATTTCCACCTTCACCAACTTTCAATAAGTGGATCCTAGGCTTCAATAATTCACAAATAAAGTATAGGAAACAGTTGAACTTATCACAATTGATAAATTTAAAAAGTTGTCCAAATAATAACACAAAAATCTTTATCAAAAGTACAGCTAATTATTTCATCTTGGGATTAACAGTATTTACTTGGTACTATCAGTTTCAACTAATGAGATCTCCTGTTATTGGCACTTGGTGACTTATATATGAGGTTTAAAAATGTCCAGAAAGTCTCAAAAGAAGGCTCTTTAGTAGAAATTAGCTTTCTACTACTGTTTTTGGAATCTATATATATCTGCCTCCTGAGAAATCTGTATGCAGGTCAGGAAGCAACTGTTAGAACTGGACATGAAAGAACAGACTAGTTCCAAATTTGGAAAGGAGTATGTCAAGGCTATATATTGTCACCCTGCTTATTTAACTTATATGCAGAAAACATCATGTGAAATGCTGGGCTGGATGAAGCACAAGCTGGAATTAAGATTGCCGAGAGAAATATCAATAACCTCAGATACACAGATGACACCCCCCTTATGGCACCCTTATGTCACAGATGTCACCCTTTGGCAGAAATCAAAGAAGAACTAAAGAGCTTCTTGATGAAAGTGAAAGAGGAGAGTGAAAATGTTGGCTTAAACTCAACATTCAGAAAACTAAGATCATGGCATCTGGTCCCATCATTTCATGGCAAATAGATGGGGAAACAATGGAAACTGAGATACTATATTTTCTTTTTTTGTGGGGGTGGGGAGGCTCCAAAATCACTGCAGATGGTGACTATAGCCATGAAATTAAGACACTTGCTCCTTGGAAGAAAAGCTATGACCAATCCAGACAGCATATTAAAAAGCAGAGACATTACTTTGCCAACAAAGGTCCATCTAGTCAAAGCCATGGTTTTTCCAGTGGTCATGTATGGATATGAGAGTTGGACTATAAAGAAAGCTGAGTGCTGAAGAATTGATGTTTCTGACTGTAGTGTTGGAGAAGACTATTGAGAGTACCTTGGATTGCAAGGAGATCCAACCAGGAAATCCTAAAGGAAATCAGTCCTGAATATTCATTCGAAGGACTGATACTGAAGCTGAAACTCCAATACTTTGACCACCTGATGCAAACTGACTCATTGGAAAAGATTCTGATGCTGGAAAAGACTGAAGGCAGGAGGAGAAGGAGATGACAGCGGATGAGATGGTTGGATGGCATCACCGTCTCAATGAATATGAGTTTGAGTAAGCTCTGGGAGTTGGTGATAGACAGGGAAGCCTGGAGTGCAGCAGTCCATGGGGTCACGAAGAGTCGGACATGACTGAGCAACTGAACTGATGTCTAAGTATCAATCTATTTATTACCCAATCAATCATTTCTTCTTACCAATTCTATTTTCCATTCAATTCTGTGTTTTGAGTTCCCTTATTTTTAATGTTCCATATAGGTAATCTCCTATAAATCCTTTACATGAAGCAGAGTATGAAAATGAAAACACTTAAGATTTCAAATGGCTCCAACATACAGGAAAAAGTGAAACTCAATACCTGCCTCCAGTGTTAAAGATACAGTTCATAAAGTTTCTGGTGTAAAAACACTGATCTGTGTCTGTTTTCCTGCTCCTTTTTCTTGGGAGCTGCATCTTACTCATTGAAGATGACATATTGCAGCCTTAGTTTCTGAAGATTTTTTTTTTCTTTCAAACTCTTTCTTCACTTCTATGAATTTTGTTTTCTTATCAGTTTTAATAGTTTTCCTTTATTTCCTCCTCTAAGTGTAAGCATCCCCACAGACACACTTCTCTTTCTGTAGTCTTCCTCAGTGCATTGGTTGGTATGTGCCCGCTCTTAACTCTGCATCTCTGACTTTCTCCTAAGTGTTGGTTTGGTGTCTCAATCTCAATGCCCCTGAAATAAAATGCTCTGTATTTCGTCCCACAATTGTACTTCTTGTGTTCCATAGTTGTATAAATGCCCCAGTGGCCACTTACTCATCCAAGTTCAAAACCTGTGAGTTGTCTTTGAGAGCTTTTCACTATCCTACACATTTCAATCGGTTTTTGAGTAGTGTGGATCATTCTTTTGAAATCTCTCCTCTATACATTCTGTTCCCCCTATACACTCATATCCCCCTACTCACTGGCTCCACATAGCTGTTCTCTCATCTGTGTCTCTATTCCTGCCCTGGAAGTCACTTCATCGGTATCATTTTTCTAGATTCCATGCATATGCATTAACATATGATATTTGTTTTTCTCTTTCCGACTTACTTCACTCTGTCTGACTCTAGGTCCATCCATGTCTCTACAAATATGACTCTATCTTTATTTAATATTAAATTTTATTGTCAATTGCTTAGTTTTCAGAAGGTTTTTATTTTTAAATGATGGAAGCATTGTTCTATGATGGAGGGTAAAGATGAAAGTGAAGGGAAGGGAGAGAAGAAGGCAAGTGTTACTGGTCCCTAAACATATGAGAGAGCTGGGACTCAGAGCTGATGATGGACAGCAGGAGAAAAGGAGGAAAAAAAATGTTTTCTTTTAGCTAAAATGGAAGGAGAAAAGCAAAGTACTTCTCTTCATTATGTTGTTGAATGAATGTAGAGTGAATGATGACTTCTGCTTTCTCATCTGTTGAAAGTGAATAAGGACGGGGTGCTGGGGGTTTGAGTATCATGGAGAGTGTATGAAATAACCATGGAAACCAGAGCATACATAATAAGGCCCATCTACTATAAATGCCATTAAGGCTATCCTGATAAGTAATTGACAGTAATTTTCCACTCAGTTTTGGAGAAAGCAGGTGATGAGCTTCACATAGGATTGGAATTTTGTCCAGGAAAGGTAGCATTGCAGTGCAGGATATTGATAAGAAAGATATTGATAAGAAAGATATTCTTGGAAACTGCCCAACCACAGTTTGCATCACCCTGTCAGCCACTGAAAACCAACCAAATATTCAAGCCAAGAACAACTAGCCTGCTGGGCCTGTTTTGGCCCTCTGCACACTTGGTTCTGTTACCTTCATCCTCTCACGATCTGTTGTGCATCCTCAAGGTCTGGCCATCACCGACCCTGGGAATTTTGTCTCGTTGGTGTCTGTCTTATTCTACTTACTGCCAACTTCCTCAATGCCCTTCTTGCTCCCTGTTTATCTCTCCCATCCTTCTCTCCAGATGATTCAAGTGCTCATTCTACAAAACAAATCCAGTTACATGATTCCCTTCTCTTAAGACACTTCCGTCTTTATTTCAACCTATAAAATAAACATCATTGTCAATGAAGCCCTTTATTGTCTGGTCCATGAACCCGTCCAGCTTCATTTTCTGTCACTGTCTTCCTTGAATTGTGAATCCTTTAGTTTCCAGAAAAATAAAATTCTATGGAAACACCTGCACACTATGTATTCTACATCTATGTCTCAGCACACATCTTTCCACTTGTTAGTAATTCCCTTTGGTCATTCTGGCACAGTGATCTATAAAACCCAACTCAGACAACATTTCAAAGAGAAATGGCAATCTTTCCCATGCCCTAAGGTAGTTAATCACTCCCTCCACAGGGAGCTATGAGTACCTCATGTATGTCTTTTGTTGTGATGAAAAAAGTCTAGTGCTACCCTGATAGCGCCACTATTCCCCGCTGCTGCTGCTAAGTCACATCGGTCGTGTCTGACTCTGTGTGACCCCATAGACGGTACCCAACAGGCTCCTCTGTCCCTGGGATTCTCCAGGCCAGGATACTAGAGTGGGTTGTCATTTCCTTCTCCAGTGCATGAAAGTGAAAAATGAAAGTGAAGTTGCTCAGTCATGTCCAACTCTTTGCGACCCCATGGACTGCAGCCTACCATGCTCCTCCATCCATGGGATTCTCCAGGCAAGAGTACTGGTGTGGGTTGCCATTGCCTTCTCCGACTATTCCCTGGTTTTAGTTAATATTCTCTTCTTACGTGAGACATAAAAAGCATTGAGATTGTCATACTAATTGAAGAAAGTCAGTCAGAGAAAGACAAATATCATGTGATATCATTCACATGCAGAATCTAAAAAAATGATATCAACTTATTTACAAAAGAGAAATGGATCCACAGACATAGAAAGCAGACTTGTGGTTACAAAGAGGAAAGTGGGGAGAACAGGTAAATCAGGAGACTGGGATTAACAGACATAACTGTTATGTATTAAATAGATGAATAAGAAGGACATACTGTATAGCACAGGGAACTATACTCAGTATGTTGTAATAATCTATAAGGGAAAAGAATAAGAAAAAATAGATAATATATGCACGTATAACTGAATCATTTTTTTGTACACCTGAAACTAAGACAACATTGTAAATCAATAATACTTTGATTAACTATATATATAAAGAAAAAAATAAATGCTTTCACCATTTGTTTAGCCTAACAGGAGCCTATTATATTGTTTTTGCGCAGAACAGTTTTCTGAATTATATTTATTGGACCTCTAGACTCATGTATGGAATAAAGATATAGCATAAAAACATTTTATGGTCAAACATGTTTTGGGGAAACTAGCTTAATAACATTGGTTAAACAATGTTGAAATGTTTATTTAAAACAACAAAATGTTTACTCTGCTAGGGTACTTGATAAGTTTTAGAAGACATGATAGATGAAAATATCCAAGCTTTTAGGCCTTGACATTTTCTTTTTTTCCCCATTAAGCACACCGAGGGCTAATGTTGTAGACAGCCTGCTTCAGGAAGAGCGAGAGCATTGCATCCAGACATTTTATTCTGGTCCCACTTTTTCTAAGCCAACTTAAAGCTTTGCTCACTTTTCTGTTGCCTTCTGTCTGCCTGCATACCAGCTTCAGAACTAGATCTTCATCTTTGTGCCCTCATTGCCTCTGCTAATGCTGCTAACCTAGAACAAACGCCTGTCTCCTCTGCGCCAGGACTATACAGAAACTCTACTGATGTCTGAACCTCCAGGGAAACCCAAAGTAAGCTTCAAAAATTAAATTAGAGAAGGGGATTCCCTGGCGGTCCAGCGGTTAAGAATCTGCCTGCCAATGCAGAGGACACAGCTTTGATCCTGGGTCTAAGAAGATCCCACATGTGTGGGGCAACTAAGCCCATGAGCCAAAGCTACTGAAACCCTTCCACCCTAGAGCCCGTGCTCTGCAATGAGAGAGGCTACTACAAGGCCATGCACAGTAGTGAAGAGTAGCCCCCAACTCTGCAAAACGAGACAAAGCCTGTGCACAGCAAGGGAGACCCAGGGCAGCCAATAAATAAATAAAAATTTAAAAATTAGGTTAGAGAGATATTATGTTTAAAATGCACAGCACGCTTATGTCTAGAATGGTGTATAATAAAAGCTAATGAGAATTATCTTTGGGGGAAAAAAACAGTTTATGTAAATTAGTACATCGGCCATTATTGTTAGGTGATTGAATCTAATAAAACAAATATTCATCTTGATTTCTAAGGGTGGTGTTGCAAACATGAAGAGATTCTGATTACTTCTCTGTAACAATTTAAGAAGACTTCTTGCCTAAATATTCATGCTTAGAATATTTAAACCTTTATAGTTGTCTTTTGTTTAAAGTAAATCTTTTCTTTTTTAAAAAACATATACGCTACCATGAAATTCCACTCACCATAAAAAACTAAGAAAACATTCCAGCAATATTGCTTTCTATTAGCAAAATACTGTCTGTGCCCCCCTTCTTTGGAATAATTTTGATAACTATGATTCTAGTCCATGTTTCTAAGAAGAAATACATGATTCTGAGAAGAAAACAATGTATCCAGAGCATTTAAAATAATCTTTGGAGAGATGGCTCATGAAAATACAAAAATGGAAATATACACTTGTGAAATAAAACCAGAAACTATGAGATGCAAAAAAAAAAAGGCACGGAAAGCTTAAGTAGTTATTTAATGATAACATGATGAGCTTAGTTTGCTTCATGAGCCTGATTTTAAATCTCATTTTAAGACCATAATAATTTGATGAAGCTCATGGCTTGCTTTCTATAACTTATTTTTAAATATTTGTACTACCATTAGACATTTACTTGCTAATTCTAATAAACAATTGCTAAGATAGGATCTTTTTAGTCATCATCTCTCACATTAGAGACAAAAATTGTAAGTAGAATTTGCTTGTGGGCAAATAGAAAACCTTTCCAACAAAGACACAGATTTTGAATCCACAATATGCATTTGTGGAACTTCCAGCTAATCTAGCTTGATATTAGAAAACCTAGACAAATGAATTGTTAATATCATTCATAGATAATACTTCTCCAATATTGTTTACCTAGGTCTTAAAAATAAGTAGATAATAAGCAAAAAGAAATGAACGCTGACATTGGTTGCAAGTTTCTAAAAGCGGTTTTGGGGTTGCTTTTTAAATTGATATGACACATCTGGTTACCAGGAGAAGACAGCTGTTGTGAACTTTGAAGGTGTGAACTCCTGGCTGAGGGAGGGGAGCCTGACCTCTTCCCAGACCTGCAGCTCTGCTAACAGGCACGTCCCAAACTGGTCAAGAGGCAACTATAACTTTGCTCAGACTTGATAAAAACTGCAAATGCTTTTGGCGGAGATTCTATTTTCCTGGAAGATTTGCAGACTGTTCATCTACCTCTGCCCCAGGAACTATCATTGTTGTTTCAGAGGAGCATTTGGACTTGAGCAGTAGGAACACGCTGACCTGTCACATGCTAACTGCAAGACAGAAGAATGAATAATTCAACACACAGAGAAAAGTCAGGAATGAACGAGAGAGTGAGTAGGTGAATGATACGAAAAAAATCTATGCTATCTTTTAAAATAACTGGAAAATTTTAATTATGGGCAGAATTTAGGTGATACTAAGCAATTCTTCATTTTGCTAGGTATGAAAATTACATTGTTGTGACATGTGAAGGTGGCTATTGCTTGCAGAGCAGAGATGCATATGGGGGCACATATTAAAATAATATGACACCTTTAGATTACATTTTAAAAGGCATACACAAAACAAATGTTCAATTACTGATAACTATTTTACATTTGTTATATGGGGGATTGCTGCATTGTTTAAATCCCAGGTCTACATCTTTCTAACTGTAAGACCTTGTCTTTCAAATCATCACCTTATCTACACTAACTTTTCTAGATTGAAAAAAATGGCTGCAATATAAATATGCCCCCTTAGAAAAGGAATGGCTGGATGACAGTTTCTTCAATGGAAGTGAGTGAAAGGCACTCAGGCGTGTCTGACTCTTTCGACCCCATGAACCATCTATGGAATTCTCTAGGCCAGAATAATGCAGTGGTTGGCTTTTCCCTATTCCAAGGCATCTTCCCAACCGAGGGATCAAACCCAGGGCTCCCACACTGCAGGCGTATTCTTTACCAGCTGACCCACAAGGGAAGCCCGAGAATACTGGAGTGGGCAGCCTATCCCTTCTCCAGGGGATCTTCCCAACCCAGGAATTGAACCAGGGTCTCCTGCATTGCAGGCAGATTCTTTACCAACTGAGCTATCAGGGAAGCCCCTATCTGAATGGAAGAGATTTGGCAAAAATCAGTGATCTTCATATTGTTGCTATTTGGACGAGCCTTAGTAATGAAACTGTCTACAAACCCCTGTGTCCTTGTCTTTTGAAGGAACAGGCTGACTGAAGAGTTAATGATTATGGACTTCTCTGGTGGGAAGAGGATAGGGATCTGCCTGTCAGTGCAGGGGATGAGGGTTAGATCCCTGGTCTGGAAAGATTCTACATGCCTTGGAAAACTAAGCCCACAGACCACAACTACTGAGCCCACATGCCACAATTACTGAAGCCCGTGCACCCTAGAACCTGTGCTCCACAAGAGAAACCACAGCAGTGAGAAATCCAGACACTGCAACTATAGAGAGGAGCCTTTGCTCACCACAACTAGAGAAAAATCTGCACAGCAAGAAAGACCAGTACAGCCAAAAATAAATAAATGAAACATTTATAAATAATATATATTTATATATAAATTAAATAAATAAATAAATGGAAAAAAAAAAACCCTCCTTTTTTAAAGGAGTTAATGATTAAGAGATGTGAAAATGTAGAAACAAAGGACAGTTATTGGACTGGAGAACTGGTAACAATTTAGACTATAAATCTGCCACACAGAACCCCCAAACTCCCCGTTTCTTATAAGAAATAGATAATGGTTTCAAGTTATTTTTACAGAAAGCAGATCCCCATCAGCTGAAAACTGATGACCACAAGCACATAGATCCTGGACTAGTTGAAACCAGAGGGTTGATGATGCTTGAAACTTCATCTTAATGCCAACCAGTCCGATACTGTGCATGATCTGATCATGCATCCTGCAGCTGCCTCCCTCACCATCACTAAAACCCCTTCCCTAAAGCTATCGGCAGTTCAGGAGTTTTGATCATAAGCTGCCTGATTCCTTGTTGGTACCTGCAATAAACTCTGAACTTTCTACTGGTGTTAGTAGATTGGCTTTTCTGTGCATGGGTAAGTGAACCCAAGTTTGGTTCAATAAAGATAACACTAAATAATCACTAAGTTTACTTGTTTTTTCCTAAGGTGTGTTCTTAAAGTACGGTGATAGCATCATGTCAGTTACAAAGAGGTAAGTAATTCTTTCTCCTTTTTTGCTAAGGACTTAGGATATACAATATATCTAATTTATCTAAAAATTTTATGATATGATCTCGGTGGTTTTGCACTGAATATTCTGGCAAAACATTAAAATCTAGATAACCATATACCTCCAAGCACAGATAGTTCCTCTCTATAAGGTTAGGGCTGAGGTGGACTGTCAGATATTCAGTCTTTGATTGTTCTGAACTGTTTTCTTAGTTAGATGAAACAGTACAATATTCAAATTCATAAGTAGGTGTTTCTTACTCATATTTCTATTTTAATTTTCTCAAGATTATACCACACTTAATGGGTTTTGGTTACATACAATTGTTATTTTGGGTGTCATGAGCTATTATTAAATATACAATTTACAGTCACACAAAAATATTTCCCAGTTTCCAAAATCAGACACAGTTAGGTGTATAGTTCTCTCAATCACTTATTAGGAAATGATTAACAGACTTTGGAAAAGTCATATGATGACTCTGGATTTTTATCTATAATTTATTATAAGAATAGTAAATCTGTGCTTGTTAAGTCCCTTCAGTCATGTCTGACTCTTTGCAATGAACAGTAGCCAGTCAGACTTCTCTGTCCATGGGTTTCTCCAGACAAGAATACTGGAGCGGGTTCCATGCCTTGCTACAGGGGATCTTCCCAACTCATGGATCAAATTCACATCTCTATGTCTCTTGCATTGGCAGGTGGGTTCTTTACCACTACTGCCAGCTGGAAAGCCCTATAATAATAGTACTGAATTCATAAAGGTGTAGAGGAGATAATAAACTTGTGCAGCATCTGGAAAACAGTACGCCCTCAATCAATGATGACAATTATTATTATTGCTATTATGTGGAACAGAAAGAAAATTAAGTGAAAAATGATTCACATGTTAGTTAATCTTTAGGATAATCCAAAATTGGAGGTAAAGATTCTGAATCTATTACTAGAACAGCCTCTTTTACTTCAACTGCCTATACGGCACTCAGGATTCTGTACAAACCAGGTCTATGTCTAAAGCATAAGCTGCTTTAACTCACCTATGTGCAACTAGAACTGGAGTTTTAATGTTCTAATAGGACATTAAAGATAACATAATCCCATCTCTTCCCTTTCAATTCTATTATCCCAAAGAAGTAAATTCCCTTTCTGAGCCTCTGGTATTTCATAGAAAATAGAGTGTTAAAATAACTTGCAATAAGAGTAGAAACAAATGAAATATAGAAAAAAGAGAAAAGAAAATATTGGTTAAACTAAGAGCTGGTGTTTTGAAAAAGATAAAAAAAATTAATAAAAATGTAGCCAGATTCATCGAGAAAAAAAGAGGACCTAATAAAGAAAATAAAAAATTAAAAAACAAGTTACAAATGATATCACTGAAATACAATCATAGGGGAATATTATGAACAGTTATATGCCAGTAAATTGGACAACCTAGAAGAAATATATAAAATCCTAAGACTTTTAAGACTAAATCAGAAACAAAGAAAGAGTCTAAACAGACCAATTGCTAGTACTGAAATTAAATCAGTAATCAAAGAAATTCCAAACAAACAAAAAATATGGCTTCACAGGGGAATTCTACCAAACATTTAAAGATGAGTTAAAACCTATCTTTCTCAAATTATTCCAAAAAATTGAAGAGGAAGAAACTCTTTCAAACATATACACAGAGACTGGTATTACCCTGAAACTCAAACCAGGAAAATATACTACAAAAAAATAAAATTACAGACAATGTCCCTATATACATAGATGAAAAATCTTCAACAAAATGCTATTAAACAAAATTCAACCATATACCAAAAGGATGATACATCATGATCAATTAGAATTTATTCCAGGGATGCAAGAATGGATCAATATTCACAAACCAATCAATGAACTACACCATATTAACACAACAAATAATACAAATCACATGTTTATCTCCATAGATATAGAAAAGCATTTGACAAAATTCAAAAATCTCTTCATAATAAAAACTCTCAATAAAGTTGGTACAAAGGAAATATATCCAAAAATAATCAAAGTAATTAATGACAAACTCACACGTAATATACTCAATGATGAAAAGATCAAAGCTTTTCATCTAAGATCAGGAAGAAGACAAAGATGTGTACTTTCACCACTTCTATTTAACAAAGTATTGGAAGCCCTAGCCACAGCAATCAGATAAGAAAAAGAAATGAAAAGCACTGAATGTGAAAAGGAAAGAAAAACAACTTAGTATTTGCTGATGATATGGTACTATATATAGAAAACCCAAAGACTCCACTGCAAAACACTTAGAACTAAGAAATGAATTGAGTAAAGTTGCAGTGTATAAAATCAGTATTCAGAAATTTATTGTATTTCTGTAATAATAATGGAATAGCAGAAAGAGAAACCAAGAAAACAACTTCATTTGCAGTCAATCAAAAAGAATAAAATATGTAGGAATACCTTCTTTTACTTCCCATCTGGCAATAGTGGTAAAGAGTCTGTCTGCCAACGCAGGAAACAAAAAGATGTGGGCTCAATCCCTGCATTGGAAAGACCCCTTGGAGGAGGACATGGCAACCCACTACAGTATTCTTGCCTGGAGAAACTCATCTACTATTCTGGACAAGAATCTCTTAGAAGACATGGAGTAGCTCTCATAGTCAACAAAAGTGTCAAAAATACAGAAATTAGGGTGCAATCTCAAAAATGACAGAATGGTCTCAGTTTTCTTCCAAGGCAAACCATTCAACATCACAGTAATCCAAGTCTATGCCCCAACCACTAATGTTGAAGAAGCTGAAGGCAAATGGTTCTATGAATACCTACAAGACCTTCTAGAACTAACACAAAAAACAGATGTCCTTTTCATCATAGGGGACTGGAATGGAAAAGTAGGAAGTCAAGACATACTGGAGTAACAGGAAAGTTTGGTCTTGGAATACAAAATGAAGCAGGGCAAAGGCTAACAGACTTTTTGCCAAGAGAACGCACTGGTATAGCGAACATCCTTTTCCAACAACACAAGAGCCAACTCAACACATTGCCATCACTAGATGGCCAATAAGGAAATCAGATTAATTAACTTTGCAGCCAAAGATGGAGAGCTCTATACAGTCAGCAAAAACAAGACCGGGAGCTGACTGTGGCTCAGATCATGATCTCCTTATTGCAAATTTCAGACTTAAATTGATAAAACTAGGGAAAACCACTAGCCTTTCAGATATGGCCTAAATCAAATTCTTTATGATTACACAGTGGAAGTGACAAATAGATTCAAGGGATTAGATTTGACAGACAGAGTGCTTGAAGAACTATGGACAGAGGTTTGTAACATTGTACAGGAGGTGGTACAGGAGACCAAAACCATCCTAAAGAAAAAGAAATGTAACAAGGGAAAATAGTTGTCTGAGGAAGCCCTACCAATAGCTGAGAAAAGCAGAGAGGTGAAAGGTGAAGGAGAAAGGGAAAGATATACTCAACTGAATACATATACTAGCGTTTCAAAAAATAGCAAGGAAAGATAATAAAGCCTTCTTAAGTGAACAATGCACAGAAAGACTAGAGATCTCTTCAAGAAAATTAGAGATACCAATGGAACATTTCATGCAAAGATAGCACAATAAAGAACAGAAATAGCAGAACCTAACAGAAACATAAGAGATTAAGAAGAGGTGGAAATAAAATGCAGCAGAAGAACTGTACAAAATAAGTCTTTATGACCCAGATAACCATGACGGCATGATCACTCACCTAGAGCCAGACCTCCTGGAGTATGAAGTCAAGTGGGACTTAGGAAGCATCACTACAAACAAAGCTAGTGGAGGTGATGGAATTCCAGCTGAGTTATTTCATATCCTAAAAGATGATGCTGTGAAAGTGCTGCACTCAATATGGCAGCAAATTTGGAAAACTCAGCAGTGGACACAGGACTGGGAAAGGTTAGTTTTCATTCCAGTCTCAAAGAAGGGCAATGTCAAAGAATGTTCAGACTATAGTACATTTCACACATTAGCAAGGTAATGCTCAAAATCCTTTATGCTAGGCTTCAAGAGTACATGAACCAAGAGCTTCCAGATATACAAGCTAGACTTAGAAAAGACAGAGGAATCAGAGATCAAATTGCCAACATCTGGCAGATTATAGAAAAAGCAAGAGAATTCCAGGAAAACATCTACTTCTGCTTTATTGACTACTCTAAAGCCTTCGACTGTGTGGATCACAACAAACTGTGGAAAATTCTTAAAGAGATGGGAATACCAGACCACTTTACCTGTCTCCTGTGAAACCTGTATGTAGGACAAGAAGCAACAATTAGAACCTTACATGGAACAACTGACTGGTTCAAAATTTGGAGAGGGGTAGGGCAAGACTATATATTGTCATGCTGCTTATATAACTTATATGCGGAGTCCATGATGTGAAATGCCAGGCTGGATGAATTAGAAGCAGTAATCAAGATTGCCAAGAGAAATATCAATGATTTCAGATAAGCAGATGAGACCACTCTAATGGCAGACAGTGCAGAACTAAAGTGCTTTTTGATGAAGGTGGAAGAGGAGAGTGAAAAAACTGGCTTAAAGCTTGACATTCAAAAAACGAACATCATGGCATCCAGTTCCATCACTTCATGGCAAATGGAAGGGGAACAATTAGAAGCAGTGACACATTTTATTTTCTTGGGCTCCAAAATCACTGCAGATGGTGACTGTAGCCATGAAATTAAAAGACGGTTGCTCCTTGAAAGGAAAGCTAGACAAACCTCAAGAAAAAGTAAAAGTAAAGTGAAGTCGCTCAGTCGTGTCCGACTCTTTGCAACTACATGAACCGTAGCCCAACAGGCTCCTCCATCCATGGAATTTTCTAGGCAAGAGTACTGGAGTGGGTTGCCATTTCCTTTTCCAGACAAACCTAGACGGTGTATTAAAAAGCAGAGGTAGCTCTTTGACGACAAAGGTTCATATACAAAGCTATAGTTTTTCTGGTAGTCATGTATGGATGTGAGATTTGGACCATAAAGAAGGCTGAGCACTGAAGAATTGATGCTTTTGAATTGTGGTGCTGGAGAAGTCTATTGAGAGTCCCTTGGACAGCAAGGAGATCAAAGGATTCAATCCTAAAAGATACCAGTCTTGAATATTCATTGGAAAGACTGATGCTGAAGCTGAAGCTCCAATATTTTGGCCACCTGATGTGAAGAGCCAACTCTTGGAAAAGACTTTGATGCTGGGAAAATTTGAGGGCAGGAGGAGAAGGGGGTGACAGAGGATGAGATGGTTATAGCATCACTGACTCAATGGACATGAATTTGAGCAAACTCTAGGAGATATTGAAGGACACAGAGGCCTGGCATGCTGCAGTCCATGATGTTGCAAATAGTTAGACATGACTTAGTGACTGAACAAAAACAGCAACAAAAATATATTTTCTACCCATAGCAATCTACAGATTCAATGGCATTCCTTTCAAAGTACCCAAGACATTTTCTCATAACTCTAATAACAGTTCTAATGTTTGTATGAAATCATAAAAGATCCCAAATAGCCAAATCAATCTTGTGAAAGAAGAACAAAGTTGGTGGTAGCACACTTCCCTGCTTCAAATAATATTACAAAGCTATAGTAATCAAAACAGTATGGTACTGGCAGGAAAACAGATACATAGACCAACTGAGTAGAATAGAGAACCTGGAAATAAACCCATACATGTATGAGTGAATTAATCTATGACAAAGGAGACAAGAATACACAATAGGGAACAGACAGTCTCTTTGATAAGTGGGTATTGGGAAAACTGGACAGCTATATGCAAAGGAATGAAACTAGAACGTTTTCTCATACTACATACAAAAATAAACTGAAAATGGATTAAAGATGTAAATTTAAGACCTGAAACTATACAGTTATGAGAAGAAAAGAAAACAAATGCAATATGCTCTTAGCAATATTTTTTGGATCTATCTCCTGTAGCAAAGGTAACAAAAGCAAAAGTAAGTGAAACTTCAGTACTTTGGCCACCTCACGTGAAGAGTTGACTCATTGGAAAAGACTCTGCTGCTGGGAGGGATTGGGGGTAGGAGGAAAAGGGGACGAGAGCGGATGAGATGGCTGGATGGCATCACGGACTCGATGGAGCTGAGGCTGAGTGAACTCCCGGAGTTGGTGATGGACAAGGAAGCCTGGCGTGCTGTAATTCATGGGGTCGCAGAGTCGGACACGACTGAGTGACTGAACTGAACTGAACTGAACTCAAGACCTAGTCAAACTAAAAATCTTTTGCAAAACAAAGGAAATCATCAACAAAACAAAAGGGCAATCTATTGAATGGAAGAAATATTTGCAAATGGTATGTCCAGTAAGGAATTAACCTTTAAAACATAGAAAGAACTTACATAACTCAATATCAAAAAACAAGCAACCCAGTCAAAAAATGAGCACAGGACTCAAGAATGCATTTTCTAAGGAAGACATACCAATGGCCATCAGACTCATGAAAACATGCCCAACATTACTAATCATCAGGGAAATGCAAAACAAAACCACAATTAGCTGTCACCTCACCCCCGTCAGAACGGCAGTCATCAAAACACACAAGAACTAACAAGTGTTGGTGAGGACGTGTAGGAAGGGGATCCTTTGTGTACTGTTGGTGGAAAGGTAAACTGGTACAGCCACTATGGAGGGTGCATAAAGATTAAAAAAAAAAAAAAAAAAGAACGGATGATACCATATGATGGAGAAATTCCACTTTTGAGTATTTATCTGAAGAAAATTCATAAAAATACATGCACCTCAACGTTCATAGTAGCATTATTTACCATAGCCAAGATATGAATCAACTTGTGTCCAAGACTGTATAATTTTATTGATTCTGATCAATTTCAGCATGCTTAAAAAGGTCATGCTTAGAGGAAATGGCAACCCACTCCAGTGTTCTTGCTTGGAGAATCCCAGGGACGCGGGGAGCCTGATGGGCTGCCGTCTATGGGGTCACACAGAGTCAGACACGATTGAAGTGACTTAGCAGCAGCAGCAGCTGCAGAAAAACTGTAAAAAAGACTGGAGAGGAAGTTAGATGCCTGAAGACCATAAACATGATAGTCACAGAAACTGTTGTCTGTTTAGGTCTCAGAAGGTCATTTGTTGTTTGATTGTTTTTTGTTGCTAGTGGTAAAAAATAGACTCTAAAGGATTCCAGCTCCTTGAAAGGTTTTTCCTTTCGAAGTAACCCAGCTGTCCCCCGCGCCCTGTCCCCCACCCACCGTCCCCATCTTCTTTAGCCCCTGGTGGGGACTGCATTCCTCCACTCAGAGGCCGGAAGGGGACACGCGCGCAGCCGGGACACCTCTGCAGTCCCGCCCGGCCGACCATCTCGCCACGCTCTGGCTGTACCGCGGGCCCCGCAGCGCCCAAAGCGCACCGGCGCGGACACCACGGCGCAGGCTCCTCGGCCGGAGCAGGCGCGTCAGCTCATCGCGGGAACGCGGGGACGGGGACGCGGGGACGGGGACGCGGCCGCTGCCCCCGCGGCCCCCCTCCCGCACCGGCGCGTCCGGCGGAGCGCGCGTCCTCCCGGGGCTGCGGGAGGGGCGCCTCAGGTAAGGAGGCTCCTGGAGAAGGGGTTGGCGCGGGGGTTCAGGGATGCGCACCTCTGCTGCAAGGCCTGGCGGGGGCACCGGGCACTGCGGCGGCGGCGCGGAGGAGGAAGAAGAGGAGGAGGCGAGAGCATCCCTGGTGGTGGCCGCGAGCACATCCCCGCGGGTCAGCGGTGTGGGTGTGCTTGTCTGGAGGGATTCAGGCAGCGGAGGATCAGAGGCGCAGTTGGCGTCCTCTGATCTGCAGGGGTCCCTCAGTCCCTGTAGCCAACCCCTTCGGAAGGTGGAAGGTGGATACAGAGAGACAGGGTGGAATTTCTCCACCCTCAGACCTCCAGGGCCTCTGGGCTCCTGGGCTCCTGGGGCTGAGTGGGCAAAGATGTGGGCACAGTACCTGCGGCCTTGGGCAAAGGTGTCTGCACCAGATGTCCCCCTAGGCTGGGGCGTGGGGGGATGGGTAGGAAGTCCGGTGTTATGAGTTGACTGAGGGCAGCTGTGGGCCTGATAATTCCCCTGTGTTGTGTCTTCAGGAGAAAGACCAGGGAGGAAGCCCTTACTACTTGCTTAGGGACTGTGAAGAATAAATGTTGGAAAATAAGAGATCCTAGGAAGAAGATAGGTGGAAACATGCCACAGGAGAAGCGAAATTATGAGGAGTTGGGAATTAAGTTAATGTTGGGGAACAGGCCGGTCTCTTACTCGGCAGGAAACAAGGAAGGAGAAACAATTTATGGTTTGGAAATGAAGGATGCGGAAAGGATTTAAATATTACAGTGTTTAGAAGATGCTTAAAGTTTTTATTGTTGTTGTTGCATCAGATAGGCAAAAATGTAATTCTCTTGGAGCATGAAAAATGTTATTAAAATATGGCTAAGAAGATTATTTGGAGGAATCCGACTATAGTTGCTAATTTATTTCTTGCAGTGTTGCCTAGAATTTCTAGAGTCAGAAATCATCTATTGATTGCTAAATGTTAGTACCATCTGAGTAGAAAAGGAGAACGCTAACTTAAAATATTATGCACCTTCCTTTTTTGGGTAAAAGGTAACTTGCAAATTTAATGTATATAAAAAAAAAGACCATGGATTTAGAGGGTGAAACTTTGATACTATTTTTTTCTTTTATTTCTGTCAGTCCTTTAATAATTAGAATTAACTTTTTCCTTGAGAATAGTTTATATTGTCTTTGAAAAAATATACATACAAAAGTCAAAGAACAAGAAATTTAAAAAATAAAACATAAATTTAAATGTACTAGCACAGTCTTAACACCTTGTAAATATCTTTCCAGTTATCTTTCTAAGCATGTATTGATAGATTCTGTAATTTAGTATCAATTTATAATTTTATGAAACTATATAGTAGAAAATTTTACATACTTACTTTTTACTCCTCATGGGGGTCTTATTTTCTATGAAGCAATTTTTAAACTAACTTTTACTATGAAAACATCACAGAGCATCAACAAATATAAAGTGCAATTACAGAGATGTAATTTACAGAGTTTTTCTTTCAAGGAAGAGAAAGAAGAATAGAAAATTTTACCAAGTATAATATATTTAGTAAGCTTAAAATATGACAAAGCCTTCATGTTTGTGCATGTATGGAAGACAGATGTTTGCCAGTAGCTGAGAATATGATGTACAAGCGCCCTGTCCATGGTAGTAACAGTCATGATCTTTAAAGAGTCATGTAATTGTCATTTGTCTCATGAATGTAAATGTCTTCTTGTTCTTTCTTGTAGATCCATCTTCTGAAATTTAAATTTTCAAGATGAAGTTTTTATTGGCAGTGGCCTTTTTTATTTTAATTTCCTTGTGTATTGAAGAAGCCTACTCAAAAGAAAAGTCTTCAAAGAAAGGGAAGGGAAAAAGAAGCAGTACCTATGTCCATCGTATGTCCTTCATGTCTTATATTCTTATACAGAGAGATGTTATTGCATTTTTATCAAAGTAAAGTGGTTTCCTGAAACACATGTCATCAGGACTATTCCATTCAGAATATGTTCCCATTTGTTTCATAGGTAGAAAGTGACAGAGTGAAGAAGGCTTTAGTATATGAAAGCTAGTTCTCAGCTTTCAGATGAAAATAGTAGAGTTTTATCAAGTTTTGTTCATGCCTTGGACTTTTATAATTTTATACATCTTTTCTAAAAGTAGGAAAAAAAGTTATTCTTTCTTACCGTGAATTCTTTGGATACTGAGATTATATGTTTTGAGCAAGTACCAGTTCAAAAAGTTGACTCTTTAAAAACTACTCCTAAAAATGAATATTCATTAAAAAATCTGATAGCTAGAACTATAATTTTAAGGTCTATTTAATTCATATTAATGCATGGCAGGAGAAAATTCACATGGTAGATCAGTTTTCCATTTCAGTGTATTTTTTTTTTTTTGGTAAAAGATTTATATTAGGAAATTAGGATATTTCTCAGAAAATGTCATTAATTTTGAAGTTACTTATAAAAAAGAATCTAAGTCCAATTCCCACTCCCTCCCCACTCAGAAAAAAACCAGCAAGGTTTTGTGGTTTGGACTCCAGTTAATATTACTGGTGAATAATAGTATATCAATAAATAACCTTCACAAAATATGTGCTTTTAGGTAGTAATCTTACAATGTATGCAGTTATCTGGAATAAAAATTAATTTTCTGATACTGATTATTTTTACATTAAGATTTCTTAAGTGCCATATTGATCTGGGCTAACATTATTCCAGCATCATCATTATTTAAATATAGACTATATAGTTTCATAAATGTTCCATAAAATTTTTTAGGGTACATTTTAGTAAGTGTATTTTTTAAAGAAAAGATATTAGAGTTTGTATTCAGGGTGGATGTTTGTATGAATATGTGAGACAGAAGTTCTGGGGCTGGTATGGTGACCCACATAAAGCCTTATTGTGCCTAAATCTCCTTGTTAAGCAGTACCTCCTGGTTTACAACTATAACAGTTCTACTTATTCCAGTTTACAGTCTGATGTCAGGCCGGGTTCTGGGTGTGACAGGATGGCCCCAAATGCCTGGCTGAGTGTGACCTCCGGCCTCTGTCACTCATCTTCACTGATACAGTTTTTGTGCAACAGCCAGGAGATGAGCATTTTAGGGAACTGGAAATGGTCAGGCCTTACTCTTCCTAAGCAAAAGGACACATTGTCTTGTTTTGCATCTTGTTTATATTAACCTTTTATTTGATAAATCATAGCATATTGACATGAATTGTTGTATTTGTCTTATAGTCCTGGTGATTCGGTTTATCAGTCAAGCCATATGTGATCCCTGAGGAAGCTGATAGGAATCCTGTCTCCCCACCCTTCTCCCACCCAGTCCCCCCATCAAATGTCATGATCTGAATGTGGCAACTGCAAGCCTTATGACTGTCATGTATCTTATAAGAGTCTTTTAGAGGGCATCCTAATAGCATAGCTGGTAAAGAATCTGCCTGCTGAAGACTCTGTTCGATTGCTGGGTTGGGATGATCCCCTGGAGAAGGGAATGGCTACCCACTCCAGTACTCTGGCCTGGAGAATTCCATGGACAGAGGAGCCTGGTAGGCTGCAGTCCATGGGGTCGCAAAGAGTCGGACAAAACTGAACGACTTACAAACTTACCCTTCCCAGAATTATTCTATTGCCTAGGGCTTCCCTGTTGGCTCAGATGGTAAAGAATTTGTCTGCAGTGCAGGAGACCCAGGTTCAATCTCTGGGTTGGGAAGATCTCCTGGAAAAGGGAATGGCTACCCACTCCAGTATTCTTCCTAGAGAATTCCATGGACATGACAGCCTGGTGGGCTACAGTCCCTGGGGTTGCAAAGAGTTGGACAAGACTGAATGACTGAACACACACACATGAACTGACTTGTATATGCTTAGGGTGTCTACAGTTAAGACAGATTTTTAAAGTTAAATCTGATAGATAAAGAATGAAACTCTGAAGGTTCTCTTTGGCACATATTGGTAATCTCTAAGTGGAAGGCCCAATATATACCTGGTAAGCCCATATCACAGTATTTTTATTTTATTTTATTGTTTTTTATAATTTTATAAATCTTTTTTTTTCTTTTTTTATTTTTTTTTGTATGTTGAGAAATCTATCTCAACCACAGTCATCAAATTTTGATTATATTACTTACTTTTGTGTTATAATAATGAGATTAAATAAGACTTTATGAACAGCAGGCATAGCTATGCTGCCCCAAATCCAACTTATTAAAAAGTAGATGTACTTTGGAGAGTTAGATTGGTATAGTTTTTCTTTGAGCATTTTATAAAGAATTTTGATTTTAAGTGATCACTAAACCTCTGAAGGGAGAAGTCAATGGCACCCCACCCCAGTACTCTTGCCTGGAAAATCCCATGGATGGAGGAGCCTGGTAGGCTGCAGTCCATGGGGTCGCTCAGAGTCGAACACGACTGAGCGACATCACTTTGACTTTTCACTTTAATGCATTGGAGAAGGAAATGGCAACCCACTCCAGTGTTCTTGCCTGGAGAATCCCAGGGACGGGGGGAGCCTGGTGGGCTGCCATCTATGGGGTCGCACAGAGTCGGACACGACTGAAGCGACTTAGCAGCAGCAAACTTCTGAAGACTAAGGTTTTTTTCTGGCTATTATTTGATCCACTATATTAAATGTCTTTGAACATCCAGATTTGTAATCTCAGTTATAATAATGGGCTGAGAAAGAATATGCAAGTTATTTGTATCTCATATGGTTCAGTTTGCCCATCTTGTGTAAGTTGATTAAACATTAGTCACCTTGAATAAGAGGAGTATTTGAGATCACAAAACCAAGAAGTTAGGTGGACTACCGTATTCTCTTCAATATGGTGAAATTTTCCCAGTGATATTTTCATTTATTTAAACTTTTTTTGGAGTAGAGTAATGGAGTTGGATGTTATATACGCAGTTTGATGTGTTGTGTTCGTGTAGCAAACATGAGAAAAACTTCCCATTTTACTCTTTTAACTTTTCCCTCCAAAGACTAGAAATAAGGGGGGAAATGTTTTTAAATGTAGAAAAAATAAGGAACTTAGGACCCTTTATATTCTAGGTCAATGTGAAGCTTGAATCTTATGATAAACTTTTCCTGGCTTTTTATTATTTTTAAACTACATTGTTTTAAGAAGCTTGACAATCATAAATTTATGCCATTATTCATTTTTTGTGGTGTGTAATGAAAGCAGCAGTACCAGGTTGACAAACTACCTGATAAATTTGAGTTAAAAAATTTCAGAAATTTAGTCTCTATTAATAAATATAAAATAAACTTAAAATTAGAAAATATATTTTAGATTAAGTCCTTGGACACTGTTTAGCTTTCTCTTTTACAGGTTGAATTTTACATTGATCTTAATCTTTGGTCTTTTTATTTCCTATATATTCTGCATTAGTGGTTGTGTCCAAATCTCTGACTGTAACTCCATCCATTTTAGCTCAGACCTCTCTTAGCTCAAGCCATACTCATACATCCAACTTTTCTATTAGTACCTAGTTATCCTGTCTTGATCTTAAAACTCAATTTAAAGTGATAAAAACCAAGTATTGAAACCCTCTCCACCCTTTCCCAAAGTGGTGTTTCCATTTGCATTCTTTTCCATCCCAGCTCAGATCCTTAGGCTTACCTGGGACCCTCTCTCTACCAAGGTCAGAGTCTGTACGATGTTAGGAGCGAGTCAATCACTCCCATCCCTATCATGACCCTGCTTTATCTCCTCCTCTCACCTGTTTTGCCTGTATTAGTCTCCTTTCACTTTATTAGTCTCCTTGCTTCTTGTCCTTCATCAATTCCTACCCCACATCAACCCTAGAGTGTATTTTCTTCAATCTACTCAAGTCATTCCAATGCTTAGAGCCCTTTTAGGGATCCCATAGCCTTCTGGAAAAGGTTCTCATTTCTTGGCACAGAACTCCTACTGAACTGGCCTCTGACTCCCGCAGCTCTATCTCCCCTTCCAGCCCACACGCTTACTCAAGTCTCATACACACTTGATGTTACAGACCTCTGAAATGTTCTTCCATTTTACCAAAATGCCAGACGTTTCCTTCTTTCATTAACTTCTGGCTCAGTGCTCTTATTCAAGTCCACAGCTGCAAATACTGTTTTCACTGTTGACTTCTACATCTGTATGTCCAGCCCAGATTTGTCTAGAGAGCACCACACCCACACATCCAACATTTCAATCTGACCATTCTGTGAGGACCTCAAACTCAATTCAGCACAAACCTTGCTGTTTGCTCTAGGAGATCTTTCCTAAGCCTAAAAATCTGATTTTTATAATCACACTCTATTCCTTTGTGGTTCCCTAATTGCCTGTCCCTATTATAAGGCTATCTGATGATATTACCTGTAATTGTCTGCTTTGCCCACTAGACTGTAAGCTCCTTGAGGGCAGCATCTTACTCATTTAGTAACCAGAGATCAATGTAATGCCAGGTACAAAATGTACGTGGATCAAACATTTGTTTAAAAAATGAATACAGACATCAGATCTTTGAATGACTTATGTCATTGTATCTAGATTTTGTTATAGTGCTGGAAAATGTATAGATCTCTGTGATAGTATTTAGATGTACAGTCTGGGTATAGGGAAAATTAGTTAACAACTAGGTAACTAGTACAGCATTTCAACCTGCATGATGTTTCCTGATGAAAGTTTGGCCTCGTCATGTTAAACATCTTTACCAATGGCTAAAATAAGACTGTACAAGGGAAACACTCAAATGAAATAGACGGTGGATATGTGAGCTAGAATTAGGATCTAATATGGCCTTGAATGAGCTTCCCTGGTAGCTCAGGGATTAAAGCATCTGCCTGCAATGCAGGAGACCTGGGTTTGATCCCTGGGTCGGGAAGATCCCCTGGAGATGGAAATGGCAACCCACTCTAGTATTCTTGCCTGGAGAATCCCATGAAGGGAGGAGCCTGGTGGGCTACAGTCCACAGGGTCACAAAGAGTCAGATACGACTGAGCAACTTAACTTCCACTTTCACTTTTCATGGTCTTGAAGGGCCAAAGTGAGGGAGGGGCTGAATCTAACAAAATTGAAGTATACACTGCACTCTGTTTCAGAAAACATGTGTCCAAATATATAGAATGGGGAAAGCATAGTTTGGCAGAGAGCAAATGGAAAAAATGTTAGATGCTATTAATATTGTTTAAAAAAAAAAAAAGTGAAAGTCACTCTGTTGTGTCTGACTCTTTGCAATCCCATGGACTGCAAGGCTCCTGTCTGTGTAATTCTAAGGCCAAAATACTGGAGTGGATAGCTATTCCCTTCTCCAGGGAATCTTCCTGACTCTGGAATTAAACCAGGATCTCCTGCATTGCAGGCGAATTCTTTCCTACCTGAACTACCCTATTTATAATATATTAATATTGTAACCAGTATGTTAACATTGTAACCATGATACAGATGAAGCATTATGTAACATAATATAGTATAATAGAGTAGAATAGTATATTAGAATATACATGATACAGATGAGTAACTATATATTTTGTCTTTCCATATCTTTCTCAGCTATATATAACTATATTTAGTTACTTAAGAAAGAAATTAGTGTTAATATTTTACTAATTCTGTGTTAACCATATTACTTCACTTAAAATAATTCAGTTATTTATAGTAAGCTTTACAGAGATTTCTGTACTGTGCTAGTCAGTACTTTCAGGGGAGAGAAATAAGAATAGTTGAAGTAATTACCATAATGTCATATTTGGAAGAGCTAAAAGAACTGAGGTATTTGACAGTTGTCTTCAATTTTTTGAAAAATTTTGATTTAGATGAGAAAGTTTTTGCTGCTTGGCACCAGTAGTTAAAACAAGGACTAATGAATAGAAGACACGAGGAGGGATAATTTTGGCTCCAAATTAGGAAGAATTTTCTAATAGCAGTCTGCCAGATATAATTGCCTAGGCAGGGAGATAGTAGAGTTCCCAGTGACTCCAAGCACTCAGCCATGGGGGATAATTGCTTGGCAGCATATTTTATAGAAAGTTTGAGCATTGAATGGGTGGTTAGGCCAGATGGCAGTATTTATGGACATTTCGGTTTGTGAGATTCTAAAGATTCTTTGATTCAAATATATTGTATGTGATGATAGCCTTAAGACTATCCAATAGTAGAATGATACAGAATCATCTTTTAAAAATTTTATCTCCATCCAGACTTAAATAGATCAGCTGCTATTTTTGGTGCATTGTCTTGGAAAGCTCTATCATATAAAATAAATTTATCTTGGTCTAATAATAAGAATTTAACAACTTTCAGTGGTAGCATTTCTTCTTGAAATTTCATGAGTAATCAGATTTTTTTTTAGTATCTTTTAAAACCACACCATCTTTTTTTCTGGAATAAGCATGTTAAGCTACTATTAATTTCAAGAAATAGTGATTGACAAATGACAAATTTAAATTATCTAATGAATGCCTGCCATAATTGATAAGAAGGAGGTGTAGATTTATAGATTTGTATTTATATCTCTATTGTACATGAAACCAGAACTTTCTAAAATATACTTTCAGAATTCTTGATTGAATAAGCAAAAGCAAAACAAAATAGAACTATCACAACCAAAACCAAAACATGATTTATCATGTTTATTTGTGCTCATGTCAGACATAATAACACTTTTTAATACTGAATTTGGCCAGATCATAACCTCTTGGTACATACTACCTTTTTTGGCGTCACTGAGTTAGGGAACCTTCTACTGTTAATGAAGGACTGTTGGAATTTCACCTACTCGCTCACTATAGGTGTAACTAATATGCTTGCAAGCTACATTTGAAATCTCCTTTCTCAGGATTCCCTGATAGCTCAGTTGATAAAAAGTCTGTCTGCAATGCAGGAGACCCTGGTTTGATTCCTGGGTCTGGAAGATCTGCTGGAGAAGGGATAGGCTACCCACTCCAGTTTTGTTGGGTTTCCCTTGTGTCTCAGCTGGTAAAGAATCCTCCTGCTGTGCAGGAGACCTGGGTTCGATCCCTGAGTTGGGAAGATCCCCTGGAGAAGGGAAAGGCTACCCACTCCAGTATTCTGGCCTGGAAAATTCCATGGACTGTATGGTCTATGGGACCACAAAGAGTCTGACACGACTGAGAGACTTTCACTTCTCCCATTTTGGGCCCATATTTCTATCTTAGGTGTGAAGAAGCCTAAGAAGCCCTTACTTGATACTTGATGAGGGCTGCTATTATTTCTGAGTGTGTAGTCATGTTTGCATGTATTTATTTTATCTTCTTAATGATCTTTCTTCAAACTGTTGGTGCATGCATGCTCAGTCATCTCCTACTCTTTGCAAATCTATGGACTGTAGCCCACTAGGCTCCTCTGTCCATGGGATTCTCCAGGCAAGAATACTGGAGTGGGGTACCATTTCCTCCTCCAGGGCATCTTCCTCACCTAGGGATTGAACCCATATCTCCTATGTCTCCTGCATTAGCAGGCAGATTATTTACCACTGAGCCACCTGGGAAACCCTCAAACTGTTGGCACTCTACCTTTAAAGTCATGGCATAAAGATTTATGGTTCTCTCTGTGTGTAATGGGAAACAATATGACTTTTTTTTACTAGTTTGTTCACAATCTGAGAAAGTTGTGTGTGTATAAATGTGTTCGAGAATTTTTTGTCTCCTTGGGAGAGCTGTCATACCGTTTAATGATAGCATCTGTATACATCAGTTTTGTGTAGTAAGGAGGGTTGGGTTACTGTGAATAATTAAAGCCATTGTGTGTTTCCTAAATAATGTTAGCCATTTTCTTCCTATTCTGATTTTCTTGCCTACTATGCATTAATTAATAGTAATTAATAATAATCCATTCTATTAATATAATGGGTTGATTTTTGTTTAGTTCCGTTTTCTAACTACCTAATGGGGATGTTCAAGATAAATACTTCGGCAATAAAGATGAAACGCTAATTTATAAAGAGTATTGAGAGCCTGTACAATGGATGCAATTGAAAATTGCCTATATTATTATCACTGTAACAAAGTAGAACAAATTTTTCATCAATGGGCAGTTACGTATTTTCTTACTAGCTATTGAACAGATCTAATTTAATGGCATGCTATTATTTTGCAGTCAGTTGAATTAATGATCTTCCTTTTACAAATAATTCCCTAGGTTTTAAAATAAGCTTCTTCATTATTTTAGTTATTTGGGCATGAAACTTAAATGGAACCTGTTTTCTCTTAAAGTGATTTTCTATATCTGTCCTATTCATTGCATCTGTGCTTACCATTATGTTCAACATATCTGCTACAATAGCTTCATACTTATTTACTATATTTTTTCTCTGCTCATTATTATTTGCCTTATATATTGTTTCCATTTTCATCTTGTTAATCTTATGTTCCATACCCACAATGTTGTCTTATTCCTTCATGGATCCAGGGCAGACTCTTCATTATGACTTTGAAAGGCCTCTCTGATTTACATGCAGAACTTTGTATAAAACTACTTTCTTATTTCAGAAAGGCCAGTCTGTAGTTATGCCAGTCTGCCACTTATGCTTAGACAGGCTTTTGGTTAGGATGACAACTTCCTGCTTAATCTATGTAGCCCTTCCAGGCACATCTCAGATTTTGCTTTGCTTTATGAAATTAAAAAAAAAAAAGTTTATATTAGAGTATAGTTGATTAACAATGTTGTGTTAATTTCAGGTGTACAACAAATTGAATTAGACATATGTATGTGTATGTATTATATATATATAAAATATATATATATTATATATATACACAAATATATATATAATATATTCCTTTTCAAATTATTTTCCCATTTAGATTACTACAAAATATTGACTATAGTTCTCTGTGCTATACATGAGGTCCTTGTTTATTTTATATATAGTAGTATTTGTTAATATCAAACTCCCAATTTATTTCTCCTCCTACCTTTCCCCTGGGCAACCATGTTTGCTTCCTATGTCTATGAGTGAGTTTCTGTTTTATAAATAAGTTCATCATATTACCTTGCCTTGTCTTATGAAACTTGTAAAATGATTAAAAATTTCCATTGAGAAAAATAGTAATACAAATTAATAGCATGCTGAAGTTGTTAATAAATTGGGTTCTTGGACCTTGATAGAAATAAAGTGTTTAGATAGAAAAGAGTGTTAATTTCCTGGCGGGTATATCATAACTGGAACCTTGTGTGGAATTATGGCTGCTGTTGTTTATGAGGGTTGGATTTACATGAGAATTTCTTCCAAGAACCATGATCAGGGTTTGCTGGAACATCAAAGTCTGTGGTTTGATGGATTGTACTCTGAATTGTTTTCTTTAAGAATAGATGAGGAATTTGTATTTAGCCCTCATGTTACAGAACCAAGACCAGAGAGAGAAACATAGAATACATTTCAGTTTTACAGTTTAGGATATAACTATCCAAAGAAAAAATGAATTTCCTTGGGTGGTTCTTTGCCACCAGAGTGATGAACATTTTTGACTAAGGAAAACACCCAGACCAAGCGTCACTGGGAAGCTTGATTAGACTTTATGACTAAAACTAAAATTAAACTTCTTGATCTCTTAGAATCCTTTTTGGGTTTTTTTGTTGTTGTTATTATTTATTTTTTTCTTTTTTTTAAATTTTATTTTGCTTAACTTTACAATATTGTATTGCTTTTGCCATTCATCAAAATGAATCCGCCACAAGTATACATGTGTTCCCCATCCCGAACCCTCCTCCCTCCTCCCTCCCCATACCATCCCTCTGGGTCATCCCAGTGCACCTGCCCCAGGCATCCGTTATCAGGCATCGAACCTGGACTGGCGACTCGTTTCAGATATGATATTATACATATTTCAATGCTATTCTCCCAAATCATCCCACCCTCTCCCTCTCCCAGAGTCCAAAAGACTGTTCTATACATCAGTGTCTCTTTTGCCGTCTCGTAAACAGGGTTATTGTTACCATCTTTCTAAATTCCATATATATGCGTTAGTATACTGTATTTGTGTTTTTTGTTTATCTTGTATGTTTTGATACTTGATTAGATTTAATATTATCACTCTTTATATGATAGCTTTTATTTTCTGATTGAAACGTTTATATTATGTTAACCCTTTAGCTAAATTACAAATACTTGAGATGGTGCACTCTCTCCACTTTCATTATACTATATACACTTTAACTTACTAGGCATAAATGAAGCTCTTATGCAAAGAATTTTGATGTAGGCAGAATATATATATATATATTTAAATATATATACATTATGAAATGCATATATACTTTATGAAAGTGTATCAGATCAGATCAGATCAGATCAGTCCCTCAGTCGTGTCCGACTCTTTGCGACCCCATGAACTGCAGCACGCCAGGCCTCCCTATCCATCACCAGCTCTCGGAGGTCACTCAGACTCACATTCATAGAGTCAGTGATGCCATCCAGCCATCTCATCCTCTGTCGTCCCCTTCTCCTCCTGCCCTCAATCCCTCCCAGCATCAGAGTCTTCTCCAATGAGTCAACTCTTCACATGAGGTGGCCAAAGTACTGGAGTTTCAGCTTTAGCATCATTCCTTCCAAAGAAATGCCAGGGCTGATCTCCTTCAGAATGGACCGGTTGGATCTCCTTGCAGTCCAAGGGACTCTCAAGAGTCTTCTCCAACACCACAGTTCAAAAGCATCAATTCTTTGGCGCTCAGCCTTCTTCACAGTCCAGCTCTCACATCCATACATGACCACAGGAAAGACCATAGCCTTGACTAGGCGAACCTTTGTTGATAAAGTAATGTCTCTGCTTTTGAATATGCTATCTAGGTTGGTCATAACTTTCCTTCCAAGGAGTAAGCATCTTTTAATTTCATGGCTGCAGTCACCATCTGCTGTGATTTTGGAGCCCATAAAAAGAAAGTCTGACACTGTTTCCACTGTTTCTCCATCTATTTGCCATGAAGTGATGGGACCAGATGCCATGATCTTCATTTTCTGAATGTTGAGCTTTAAGCCACCTTTTCACTCTCCACTTTCACTTTCATCCAGAGGCTTTTTAGTTCCTCTTCACTTTCTGCCATAAGGGTGGTATCATCTGCATATCTGAGGTTATTGATATTTCTCCCGGCAATCTTGATTCCAGCTTGTGTTTCCTCCAGTCCAGCATTTCTCATGATGTACTCTGCATATAAGTTAAATAAACATGGTGACAATATACAGCCTTGACGTACTCCTTTTCCTATTTGGAACCAGTCTGTTGTTCCATGACCAGTTCTAACTGTTGCTTCCTGTCCTGCATACAGATTTCTCAAGAGGCAGATCAGGTGGTCTGGTATTCCCATCTCTCTCAGAATTTTCCACAGTTTATTGTGATCTACACAGTCAAAGGCTTTGGCATAGTCAATAAAGCAGAAATAGATGTTTTTCTGGAACTCTCTTGCTTTTTCGATGATCCAGCAGATGTTGGCAATTTGATCTCTGGTTCCTCTGCCTTTTCTAAATCCAGCTTGAACATCAGGAAGTTCACAGTTCACATATTGCTGAAGCCTGGCTTGGAGAATTTTGAGCATTACTTTACTAGCGTGTGAGATGAGTGCAATTGTGCGGTAGTTTGAGCACTCTTTGGCATTGCCTTTCTTTGGGATTGGGATGAAAACTGACCTTTTCCAATCTTGTGGCCACTGCTGAGTTTTCCAAATTTGCTGGCATATTGAGTGCAGCACTTTCACAGCATCATCTTTCAGGATTTGGAATAGCTCCACTGGAATTCCATCACCTCCACTAGCTTTGTTCATAGTGATGCTTTCTAAGGCCCACTTGACTTCACATTCCAGGATGTCTGGCTCTAGGTCAGTGATCACACCATCATGATTATCTGGGTCGTGAAGCTCTTTTTTGTACAGTTCTTCTGTGTATTCTTGCCACCTCTTCTTAATATCTTCTGCTTCCGTTAGGTCCATACCATTTCTGTCCTTTATTGAGCCCATTTTTGCATGAAATGTTCCTTTGGTATCTCTGATTTTCTTGAATAGATCCTTAGTCTTTCCCATTCTGTTGTTTTCCCTCTATTTCTTTGCATTGATCACTGAAGAAGGCTTTCTTATCTCTTCTTGCTATTCTTTGGAACTCTGCATTCAGATGTTTATATCTTTCCTTTTCTCCTTTGCTTTTCGGTTCTCTTCTTTTCACAGCTATTTGCAAGGCCTCCCCAGACAGCCATTTTGCTTTTTTGCATTTCTTTTCCATGGGGATGGTCTTGATCCCTGTCTCCTGTACAATGTCACGAACCTCATTCCATAGTTCATCAGGCACTCTATGTATCAGATCTAGGCCCTTAAATCTATTTCTCACTTCCACTGTATAATCATAAGGGATTTGATTTAGGTCATACCTGAATGGTCTAGTGATTTTCCCTACTTTCTTCAATTTCAGTCTGAATTTGGCAATAAGGAGTTCATGGTCCGAGCCACAGTCAGCTCCTGGTCTTGTTTTTGCTGATTGTATAGAGCTACTCCATCTTTGGCTGCAAAGAATATAATTGATCTGATTTTGGTGTTGACCATCTGGTGATGTCCATGTATAGAGTCTTCTCTTGTGTTGTTGGAAGAGGGTATTTGCTATGACCAGTGCATTTTCTTGTCAAAACCCTGTTAGTCTTTGCCGTGCTTCATTCCGTATTCCCAGGCCAAATTTGCCTGTTACTCCAGGTGTTTCTTGACTTCCTACTTTTGCATTCCAGTCCCCTATAATGAAAAGGACATCTTTTTTGGGTGTTAGTTCTAAAAGGTCTTGTAGGTCTTCGTAGAACCGTTCAACTTCAGCTTCAGCGTTACTGGTTGGGGCATAGATTTGGATTACTGTGACATTGAATGGTTTGCCTTGGAAATGAACAGAGATCATTCTGAAAGTGTATATGTATATATAAATACAGTTTCTCTATATAGTTTCTTATATATAATATGGATATGAATATAACATTTCATATATATATAATTTCATATTCTGCCTACTTCAGAGTTCATTGTATTTCAGCTCTGTGTTAATACTTAATCAAATGGAATCAAACAGGTGACTCAGTATATAGAAAAATCATAAGTTAATCATAAATTAATTCAGTGGCTCCCTGGGGCCGTATTTAGAGATCAAATACTTGGAACATGTGCTATTTAAATTCCCTCTGTATTTCTGTTTAATCTTGATGGGAAAACCACTGTAATTGGAGAGAAAGAGCCCTGCTGTATCTCAGAACTGTTGCTGATAGGCTTTATAATTTTCAGTAAGTCATTTAATTAATCTTGGTCTCAATTTTCTCATTGCATGGTGAAAAATTTTATCTCAGTAGTCTCCTCATTTCATTTATTTATTCCAGTTCTATCTATTATGCTACAATCCTGTTTTATTTATGATTGTTTTGGTAACTTAATATTCAGGGCTATTTTTTTTGGTCACAATCTTTTTGTTTTCTGATTTAGAACCAATCAAGCCTAAAAAATGGAAAGAGAATATATCAAATTCTGTTTCTTAAGCAAGTTAATTACTAAGGGATATGATTGCAGATTTGACTTAGCAAAATATAGGTATGTAACTGTCCTCCCAAATCGAAGAATGACATGTGTCCAAGGTGAATAGTCACCGTTCTTAGCTCTATAATTCTTTACAAGTTGTAATTATCAAATTGTGGAATTTGACTTACAGACTTACGTCTTGTGTTTGCTTTTTTATTTTCTTTTGGAGGTGAATGCTTTCTGTAATGCAGTAAAGGATGCAGTAGCTTGGCGTAAGTCTCCTGTAAGCATAAGCCCACTCCTTATGCTACTACCTGAAAAAGGCACATCACTGCTGTCCTCCTGAGAACAGAGAGCTCTTCATGAATGAGTTCCTCTGGCCCAGACATTTTATGGAAATTTACACATAGAATTCATAAAACAAATTATTCAAATTTATGTACATATAAATAGCTCCTCTGAGAAATGATGTAAATAGGAAATTACATTTCTCAGAGCTCTGATTGGAATAATAGCAAAACACTGATTAAATCACTAATAGACTCTGTTAAAGAATGTGAAATATCTGACCTGTATTAGTCCTCCTGTGAGAAGACAGAGGTAGGAATTCATGATGACTCAGGATTCAGGGAAGTTTAGGACTCTGAGCCTGAGAGTAACCAAAGAGAATAGGCCTACCTTTAGTGAGTGGATTTGCAGCCTTCTGTGCATCACTGTTCAGCTCTGAGTTACACCATGGACCCTACAGCTGAGACATCCCCAAGGTCTTATTGCAACGTTCTTTGATATCTCCTAGAAGTTCCAAATTTATTTGATTAGAATGTCTATAATATTTTTCTTTCATTTTACAAATGTTGCTTGGAATCTCCGTTGGTTTGTTTTGTGTGTTGATCTCGCCTTTTCTGGGTCTTCATTGCGGGGCCTCCACATTTACTTGGCTCTTGATGGCTCCATTGTTCTCTTTTCCTAACAGCGGTTTCAGTCCTTGATCAACACCCCTTTCAGTCCTTGCCTACAGTGTGAACTTCAACTTTAAAGGAAAAAAAAACAGAAGTCACTGGACAGTTGCTCCCTGAACCCCTTCTTCTTTCCTCCGAAGCTGCCTATGGCATCATCCTTGCTCTTCTTCTTGCTGCCTGATCTAGAGGAAGAGTCTTGGATTCTACCCCGATGCCTCTGAGACTTCCCCATCACCACACTCAGCTCTACCATCTGTCATTATCTTCTCTTCTTTGGCTCCTTTGGCTTCCAAGGGCATAAAAATATGCTGAAGTTTCACCTACCTGAAAAAGTGTGTAGTTTTTTTTTTAACTTTTAATTTTTGTTTGGGTATAGCCAATTAACAACATCATGATATTTTCAGGTGAAAAGCAAAGGGACTTAATCATACATATGCATGTGTCCATTCTCCCCCTAAACTCCCTTCCTGTCCAGGCTACCACATAACACTGAGGAGAGTTCCTTGTGCTATACAGTAGATCGTTATTCACTATCCATTTAAAATATTAAAAGTGAGTAGTTTTTATATTCCTGTTTCATCAACTGTGTTTCTTCCCCTGTGTTCATTGTCACGCTTCTTAAACTGACAGCCCACAGCAGCCTCTACTTTCTCAGCTCTGTTCTTCAGTTGCCCAGTTGTATTCAACTCTTTGCGATCTCATGGACTGAAGCACGCCAGGCCTCTCTAGCCTCACCATCTCCCAAAGTTTGCCCAAGTTCATGTCCATGCATCGGTGATGCCACCCAGCCATCTAATGCTCTGATGCCCTCTTCTTCTGCTCTCAATCTTTCCCAGCATCAGGGACTTTTCCAATCAGTCAGTTCTTTGCATTAGGTGATCAAAATACTGGAACTTCAGCTTTAACATCAGTACTTCCAATGAGTGTCCCGTTAACCCTTAAGATTAACTGGTTTAATCCTTGCTGTCTGAGGGACTCTCATGACTCTTTTCCACTCATTTTGGCATTCTACCTTCTTTACGATTCAGCTCTCACAACCATATGTGACCACTGGGAAGACCATAGCCTTGACTATATGGTTCCTTGTTGGCAGGATAGTCTCTGCTTTTCAACACACTGTCTAGGTTTGTCACAGCTTTCCTGCCAAGAAGCAATCGTCTTCTGATTTCATGACTACAGTCACCATCTGCAATAATTTTAGAACTCAAGAAGAGGAAATCTGTCACTGCATCCACCTTTTCTCCTTCCATTTGCCATGAAGTAATGGGGTCAGGTGCCATAATCTTAGCTTTTTTAATATTTAGTCTTAAGCCAATTCTCTCCTCCTTTACCCTCATCACAAGGCATGTTTGTTCCTCTTCGCCTTCTGGCATTAAAGTGGTATCATCTGCATATCTTGATCTTTTCAGCATCTACTAGGTCTTTACCATTTATGTCCTTTATTGTGTCCATCTTTGGGCAAAATGTTCCCTTGATATTTCCAATTTTCCTGAAGAGATCTGTAGTATTTCCCCTTCTGTTGTTTTCTTCTAGTTTTATATACATTGTTCATTGAAGAAGCCCTCTTGTCTCTCTGTGCTGTTCTTTAGAAATCTGCATTTAGTTGGACATACCTTTCCCTTTCTCACTTGCTTTTCACTTTTCTTCTTTCTTTAGCTATTTGTAAGGCCTCCTCAGATAACCACTTTGCCTTCTTGCTTTTCTTTTTCTTTGGGATGGTTTTGTTTACTACTTCCTGTACAGTATTACGGAGCTCCATCCATAGTTCTTCAGGCACACTTTCTCCAAGTTCTAATCCCTTGAATCTATTCGTTACCTCCACTGCATATTCATAGGGGATTTGACTTAAGTCATATCTGGCTGGCATAGTGATTTTCCCCACTTTCTTTAGTTTAAGCCTGAATTTTGCTATGAGAAGCTGATGATCTGAGCCACAGTCAGCTCCAGGTCTTATTTTTGCTGATTGTATACAGCTTTTCCATCTTTGGCTACAAAGAATGTAATCAATTTGATTTCAGTTTTGACCATTTGGTGATATCCACATGTAAAGTTGTCTGTTGTGTTGTTGAAAAAAAGGTATTTGCTATGACCAATGGCTTCTCTTGGCAGAATTCAGTTAGCCTTTGCCCTGATTCATTTTGTTCTCCAAGGACAAACTTGTCTGTTACTCCAGGTATCTCTTGAGTTCCTACTTTTGCACTCCAATCCCCAGTGATGAATAGAATATCTTTTTTTTTTTTTTTTTGGTGTTAGTTCTAGGAGGTGTTCTAGGTCTTCATAGAACTAATGAATTTCAGCTTCTTTGGCATCAGTGATAGGGACATAGACTTGGCTTACTGTGATGTTGATGGCTCGCCTTGGAAATGAACCAAGATCGTTCTGTTATTTTTGAGGTTGCGCCCAAGTACTGCATTTCATACTCTTTTGTTGATTATGAGGGCTACTCCATTTCTTTTATGGGATTCTTGCCCACTATATATTCTATATATATACTACTATACTATATACTGTTTCCCTGGCAGCTCAGGATAAAGTGTCTGCCTGGAATACAGGAGACCTGGGTTCGATCACTGGGTTGGGAAGATCCCCTGGAGAAGGAAATGGCAACCCCCTCCAGTACTCTTGCCTGGAGAATCCCATGGACAGAGGAGCCTGGTGGGCTATAGTCCACGTGGTCACAAAGAGTTGGACACGACTGAGTGACTTCACTTCACTTCATACTATATACTATACTATATAGCATACTATGTAGAATATATACTACTATATATTCTGTATAGTAGATATAATGGTCCTCTGAAATAAATTCGTCCAATCCCATCCATTTTAGTTCATTGACTCTCAAGATTTTGATGTTTATTCTTACCATCTCCTGTTTGACCACATCCAATTTACCTTGATTCAGTAACCTAACATTCCAGGTTCATACACAATACTGTTCTTTGCAGCATCAGATTTTACTTTCATCACCAGACATCCTCAACTGAGCATGGTTTCCGCTTTGGCCCAGCCACTTCATTCTTTCTGGGGCTCTTAGTAGCTCTCCTCCGTTCTTCCCCAGTGGCATATTGGACACCTTCCAACCTGGGAAGTTGTCATATCTTCCGTTGTCATATCTTTGTCCTTACATAGAGTTCATGAGGTTCTCATGGTAAGTATACTGGGGTGGTTTGCCATTCCCCGCTCCAGTGTATCACGTTTTGTCAGAACTCTCCACTATAACCCATCCATCTTGGTTAGCCCTACACGGCATGCCTCATAGCTTCATCAAATTACACAAGCCCCTTAGCCACAACTAAGCAGTGATCCGTGAAGGGGGATCACTGAGATCATTCAGTTCTAATTCACTATTTTTTTTTCCTTTTTTTTACTTGAATTGCTTTGAATTACAAAAGCCAGACATTACTATTATAACAAAGGAAGCAACACAACCTCATTAATTCTCCCATTCACATTGACTCCTGTCACCATTCTCTTTTTTTCCTTAATTTATTTTTTCATTATTTACTTATTTGTTGTTATGTGTGAGCTTTCTCTAATTGCAAAGACCAGGGACTAATCTAGTTTCAGTGCTTAGGTTTCTTATTGTGGTGACTTGTTGCAGAACATGGGCTCTAGGGCAAGGGCTCAGTAGTTGTGGCACACGGGCTTCATTGCCTAATGGCATGTAGAATCTTCCTGGACTAGGGATTGAACCCATGTCCCCTACATTGGCAGGTGGATTCTCAGCCAATGGACCACCCGGGAAGTCCAACCATTCTGTTTTTTGATGAAGATATTCATTTTGTCCCTTTAAAGAAAATATGCTAAATTTGTTTTGAGACCTTATAATATTTGACAAGGACTAATATTTGTCTTCTGTGTCCTGATATGACCATGTCCCCCACCAGTCCCAATTTGCCTTCCAGCATGTATCTGGTTAGACACCTTCCCTGGCTATTCCTTTACGTCTGTCAAGAAATAGTGGGTTTTATCAGATATCCATATCCTCAGTGCTGCTAGAGGTTCATCCTTGGTCCTTTTATCTTCTTAGCACTTTCCCCCTAAGTTCTACCTGTATCTGTGGATTATGCACACATCCTTATCTCCAGGTGTAATTAGTCTTGTGAGTTCCAGTTAATTATTTGTAACTTCCTCTGGACCTCAGAGTTCATATATCAAGCTAGCTCTGCTCTCAACCTTCCTTAGCTCTGCACCTAGCCTTTCATGAGAAAGGGCTTAAACATCTTCTATTCTGTCCCAGACATTCACCTTGATCATCTCATCTTTATTAATGTGGATATTAATGTGGACAGATCAGATCAGATCAGTCGCTCAGTCGTGTCCGACTCTTTGCGACCCCATGAATCTCCCTGTCCATCACCAACACGCAGAGGTCACTGAGACTCACGTCCATCGAGTCAGTGATGCCATCCAGCCGTCTCATCCTCTGTCGTCCCCTTGTCTGCCTGCCCCCAATCCCTCCCAGCATCAGAGTCTTTTCCAATGAGTCAACTCTTCGCATGAGGTGGCCAAAGTACTAGAGTTTCAGCTTTAGCATCATTCCTTCCAAAGAAATCCCAGGGCTGATCTCCTTCAGAATGGACCGGTTGGATCTCCTTGCAGTCCAAGGGAGTCTCAAGAGTCTTCTCCAACACCACAGTTCAAAAGCATCAATTCTTCGGCGCTCAGCCTTCTTCACAGTCCAGCTCTCGCATCCATACATGACCACAGGAAAGACCATAGCCTTGACTAGGCGAACGTTTGTTGGCAAAGTGATGTCTCTGCTTTTGAATATGCTATCTAGGTTGGCCATAACCTTCCTTCCAAGGAGTAAGCGTCTTTTAATTTCATGGCTGCAGTCACCATCTGCAGTGATTTTGGAGCCCAGAAAAATAAAGTCTGACACTGTTTCCACTGTTTCTCCATCTATTTCCCATGTAGTGATGGAACCAGATGCCATGATCTTCGTTTTCTGAATGTTGAGCTTTAAGCCAACCTTTTCACTCTCCACTTTCACTTTCATCAAGAGGCTTTTTAGTTCCTCTTCACTTTCTGCCATAAGGGTGGTATCATCTGCATATCTGAGGTTATTGATATTTCTCCCAGCAATCTTGATTCCAGCTTGTGTTTCCTCCAGTCCAGCATTTCTCATGATGTACTCTGCATATAAGTTAAATAAACATGGTGACAATATACAGCCTTAACGTACTCCTTTTCCTATTTGGAACCAGTCTGTTGTTCCATGACCAGTTCTAACGGTTGCTTCCTGACCTGCATACAGATTTCTCAAGATACATGATCACAGGACAGATATTAATGTGGAATTAATTGAATTGATACAGAAGAGGAAGAATGGGATTGAAATTCAGAAAAATGGGGTTCACTCTGTCACTAACTTTCTTTGTGTCTGGATTGCTCTGGACCTTAATAGTCTTGATCTGTAAAGTGAAAGAACTGCCAAAAGAATTAATGAATTTTTCGTAGTCACTGGAAGAGAAGTTTGCTCTGGGTGTTTAATAGATGGGAACAACATTGTCTTGAGTATGAAGGGACTATTCTGGGATGGATCACTTAATACATTTGTGACCTTTCTTTTGCCCTGCCTGTGCTCAGTTCTCTTATCTGTAAAATAGAAACAATGAACTGATTTACAGTGTTTATCTGACAATATAATTTGACATTGTGTATGAAATTATCTTTTGAACCCTAAACATTCTATAAAGTGGACTTCCTGTGTTTGTGATATTGAGTTTCTTTGAAAGAGCTCAAAGGGGTTTTGCATATTTTATATGATTCTAACTCTTATTCTTCTATCGTGACTTAAGCTAATTTTTAGAGACAGGAAACCTAATTTTACAGCTAAACAATAGCTGTGTCACTTTATTGCACATATTCTCCTAAGATTCAGAATTTTAGGACTGGGGTGAGTACAACACATGTCCCACCTTTCTGTGCCAGGCCAGCACTCTGAGCTATGTGTGAGACTCAGAGCTGGGCAGATTCTCAGCTGAGTTTGTACAACAGGGAGTGATACCCTCCCTTTACACATGAGCAACTTGTGGCATGTGTTTCTTAAGGTTGTAAGATTAGTCAGTGATATTCCAGTGATACTCTCTGGTGGGTATTGTGGCTCACTTTTTGGTCATTAGGTACATCTCATAGTTTATCCTGTTTATCTAGGAGATAAGAATGCTGGGGTCCCAGGAGGTAAGATTTTTTTTGCCAAGGCCATAGCTCTGGCCAAAAGCCAGAGGGGAACATAGGCTTCTGATTTCCAGTCCAAATCTTTTCATAAGCTTCCTTATCACCATATTTGTCGTTTTTTAGTTGTTGCCCTCACCAGTAAGAACACTTTATCTTGATTTCACTTTGTATATTTTTAAGAAACATATATTAGGTTTATTGTAGGCTTTTCCTAAGACTTGATGGCATCACTGACTCGATGGATGTGAGTCTGAGTGACCTCCGAGAGCTAGTGATGGACAGGGAGGCCTGGCGTGCTGCAGTTCATGGGGTCGCAAAGAGTCGGACACGACTGAGCAACTGATCTGATCTGAAAACTCATTGAAGTAGTTTGTAAATAACAAGGAATGCAGTCTTTGTAAATAACAGAATGTGACAAAATTGTTTGTGTGTTATTGTTTTTAAACATTTTTGAAGTGTAATTTGCATACAGAAAAGTGCATTTATCTTAAGCACACAGCTAAAGTGTTCACATGTAGCTATGTAACCAGCACCTGGATTTGGAAATAGAATATTGTCAAGTTAGAAGCCACTTATTGTCTGCCCATTTTTGAAAGATGATAAATGGAATAATCCTGTAAAAATATGTAAGATTGATCCATAATGTTAAATGTAGCAAGAGTTCAACCATTTTTCATTGCTGCATAATAGTTCATGATAGAAATTCCCATCCTTTATTTTTCTCTACTTTTTGTAGACATTTGTTTTGTTTCCAAATAGATAGACACATGTGCACGTGCACACACACACACCCTAATAAAGACTTTTATGGAGAATATATAAGAAACGTTTAGAAATCATTAGGAAAAAGGCAGACAGCATAATTGAATATGCCCAAATGATGGCAGCCAAAAGGGGCCAGAGCCGTATTTAAAGATGATCGACTTCATTACTAGTCAAGGAAATATAGATTAAAATGACAGTGGGACACTATTATAACTCAACAGAGTGGCTAAAGTGGGAGTGAGAGGGAAATACTAGGTGTGCGTGAGAGTGTGAACAGGTACAGTTTCATTCTCTGCTGGTGAAAGTCCACACAGGCAGCACCATTTGATAAGCCCCTTATCAGTGTCTCCTGAAACTGAAACTCCATACACCCTATGACTCAGGCATTCTATTCCTATATATAGATACTAAGCAGAAACATGTATACATGTTTACCAAAATACAGAACAAAATGTTCATACAAGCACTGTTTGTAATTATCAGAAGTATAATTCATCTTTGTTAGCTTTGTCTATGCTTTTTTGATTCCAGAGGTTTCAAAATTTTTCAGATTAAAATAATATTTAGCATCACTCAGGCTAGGTGACCAGAACTTTAGTAGTACTCAAATAGATTGAGTTGGTTAGAATAAGAATTGTATGAAAAAGGCAAAATTGACCTTTGAAGCTATAATTAAAATATCCAAGATAAAGACAAACCCCTTTAAGTTATTCCTGGAATTATCATGCATCTTTTTGCTTAGCAAAATTAGGTGTGTCTAGGCAGCTCTGAATTATCAATGGAATGGTAGTAGTCCTATGCTGCAAGGTAAAATCATTAGTACTTTGAATGCATTTATAATATTCTATTCTGGGATTTTACAAACCTTAAGCAAACTTCCAACTTAGAGTAAATAGAAAATGATTTCTCTATGACTCTTAACTGGCTTGCTGTTTCTAATTTAATTTTTTTAAAAGTGAATCATTTAACTCATTCAATTACACTTTTTTCTCTATCTTTTTTAGAATAGGAATTTCTTTTTTTTTTTTTTTTTTAGTAGAAGTTTAGTTGCTTTACACTGCTGTGTCAGTTTCTACTGTACAGAAAAGTGGATCAACTATATGTATACCTGTGTTGTTGTTTAGTCGCTAAGTTGTATCTGATTCTTTTGCAACTTCATGGAGTGTAGCTGGCCAGACTCCTCTGCCCATGAGATTTCATAGGCAAGAATACTAGAGTGTGTTGCCATTTCCTTCTCCAAGGATTCTCCCAACCCAGGGATCAGACCCACATCTCCTGCTTGGCAGGTGGATTCTTTACCACTGAGCCACTTGGGAAACCCAGTGATCCCATACATGTGTATGCCTATATCCTCTCTTTTGGGGGGTTTCCTTCCCATCTAGGTCACCACAGAGTACTAAGTAGAGTTCCCTGTGCTACACGGTGTGTTTTCACTCGTAATCTATTTTATACATGGTAGTGTATACATGTCAGTCACAATCTCCCAATTCCTTCCACCCTTTTCCCCTCACCCTTGGTTGCAAAGGTTTGTCCTCTATGTCTGTGCCTCTGTTTTTGCTTCAGACATAAGTCCATCAGTACTGTTTATTCTGTGTTCTACATTTTGAGCATCTTCACTGTGCACCTATAAACCTTACCATTTATTCTGTGCTAAGACACAGATTCAAGGCAAAATACTTTACATACATATAAATGCCATACATACCTATAAGAGTCAATATCTTATGATGACAGAACATAGCTGTGTTTCTTCTAAGCCTCTGTTATAGAAGCACACAGGATCTGTAAAACCTGTGTAGGCATTAAGTCACCATGCAGTGCAGTGGATTATGGGTGTGATTCATTGTTCCGTCTCCCTGGGTTCCAGAAGATTGGTTTACAGAACTTCAAATTGTTTTCTCTGCACATATTTGTCTGTCTGTCTTTGGAGGCCTATTTCTAAGCAATATTGCACAAATAACCTTTCAAAAGTGTGTAACATTTTACAGAAAAACCTACTTGAATGGGAATATTAAAATAAGACTTCCTTGTGGATAGCAGAAACATGTTTACAGTGACCTTGCAGGGGGAGGAATAGCATTGATTAGGACATGATTCTCTACTCTCTTTTACATGCTATTCTAAGCGCTTCAAAAGTTTTTGAAATAGTTTTTATTAGCTCTTTATGTCAAAATGATCAATGGCTCATTCAATTATTAAGTATAATAGGAAATTTGTATTTAATTAAAAATCCAAGTTATTAAAATTCTAATTGATAATGTTCATAATTCTGAAATCCTACCTCATGTGAAAATTCTTAAATTTCTACTTTAAAGAGCCTGCATAGCTTATTTCATATATTAATAATATCTGCCTATATTAATTCACAGTCACCTGTCACATTTGAAAGTCTTTTGTCCTTAGAGTGTGTCCGGCCAGAATCCAAAATATACATGATAATTGATTGTTTGATATTAAGGACCATTTTAATTAATTATATTTAATTAGTAAGTAAATAGTACATTTACTTATGTAACTTATATAAGTAATCTATAATTGTATTTTCTTTTGGCAATAACCGGAGGAGGGGAGTTGAAACTTAGCTCAGTATGTCAGGAATTTGAAGTAGGATTTTTTTCTGCATCAGTTTTAGTGAGGTTCCAAAGGCCAAGAACAAACATGCCTACATCCTAGAGTTGGGAAACAGACCTCTGATGGAGTCATGTTCGTGGGACCTCCAGCCCGCCATCTACATCCATGGCCCAGCAGAGTTAGAATGGAGAAGACCAGTGGGAGAGCCTCTTTGGAGGAGATTGTGGAGGTGCTGTGGCAGTTCTCATGGTCCCCAGCAGATGGAGAAGATATTTTTCCTTCTCTAGGTGACTCCAGAGGCAGAGTCACCTGTGTCCCCCGAGTGGGGGGCTCATGGCGACCTGGTCCCTGGACCCCATGGAAGTGAAGGCATGGCTGTGACTGTGGGTGGCAGACAGAGGAACAGACAGAAGAGGCTGCTGTGAGTGGAACTATGTTTACTATTTGTCAGGAAAAAGAAAGTTTGAGTCCTTCCTGCAACTCAGATGTGGTCCCAGGAGAGAGAGGAAGAAAGTGCAGCATGAAATTATCAGTAGAGGAGCTGTGCCAGTAGGCCCAGGAGGGTTCTGAAACCCAGGCGTGCAGACTACAGGATGCTTGGGCTCAGGGTTGGAATCTGAGTTGCCAGCTGGAGCAAAGCCCACAATTATCATACATGGGGAAAATAGGCAAAGCAAATTAATTGGGAATGAGGATATTTTTTGTAACATTTCAATAACTGCCTTTTCATAAATGTGGCTGGATAGCGAGTATTTGAAACCATATCAAATGCAAACCTTAGCACTGAACGGTATTCTTTTAGGACTGGGAACTGGGGGTTTGGGAATTCCTATCCAGTGACTATATAGTGGAAGTGAGAAATAGATTTAAGGGACTAGATTTGATAGAGTGTCTGATGAACTATGGACATTCATGACATTGTACAGGAGACAGGGATCAAGACATTCCCCCTGGGAAAAGAAAGGCAAAAAAGCAAAATGGCTGTCTGAGGAGGCCTTACAAATAGCTGTGAAGAGAAGCGAAAAGCAAAGGAGAAAAGAAAAGATATAAGCATCTGAGTGCAGAGTTTCAAAGTATAGCAAGAAGAGATAAGAAAGCCTTCCTCAGTGATCAATGCAAAGAAATAGATGAAAACAACAGAATGGGAAAGACTAGAGATATCTTCAAGAAAATTAGATACCAAGGGGACATTTCATGCAAACATGGGCTCAATAAAGGACAGAAATGGTATGGCCCTAACAGAAGCAGACAATATTAAGAAAAGGTGGCAAGAATACATAGATCAGATCAGATCAGATCAGTCGCTCAGTCGTGTCCGAGTCTTTGCAACCCCATGAACTGCAGCACGCCAGGCCTCCCTGTCCATCACCAACTCCCGGAGTTCATTGAGACTCACATCCATCTAGTCAGTGATGCCATCCAGCCATCTCATCCTCTGTCATCCCCTTCTCCTCTTGCCCCCAATCCCTCCCAGCATCAGAGTCTTTTCCAATGAATCAACTCTTCGCATCAGGTGGCCAAAGTATTGGAGTTTCAGCTTTAGCATCATTCCTTCCAAAGAAATCCCAGGGCTGATCTCCTTCAGAATGGACTGGTTGGATCTTCTTGCAGTCCAGGGGACTCTCAAGAGTCTTCTCCAACACCACAGTTCAAAAGTATCAATTCTTCGGTGCTCAGCCTTCTTCACAGTCCAACTCTCACATCCATACATGACTACAGGAAAAACCATAGCCTTGACTAGGCGAACCTTTGTTGGCAAAGTAATGTCTCTGCTTTTGAATATGCTATCTAGGTTGGTCATAACTTTCCTTCCAAGGAGTAAGCGTCTTTTAATTTCATGGCTGCAGTCACCATCTGCAGTGATTTTGGAGCCCAGAAAAATAAAGTCTGACACTGTTTCCACTGTTTCCCCATCTATTTCCCATGTAGTGATGGGACCAGATGCCATGATCTTCGTTTTCTGAATGTTGAGCTTTAAGCCAACTTTTTCACTCTCCTCTTTCACCTTCATCAAGAAGCTTTTGAGTTCCTCTTTTATGAATGGTGGATAATAAAAATATCAGACTTATAGTAAAACATCTATTACTGCTTTATTGACTATGTCAAAGCCTTTGACTGTGTAGATCACAATAAACTGTGGAAAATTCTGAAAGAGATAGGAATACCAGACCACCTGACCTGCCTCTTGAGAAAACTATATGCAGGTCAGGAAGCAACAGTTAGAACTGGACATGGAACAACAGACTGGTTCAAAATTGGGAAAGGAGTATGTCAAGGCTGTATATTGTCACTCTGCTTATTTAACTTATAAGCAGAGTACATCATGAGAAACACTGGGCTGGAAGAAGGACAAGCTGGAATCAAGATTGCTGGGAGAAATATCAATCACCTCAGAAATGCAGATGACACCACCCTTATGGCAGAAAGTGAAGAGGAACTAAAAAGCCTCTTGATTAAATTGAAAGAGGAGAGTGAAAAAGTTGGCTTAAAGCTCTACATTCAGAAAACAAAGATCATGGCATCTGGTCCCATCACTTCATGGGAAATAGACGGGAAACAGTAGAAATAGTGTCAGGCTTTATTTTTCTGGGCTCCAAAATCACTACAGATGGTGATTTCAGCCATAAAATTAAAAGACGCTTACTCCTTGGAAGGAAAGTTATGTCCAACCTAGATAGCATATTCAAAAATAGAGACATTACTTTGCCAAGAAAGGTCCGTCTAGTCAAGGCTATGGTTTTTCCAGTGGTTATATTTGGATGTGAGAGTTGGACTGTGAAGAAGACTGAGCACCGAAGAATTGATGCTTTTGAACTGTGGTGTTGGAGAAGACTCCTGAGAGTCCTTTGGACTGTAAGGTGATCCAACCAGTCCATTCTGAAGGAGATCAGCCCTGGGATTTCTTTGGAAGGAATGATGCTAAAGCTGAAACTCCAGTATTTTGGCCACCTGATGTGAAGAGCTGACTCATTGGAAATGACCCTGATGTTGGGAGGGATTGGGGGCAGGAGGAGAGGGGGACGCCAGAGGATGAGATTGCTGGATGGCCTCACCAACTCAATGGACATGAGTTTGAGTAAACTCCGGGAGTTGGTGATGGACAGGGAGGCCTGGTGTGCTACGATTCATGGGGTTGCAGAGTCAGACACTACTGAGCAACTGAACTGAACTGAACTGATGCAGTGACGATTACTCTGTGAATCAGGGATTTAGCTCTGTGAGGGCAGTGTGTTTGTATGTTGTTTTGCTTGTGCATTTCCAATGTTTAGGAAAATACCTAGCTGCCACCTGCTCATTGTGTAGTGCTACCTATGCTGTGTATGCAGAATCAAAGTTTTATTTAAGTTTGAGTTCTGTGAGGGAGAAATAGTTTCAACTCTTTAAAAATTTATTTTCAAAGAACACCCCCCATCCCCAAAATGTGTTAACAAATATAGACAGCTATCAGATCAGATCAGATCAGTCACTCAGTCATGTCCGACTCTTTGCGACCCCATGAATTGCAGCATGCCAGTCCTCCCTGTCCATCACCAACTCCTAGAGGTCACTGAGACTCATGTCCATCAAGTCAGTGATGCCATCCAGCCATCTCATCCTCTGTTGTCCCCTTCTCCTCCTGCCCCCAATCCCTCCCAGCATCAGATTCTTTTCCAGTGAGTCAACTCTTCTCATGAGGTGGCCAAAGTACTGGAATTTCAGCTTTAGCATCATTCCTTCCAAAGAAATCCCAGGGCTGATCTCCTTCAGAATGGCAACTATAGACCAGTTGAAAATAACCATGCTTAGTGAATCATTTTGCAACAGTCCTAAAGAGTTAATTTCTAAATCAGTTACAAGATGTTTTGTTTACCTTTAATGTTCAAAATTGTTTTAAAATACAATTCAGTGTATTTCATTTATCTTCTAGGTGTTTTTGTGATAACTTAATTCTTGAAAGGTAAACAAGAAAATTGTTCTGGATTGGTACTGTGAAGCTTTTGAGGACAGAACATCTGTCTGACTCAGCTTTCCCTAGGCATGCGATCCTGCCCGTGTCCTCTTCTCCTTTCATCTCTTTCAGAGAAGGGGCTCCCCTTCATCCAGCCAAGGCTAATTTTCTAAACCACAATGTAGATTTCACTGACTCCTGTTTTTTGGGGGAATCTGAACTTGAAATTAATTTGTTCAAGTTTATCAACTCAACTGCATCTTTCATCACATACTTGGATTTTACGTCACAGACTAAGGTGAACAAAAATGTCCATGTGTCTCTGAAACCCAAAGCTATTTCTAGGCACTTGTTCTCCTTTTCTGGAATCACTGTAGTCAAAGTCTTCTTTGGGGGGTGGTTAAAAAAGGTAGATTTATTTTATTAATTTTTGAAGTTGAAGAATTCAGGAAATATATTCAATGATGTTTTATCTTGCTAATGTTCAGTTTTTATCTCTTCATGGGCCAGATTTGCCATAGAAGGAAGGCATAGCTTTAAATTTGGTTTTCAAATATTAGCTATGAAAATAGTATTAGTAATCAGCCATTTTATTTATTTATTTATTTATTTTTTAATTTTATTTTTATTTTATTTAACTTTACAAGCAAACTAATAATTTGACTGACTTTTTTCTCTATTAAATTGAGCAGTAACTCAGTTAAAATATATGTATACATGAAGTGTGGATTTTCTTTTGGGGGAAGTTGTTACTGGAAATTTTTTTTATTTAAAAACCAATACAATATTGCAAAGTAAAAAATAATAATAATAACTTTAAAAAATTAAGGAAATCATTGTTGCAAGGACACTTAACATGAGATCTACCCTTTTTAACCAATTCTTATATCCAATACAACATGGTTGACTATAGGTAGTTGTACAGGGGATTTCTAGAACTTATTCATCTTGCTTAACTGAAATTTTAAACTTGTTGATGGGTGACTCCAGTCCCCTCCATGCCCACTCCAGCCAACCCCCATTTTTTCCTTTGTTTATGTGAGTGTCTTTTTTAGGTTTTTCATATAAGTGGAATCCTGCAGTTTTTGTTCTTCTTTCCCTGGCTTATCTCACTTGGCACCACGTCCTCCAAGTCCATCTGTGTTGTTGCATATGGCAGGATTTCCTTTTCGGGGCTGAGCAATATTCCATTGCATGCATAAACTGCCTTCTTAAAAAATGCATTCATCTGTCAATAGACTTTGGGTTGTTTCCACATGCTGTCCATAGTGCAGAGTGCAGTGGGACTCCAGGGGGTGCAGATATGGGGAGGAGCTGGGGTTTCAGAGCCCAACACTGCACTAATGGGGCAGGAAGGGTGTCACCAGTGCCCTTAGTTCCAGTCCTAGCTTGGTTCTCTGTGGTCCACAGGGAATGGAGTCTGCCAGCCCCTTCATGGTCCTGAGACTGGAGAGCTGGGAGCTGGTACCTGGGTGAGCTGAGCTGCTGGTCCCACTCTTTCCCTGTTCTCACTGATCTGTGTCTGGGAGTGGGTGCTCTTGGGGAGATGGTATCTCCCCTTTTCCTACTGGTACCATTGGGGCTGGTTAGGTGGAGAAGCCTCTCAGCTAATTTCTGGATTTCTCGCAAAGGGAATGGATCTCTGAGATGCTCTTGAGTCAGTGTGTCCACAGGGGAAGGAGAGTACAGAAGTTCTTGTTCTGTTTTCTGAAGTCTCTCCAGTCAAGCTCTTCAGTCCTTATCCCTCCCTGCATCTGATCAATCCACCCACTCCATTGTGGCTTCTATTTCTCCCTCATCTGGAAACACTTCTCCCTTTTGCTGAATCCTTGAAAAGGTCTTTGCTGCTGCTACTGCTAAGTCGCTTCAGTCGTGTCCAACTCTGTGCGACCCCATGGACTGTAGCCTACCAGGCTCCCCCATCCCTGGGATTCTCCAGGCAAGAACACTGGAGTGGGTTGCCATTTCCCTCTCCAATACATGAAAGTGGAAAGTGAAAGTGAAGTTGCTCAATCATGTCCGACTCTTAGCGACCCCATGGACTGCTGCCTACCAGGCTCCTCCATCCATGGGATTTTCTGGGCAACAGTACTGGAGTGGGGTGCCATTGCTTCTTTAGTTCTCATCTTACTGACCTCTCAACAGCCTGGGTCCTGTGAACCAACCTCTCCATCAAATTTTTCTTCCTGGATTTCTGTTGATACCACACCTATGGGTTTCCTCTGACAAAAAACAATCTTAATGTTGAGGATTATGTTTTATTTGGTGGACAAAACTGAGGATGTAAACCTGGGATGCAGCATCTCACATAGCTCTGAGGGATGGCTCCAAAGAGGCAAAGGGGAACCAGGCTATATAAGAGTTTCTGCAACAAAGATCAGGCAGTCAGAACTTGAAAAATTATTGTTGATTAAGGAAAACCAGATATCTCAAGTTAAGGAATTTAGTGCTTTCTATGTATGGGAGAATACAAGAGTCTGGGCTCACTGAAGTAATTTCTTTGATATGCATCTCAGCTCTCTGGGGCCAGCATCCTGTGATTCTCATCCTGAATCCCCTCGGGGTACATAGCTGGGGCAGTTGCAGCTGCAGCATCCTTTGCTTACTAATGGGGCAGGTGACATTCGTAGACCACACCTCCTTGGGCAGCTCATTCTTTGTTTTAATTATTGGCTGTGTTCCTCCATCTGCTCCTCAAATGTTGGGGTTCCTCATATTACAGTCCATATCTGTTTGTCATGGAGCTTTGTTTTCTAACAAGTGATTTGTCTAACCATTCAGATCATCTGAGAAGCCTTTAAAATCCTGATCCCTCGTTGACTCAACCTGAAGGTGGGGTATGGGGCTCAGCAGCTGCAGTGTTCTGAGCTCCTCAGGTGGGTTCAGTGCAACCAAGCTTAGAATCACTGGACAAGTTGATTTTATATCAGAATCATCCACATGTGTGTTTGACTCATATGCAGAACTGGCACATGGCATGTTCTGAATGCCAAGAGCTTTCTTAATAAAACATTTTTAAATAACTAAAGTAGAAGAGACATGTAGCATATTGGTAGTTGCATTACTGTGAAGCTTTGGTTGTTCTTTAAGGAATCTTATTTAGTTTATATCATCAGTTGAATTTTCTCAGAAATAGCCTCTGAGATGAACATTTATGTGTAGAAAAAGACCTCTTGGATCTGAGAGAAGTGGATTCAAACACAGGAACAATGCAGATGAAACAGGCTTTAGTTGGTGCCCCGGGAGCTCTGAGACTAGGATGGACTTTCAGAATGGCTGCTAAAGTTAGTAGAAAGGGACTTGGTGCCTTGGTGTCCCCCCGTCAGTCTTCAGAGTCGGGTTGCCTCCAGGGCAAGACACGTCCTATCAGCTGAAGGCTGTTCCCAGAGTTTTGCAGCTCAGAGCTCTGAGCTCTTGGCAGCCTCAGTTCTGCTGGGTGATCTGAGGGGCACAAGGTCACAGCCTTCATCACAGGGTGATTTGGATTGTCACCTGAAGGATCTTATCAGTCACCTCATTTACACTTTCATTTCAAGTACATGGAATACATGAAGGCTCAGAGAGCATAAGTGATGCCCCACTGTCACACTGGACTCTCACAGCCTGTCTGACACTAGAACTCGTATCCACCGTTAAGGGTCTCTTCACACTTTATTATGTGACTGTAGGGCTTCTCTTATTACCATTTATATTAAGCCAGACATGAAATATTTTATATTAATGCTGTGTGTGGGAAAAAACTGAGTGAAAATAAGTCCTGTTCCAGTTGTAATTAGTCTCAGAGTCAGAGGTATTTCTATGGATACCGATTTGCTGGGCTAGGGGGAATATGATTTCTGCATAGTATGGAAAATAATTGCACAGGAAACATTTTCTTTGGCTTGAGGTGTAATTTGCTGTGTCATGAGGCTTCTATCCAAAGGACCGTAGTCTTTGATGAGTTTTGGAAATTGTCAGTATCCAGTATACAGCACCTCTCAAAGAGGTGTTTCTAATTTGTGAAAAATACTTTTCAAAGAGCCATGGATAAGTAATTGCATAATTTAAGATATGAAAGATTTTAAAATGTTTCCATGGAATTCATCAGTTCCTTAAGCCCAACTGGGGTGATAAAACAATTGTTAAGGAACACTGTTGGTAATTACAATTCTTAGCCAATTATAACACAACACATTTTACCACCCACATACACATATACCCATAAACACTTTCTTTTCAAATAATATAAACTAATTAAACTGACCATAAACCTTCAATTCATAATTTAATCTGGGAAAACCAAATGGAAAATAAATACAAAAGATTTCAAGAGAAATGATAATAAATTACACTATAGTTAGGCAAGGAGAAAGCAATGGCACCCCACTCCAGTACTTTTGCCTAGAAAATCCCATGGACGGAGAAGCCTGGTGGGCTGCAGTCCATGGGGTCACTAGAGTCAGACACGACTGAGCAACTTCACTTTCACTTTTCACTTTCATACATTGGAGAAGGAAATGGCAACCCACTCCAGTGTTCTTGCCTGGAGTATCCCAGGGATGGTGGAGCCTGGTGGGCTTCCGTCTACGGGGTCACACAGAGTTGGACACGACTGAAGCGACTTAGCAGTAGCAGCAGTTAGACAAATAATAAGCAAATTAAAATTCTCTATAATAACCTTAAGATTATCTAGATTCTTAAGATTCTTAAATAACTACTAACCAAATTTACTACCTGGATATAGAAAGTGTTTATCTATCTTTGTATGTTTATCTGAGTTTCCAACTGAAAATTATTCCATGTGGATGAAAAATGGAACCTTCTAGTGAGGTGATATGTACGGACTTGTAGCAGCGGTTTATCATAAGCCCCAGCCTTCACGTATGATCATAGTGTCAGTTTTACATGATTTTATACAGAGTTTACAGAGTTATGAAGTAAGAAAGATTTTGGAATAAGAAAGTGTAATTTCCTCTTTTGAATCTTTTCGTTTCTTTCCTGTTCTTTTTATTAAATTTGCTTTTCTAGAGCTTCTTTAGATTCACAGCAAAATTGAGAAGATGGTATGCGATTTCCCCTGTACCCTGTTTAGCCTCTCACATCATCAACATCCTCTACCAGATGGTACCTTTGTTACGGTCGATGACCCTGCATCATAATCACTCAAGGTCCATGGTTTACATGAGGGTTCACTCATGGTGTTATCCAAGTTCTGTGGATTTTGACAAATGTATAATGACGTTATCCATCCATTACAGTATCCATTATCATGATGTCATATGGAGTGTTTTCACTGCCCTAAAAATCCTCTGTGCATCACTTGGTCTTTCTTCCTCCAAACTTCCAACCTCTAGGCAACCACTGGTCTTTCTGCTGTCTCTCATAGTTTTGCCTTTTCCGGAATGTTACATAGTTGCAAATGTACAGCATTTTCATATTGGCTTCTTGGAAATATGCTTTTCAGTTGCTTCTTGTACTTTCATGGCTTGACAGTTTATTTGTTTTAGTGCTGTTCCACTGTCTGGACATTCAACGTCCCCTGTTTTGACGTTCAACGTCCACTGTCTTGATGTTTGCCAGTTTGTTTATCCATTCACCTACTGAAGGACATCTTGGTGGCTTCCAGTTTTGGTAGTGATGAATAAAGCTGCTGCTGTAAACCTTGTGTGAAGGTTTCTGTGTAAATATGTTTTTATCACCTTTGGGTATACCCCAAGGAGTGCTATTACTGGATCATACTATATGAATAGGTTTTGTTTTGTAAAAACCCACCAAACTGCCTTGCAAAGTGGCTGTACCAGTTGGCTTTCTCACCAGCAATGAATATGTGTTCCTGTTGCTCCATACCCCTGCCAGCATTTGGTATTCTCCGGGCTCTGGATTTTGGCCATTCAAATAGGTGTGCTGTGGTACCTCATTATTGTTTTAGTTTGCGTTTCCTTGGTGATACAGGATGTGGGGCATCTTTTCACATTCTATTTGTCATCTTGCTCCCCTTTGCAGAGGTGTTTATTATTATTATTTATCCCCTCTACTTTTTTTTCTCAAATACACTTTGAAAAAGTTATAAAACATTTTAAAATGTCAATTCTAGAAATGACAATTTATACAAAAATTGTCAAAATGATATAGACTTCCCAATAATCTGTGCCTAGTTTTCTCTATTATTAACATGTTATATTAGTTGAGCACATTTTCTTACAATTCAAGAATGAATATTGGTATATTTTCATTAACTAAAATTTACACGTTATTCATATTTCTTAGTGTTTAATGTCTTTTCTCTGTTCCAGGATCTCATTCAGGTTATAAATTGCATCCAGTCTTCATGTCTCCTTAGGCTCATTTTGGCGGTGACAGTTTCTCAGACTTTGTTTTTCATGACCATGGCAGTTTTGAGGAATAGTGGTCCGGTAGTTGCAGAACATCCCTCCATGGGGACTTGTCCACTGTTTTTGTCATGGCTATATTGAGTTTATGTGTTCTGCGGAGGAAGAACACACATTTAGAAATGACATTCTCGTCATACTATATTGAAGATACACAAAATCAGCATGATTTATCATGGGGTTAACAGATTAAGTTTAATCAGCTGGGTAAGGTTGTATTTGTCAGGCTTCACCAGTGTAGAAGTTGCTGTTTTTCTCCCTTTCCGTCCTGTGGTCTTTGGAATGATGTCTCTATGCACAGCTCACACCAAAGAGGGATGTGATGCTACACCAGTTTGGCACAGAGATCTATGCCATTTACTTGGAATTTTGCATGGGAGATTTGTCTTTTCTCTACCGTTTATTAATTCAATCAGTCATTTTATTTACATCTTTATGGACTTATAGGTTTTTATTTTGTACTTTGGATTATAACCCAACTTGATTTTATTTTGTTGCTGAAATCATCCTAGATTTGGCCATAGGAAGCTTTTTCAGTTTGTTCCTGTGTCTTTTTGACAAAGTCCCATCAGAGTTTCATTTAAAAAAAGAACTCTTCTTTATCTCACTTTAGGTGAGGATGACAGCACTAGTTTCCGTGAAGAAGGGTTTCTTTTCTTTCTCTCTCTCTCTCTTTTTTTTTTAGCCATGCTCAATGGCATCCCAGATCTTAGTTCCTCGACCAGGGACCAAACTTGTGTCCCCTGCAGTGGAAGCTCAGAGGCCTAATCACCAGATTGCCAGGGAGGTCCTGAAGGAGGGTTTCTTAATCTAAGGGGCACAGTCTGGGAAACCTCAGAATTGCAAACTTTGTGGGCAATTTTTAAGGGAAGAGCATAACTTTTATCAGATTCTCAGCATGTCTGTGGTGCTAAAAAAAGAATAAAACAACCACTGCCTTAGAGTAAAGAGGAAAAATAATAAAACCTACATGTTGTGCAAACTTCACTCTTTCCTTGCTGTCCTGTGCTTGTAGAAAACTGCAGCTCCCATCTTGAGATGACCCAAGCTGGAGAGATCCATGTCACACCCAGGTCTGAGAAGATGTGTGATATCGTTGCTCCATTGTAACTCACCGGAAAAACAAAATGATCCTTTGTCTCAGGTTCCTGGTTTAAGGGAGGACATGCAGCCAATATGTCTGGGCAGCCCAGTTTTGAAATGCTTCTGTGCAGTGTGGCCACTAAAGGGTCACGGAAAATAAGAACATTCTGCAGTTAACAGAAAACTGAGCTTCCCCCTTTGGATAGACATTTCTGGATTTTTCCTTTAGTTCTGGAAAACATTACATCATCCAGCTATACAGCCTGGTCCATTCCATGCATATCTTTACGTATTAGTCATATGACATCAGTTCAAGTTTAGGCAAGTGGACAAAAGAGGACAGACTGTAAAAAGGCTTTTGGTCTAAGACATTATTTTCTCTAGTCATCTGATCACTTTCCCTGAATAGACTCAATTATTGCCTTAAATTAATATCATATTTCCATGAAATCAATCTTGTTGTGTAATAATATCAGAACTGTTGACAGATTGGTTGAAAGAAAATAAAGTGGCTTTATATATATATATATATATATACTTAATCAGTAAAGATGACTTTAATGTTGTTTTAGGATTGATGAAGCTGAAAAAAAAAAGATTTCTGCTTTTTTAGGTAGGGAAAATATGTGAAAATAAACTACATGAGATTTCACTTAAATTTTAAAATGTCTTTGAATTTCTAATATAAAGAAAGGTGAAGAGTTAATTAAAGATTCGTATCTGGTTGCTTGCAGCAAAGACATGAAAATATGTACTGACACAAATAAAACAAATAAAAATAAAGAAAAAGGTCTATAACATATTTGATATACTCTTGTTTTCAAGAGATTTTTTTGTCAACCCAAACTGTGCTTTTGTGCTTACTAACAAGTAAGATATTTTAAAGTTTGACTGTGGAGAGAAGTCCAAGCATCTGAAGATGACTACACGAAAGAGAGACGCTGGCAAGTTGTAGAAAGGGTAACTTCAAATTGTCAGGATGAATGATTTTGAAAATTGGTAAGATTAATGTCCTCTATCACATAAAGGAGTATATGGATGGACAGTAATAAAAGATAGGTAATATTCCACTTTTATTATGGCAAGTTTGTGAAATGATGGCTAGTAGTAGGGGTTACCAGGGTTCATTCTTGACTCTCCCACCTCAGAAAATCTCTGAATCTCTGTGTCCTAGTTTTCATATATGCATACCTTATGGCTCCATTTACTCATCTGTTGCTCACTCTCTACCTATCTGTTTTTTCATCTTTCTCTGCTGAAAAACTGTTCTCTGTGTGGTTCATGTCTCTCCTATGTAACCAAGTGAGTGTTTGTGATGATCAAGTGAAATCATGTAATGGACATGGTGGTTGGTTCTCCAGTATTTGTTCTTTACCAGACTATAGATCTGAGCCAATCATGATTGCTTTTTCCTCTTTTCTAGTGATTGGTTCAGGAGTGGCCAATGCTGGGAAGCTTCTGAGAAAAAAAAAAAAAAAGAAGAAGTCTTTTCTCCTAAGAGAATTTCTGAAGAGCACATGCTCTTTGTATGGAAATGTTGAGCAAAGCTGCTACCACTATAGTACCCATGGGCATCCAGAGACTGAAACTGACGTAGAAAAGCTGGCAGGTGGAGAGTGCCTGGGGTATTATGTATTTATTGCTACATGAGTGTAGGGAATTACAAAACCATAGAAGCCATGGTTCCCTCAAGAATCAGTCAGTACATTCAGTATAATTAGTAATATACACATAGATATGGAAAAAGCTATCAAAAATTCAGTCAGTTCAGTTGCTCAATCTTGTCCTACCCTTTGAATCCCATGGACTACAGCACGCCACGCTTCCCTGTTCATCACCAACACCCAGAGCTTGCTCAAACTCATGTCTATCGAGTTGGTGATGCCATCCAACCATCTCATCCTTTGCCATCCCCTTCTCCTCCTGCCTTCAATCTTTCCCAGCATCAGGGTCTTTTTCAATGAGTCAGTTCTTTGCATCAGATTGCCAAAGAATTGGAGCTTCAGCATCAGTCCTTCCAATGAATATTCAGGACTGATTTCCTTTAGGATGGACTGGTGGGATCTCCTTGCAGTCCAAGGGACTCTCAAGAGTCTTCGCCAACACCACAGTTCAAAAGCATCAATTCTTTGGTGCTCAGCTTTCTTTATGGTCCAACTCTTAAGACTCTGGAAAAACAATAGCTTTGACTAGACAGACCTTTGTCAGCAAAGTAATGTCTCTGCTTTTTAATATGCTATGTAGGTTTGTCATAGCTTTTCTTCCAAGGAACAAGTGTCTTTTAATTTCATGGCTGCAGTCACCATCTGCAGTGATTTTGGAGCCCCAAACAATAAAGTCTCTCACTGTTTACATTGTTTCCTCATTATTTGCCATGAAGTGATGGGACCAGATACCATGATCTCAAGTTTTTTTAATGTTGAGTTTTAAGCCAGCGTTTTCACTCTCCTCTTTCACTTTCATCAAGAGGCTCTTAAGTTCCCTTTTTGCCATAAGGGTGGTGTCATCTGCATGTCTGAGGTTATTGATATTTCTTCCAGCAATCTTTATTCCAGTTTGTGCTTCATCCAGCCTGGCATTTTGCATGATGTACCCTGCCTTTAAGTTAAATAAGTAGGCTGACAATATACAGCCTTGATGTACTCCTTCCCGATTTGGAAGCAGTCCATTGTTCCATGTCCAGTTCTAAATGTTGCTTCTTGACCTGCGTACAGATTTTTCAGGAGGCAGGTAAAATGGTCTGGTATTCATAGCTTTTAAAGAATTTTCCACAGTTTGTTGTGATCCACACAGTCAAAGGCTTTGGTGTAGTCAGTAAAGCAGAAGTAGATGTTTTTCTGGAACTCTATTGCTTTCTCTATGATCCAATGGATGTTGGCCTAAGAGTATATTTTTCAGCTTGAGTTTATTAGTAAACCAGTATAATTGAAGCATCATTTTAGAGGGAAGTATTAAAAAATAGTGTAGATTAGTTCAACGATGAGTAGGAATTATGATTTTCCACTAAATGGGGTTGACAATCGGGAGAAAAATAAAATCTGGTAGTGAGTTGGAAGGGCTAGAAGATGAATTTGGGTAACTTGACTTACAGCTGTAAGGGAGAAAAGGTTTCTTTTTCTTCCCTACCCCATCCTCAATAGGTGGGTCTGTGAGGTAGTCTGACAATAGTCATGCTAACAGAATAAAAGGTATGCACATTTATTAATTTTTAATGTTATGTGCGTATGGGCCAGCATCAGAGAAAAACAAAATTGAATATGGGAGAGAGTGATGAGTTTTGGGAATTTATATATCATCTTGAAAGGGGGAGGGGAGGAGAATGTGGGCCTCCAGAGGGAGTGGATGACTTTTAGAAAAGATGACTGGTCTGGAGAAGAAGAGATGAAAGAGGTGTGATGTTTGTGAGTCAGGTTTCTTGGGTGTGGATCAAGTGTTGGTGTCCTCTCCTGTGATGAGTCATCTTACCCAGTTGATGAAACCTCTGTGGAGGGGATTGAAGACAAGAGGGTTCCTTTTGGAGAAACTTTCTCTGTTCTTTTTTTTTTTTTTTTTTTTTTGAACTTTTTATTTTGTATTGGGGTACAGCTGATTAACAATATTGTCATCGTTTCAGGTGAACAGCGAAGGGACTCCGCCATGCATCTACATGTATCCATTCTTCTCCAAACTCCCTTCCCATCCAGGCTGCCACATAGCATTGAAAAAGAGTTCCATGTGCTCCACAGTAGATTCTTATTGGTTATCCATTCTAAATAGAGCTGTGTGACTGACTGCAGGCAGATAAGAAGAATTTAAAGAAATCCTGCCCCTCTGTGTGCTTTTCTTCAAGTGCTTTTGGTTCAAAATAATTTTTATGCTGAAGAGGTATGGGGTGTCATATTCCTCCTCCCTTCATGGCTGGGAAAAAAATCAGGCTGAACAGTTCTCTACCACAAAAATTATTGTGAGACTTGGCTGGTATTTAGGACTCCACACTTGCAATGCAGGGGGCACGGATTTGATCCCTGGTTGGGGAACTAATCCTTCATGGCATGGCCAAAAAAATAAATAGATGAATTATTATTATTGGCTTTATGATGTCAGGTTCTCCCATTACTTAGAAGAAACAGAATTTTGAAGGATTTTACATTGAGAGATAATCATAACTGTTCTTAAGTGATCCTATTCAAGTGTAGTTTGTAATCCATCACTTTTATCTTCCTTCCTTGAATGAGAAAACCTGTAGATGAGTTTGGACACTAATTTGCATCCTAATATCCAATTTTCCAAAATAGCCTCATTTTCTTTGAAGTTTTCTACCTTTTGCTTAGGAATGACAGTTGGCTCTAAGAAGGTTACAATTTCCCTTGCAATGAAATGGAAAAATCTCATTGCCAGTCCCCCAAACCTGTAAGTAGGTAGGATATGAGAGCTGATAAGGTCAAGAGATACAAATTAAATCTACTTAATCTCCTGCACTTTGGGGAGATTTGACTAATTGGTTTTCACTTTATTTCTCCAATGTTTTGGATTCTTTCTGATAGCTACTTGAAAAGTTTGTCTGTATCAACTCATGGTATTTTTAGATTTTTTTTTGAATGCTAGCTAATGTCACATTTTACCTATAGTGGTTATCTATTATCAGCACGTAGTAGCATAATTAACAGCCTGATACATCAGAACTGGGATCTCAAAACAAAGCAAGTGTATTACATTATTTGCTTCCTATAAATTAATGTCATTTATGAAATTGATACTTTTGTCATCTTGATGGGGTTTCCCAGGTGGCTCAGTGGTTAAAGAATCTGCCTGCAATACAGGAGACGTAGGTTCAATCCTTGGGTCAGGAAGATACCGTGGAGGAGGACATGGCAACCCACTCCAATATTCTTGCCTTGAGAATTCCATGGACAGAGGAACCTGGTGGGCTACAATGCATGGGGTTGCAAAAGAGTCAGACAGGACTGAAGAGGCTGAGCACACAGGGGCGCATCATATTGATACAGAACAGACAATGCTGGATGCACAAGTGTAGTTTTAATCTTCCTTGTGATTTTCATGGATATTGTTTTTGGACTGAGATATTGGAGAAGACTCTTGAGAGTCCCTTGGGCTGCAAGGAGATCCAACCAGTCAATCCTAAAGGAAACCAGTCCTGAGTATTCATTGGAAGGACTGATGCTGAAGTTGAAACTCCAGTCCTTTGGCTACTTGATGCAAAGAATGGACTCATTTGAAAAGAACCTGATGCTGAGAAAGATTGAAGGCAGGAGAGGGGGACAGCAGAAGATGAGATGGTTGGATGGCATTACTGACTCAATAGACATGAGTCTGAGTAAACGGGAGTTGGCAATAGATAGGGAGGCCTGGAATACTGCAGTTTATGGAGTCGCAAAGAGACACGATTGAGCAGCCTAACTGAACTGAACTGATTTTTGGACTGGGAAAATGATTATATGATAAGATTTTATGGGTTGTAATAGATCCCAAACAGCTTTCAAAGACCTCCAAGGAAGAGTTTAAGTGCTCCCAAGCAACTACCAATTTAGTCAAGATTCATTGTTCAAGTTAACTGTAATAGAAAAATATGGCAGTTTTTCTCTTTTTGAAAGTTGATAGCGAATATGTATATATATTGAATAAAAGAAAAAGGCAGCTGTATCTCCGACCTCTATACTTTCCTTTATTTACTTGGTCTGATAGTAAAGGAACTGCTTTTACCGATCCAGAATTAATGGCTTCCCTGAAGACTCAATGGTAAAGAACCTGCCTGCCAATGCATGACACTAGGGTTTGATCGCTGGGTCCGAAAGATCCCCTGGAGTAGGAAATGGCAACCCACTCCAGTATTGGATTTTCCAGTACTGGAAAATCCCATGGACACAGGAGCCTGGCAGGCTGCAGTCCATGGAATCGCAAAAGGGTCGAACACAACTTACCAACTAAACAACAAGGAACTCCACAGAGAGCATTCATTATGTGTTTCTTACACAGTATCATTTTATAAGTGTCAGATGACTTTATAAATTTTGTAAATTCTTGGACTGTCTCTTTGTTCATATCATATTGTAGTCTTCACATACTTTTTTGCTTAGATGGAAGGTTAATATTATATATTATTCAAAATATCTCTTTTTTCTCTTAACTCCTTGTCTGCCCTCCCTTTGTGCTTGTCTAGATTTTGATTGCATACTGCTTCAGGACAAGTAAGAGGTCTGCTTAACTTTAAAGAAAGAAACATGGATTATTTGGGGCAGTGTTTTATGCATTTGTTAAAATTAAATGCTGGATTACTTTTCTCTCTCTCTTTTTTTTTAATGGCATATCTTTTGGGCTTCTGATAATATCTATTACTTTTCACTTCTATTTGGAAAAAACATGCTATATATTTGTCTCAAAAAGCAAAGTCTTTAATGAAAATCACCCATGCCTGTTGCTTGCTGTTTCTAAATACTTACCAGGGTTTTGTTTTTTCTTTCATAGGCAACAGTCAGCAGAGGACCTAGCCCGAGTACCCGCCAACTCCACCAGCAATATCTTGAACAGGCTGCTGGTCAGTTATGATCCCAGGATAAGACCAAATTTCAAAGGTTTGTCTCTCCTCCGTCAATATCTCCATTCTTTGCAGTTTAAAACCTAATTTTATCTGTGTAAAATCATTTATTTCAGATGTTCAAAACAGTAATAACTGTTCTATAATATTCTTATGTCTGAACAATTAAATGCAAAAAATGTTTGCTATGCTATGCTAAGTCACTTCAGTCGTGTCCGACTCTGTGCGACCCCATAAATGGCAGCCTACCAGGCTCCGCCATCCCTGAGATTCTCCAGGCAAGAACACTGGAGTGGGTTGCCATTTCCTTCTCCAAGGCATGAAAGTGAAAAGTGAAAGTGAAGTCGCTCAGTCGTGTCCGACTCTTAGCGACCCCATGGACTACAGCCTAACAGGCTCCTCCGTCCATGGGATTTTCCAAGTAAGAGTACTGGAGTTGGGTGCCATTGCCTTCTCCGAAAAAATGTTTAAAGATAAGCAAAACATTACTTGTAATAGTTGTATATGGTTCTAAGGTTTAAAAGAAAAAGGTATATTGTGAATTAATAGGCTAACCATGTGACGTGTTTTCTATGGTGAATTAATAGGCTAACCCATGTGATGGGTTTTCTAAGTACTTTGTATTCTTAACCTTAATAATTAAATTTAGGCTCTGGCTCTCATTCAGACACCAAAGTTCTACTTTGTAGGAGATCAGCCATATACTCATTTCTGAATAGAGAAAACTCTGATAGGCATTTAAATTATTTTTTTACTCTTTATTAGTTTTTTACACTGATTAAAAAAAAAAATCCCCTATGCTTTGGCTGAAAAAAAAAGCCATATGGTTTTTAAAAACATGTTAACGTTGTGAATAAATGTGACTATATTTTTATTTCAATAAAATATTACCACCTATCACACCATTTGAAAACCAAAACTGTACTTCCAGTAAAAGTTGTGGGAAGATTGGATATGTTTGCCTGCCTTTCTTTCTGCCTTCCCTCCTTTCTTTCTTTCTTACTTTCCCTCTTTCTTTCTTCCTCTTGATGAGTTAGGAAGTTATATGAATATATCTCTGGAAAATGGCCATCTTTGTTGCTGGCTAAGGACAGGTATTAATGTAGATCGTATTAACATTAGGAGGCTTGATTTTTTTTTTCATTTACAAGGAAAAAAAAAAAAGCCTGCAGCTGCTTCTAGTCAACTGAAGTTATACAACGATGTTGTAAAAACAGAGTTTTTGTTCATTACCAGAACCTACTCTGTTACTTTCAACAGCACCGTGGTCTGGGTTGTCACATGTCTACCATGTATTGATTCGACACCTGTTTTTCATCAGTCAGAGGTTATGTGGCCAAAAGGCTAACTTCACATTTTCCCTTTGTTAGCCCAAGCAGCAACCCACAATGAGTGAAAAAAAAAAAGGCAAAAAAGAAATTGGCAACATTATACCTTAGTTCTCACTCTATGAACTCTAAAATTATTTTCCAACAGGTCAGGCAAAAAATCTTTATAATGATTCTGTTGTATGTCGGATTAAGTTTACATTTTCATGGATTAAAAATCAAAATATAGTAATTGTTGTTGTATTTGAAAGACTATAAAATGCAAAACAAATTATATTTTTAAATGATGTTTTTAAAAAATAATTTATAGTATCTTAAAGTAAATGCATCAGCTCAGTTGAAAAATTTTTAAGGTAAATGTATTTTCCCAGAGTCCCTACAATTTAAGAGAGAAATATTTCTGAATGAATAAATAATACTATGAAGAACAACATAACTCATTTTTTGTTTGTGTGTTGATCCCTATTTAGAAGAATAAGTTAATAGCAATTGTGAACATGTATCTTGAAACCATAGGTTTACACATCTGTGTGGATTGGAAAAAATACAACAATCAACTGCATAAATCATAAAAATATGAAGATTCTGACTAAGGTTTTTACAGCCACTAAACTATATCCTTAATTTTTATTGACAGGCATTCCTGTTGATGTAGTAGTCAACATTTTTATCAACAGCTTTGGATCTATTCAAGAGACAACAATGGTAAGATTAAAATTCATTTAATATTTTTAGTTGTGAATAGTTTAACTGGAAAATATATATTAGAAGAAATTATAACTGAAAAATAAGGAGTAATTCTCAGGAAAAAAAAATGCATGCTCTCTCTTAGTATAAATATTCAAATTTCAGGGTTTTGTTGAATTAGTGATTTCAATGCCTTTGTATTTTTGAAGTTCACATTTAGTCTTTATACTGCATTGAAACTTACAGAATTGGGAGAATTAATATTTCACTCTGAACAACTAAGTGGATGCCACCTGGGAAAGGGATTTGTGCAATTAATATTCTGGTGCAACATTATTTCCTAATACACTCATGTGTATGAGCATTCAAAAACATTTGTGTTCATAGTCTTTTTCTTTTTTTCTTCTAGTCTCCTGAGGATAATCTTTGTTTTCTCTCTTGTACTAATTTTGTGATGTGTGAAGCAGAGAATTGTAAAAAGCAAATTTGATTTTCCTAAAGTAGAGCAACAGAGCTCCCTGAAAAGATTATGTTACATAAAGAAAGAACAAGAAAAGGCCCAGGAAGAACAGGAAAGAGAGGCTGGGGTGGGGCTGCTGACCAGCGTGAGTTGAGTGTTAGGGACAAAGAAGCCTGTGAAGGATGATTTGTGGATTCCTTGAGTGACGTGTGGTTAAGTTACCCTTCAGCTTCTCAAGACATTCAGAAAAGTGCACTTTCTTATTAATGTTTTAAAATATTAATATTATCAGATCAGATCAGATCAGTCGCTCAGTCGTGTATACCCTTTCTGAAAAACCGCATGCTGAAATGGTATTTCACGTAGGAGGAAGAAGGCTTAAAAGTTTTGTTTTTGCATCATTTTTTGATATACTTATATGTTTCTTAAGTAATAATATAAGGTGTGGATTAAAAGCTTAATCACAGTGTAGATCTACACTCAGTGTTCTACACTTGGAACACAGTGTAGCTTTTCAGGGAATATCTCAGACCAGAAAAAGAATGTATTCCTGTATTCCTAGGAGCAGCATAGTATGTTATAAAATTGTATGCTACATTTAAATTATGACACATTTTATATTAATTAATATCATAGTAAAATATATTATGATGAGAATGTTATTTATTTTTCATAGAAGCATGTCTTTAACTCTGAGTAGTTAATTTTTTTAGAGAGTGTGTAGTTTGAATAATGTTATTTTGAAATCAAGTCCAAAATTCACTCCAGTGACTTTTAGTTAACCTAAATGGCTGTATATCTAGTATATTATAGATCAAGAAAGCTCTTAAACAATGTACAGACAAATATATATCACTGAGGAGACAAGAGTTGCATTCATCATTTGAAAATATGACTAGTTTAAACACTTCCCATAAGAAGAGTGAGAAATGTAATTTTCTCAAGGTGAAACTTCTAGGAAATTTATTTGGTATCTGTGCTTTTCTCTGTACCCTGTTTTATCTTTCATGGCACCACTATACTACCCCTAAAACACCATGATTGAGGTGTTACATCCTGTTGAAAACATTCCCAGTACTATCCTGCATTTTAGGACAACTAATAGAGGTGTTTTTTTTTTTTTTTTTCCTCATTTGCACAAGAGCAACACATGTGTCCTAGCTCATTAAGTACCATTAATGTCTCTATTCTTTAATAAATATTGAATGCTTTCCAGTTAACAGACACTGTACTTCTTTTGGTCCCATCAGCCCATCATTGATTGTATCAAGCTGACAATGCCTGGGGTAAAGGATTGACAGAAAAGGGGTAGGAACTTTCTCACAGGTTATTTGAGGATCATAATAAAATAGTGCATGGTTTCTCAATATGATCTTCTCTCATCCTTCTGCTCACTCTTCACAGTAGCGAACCCAGAGCACCAGTTGCTGGGGCCGGACTCTGTCGGTGTTCAGCCTGCACTCTTACCTCTTACCTCGTCTGAGCAGAGCCTCTGGCTCTGAGCTACACTCACTCACTCTGCCCCCTTTTCCACCCATGCCTTTCATCTCTATCATTTGTTAAACTGATCGCTTCTTGACTGTAATTCAACTCTGTTTGTGTGTTTTAATTTTGTTCTCTGATGGAGTATTAATCTCTCAAAGTCAGAAACAGTGCATTCTGCTTCTTCATTTTCCATAAAATACAGAAGACAGTAGGTCCTCAATGAGTGAGCCCATAAGTAATGTTAACTAATATTGATTAAATAAATTAATAAATTCTGCTTTGGCCTAGCAAAAAGTGAGCCCAGGTCACCATAAAAGTATTGGCAGAGCAAACTTTAAAAATAGACTCATGTTGAATGTGTGCATGTGTACGTGCTAAGTTGCTTCAGTTGTGTCCAACTCTTTGCAACTCCATGGACTCCAAGGAGCCCACCAGGCTCCTCTGTCCATGCCCTCCTTCAGGGGATCTTCCTGACCCAGGGATTGAACCCAACTCTCTTACACCTACTGCATTGGCAGGTGGGTTCATTCTACTAGCGCCACCTGGGAAACCCATGTTGAATTTATTGATTAAATAACAGAGTAAAGAATGCTATTACAGTAGAGTGTTAGTTTTGTCAATTTAGAGACTTTTATATCTACTACTGTGGACAGGAATCCCTCAGAAGAAATGGAGTGGCCATCATGGTCAACAAAAGAGTCCGAAATGCAGTACTTGGATGCAATCTCAAAAACGATAGAATGATCTCTGTTCGTTTCCAAGGCAAACCATTCAATGTCACAGTAATCCAAGTCTATGCCCCAACCAGTAACGCCGAAGAAGCTGAAGTTGAAAGGTTCTATGAAGACCTACAAGACCTTTTAGAACTAACACCCAAAAAAGATGTCCTTTTCATTATAGGGGACTGGAATGCAAAAGTAGGAAGTCAAGAAACACCTGGAGTAACAGGCAAATTTGGCCTTGGAATACGGAATGAAGCAGGGCAAAGACTAATAGAGTTTTGCCAAGAAAATGCACTGGTCATAGCAAATACCCTCTTCCAACAACACAAGAGAAGACTCTATACATGGACATCACCAGATGGTCAACACCGAAATCAGATCGATTATATTCTTTGCAGCCAAAGATGGAGAAGCTCTATACAATCAGCAAAAACAAGACCAGGAGCTGACTGTGGCTCAGACCATGAACTCCTTATTACCAAATTCAGACTGAAATTGAAGAAAGTAGAGAAAACTACTAGACCATTCAGGTATGACCTAAATCAAATCCCTTATGATTATACAGTGGAAGTGAGAAATAGATTTAAGGGCCTAGATCTGATAGATAGAGTGCCTGATGAACTATGGAATGAGGTTCGTGACATTGTACAGGAGACAGGGATCAAGACCATCCCCATGGAAAAGAAATGCAAAAAAGCAAAATGGCTGTCTGGGGAGGCCTTACAAATAGCTGTGAAAAGAAGAGAAGCGAAAAGCAAAGGAGAAAAGGAAAGATATAAACATCTGAATGCAGAGTTCCAAAGAATAGCAAGAAGAGATAAGAAAGCCTTCTTCAATGATCAATGCAAAGAAATAGAGGAAAACAACAGAATGGGAAAGACTAGGGATCTCTTCAAGAAAATCAGAGATACCAAAGGAACATTTCATGCAAAGATGGGCACAATAAAGGACAGAGATGGTGTGGATCTAACAGAAGCAGAAGATATCAAGAAGAGGTGGCAAGAATACACAGAAGAACTGTACAAAAAAGAGCTTCAAGACCCAGATAATCATGATGATGTGATCACTGACCTAGAGCCAGACATCTTGGAATGTGAAGTCAAATGGGCCTTAGAAAGCATCACTACAAACAAAGCTAGTGGAGGTGATGGAATTCCAGTGGAGCTATTCCAAATCCTGAATGATGATGCTGTGAAAGTGCTACACTCAATATGCCAGCAAATTTGGAAAACTCAGCAGTGGCCACAAGATTGGAAAAGGTCAGTTTTCATCCCAATCCCAAAGAAAGGCAATGCCAAGGAGTGCTCAAACTACCGAACAATTGCACTCATCTCACACGCTAGTAAAGTAATGCTCAAAATTCTCCAAGCCAGGCTTCAGCAATATGTGAACCGTGAACTTCCTGATGTTCAAGCTGGTTTTAGAAAAGGCAGAGGAACCAGAGATCAAATTGCCAACATCCGCTGGATCATGGAAAAAGCAAGAGAGTTCCAGAAAAACATCTATTTCTGCTTTATTGACTATGCCAAAGCCTTTGACTGTGTGGATCACAATAAACTATGGAAAATTCTGAAAGAGATGGGAATACCAGACCACCTGATCTGCCTCTTAAGAAATCTGTATGCAGGTCAGGAAGCAACAGTTAGAACTGGTCATGGAACAACAGACTGGTTCCAAATAGGAAAAGGAGTACGTCAAGGCTGTATATTGTCACCATGTTTATTTAACTTATATGCAGAGTACATCATGAGAAATGCTGGACTGGAAGAAACACAAGTTGGAATCAAGATTGCCGGGAGAAATATCAATAACCTCAGATATGCAGATGACACCACTCTTATGGCAGAAAGTGAAGAGGGGCTAAAAAGCCTCTTGATGAAAGTGAAAGTGGAGAGTGAAAAGGTTGGCTTAAAGCTCAACATTCAGAAAACGAAGATCATGGCATCTGGTCCCATCACTGCATGGGAAATAGATGGGGAAACAGTGGAAACAGTGTCAGACTTTGTTTTTCTGGGCTCCAAGATCACTGCAGATGGTGACTGCAGCCATGAAATTAAAAGACGCTTACTCCTTGGAAGGAAAGTTATGACCAACCTAGATAGCATATTCAAAAGCAGAGACATTACTTTGCCAACAAAGGTTCGCCTAGTCAAGGCTATGGTCTTTCCTGTGGTCATGTATGGATGTGAGAGCTGGACTGTGAAGAAGGCTGAGCGCCGAAGAATTGATGCTTTTGAACTGTGGTGTTGGAGAAGACTCTTGAGAGTCCCTTGGACTGCAAGAAGATCCAACCAGTCCATTCTGAAGGAGATCAATCCTGGAATTTCTTTGGAAGGAATGATGCTAAAGCTGAAACTCCAGTATTTTGGCCACCTCATGCGAAGAGTTGACTCATTGGAGAAGACTCTGATGCTGGGAGGGATTGGGGGCAGGAGGAGAAGGGGACGACAGAGGATGAGATGGCTGGATGGCATCACTGACTCGATGGATGCGAGTCTGAGTGACCTCCGGGAGCTGGTGATGGACAGGGAGGCCTGGCGTGCTGCGGTTCATGGGGTCGCAAAGAGTCGGACACGACTGAGCGACTGATCTGATCTGATCTGATGCAGAGGAGCCAAATTATTTATATTTGCTATTTCTTTTGATGAAATAACATATCTTTCCCTTTGTGTTGTGCAGATATAGCCTAAAGGTTCAGAATTGAAACCATGCTCTTCAAATAGACTTAAATAGTCTACTTTATTGTAATGATTATTTTTTGGTTTTGGCGATGTTTATTTCATACTTCTAAGACAGTTTTTACAGATGTCTCTTTCAGGGCTGTGATATTTTATTGATTTGCTCACTTTTTCCAAAAAACAAACTCTTTAATACCTTGTTGTGTAATAGGAAAGGTACAAGCTATTATCTGTATAGAGATAACACTATATGTCTTCTAAGGGGAAAAATGTGTCTAAGACAAAGCTTGTTCTTCATGACTTGTTACAAATACCAATCGGAAATAGTAGCAATGACTCAGGAGGGTAACTAAGAGGACACACAGGTGTGGAGAGCAGTTATATTATAAGCGGGTATTTCTTTCTTTTTCCTTCCAGTCACCAAGAGTGGGCTTATTTACTTTTCAGCTTTACTGAGGTATAACTGACAGGTGAAATTGTAAGAAAGTTACAACGTGTGTGATGATTTGATATGCTTCTACAATTGTGAAAGGATTTCCCCCATCATGATAATTAACACATCCATCATCTCGTGTATATATATATTTTTTCTTTTATAAGAACATTTAAGTTCTGTTCTCTTAGAAAATTTCAAGTACACAGGAGTGTTAACAACTATGGTCACCATGTTACACCCTAGATCCTCAAACCTTATTCATCTTATAACCGTACGTTTATACCTTTTACCAACCTCTGCCTCTTTCTCATACTCCAAATTCTTGGCAATCACTTGTCAACTCTCCATTTCTATGGATTTGACTCTTTTTTTTTTTTTTTTTAAGATTCGACATATAAGTGATACCATGGCATATTTGTCTTTCTCTGTCTGGTTTATTTTACTTAGCCTGATGCTCTTCAGGTTCATCCATGTTGTTGTGAATGATAGTATTTTCCTTCTTTTCTTAAGGCTGAATAATATTCTACTTTATATGTATGTGTGTGTGTATGGCATTTTCCTCGTCCATTCATTCATTGATAGGTGCCTAGGTTGTTTCCATACTCTAGCTGTTGTAAATAATACTGCAGTGAGTGTGGAAATGCAAGCGTCTCTTCTAGATGTCTTGTTTCCTTTGGGTATATACCCAGAGGTGGGATTGCTGGATCTTATGATAGTTCTATTTTGAGTTTCTTGAAGAATCTCCATACTGTTTTCCATAGTAGCTCTACTGGTTTGAATTTCCCCTAATAGTGTACAATCTCTTCACATTCTAAACAGAATGTATTACTGCTTGTCATTAAAAAAAAAAAAAAAAAAAAAATTATTGTTGTTTAGCGGATTTACAAAGTTCTGTTAGAGTTCGTCTTTTTTTGGTAATAGCCAAGGAGCATATTTCTTAAAAAACAAAAGAAAATAAGCAAAAAGATACCCCCAAAACAAGAGGCTGGAAAAGTAGAGAGACTTAGATTTGTCTAAATACAGAATGTATGTTCATGGAAATAGTATGCTGAACAGTGTGATATCAGAGAGGCTTGTGCTTGAATCTTTTGTGTACTTGATGTGTTACACCCTAAAATGAGTGTAAAAACTACAGAAATTAAGGAGCAATATTTTTTCTGGCATCGCAACCCTAAAGGGACGTTGACTATAGGATTGTGATGCATCTGCAAGTTAATGTCATATTTTACAGTAGAATCTCATCCTAAAGAAAATGAACCATTTGTTAGTAACTCTGTTGTACTAACAAAACAGAATACAAAACTCTGAGCTTTCTTTATTAATATCCCCTTAGAAATTTCCCTACAAAGGTCTGCTGAAATAAAGGAAGTCCTAAAATTTGGAAGCTTCAATATTGGCCAGAGCTTTCCTCTGCAATTCAAGTCTTTCTACTTTAATTCCAGAGCCTGGTGGTGGATGCATCATTAAGAGCTGCAGACAGAGGTGGAACAACTTTTGAAGGAAGAGGGCAGCCCTTTTCCCCAGTGTATAAAGTTCATTATCTAACAAAGAATCCATTGGAGCAATGGGCATTAACACTATAAGGATATTTTAGCCAATTCTGTTTGTAAAACATTCCTTCCTGCTTTATTGGCTTTTAATTCAGATGTTAAATGTCAATGGCTAAACAGAAAGCAATCTCACATTTATTTACAATCTGTAACTGTGTCAGTTCAGTTCAGTTCAGTCACTCAGGCTCAGTTGTGTCTGACTCTTTGTGACCCCATGAATCGCAGCATGCCAGGCCTCCCTGTCCATCACCAACTCTTAGAGTTCACTGACTCACGTCCATCGAGTCAGTGATGCCATCCAGCCATCTCATCCTCTGTCGTCCCCTTTTCCTCCTGCCCCCAATCCCTCCCAGCATCAGATTCTTTTCCAATGAGTCAACTCTTCCAATGAGGTGGGAAGTTTCAGCTTTAGCATCATTCCTTCCAAAGAAATCCCTAGGGCTGATCTCCTTCGGAATGGACTGGTTGGATTTCCTTGCAGTCCAAGGGACTCTCAAGAGTCTTCTCCAACACCACAGTTCAAAAGCATCAATTCTTCAGCGCTCAGCCTTCTTCTTCAGCGCTCATCCATACATGACCACGGGAAAAAACATAGCCTTGACTAGCCGGACCTTTGCTGGCAAAGTAATGTCTCTGCTTTTGAATATGCTATTAGGTTGAACGTAACTTTCCTTCCAAGGAGCAAGCGTCTTTTAATTTCATGGCTGCAGTCACCATCTGCAGTGATTTTGGAGCCCCCCAAAAATAAAGTCTGACACTGGTTCCACTGTTTCTCCATCTATTTCCCATGTAGTGATGGGACCAGATGCCATGATCTTCGTTTTCTGAATGTTGAGCTTAAAGCCAACTTTTTCACTCTCCACTTTCACTTTCATCAAGAGGCTTTTTAGTTCCTCTTCACTTTCTGCCATAAGGGTGGTATCATCTGCATATCTGAGGTTATTGATATTTCTCCCAACAATCTTGATTCCAGCTTGTGCTTCTTCCAGCCCAACGTTTCTCATGATGTACTCTGCATAGAAGTTAAATAAACAGGGTGACAATATACAGTCTTGACGTACTCCTTTTCTTATTTGGAACCAGTCTGTTGTTCCATGTCCAGTTCTAACTGTTGCTTCCTGACCTGCATATAGATTTGTCAAGAGGCAGGTCAGGTGGTCTGGTATTCCCATCTCTTTCAGAATTTTCCACAGTTTATTGTAACTGTGTAGTAGAAGAATAATCACAGCCGTATAAATACTCCTGAAACTCTCCAACCTCCAGGGCTATGTGCTCCTTCAGCTTGTTTTTGCATCTCAGTTTTTAGCTGTATCATTCCTGTTTCTCATGTCTGTGTGTTCATCTGCATTCTGCTGCCTTCCATTTCTGTGAGGTCTCATTATTAATGCTATAATTCCCTGGTGGCTCAAATGGTAAAGTGTCTGCCTGCAGTGCGGGAGACCGGGGTTCGATCCCTGGCTTGGGAAGATCCCCTGGAGAACGAAATGGCAACCTACTCCAGTACTCTTGCCTGGAAAGTTCCATGGACTGAGGAGCCTGGTAGGCTACAGTCCATGGGGTCGCAAAGAGTCTGACATGCCTGAGCGATTTCACTTTCACTTTCAACAAAATTATCAAATAAATGTAATCATCCTCTTTTGAAGTTGTTACAACAGTCATTTATTATATCAGTTTATATGCTAGTGCTGGTGACAACTGAAGTAAGACCCTCAAATCAGTGAGAATATAGGTTTGTTAGAGGCGAAGTGGCATCTGCTGTATGGTTATGCGTAAAGTATTTGTTGATTTCTCCATTCAATTCCTACCTTTGACTGAAATCTGTGGTTTTTATAATAGAAAATGTAAACTTTTGCACTTATGGGAGACAATTAAGTATTATGATATGTTATAACAATCTATATACATATTTTGCCTTGTCAGAAATACATAAGAACTCTTTCATGGAAATAAAGCCTGTTTATACAATTCATTTTCTTTGGTGTAGACATGCTTTGTAATTATATTGATTTATTGTTACACTACAATCTGTGATCCTGCCAAACTTTCTATGCCTTTCTGCTGCATGAGTTTTCTATGTGCTTTAATAGTAGGTTTCAGCTCTGTTTGGGCAACACAGTTGTACCTGTCAAGAAAAAACTCATATTTGGGATCAGCTAAAGGAGCTTAATTTTGGTTCTTGGAAATTACTTATCTTTGTTGTTTTAAAATAATTTTATTTTATATATTTTCTTATATATGTAAATTTGGAGAAGGCAATGGCACCCCACTCCAGTACTCTTGCCTGAAAAATCCCACGGATGGAGGAGCCTGGTAGGCTGCAGTCCATGGAGTTGCTAAGAGTTGGACATGACTGAGCGACTTCACTTTCTCTTTTCACTTTCATGCATTGGAGAAGGAAATGGCAACCCACTCCATTGTTCTTGCCTGGAGAATCCCAGGGATGGGGAAGCCTGGTGGGTTGCCATCTATGGGGTCACGCAGCGTCGGACACGACTGAAGATAGCATAGCATATGTAAATTTAAATTTCTTTTCTTAAAACTTGTCTTAGTTTACTATTCTGTATATTTTATTGCTTTTGTTATTAACTTGACAACATTGTTTCATTTATTATAGGATAATATTGACATGCCTGCCCCATTTTTTTTTGGTATGCTTTGCATCTTAGATACTCAAATCTTAAAATACTTAATTTTTTCTCTTGCTATTCATCTTCAGGGTTTGTGCCTTGCGCTAGGCTAAATAGTTGTCCCCTAAAGAGGAACCTATCCTAATCTTTGGAACCCGTGAATATGTTATTTTAAACAGTGAAAGAGACTTTGCATCTGTGATTAAATTAAAAGTCTTGCAATGCAGATTGTCCTGATCATCAAGTGGGCCCAGTATAATCACCAGGGTCCTTAGGAGAGGAGACAGGAGGGTGGAGTCAGTAATAGGAGATGTGATATAACCAGTGCAGTGAAGGTGCCATGAAGAGGAGGCAGGTGAAGGGATGCAGACAGCCTTGCTATGCTGGGCAAAGCAAGGGGTCAGACTGGCTGCTCAGACCTCTAGAGGGAATCAGCCTGGACCTCAGCTCAGTGACTCTGATTCTGGTATTCTGAACTCCAGACCTATAAGGTCAAGATTGGTCTTGTTTTAAGCCACTGACTGTTGTTAATAGTTTTAGCAGCATTCAGGAACTGATATACATGCTGGTGGACACTAGTTAATAAATTTTTTCTCCCAAATTCTCTTGGAGAATTATCTGATTACATATGACTTTCTCCCAAATGCTGCTAGAGGGCTATCTGATTATGTACATTACTGTTTCCATATATGGAAATACCAAAATAGCCAGTCATTTTTTGTGCAGTGATTACTAAAAGTCTCACTCAAGTTAATCATCCAAAGGACATAACCAGAAAGAGAAGCTATGTTTTTATTAGTTAATATATACTGTATACCTGTCTCTTTTCCTTGTTAGTTACTTTTTAGTGGATTTACCTCAAAATGAAGGTAAATCCTTTTTAGTCTATTTCTTCTAGCTGTTTTGTTCAGAAGCTTTGGTGATTTGACATCATAAGTCATAGTATTATACAGTTGGCTCTTGAACAACACGAGTTTGAACTGCGTGGGTCTACTTTTACCATTTTTACCATAATACTATCTGTGTACTATAGTACTGTATGAGCTATGGTTGGTTGGTTGGCTTAATCCATGGATACAGAGGGCCAACAATAAAGTTACATGTGGATTTTTGGCTGCATGGAGGGTAAGCACTACTAACCCAGAGTTGTGCAAAAGTCACCTGTCTTAGACAATCAGGAAGGATGAGAAACACCCCAGTTTTATTTTCCCTTCTTGTAATTTGTCACTATCAACTGATATAGAAAATTTGCACCATTACATAAGTGGTCTAAATAATGCTGGACCAATCTCCTAATCTGTTGAAATGTCATGGAAATTACTTCTTCACTACTGTATTTAACAGAAATATATTGATGACTTTCTATGTATCTGATCTGGCAGATTGCAAGACTTATGGAGGTTATAGTTAGGGTGGATGCATTGCACCACATAGCAGGCACCCCCAAACAAAAGGGAATATTGGCATAGATCTAGAAAAATTTAGATAGTCATATGGTGTTATAGAACAGTATTTAATAAAACTTTTAAAAATGTCATATTGAGAAAAATAAAGTGTAACCTAAGAATTTTTAGCTTGCAGTTCTTGCATGAAACGTCTAACCTCACTAAGGAATAAATTTAAATCCTTTTCAAACCAGGCTTGGTTGAAAAACAAGCTCTGTTGCCAGAACTTTAAATGTAATCCTGCTGGATACCATGAGATTTGATCTTCTTTGTTTCCGTGAATGCCATTTTTTATCATAAAGAAAATAAAAGAGTAAAAATTGCATATGTAAGTGTTAGGTAGAAATTACAAGTAACCATGCTAGCTATTCTAATGATAACACAAGATACAAAACAGTTCTTAAAGCTAAAATATAATTAATGAAACAAACTAGTTTTAATGTCTTCTTGTGAAATTTTTATTGCTTTGAAAAGTAGCTTAATTTGGGTGTTAATTGGTACTGAAAATCTTGGAGAACATCCATTTTCCAGATCATGTCTGTTAGTGTGCTATTTGTGATGAACAATGATAGTATTTGTCACCAAGTTCTTTCAAAACAATTAAGTAATTTTCCAGTGATAAAAGAAGTCTGTTTCTGATGGGAATTTCTTCATTGCAAAATAATATGATAGAGTTGTAATTATAGTGATTGAGTAATTGAAAATGAAAATAAATAGGTTTCCAAATTAGTTATCTTAACATAGAGCATTTGAAATGCCAGTAACTAGCAATTATTTAGAAATGCTCATAAAAAAATGAACCAAAGCATACGAACTAATAAGCTTTTATCTTCTAATGAATGTGGAGCCAAAGCTATTAATTTAAATTGTAAAAATTTTAAACAGTCCTTATATAAACTTACAACAACTTGTATTCACTATAATAATATGTAGCTAAGTAGCTAATGGAAAAGCATCTTGGAAGGACTTTCATAATGAGATAATAAATTGTAATGACCAAGAATAATACAGTGAAGTAACTGATTTCCAGTTTTTCAGTGATGCTCTTTCTAAAACAACTCTGGAGTTCTATTAAGAAATAAAATTTGATACAGGATTATAGTAGAGAGCCCGAACTAATAGTATTTTGAGCTTATCCCAGTGCAGCTAGAAGTAAGAATTTCAGTAGATGCTCAAGGCACAGTTTCAAGATTTGTGACCTTAGAAACGGGTTACTATTTAGTACAATTGTAGGTCAGTTGGCACAGTACCGAGCAAACCAATGAATTACAGTATAGGCAGGATTTTTTTTTGAAACAAAAAGCCTATTAACCACTATTGCCAACATTATAAAAGAATAGCAACATAATGAGTATGTCCCAATAAAACAAAATGCTTGCTTACCACATTATTATGTATTCAGTATTCAGTCAGGTGTAGTTCATGTACTTTACAGTCAGACTGTATTCAGTCAGACTGTATTCAGTCAGGTGTAGTTCATGTACTTTACGTATGTTTTCTCGTTTATTCCTTATAAAAACCCTGTGTTGTGGGTTTGTTATTTTATCTCCATCTTATAGATGGTAGTCTTTGTTCACCTCTTAACCCTCTGTCATCTTGCTTTTGTTGTATGCCACTCTGCTGTGCTCTGCCGGGCTGTGTTTAGTCACTCAGTCGTGTCTGACTCTGCGATTCCATAGACTGTAGCCACACACCCCCCCCCCCCCCACCCAGGCTCTTCTGTCCTTCCATGAGGGTTTTTGCTGAAATTGTCAATGGCTTCCTCATTTGCTGAAAGTATTCAGTTTGATTGTATTTGACCTTTGATGGTGTTTGCTCTGTTGACCATCTTAAAGCTTTTGACTCTATAGTTTGGTGAAATCTCATTCCCAGAGTTTTCTACCTTTTCTCAGACTTCTAGCCAGCCCTTTAAATGCTTTTCTTCCCCTGGGTTTTGCCCCTGTGTCCCTGCTCTAAGTTGTAATACTAGGCAAATTCTTCCTTAGTCCTGACTTTTAGAGGGTAATGTTTTCAAGGTTCATTCATGTTGTAACATGTACCCCAATTTCTTTCCTTTTTATGGCTGAGTAATAATCCGTGATGTATATGTATATACAACACTTGGTTTGTCCATTCATCTGCTGATGACACTTGCATTGTTTCACCTTTTCACTATTGTAAATAGTGAATAGTAATATTGTAAATAGTACTGCTATGAAAAAGGGTGTACAAAAAGGGTGTAGTCTCTTCTTTTAATTTTTAGGGGCACGTGCCTAAGAGTGGAATTGCTGGATAATATGGTACTTCTGTGTTTCGCTTTTTGAGAACAAAGCACAATTTTTAAAAGGTTGAAACAACTGCATTTTGTGAGGACATGTCAGTGATTCATTTAAGTCATTAAAGAGGGGACCAGCATCCTGATTTAAGCAGCTGCACTCGCGAAGTTGCCTGGGAGCCACGCCTAAATATTGCTGAAAGATTCTTGTCAGTATGTGGCAATGTCTCAACAGTTACTTGATTTTTATCCAGCCCTGTTTCTAGAGGTGATTTGTGGTATCTAATAATAACAAAAATACAATGAAGTAATTTAAATAGTACTAAATGTTCAGGAGCCATACAATGATACTCATATCAGGAAGTGAGCTATGCATTAATTCAGTTGGCTATAACAGGGATCCCCAAATCCCCAGGCTGGGAACCAGTTCCAGTACTTGTTAGGAAATAAATCACACAGCAAAAGGTGAGCAGCTGGTGGGGGGCGAGTGAAGCTTTATCTGCCGCTCCCCATTGCTCACCTTACACCTGAACCACCCCATTCCCCACCACATTCATGGAAAAATTGTCTTCTAGGAAACCAGTTCCTGATGCCAAAAAGGTTGGGGACTGCTGGGCTCTAGGGCTTACTTAGCTTTTAGTTCCCTGAATGCCAGACAAGGAAAACATGAGGATAGGCTTACATTGTATTCACCAGTAATAGGAAGCATATACAAAGATCTTTTGTAAGGCACTTAGATCAAATATGCCTAGCACACAGTAAATACCTGTATAATGATATAGTTTTATATGGATTAAACAAGTGAAAATTTAAAAATTCATCTTCAAAACTTTCAGGTCATGATCACTGACCGAAATAAGATAACATGGCTTTAAAATAACAGGCTTATAAAAGACACATCAGCACTGTTATCTGACCCTTAAATATAAGTTTAGGACATGGTATTTTATCATAATACCATGAATGCATATTTGAGATACTGAGGATTCAAGATGCAGTTTTTGATGATTTGTTAAGACACAGTAGTTATGTTGTTGTTTAAGTGGCTAAGTTGTGTCTGACTCTTTTGTGACCCCATGAACTATAGCCTGCCAGGCTCCTCTGGGATTTTCCATGGGAAATTCCAGTCCATGAGATTTCCCAGGCAAGAATACTGGAGTAGATTGCCATTTCCTTCTCCAGGGGATCTTCCTGACTCATGAGTCCAACCCATGTCTCCTGCATTGGCAGGCAGATTCTTTACTATCTGAGCCACCAAGGAAACCCTCCACAGCAGTTAGAGGAGGTAATAAAATAGCTTTTAGTGTATATACTTTTGGAATACGAATCATTTTGATGGATCACTCAGTGCAGTTCAGTCGCTCAGTCGTGTCCAACTCTCCGACCCCATGGACTGAAGCAGGCCAGGCTTCCCTGTCCATCACCAACTCCCAGAGCTTACTCAGACTCATGTCCATTGAGTTGATGATGCCATCCAACCAACTCATCCTCTGTTTTCCCCTTCTCCAGCCTTCAATCTTTCCCAGCATCAAGGTCCTTTTAGATGAGTCAGTTCTTCACATCAGGTGGCCAAAGTATTGGAGTTTCAGCTTCAGCATCAGTCCTTCCAATGAATATTTGGGACTGATTTCATTTAGGATGCACTGGTTGGATCTCCTTGCTGTCCAGAGGATTCTCAAATAGTCTTATCTAAGAACAGAGTTCAAAAGCATCAGTTCTTCTGTGCTCAGCTTTCTTTAGGAGAAGGCAATTGCACCCCACTCCAGGACTCTTGCCTGGAAAATCCCATGGACAGAGGAGCCTGGTAGGCTTCGGTCGACGCGGTTGCGAAGAGTCGGACATGACTGAGCGACTTCACTTTCACTTTTCACTTTCATGCACTGGAGAAAGAAATGGCAACCCACTCCAGTGTTCTTGCCTGGAGAATCCCAGGGATGGGGGAGCCTGGCGGGCTGCCGTCTATGGGGTCGCACAGAGTCGGACACGACTGAAGTGACTTAGCAGCAGCAGGAGCAGCTTTCTTTATAGTCCAACACTCACATCCATACATGACTACTGGAAAAACTATAGCTTTGACTAGATGGACCTTTGTTGGCAAAGTGATGTCTCTGCATTTTAATATGCTGTCTAGGTTGGTCATAACTTTCCTTCCAAGGAGCAAGTGTCTTTTAATTTTATGGCTGCAGTCACCATCTGCAGTGATTTTGGAGCCAAAAGAAAAATAAAGTTTATTACCGTTTCCATTATTTCCCCATCTATTTGCCATGAATTGATGGGACAGATGCCATGATCTTCATTTCTGAATGTTGAGCTTTAAGCCAACTTTTTCACTCTCCTCTTTCACTTTCATCAAGAGACTATTTATTTCCTCTTTGCTTTCTGCTATCCTTATGGGATGGTGTCATCTGTATATCTGAGATTATTGATACTTCTCCTGACAGTCTTGATTCCAGCTTGTGCTTCATCCAGTCCAGCATTTCTCATGAGGTACTCTGCATATAAGTTAAATAACCAGGGTGACAATATATAGCCTTGATGTACTCCTTTGCCAATTTGGAAACAGTCTATTGTTCCATGTCCAGTTCTAACTGTTGCTTCTTGACCTGTATACATATTTCTCAGGAGGCAGGTCAGGTGGTCTCGTAGTCCCATCTCGTGAAGTATTTTCCAGTTTGTTGTGATCCACATAGTCAAAGGCTTTGGCGTAGTCAATGAAGAAGAAATAGATGTTTTTCTGGAATTCTCTTGCTTTTTCAATGATCCTGCAGATGTTGGCAATTTGATCTCTGGTTCTTCTGCCTTTTCTAAATCTAGCTTGAACATTTGGAAGTTCATGGTTCATGTACTGTTGAAGCCTGGCTTGGAGAATTTTGAGCTTATTTTACTAGCGTGTGAGATGAGTGCAATTGTGCGGTAGTTTGAGCATTCTTTGGCATTGCCTTTCTTTGGGATTGGGATGAAAACTGACCTTTTCTAGTCCTATGGCCACTGCTGAGTTTTCCAAATTTGCTGGCATATTGAGTATAACACTTTCACAGCATCATATTTTAGGATTTGAAATAGTTCAACTGGAATTCCATCACCTCCACTAGCTTTGAATTTTTTTTAATTAAATTTTATTTTGTTTAACTTTACAATATTGTATTGCTTTGCCATACATCAAGATGGATCCGCCACAAGTATACATGTGTTCCCCATCCTGAACCCTCCTCCCTCCTCCCTCCCCATACCATCCCTCTGGGTCGTCCCAGTGCACCAGCCCCAGGCATCCATTATCAGGCATCGTACCTGGACTGGCGACTCGTTTCAGATATGATATGCATATTTCAATGCTATTCTCCCAAATCATCCCACCCTCTCCCTCTCCCAGAGTTCTAAAGTCTGTTGTATACATCAGTGTCTCTTTTGCTGTCTCGTAAACAGGGTTATTGTTACCATCTTTCTAAATTCCATATATATGCATTAGTATACTGTATTTGTGTTTTTCTTTCTGGCTTACTTCACTCTGTATAATAGGCTCCAGTTCCATCCACCTGATTAGAACTGATTCAAATGTATTCTTTTTAATGGCTGAGTAATACTCCATTGTGTATATGTACCAAAGCTTTCTTATCCATTCATCTGTGGATGGACATCTAGGTTGCTTCCAAGTCCTGGCTATTGTAAACAGTGCTGCTATGAACATTGGGGTACACGTGTCTCTTTCAATTCTGGTTTTCTCAGTGTGTATGCCCAGCAGTGGGATTGCTGGATCATAAGGCAGTTCTATTCCCAGTTTTTTGAGGAATCTCCATACTGTTCTCCAAAGTGGCTGTACTAGTTTGCATTCCCACCAACAGTGTAAGAGGGTTCCCTTTTCTCCACACCCTCTCCAGCATTTATTGCTTGTGGACTTTTGGATCACAGCCATTCTGACTGGCGTGAAATGGTACCTCATAGTGATTTTGATTTGCTTTTCTCTGATAATGAGTGATGTTGAGCATCTTTTCCTGTGTTTGTTAGCCATCTGTATGTCTTCTTTGGAGAAATGTCTATTTAGTTCTTTGGCCCATTTTTTGATTGGGTCATTTATTTTTCTGGAATTGAGCTGTAGGAGTTGCTTGTATATTTTTGAGATTAGTTGTTTGTCTGTTGCTTCATTTGTTATTATTTTCTCCCATTCTGAGGGCTGTCTTTTCACCTTGCTTATAGTTTCCTTTGTTGTGCAGAAGCTTTTAAGTTTAATTAGGTCCCATTTTTTTATTTTTGATTTTATTTCCAATATTCTGGGAGGCGGGTCATAGAGGATCCTGCTGTGATGTATGTCAGAGAGTGTTTTGCCTATGTTTTCCTCTAGGAGTTTTATGATTTCTGGTCTTACATTTAGATCTTTAATCCATTTTGAGTTTATTTTTGTGTATGGTGTTAGAAAGTGTTCTAGTTTCATTCTTTTACAAGTGTTTGACCAGTTTTCCCAGCACCACTTGTTAAAGAGATTGTCTTTAATCCATTGTATATTCTTGCCTCCTTTGTCAAAGATAAGGTGTCCATATGTGCGTGATGCTTCCTAAGGCCCACTTGAGTTTGCATTCCAGGATGTCTGGCTCTAGGTGAGTGATCACACCATTGTGATTATCTGGGTCTGAAGATCTTTTTTGTATAGTTCTTCTGTGTATTCTTGCCACCTTTTCTTAATATCATCTGCTTCTGTTAGGGCCATACCATTTCTGTCCTTTATTGAGCCCATGTTTGCATGAAATGTTCCCTTGGTGTCTCTAATTTTCTTGAAGAGATCTCTAGTCTTTCCCATTCTATTGTTTTCCTCTATTTCTTTACACTGATCACTGTGGAAGGCTTTCTTATCTCTCCTTGATATTCTTTGAAACTCTGCATTCAAATGGGTATATCTTTCCTTTTCTCCTTTGCTTTTTGCTTCTCTTCTTTTCACAGGTATTTTGTAAGGCCTCCTCAGATAGCCATTTTGCTTTTTTGCATTTCTTTTACTTGGGGATGGTCTTGCTCTTTTTCTTCCATTCCAGTCCATTTTAGTTCGCTGATTCCTAAAATGTCTACATTCACACTTACCATCTCCTGTTTGACCACTTCCAATTTGTCTTGATTTGTGGACCTAACTTTCCAGGTTCCTATGCAGTATTGCTCTTTACAGCATCAGACCTTTCTTCCATCACCAGTCACATCCACAACTGGGTGGTGTTTTTGCTTTGGCTTCATCCCTTCATTCTTTCTGAAGTTATTTCTCCACTGATCTCCAGTAGCATAGTGGGTACCTACCAACCTAGGGAGTTCATCTTTCAGTATCCTATCTTTTTGCCTTTTCATACTGTTCGTGGGGTTCTCAAGGCAGGAATGCTGAAGTGGTTTGCCATTCCCTTCTCTGGTGGACCACATTTTGTCAGAACTCTCCACCATGACCCGTCTGTCTTGGGTGGCCCTACACGGCATGACTCATAGTTTCATTGAGTTAGACAAGGCTGTGGTCCATGTGATTAGATTGGTTAGTCCCTGGTGGCTGAGATGGTAAAGCGTCTGTCTACAATGCGGGAGACCTGGGTTTGATCCCTGGGTTGGGAAGATCCCTTGGAGAAGGAAATGGCAATCCACTCCAGTACTATTGCCTGGAAAATCCCATGGACAGAGGAGCCTGGTAGGCTACAGTCCATGGGGTCACAAAGAGTCAGACACGACTGAGCGACTTCATGTTCACATTCACATAGTCCATGTAATTAAACTGGTTAGTTTTCTGAGATTTTGGTTTCCAGTCTATCTGCCCTCTGATGGAGAAGGATAAGAGGCTTATGGAAGCTTCCTGATGGAAGTTTCCTGAGGGAGAAACTAGGTCTTGTTCTGATGGGCATGGCCATGCTCAGTAAATCTTTAATCCAATTTTCTGTCGATGAGTGGAGATATTTCTCACTTCTAATAATAATATTAGATCTTATTATTTAATAAAAGATAAGCTATTATCTCTTTCCATTTAAATATTTGCATTTTGATTTGAAGTTGATGATCTGTTTCATTTTGATCATATCAAAAGGCTATGGATAGAAAATATTTTGTGAATTTTGAATACTTGAAAGTAAGGATGCTTAAGCCAAAAGTGGTTTATACCTTGAACATTTTTGGGCATATTCTCAGTTCAGCATCTAAAATTAAAATCAAAAGACCTGAGCATGATGCCACAATGTTGAGTTTGACTTTATATACTAATAAGCCAAATTGGATCAAAATGCCATTTCACTGGCAAATAAATGTATTAAGGTGTTAAATATGTTTCTAGGGTCATATATTCTTAGAATCTCTGTGTCCTGATATAATTCAACTTTTACAAAGTTGTAAAATTAAAACTTTGGAGAGAGGAAAAAAACTGAGGTAAGCAGCTATTTAGTGGATTTCCAAACCTTTTTCTACTATTGTTGAATATAGCATCACATGTACAAATTTTGTACATAAACTTTTGTACATACTTTATACTCTTGCATAATCATTTAATTATATGAGTTATTGAGGATAATTTTTATTTTCTTTCTGAAATATATATATAATCCAGTGTTATATATAGTTTTTTTGTATTTATTTTACTTTTATTAAAATATAGTTTATTTGTACTGTTAATTTCTGCTGTACAGCAAAGTGATTCAGTTATACATATGCATATGCTTTTTTCATATTCTTTTCCATTATGGTTTATCAGTAGATATTGAATATAGTTCCCCATGTGCTGTACAGTAGGTCCTTATTGTTTATTCATCCTATATATAATAGTATATATAATAGTTTGCGTCTGCTAATCCCAAACTTCCACTTCATGCCTCCACCACCCCCCTTGTAGTTTTATATACATATAAATTATTTTTGTAATTTGCTGTTGAGTGAAAGACAAGTGAAGTATTTTCTCTTGGCTTGTTATTTATTTTTAACTAAAATTTATCCTACTTTAGGGGGAAGAATAATGGTAATATTTAGCAGTCCGTATGCTTTTATGGCAATACAAACTAACGCCCTGGTATAATTAGTGTTTGCGTTAGGGTAAAGCAGTTATCAGTAAAGTACTGTGATGACGTTTGAACTTGCAAGTGCTAAAGGATATCTGTAGAGTCATTAGAAAGACACAAAAGATAGCCGAGCTATTCTGTTCCTAATTGATGTTAGATGAGCAAGCATGTTTGTGCTGCTAATCTTTGAACCCTTTTTATTCTGGTGCTGAACATGTTCTTAAAAATAGCAGTAAACACACACATGCACACATAATTTTTTCCAGGATTATAGAGTCAACATCTTCCTGAGGCAAAAATGGAACGATCCCAGGTTGAAGCTCCCTAGTGATTTCCGGGGCTCCGATGCCCTGACCGTGGACCCCACAATGTACAAATGTCTGTGGAAACCTGATTTATTTTTTGCAAATGAAAAAAGTGCCAATTTTCATGATGTCACCCAGGAAAACATCCTTCTCTTCATTTTTCGAGATGGAGATGTCCTTGTCAGTATGAGGTACTGTTTTTATGGCTTATATTTGTGGATTTATGTTTTTCTTTAAAAATCAATGTGTCACCGAGGCATGTGTTAAATGAGTTCTAAGACCTCTGCTTCTGCTTTCAGGTTATCTATTACTCTTTCCTGCCCTTTGGACTTGACCTTGTTTCCCATGGATACACAGCGTTGCAAGATGCAACTTGAGAGCTGTATGTAAATGAGACCCTAAGTGACTATAGGAATAAAATGCTTAAAATTTCGAGACAATACGTGCTACTAATATCGTAGATAACAATGCTGAAACTAATGCTTTTGATTGTAAATAGGCATTAGAATTGGAGAAGGGAAAGGCTACCCACTCCACTATTCTGGCCTGGAGAATTCCATGGACTGTATAGTCCAAGGGGTCACAAAGAGTCGGACACAATTGAGAGACTTTCACTTCACTTCATTTTAGGTATTAGAATGGTAGCTCAGAAGGTAAAGAATCCACCTACAATGTGGGAGATCTGGGTTTGATCTCTGGGTTTGGAAGATACCCTGGAGAAGGGAACGGCTACTCACTCCTGTTGTCTTTGCCTGGAGAATTCCATGGACAGAGGAGCCTGCCAGGCTACAGTCCATGGAGTCCCAAAGATTTGTACATGACTGAGTGACTTTCAGATCACTTCAGGCATTAGAATAATTTATGTAGGGAAATTATAAATTTTATATTTTTAATATTTTATATTTTATTAGAATTATGTTTTACTATATAATTTGTACTAAGATGATCTTTTTGATATTTTGTTTTGGCATTTTATTAGGTTTTTTTTTTATTTCAGTTGAGTTGTTTAGGCGTAGTTGTACAATTCTAACTTATTCCAATTGCCATCTTCATCTGAATTAGTAATATAGACAAGGTAAAGGAGAAAATGATGTCTGTCCTAATAACTTTTCTAATGTTAAAACTATATTTATCACAGCAGAAAATTTGGAAAACCCTGAAAAAAAAATTAACTAAATTTTGCCAAGCATTCGCTTTCTATGGATCTATAAAAATATTGTTTACAAAATTGGATTTTGAATTTTCTTTGCTTCCGTGATCATGTATTTTTCAGTTTCTGAAAGATATGTCTTCACCAAAAGGAATAGCTCTAAAATATGGTAAATTGGTATGAAGCTTGTCATGTGAAAATAAAACTAGGTGATAAACCTTGAAAAACTAACACTAATGTAAGGAGTCTTCAGCCTGAATACCCATATTCTGTGTCCTATTTCTACAGAGAAAAACCTTATAAAATGTATTGTATGTACTTGATGATACACTTTAAAGTTACTTAGTGGTGATTTGTCGTTGTTGCTATTTATTTTTAATTTACTGAAGCTGGATCCTAAATTTGAGCAATATTTATTGCTTTCTGACTATAATTTGAGATTTTGCAGATGTAAGTGTATGTATGTACTTTGTGTATGTGTTGTATATGTGTGTCTGTATATCAATATATGTTTGTATAAATTTCAAGTGTGTATATATATATTCACTTCTGTTACTGTATGCACTAAAGTATGCCTTTTAAAAATGCAGGCATGTAAGAGTTGAATGGTAGGCTATTACACACCATAAACCCATGGGCCCTTGAATTATAGCCAGGTTACCTAAGCCCACAGTGTGGGCTCCCGGAAGCACTAGTGATGGAGTGATATCCCTTTGAGGAGCTGTTTTATTATTTTTCTGAGGCCAAGCAACTCCTTTAGGGAAGTTGGTAGTTAATTCTTCCAGAAAATTTCTTTTGGTGCTTAAGTTTTTCTAAAAATTTCCAGGTAGCATATGGGCATGATTTGTAAATGTTTACATTCAGGAAGCTAGTATCATTTATTTCCTACTGTTTTATTGATGACAGTTCAGAATTCTGACAAAGACAAATGTACTACCATTTTTGACACCCTGGGATTTTAACCATTTGCCATATGCTGATTACTTTAGCTTGTCCTTTCTTTAAGCCAATTATCTGTAACTTTTGTATAAATACTTGGATTAGTGGCCATAGATTTTTACCTGTTTATATTTATAATGGAAGTTTCATGTAAGAATGGCCTATTGTTTTACCATTTCTATGTTTAGTATTTGGATGTTTCAATATTGAATAAGTGTTAATGTTATATCCCAAGCTAGTATTTTGTTTATTTTTGCTTATAGTTGGTTACACAACTGATGACTTAAGATTTATCTGGCAGTCGGGGGATCCTGTCCAGTTAGAAAAAATTGCCTTGCCTCAATTTGATATTAAAAAGGAAGATATTGAATACGGTAACTGCACAAAATACTATAAAGGCACTGGTAAGTAATGTCCTTTAAATTAAACAAAATGAAGTCCTATTCCAAAGATTTATTTCAATACTGTATATGCTAAGGACAGAATAGAGAAAACTAGTTAAAAAATAAGTTCAAAATTTATAGATGGTTCATACTGATATATGGAAATCTTTCATAAAATTACATTCACTAAAACATTTTTTTTACTCAGTAGATAGTTTTGCTTTTTTTTTATGTAATTACAAATAAGAGAGTTTTCAATTTTTATTTTTTTATTCTATTTTATATTTTATTCTCCAGGAAGTGATATTCTTAGATGTTGCCAAGAAATTCTGCTTTGGGAAGGGCCAGACATTATGGATGTGAACCATGTAACCCATTTATAGTCATCTGTTGTCATTAGAGCAGTTTTTTGTTGTTAGTTGACTGCATATTCTTGATTTTCAAAAACATTCATCTTTATACTCTGCAGGAAATAATTAGCACATGAGGTAATTGGCCATTGGTAAATATTCACTACATAATATTCTTAGCCTAGGTTATGGAACAGCCAATTATGAAATCTCAACAAATTAATCTCATTCATTAAATTACATCGAGCTTTACAGAAGTGAAAACGCAGTACTCACTGATCAATACTTTCATAATATGATTAGTATTCAAACCATTGTGTCTCCTATGGTAGTTATAGGTTATTGAGGACTTTAGATATTAAATATAGTGCTATTGCCCTTAGAAATGTAAATAAAAAGATGATTGATTTTGATTATTACATTCATATTAATAATCAGTCTGACTTGTAAATTACCATACAGTTCTAAGTCTGTATCAGGAAGTAAATCAAAGATATTTATGAATAGATGAAATTAAAGTTTAAGGTTTTGCAACATTTATGTTGACTTTGCAAAAATAAAAATATATAGTGTGATTGTGGAAAATTTATAGAGATCAAATGTTTGCACTAAAATTCTGCCATTGTGACATCATTAAGGAAGGACAAGATATGACTCAAAACATTCCTATCTGACACTAGAATAGAAGTGTGAACAGTTGCATATTTGCATCATTGTAATAAACATGACACAGGCCAGCTCGGAAATAAAGTTAAAGCATCCGTTATCACTGACCTTAAAATAAATTAACAGATTATATAACATTTATATATAAAGAGTCCCTTCTCTTGTAGAGTTTATAGTATTTTAGGACAAGAAGCAAAATAAGCAAATACACTACTGAAAGAATTGCTATTTTTTTTTTAATGGAAAAAAGGAGCACTCTTAAAAATTTGACCGTCAGTGTACTCATTGAAGAAATCATAGATTTCAGTGATTGTCAGATATGGACATGATCTTTTTGCTCATTCTGAGCCAGCTCCTGTATTGAACACATAAAATAACTAAAACACACAGTGAATGTCTTACTGAATGTCAGGGACAAATCAATGTCAGCTGTGACCTGGGCACAATGTTCCTTCTCTTCTCTCTGCTCCTCACTCAAATTATAGAGCCTGACTACAGTTTTTAGGGATTTTTACAAATCAAATGAAAAAATGAACTTGAAAGCCAAGAGAGGTATTTTGGGGAGGATTGTTGTATAGAAACACATTTAGTAGATGGCTTTTTGAGTTCTTGCTGTAAGGCATTGTTTTAAGTGCTTTGTAGGAATTCCATAATTTAATCCTCACAGGAATGTTATGAGTTCAGTGAGTGTTACTTTATTTGGAAAATAGTTAGCCACATCCAGATTATATGCTTCACATTCTAAAATGAATAATCTCTAAATTGTTTTGAGAAGCTTGAAATATCCTTTATTGAAGTTTTAAACTTCATCTAGAGATGAAAATAAAATTAGTAATTTTATATCTAATTTTATGTAGTATAAAATTATGTAAAAGTGTTGAAAACTCTGGTGTTATTCATTTTTTCACCTTTCAGCTCTGCATTTAAAAGTTTTCATTTGGGGATTCAGCAGTAAATAAAGGATAGATCCCTGTTCTTTTATAGATCCAATGGCAAGCAAATAAATGAAATATAATCCCTTTTATTTTGAAGAAGGAACTAGGGTGTGCTGTGGTGGAGAGTATTTGGGGAAATACTCAAGATTTATGATTAGTAAATCTTTCCTAGATTTTTGTGTATGGTATTTTTTGGTTTATCATAAATGAGTCAACTATATCTCATTATTTACAGAAAATAACAAAAACTCATGGCTAAGAGAGTAATATTTGAGACTATACTTCAGTAAACATGCTTTATCAACATTTATATGAATCATTGTATGTATATAAGGAACATTTTAGTGTTTGGATAATACTTAGAAATGTATGTAGAAAAATAGAACATTCAAAATATATGGAATGCTTAACAATGTAGAATAGTGGATAAGACAGGGCAGCTTGTACAAAAGGATGGCCACTATTTTATTTAATTTGTATAAAATTATCCAAAAGTCATGATTTGGCTTTAACTTTATTAAAAAATTATTATTTTTGTAATTATAGAAATTACACAGGTGGAGAAAAATACGGGTATGCAAGTATAATTCCAACTCCAATTTCTCTACTTACATTGGAAGCCCGAGTGAGTAATAATCAAATAAAGCCTCATAGGAAATAGTAAATTGAATTTGCCAATGAACATTTATATCAATTAGCTGCCCACCTGCCTCTCATAAATTTAACAGTGCCACGAAAAGATCAAAAAAGATCAAGAAATGTTTCTGATAAAAGCTCATGGAGCAAATTACTGTTATATCCAAGCGTGTATTTCTCTGCCAAATGCATCCAAGTCCTGGAAAGTTCCCCAGAGGGGTGCCTTCAGATGAAGGACTTAAGATTCTAGGCTGTTATCTAAATGTGAGGGGATAGGATACAAAATGCATTTGAAAGTAAGCAACCGTATAGAAAATTATTATGATATTTGTAACAACCTAGGCTCCTAAAGATAAATAATAAACACATAAGTGTCCTTTCCTACTTCATAGGCACTAGGTGGATGTGAAATTACCTTGAGCAAGTGATGCTCTTACAAAGCAAGGTACTTCAGAACCACTCATAGAAAACACTTGTGGGCCTTCTTGATCACAGCAAGTAGACTTGTAAAAGATGGCATTTTGTAAGTTTTGCACATGATTGTTAGTTGGAAGCTTTTTTTCTTATTTGTCCAGGTAGGAAGTTGAAATAAGAGATGGGCATTGAAAAAGGAGAAGAAGTTTCCATCAGTTTGCCTTTCATGTCTTTTTAGAACCTTTGCACGATTTTCACAAATTGCTTAGTTTTAATGAAGTTAAAGGGAATGGCAACCCACTCCAGTATTTTTGCCTGGATGATTGCATGAACAGAGGAGCTTGGCAGACTACAGTCCTGGGGTCGCAAAGTCGAACAGAACTGAGCAGCTAACACTTTCATTTTCAGTGAAATTAAAATTTAAAAAGACAAAAACTGTGCATTGCTTTTTTTGATATAATATGGAAACATTTGGCATAATTAGAATTTACTTCAGTTCAAATCAGCTCTTTATATTTGTTGTGTATTAGCCCTAATATCTTTCTAATCTCTCCGAGGTATCGATCATTATAATTCACATTAGGAAAAGGATAGATTTCTAATCTAAGTTGTTTGATAAAAGGATAAGAATAGCCATTCTTTTATTCAACAGTTTTTAAGATGTGGATTGTGTGTAATTACTACTCCAGATACTGCTACGGGGAAGGCAATGGCACCCCACCCCAGTACTCTTGCCTGGAAAATCCCATGGATGGAGGATCCTGATAGGCTCCAGTCCATGGGATCGCTAAGAGTCGGACACGACTGAGCGACTTCACTTTCACTTTTCACTTTCATGCATTGGAGAAGGAAATGGCAACCCACTCCAGTATTTTTGCTTGGAGAATCCCAGGGACGGGGGAGCCTGGTGAGCTTCCGTCTATGGGGTCGCACAGAGTGGGACACGACTGAAGCGACTTAGCAGCAGCAGCAGATACTGCTAACAAATAAAAATGACATGACAACTATTCTAGCATCTGAAGTATATGTCTTCTTCCCAACTAGCAAAAAGAGATAAATACTTTTTAAACTAAAGCATAGTAAAAAGTAATATTGCCTTTTGCCCCATAATTATTTTATTTATTCACTGTTCATTCATTTTGACATTTGAAAATAATTTTGTACAGTTTAAGCTGAGCACAGCTGAAAATATTTTAACTTTTTGAAATTCATACATAACCTTCCTTTTGTTGAATGGGAAATGACATTTTTATCTAAAGTAAGCATTAAAATAAATCATCTCAGACATCTGGAAATGTCTCTTCTATGCCAATGCTGTGACAATATTTGTGTCACTTATGTTCTTTCTCCACTCAGCAAAGGCTATTATGAGGTGGCCCATAATTTGTGATTAATTTGGGAGACTAGTTGATATCATGGTAGCTCTAGAATGATGTTGTAAAGTGGTGTCTGCTTTAGTCTATGTCTGTGAAAGTGAAATCCTTTCCCTCAATTAGGGAACATTCAAGGTCCTGGAGTGGAGCCAGGAAAGGCTTGGGAGAGATGTCAGATGTCTGCTGTCTGTAATCGTTTATCTTCATGGACTAGGGTCATTCATTTCTTATCCTTGCTAATGTTTACCTCTAACACCGTCTTCAGGGTTAAAGTATAAATATGCATATGAGCTACTGTAGTTGGCCAGTCCTCCCAGATAAGAAGTGGTTCACAGGGCTGAAAATTATGTTGACAGTGCATAATCCAGGAGTGTTTCTTGACTTATGTTGCTTCAATTTGCTGTTCCCAGGGGCTCTCAGAGTACCCAAGGATGATAAAAAGTTTAAGTCATTGAAAAATCTCTGAACAAAGACTTAAAAGCTGAGACTGGGTATCACAGAGCAGCATGAATGTCTGCTTCTCAATCTCACAATGGAGTTGCGAAAGGTTGGGTGAAACAGGTCCCGTAATTCCATCCTCTTAGATCACATAAATGATGTATATTTACAGAAAAAAATACTCCATTTTTGGTGGAGTTCACTTTGTGAAATTGCCTCAAGCAGAAATGACTCCTAATTTGTGTGCACACTGTGATTTTGCAGTCGGATGCGCCAGGAACCTCACTCCTGTTCGCCTCTGTGTCTGACAGGGTACTACACGTGTGTGGAAGTCATCTTCACCCTGAGGAGGCAGGTGGGCTTCTACATGATGGGCGTCTATGCCCCGACCCTGCTCATCGTGGTTCTGTCCTGGCTTTCCTTCTGGATCAACCCCGATGCCAGTGCTGCCAGAGTGCCCCTGGGTAAAGTGTCTCTCTCGGGGGTCAGGAGTGTGCTTGCATCTTTACAGAAGTGACTGCCTAATTTTGAATTCATACTAAATCATTTAGAAACAATGAGTCTTGGAATTGTTTGTAACCTTTTTCCTCAGACTTTCTCCAATCCTTGACATTGAACTAGATTTTCTCTCTGTTTATTCATTCTATAATTAAACCAAGTTTTCTCTTTTTGTGTCCTTGGGGTATTTTAAGCAGTTAATCCATCCTAAATTGATACTCATGAAATAATTATTAATAAGCGATTTTCATGGATAATGGAAGCCTAAAATCCCCAATGGTTCCAAGCTTAAAAATGAATGACTATTTGAGTAGAAATCTTTCTAAATCATTTTATATACTATCTCATACTTTTCATCAGGGAATGTGTAATAACATTTATCGTTTTAAAAATGACTTGGCATCATTTTTCTGAACACTAATTATCATGTGCGTACCATCAGGAGAGCTAGAGAAAATAGGATCTGGTGATCCTATAGATATATATCAAGCCTGTTTGTTATTTGTAATGCTCTGTGACATAGAAACACCATTAGCCAGAGTTGGAAATTATATCTGTATTAAGGCTTAAATAGTCTTTGGTTGGGAAAATAATTGAGAGCCTTTATTCTGGGTAAAGTGAATAAACTTCAAAGTAAGAGCATCGTAACAACACATTTTGATTGCTTGGAGAGTTTTAAAATTTGTCATTCATATGTATGTCTGTGTGTTTCTGAACATCACATGGAACTTATACAGGTAAGTCTGTGAAATATCTGACCTCTCAGCAACCTGATTAGTTTCAGTGTTTTATTTTTTTCTATCATCAGAAAGGCCTTGTGCAAGCCTCCCTCCTGACTTACTGGAGGAATTAAATGAAATACAGATATTAAAGAATAAGAAATCAGGAAAGAGCCAATGAAAATGACCATTTTATCCAGATAAGAAATTTGGTGATTTTTCTCTAATAAAAACCACAGAGACCAGATCTATATCTTAATAAGCAAAAGTGAGAAATTTCATTCTAAGAATTGTGAATCCTGTAGGAAAGTAGAATTAACTTTGTAAGTATTGTACTGGGACTAAAATACCTCAAAACTTGATTTAAAGTCTTGTGCTTGTCAAAAATATCATGCTTTTCCCTTAAATTGCTAAATATTCTGTTTATTAGAGTTATCTTACTCTCATGCAGTGATATAAATTGAAATATCAGCCTTCCAAGGATGCTCTGGAGATATCCCCATCTCTGACTTGGTTTTGGAGGAAACTTTCTGTAAACTCTCATCTCTTGTAGGACTTCCATTTATACAATTCTTGAGCTATCACTTAGCATCCAGCAGACCCACTATTTGGAAAGAAGTTAATGGTTAAATATCAATCTCTAGAATCAAACTAGGTCTGAATTCCAGCTCTGTGCCAACCAGTTGTAACCACTAGCCATCAGATCCAGCCTCTATGAACATACTCTTGGACATCACCACAGATGCAGGGACTTTTGGAAGTTTGGGGAAAAAAGTGAGTGTTAAGCCCATTCATGAGTTCATAAAGTGCCTCATTTACATATTACTTTACAAAGCACACATTCTAGTTTATTCAGCAGATACTTATGGAGTACTGACTATGGGCTAGGTACTATGCAAAATGATGGGGATGTACAGTAAGTAGGGAATAAATAGTTTATAAAATAGATTTTAAAAAGCACAACTCAGCCTCAGTGAATTTATGCTCTCTTGGGAAAAACAGACACCAAATAAGTACAACATATAATATGTAAGATGGAGACACAGGATGGAAAGGTGAGGGCAGCAGCCTGCTTGTGGAGAATTGCCTCAACGAGAAAGTGATCTTGAGAAGAGCAGGAAGGAGGGAAGTGAATGGACCACTGTGGATTTCTAGGAAGGGAGTGACTGGTCAGCGATCAGGGCAGCATCCTTGAGGCAGAAGCCTGCCTAGGACACTAAGGAGTCCAGTGAGAGAAGCGGGAACAGTAGATGAGGTCAGAAAATTAACAGTGGTGAGAGATGGGCTATGGAACACTTCTTAAGGAATTCTAGTGACTGTGGCTTTTATTCAGAGTGAAATATGAAGGCCATGAGGGCTTTTGAGTATGATCTGATTGAAACTGTAACTGTTTCTATTTACTGCTTTGTTTAGAAGAGCCTGAAAGGCAGCAAAGGTGGCAAAAATAGAAGGAAGGAAAGCAGGTAGGAAGCCTGAAATAAACACTGGTGTGAGCCAGGGAGTGTTAGTGGAGGTACTTATGAATATTAGATGATGGATGTGGTAGAAAGAAATTTGTAGATGTGTTGCATGTGGGATTTAAGAAAGTAGAATAAACTTAGATGAAATTGCCATTAACAGAGGTGAGTAAAACTTCAGGTAGAGTAGTTTTGAGAATGTGGGGAGGTTCCAGATGCACTGAGTTTGAGATATCTGTTAGGTGGAAATAGCAGGTAGGCAGTAGGCTATACAAATCTAGGGTGTCTTGGAGAAAGCAAAATTGGCGATCTGAATTTGAGATTTCTCAGGATTTAGATGGTATTTAGAGGGGTGAATGGAATGGAGGTAGTAGAGTCTCAGGGTTAAATCCTTGAGATTGAGAAGATGAGGAACAACTCATGTGATGTGGTTTCCTAGAATCCTGCCAAGTGGATAATTATGTGTTTTCAGGGAAGGAGACTGATTGGTCAGTGCCTGTAGGTCAAGGCCAGGGCTAAAGATTGCCCTTGGCTTTAGTAGCCTGGGGAGTCTCTGGCGTGCAGGACAAAGAGTGTCCATGGAGTGAGGAAAAGGAGAAAGCCTGGTGGGAGTAACTTCAGGAGAGCATAGGAGGGGGACCTGGATTTGGGCAGTGTGAAAAACTCATTGGACACTGTTAGGTGCCAAAAGTAAAAGAGGATGGGTAAATAGTAGAGGTGGGAATGGGAGTCAAGAAGGTTTCTTGGTTTTGTTTTTTTTAAGGCAGACTATCAGCGCATGGTTATTTTTGGTGGAAAATAATCAGTAGGAAAGGAAAAAAATGAGCAATGGAAGAAGTGCAGCAGTAGTGAGGGAAGATGAATAGTAGGGAAGGGAGAAACTGGACTTTGCTAGATTAAAGTCAGTTTTTCCCTGGGGTCAGCAAACTCTTTCCGTAACATATCAGAGAGTAAACATTTTAGGTTTCTGTTGAGACCCCCAAATCTTCTGTCATAGTGCTAAATCAGCCTTAGACAATACATAGCTGAAGAAATGAGGATATATTCCAATAAAACTTGATTTATAGAAATGGGTGGTAAGTTACATTTGCCCTGTGCACTGAGATGATTGACCATGGTCTGTAGGGTCAGGAGAGAAGGCAGAGCAAGTGGGCATGGACAGAAAATGTGGACAAATGTGGTCGTGGGGCTTGTCATTGAGTTTGATTTCTTAATAAAGTAGTAAGAAAGATCATGAGTTGCAGGTGTGGTGGGAGAGAGTGTTGTGGGTTTGAAAGGAGAAAGAAAGTAGTAAAGGAACAGAGGAAATACACTCTGACTAACTGGTAGGATCCTGGATCTCTTGACATCAATGATCATGAATTTAAAGTGGAATCAGTCAATATGTTGGCAGCGTATGTCATGGCTGGGCTTCCCCATGGAAAGACTTCCCTTCCCTTTACCGTTCCCAGATGGTAAAGAATCCACCTGCATTGCAGGAGACCTGGGTTCAGTCCTTGGGTCAGGAAGATCCCCTGGAGAAGGAAATGGCTACCCACTCCAGTATTCTTGCCTGGAAAATCCTATGGATAGAGGAGCTGGCAGGCTGCAGTCCATGGGGTCACAAAGAGTCAGACACGACTAAGCTACTGAGTGCAGATATCATGGCTACAGTCTGGTAATCGTGTAGTTAACTCGTCCACCTGATGGGGGTTTCAGTATCTACATGATGGCTCACAAGATATGACTCAGAATATTATCTATAGCTTTTGAGAAGGAAGTAAATGTTCTTGTGCATGCATGCACACATGCTGAGTCGTGTCTGACTCTTTGTGAGCACATGGACTGTAGCCCACCAGACTCCTCTGTTTATGGGATTTTCCCAGCAAGAGTACTGGAATGGGTTGCCATTTCCTCCTCCAGGGGATCTTCCCAACTCAGAGACAGAATCTACATTTCCTGAGTCTCTTGTGTTGCAGGAGGATTCTTTACCACTGGGCCACCAGGGAAGCCAAAGGTTTTTGACTGTGCTTAATTACTTTGCCAACAAAGGTCCGTCTAGTCAAGGCTATGGTTTGTCCTGTGGTCATGTATGGATGTGAGAGTTGGACTGTGAAGAAAGCTGAGCGCCGAAGAATTGATGCTCTTGTACTGTGGTGTTGGAGAAGACTCTTGAGAGTCCCTTGGACTGCAAGGAGATCCAACCAGTCCATTCTGAAGGAGATCAGCCCTGGGATTTCTTTGGAAGGAATGATGCTAAAGCTGAAACTCCAGTACTTTGGCCACCTCATGCGAAGAGTTAACTCATTGGAAAAGACTCTGGGGTGCTGGGAGGGATTGGGGGCAGGAGGAGAAGGGGACGACAGAGGATGAGATGGCTGGATGGCATCACTGACTCGATGGATGTGAGTCTGAGTGAACTCTGGGTGTTGGTGATGGACAGGGAGGCCTGGCGTGCTGGATTTCATGGGGATGCAAAGAGTTGGACACGACTGAGTGGCTGAACTGAACTGAACTGATTGACTAAACTATTATTATTTGATGTCCTTTGTTTTCTTTTGTTTCTACATTTTCTTATTTCTCTGATTAAACTTATTCTTTGGCTTAAGTTTTTCCACAGAGAGAAAGCAGACAGAAGACATGAAGGACAAAGACCATAGGGTTCTGCTCCACTGCAATAGTATGCTTTCCTATTAAACAGTTGTTGGAAATTTGGGTTGTTTCCAGTTTTGAACTATTACAAATGATGCTACGAATAATTGTGTACAAGCCTCTGTGTGGGCATATGTTTTCATTACTTTATATAAACACCTAGAAGTGAGATTTCTGCATTTTATGGGGAAAGTATGTTTCACTTTTCTAAAATAGTGTTTCAGTTGAGTTCAGTTTGGTCACTCAGTCGTGTCCAACTCTTTGCGACCCCATGAATCACAGCACACCAGGACTCCCTGTCCATCACCATCCCGGAGTTTACTCAAACTTACGTCCATCGAGTCCGTGATGCCATCCAGCCATCTCATCCTCTGTCATCCCCTTCTCCTCCTGCCCCCAATCCCTCCCAGTATCAGAGTCTTTTCCAATGAGTCAACTCTTCGCATCAGGTGGCCAAGTACTGGAGTTTCAGCTTCAGCATCATTCCCTTCAAAGAAATCCCAGGGCTGATCTCCTTCAGAATGGATTGGTTGGATCTCCTTGCAGTCCAAGGGACTCTCAAGAGTCTTCTCCAACACCACAGTTCAAAAGCATCAATTCTTTGGCGCTCAGCTTTCTTCACAGTCCAACTCTCACATCTATACATGACCACTGGAAAAACCATAGCCTTGACTAGACGGACCTTTGTTAAAATAATATCTCTGCTTTTCAATATGCTATCTAGGTTGGTCATAACTTTCCTTCCAAGGAGTAGGGTCTTTTAATTTCATGGCTGCAATCACCATCTGCAGTGATTTTGGAGCCCCCCAAAAATAAAATCTGACACTGTTTCCACTGTTTCTCCATCTATTTCCCATGAAGTGATGGGACCAGATGCCATGATCTTAGATTTCTGAATGTTGAGCTTTAAGCCAACTTTTTCACTCTCCTCTTTCACTTTCATCACGAGGCTTTTTAGTTCCTCTTCACTTTCTGCCATAAGGGTGGTGTCATCTGCATATCTGAGATTACTGATATTTCTCCCAGAAATCTGATTCTAGCTTGTGCTTCTTCTAGTCCAGTGTTTCTCATGATGTACTCTGCATATAAGTTAAATAAGGAGGGTGACAATATACAGCCTAGATGTACTCCTTTTCCTATTTGGAACCAGTCTGTTGTTCCATGACCAGTTCTAACTTTTGCTTCCTGACCTGCATATAGGTTTCTCAAGAGGCAGGTCAGGTGGTCTGGTATTCCCATCTCTTGCAGAATTTTCCAGTTTATTGTGATCCACACAGTCAAAGGCTTTGGCATAGTCAATAAAGCAGAAATAGATGTTTTCCTGGAACTCTCTTGCCTTTTTGATGATCCAGCAGATGTTGGCAATTTGATCTCTGGTTCCTCTGCCTTTTCTAAAGTCAGCTTGAACATCTGGAAGTTCACGGTTCACGTATTGCTGAAGCCTGGCTTGGAGAATTTTGAGCATTACTTTACTAGCATGTGAGATGAGTGCAACTGTGCGATAGTTTTAGCATTCTTTGGCATTGCCTTTCTTTGGAATTGGAATGAAAACTGACTTTTTCCAGTCCTGTGGCCACTACTGGGTTTTCCAATTTTGCTGGCATATTGAGTGCAGGACTTTCACAGCATCATCTTTCAGGATTTGAAATAGCTCAACTGGAATTCCATCACCTCCACTAGCTTTGTTCGTAGTGATGCTTTCTAAGGCCCACTTGACTTCACATTCCAGGATGTCTGGCTCTAGTTCAGTGATCACCCCATTGTGATTATCTGGGTCATTAAACTCTTTTTTGTACAGTTCTTCCGTGTATTCTTGCCACCTCTTCTTAATATCTTCTGCTTCTGTTAGGTCCATACCATTTCTGTCCTTTATCGAGCCCATCTTTGCATGAAATGTTCCATTGGTATCTCTAATTTCTTGAAGAGATCTCTAGTCTTTCCTATTCTGTTGTTTTCCTCTATTTCTTTGCATTGATTGCTGAGGAAGGCTTTCTTATCTCTCCTTGATATTCTTTGGAACTCTGCATTCAGATGCTTTTATCTTTTCTCCTTTGCTTTTTGCTTCTCTTGTTTTCATAGCTATTTGTAAGGCTTTATCAATGTAATATACTGTTTTATTTGTTTTATATACTCCTCTGTCACATACTCCCCAAACACTTAATTTTTGTGTCTTCTTGTGGTGCCTCTAGCGCAATGTTGAATAGAATTGTGAGAGATGTTTATTCCTGACCCTGGGTAGCAATAGTTGAAGCATTCACTGTTGCTTATAATACCAGCTCTCTATTCCAACTTGCAAAGAGTCAGACACGACTGAGTGACTTACCTGAACTGAACTGAACTTATCATGACTGTTGAATTTTGCCATATGCTTTCTCTGTTTATGTTTTAATGTTTATGTTGTTTCCATTTATTTGATCAATTTTACCAATTGATTCCTAGATAATAGATGAGTTGGAAAAATTATTAGCACAAACATGTTCATAATATTATTTTTCCTTTTAATGTCTAGCTGTAGCAATGTGTTCATTCTTATATGTTCCTGATACTGTTAACTGGGGAATTTTTTTTTTTTTACTGCTCTTGGTAAAAGCTTATCCATTTTCTTGGTATTTTCAAAACATCAGCTTTGATTTCATTCATTTTATTCTGTTTTTCTTTTTCATTGATTTTAACTCTTTATCCTTTCTTTTCACTTAGTTTAGATTTTTAAAATTTTTTATTTTTTAAATTAATTTGTCAGGAGTAATAATTTGTATTGGATCATAGTTGATTCATAATGTTGTGTTAGCGTCTGTTGTACAGCAAAGTGAATCAGCCATACAGAAACATATACTTAAAGTAGAAACTCGGTTCATTGTAAGTTTTTCTTCATTTTTAATTTGAGCACTTAAAGTTACAAATTTCCTTTGTAAGCCCTCCTTTAGCTGAAGTGCACAAATGTTGATATATTTTTACCTTCTTTCATTAATTTTTTTTTCTTATTTACTTTATGATTTCTTATTGGGCCCATGGATTTTTTAGATGTGTGTAGTTTGGCTTCCAAATATTTAGGATTTTCATAAGTACTTGAATACAATTTGTTTTTAATTTTATCCAGGAACAAACTTTATGATCTCAATACTTTTGTGTTTGTTGAGCCTTTTTCAATGGCCCAGCCCAGCATATGTTTCCTGGCATCACCGCATGTGCACTTGCAGGGCATGTCTGTCATTGTTGGTATCAGATCAGATCAGATCAGATCAGTCGCTCAGTCGTGTCCGACTCTTCGCGACCCCATGAACTGCAGCACACCAGGCCTCCCTGTCCATCACCAGCTCCCGGAGGTCACCCAGACTCACACCCATCAAGTCAGTGATGCCATCCAGCCATCTCATCCTCTGTCGTCCCCTTCTCCTCCTGCCCTCAATCCCTCCCAGCATCAGAGTCTTCTCCAATGAGTCAACTCTTCGCATGAGGTGGCCAAAATTGTTGGTATAGTATTCATAAATATGAACAGAGTCAATTTAGTTGATAGTACGTTTAAAATCTTTTCTGTCTTTTGTCTAGGTCATAGTTATTGATGAGGGTATTGTTAAAATCTCCAACTTTAATTATGGAATTATGCTTCAGGTATTTTTAAGCTCTGATATTAGACTCACACATATTTATAATTTTACCCAAAAAGAAAAATGAAATCATGTTACTGACTTAAATTAAATTTCAGGATATTCTGTCAATATGGCTATTTTGACCCAGTATATGTTTCCTTTCTCTCTTTTTTTCCCTACATTGTTTCAAAAGATTACAAAATTAATTTTCCAATCTTTTCCTAAGATGGCTCATATTATTTTTTAAAAATTTAGGAGAAAAACATGTATCATTTACCCTAGATTCATTTTGCTTTTTTAAAAAAAGGATTGGTTTGTATTCTAGTTTTATTTTTCTTCCTGTCTGTTTTTGATTTACATTCTTCACTGTTAACAAAAATCAAAACTTCCTCTGTGAATTTTAGGTAGACTTTGTCTTCAGCTATTTCTTTAACTATAAAAGTGATTGTGGCAGGAATGTCTTATACTTCGTACTCTAAGTAAGCTGTAACATTTTTTCTTCCTGGTACATAAAATGCTTTCATTGCTGCTAAATAAAGATTTTTTAAAACAAGTAATTTTAAATCATAAATGTAAAAAGATGAGTAACTCAGGTCACAATTCAGATCTCTAGCAGGCCACATATTGGAGGAGGAAATGCCAACCCACTCCAGTGTTCTTGCCTGCAGAATCCCAGGGATGGGGGAGCCTGGTGGGCTGCCGTCTGTGGGGTCAAACAGAGTCGGACACAACTGAAGTGACTTAGCAGCAGCAGCAGCAGGCCACCTTTCTTTCTTTCTTCCTTCCTTCTTATAGTACCTTTCTTTCTTCTTATGGTCTTTTATTATCATCTGGAGCATGATTCAAGATCTTTTTGATTGTAAGAATCTCCTTCAAAAATTTCAAAACTATTCTTGAATTTGCACATGGTAGCAACTGTAGTTTTGCTTTTAACTGTCCTTTGGTTAGAATGATGTGAAATGATAACATGCTGATGTAATAATTTAGCAGTATTTCTAAATGAATGTTCATGTTATTAATAACAACTACATATATAGGAATTTAGAGAGTATTGTAATTCATCTCAGTGTGGGATAAAAAAGATTTTAGGTTTAGATAGTAGCTGCTATGCACAATTTCTCCTAAACTCACTCTGTTGGTTCTGTTTGTTGTGAATAGAACCCCCTTTCCTTTCCTTTCCATTCTTCACACTTTTTCCCTTTTTTTCTTCTTTTTAGTCTTCTAGGTTTGGTATTCCTCTTTATTTATTTTTTATTTTTTTAATATAAATTTATTTATTTTAATTGGAGGTTAATTACTTTACAATATTGTATTGGTTTTACCATACATCAACATGAATCCGCCACAGGTATTCCTCTTTAATTCAGTGCATTCCTAGCGTGAAGTGAAGTGAAGTCGCTCAGTCGTGTCCGACTCTTCTCGACCCCATGGACAGTAGCCTACCAGACTCCTCCATCTGTAGCCTACCAGGCTCCTCCATCCATGGGATTTTCCACGCAAGAGTACTGGAGTGGGTTGCCATTTTCTTCTCCAGGGGATCTTCCTGACCCAGGGATTGAACCCAAGTCCCCTGCATTGAATGCAGACGCTTTACCATCTGAACCACCAGGGAAGTTCCTAGCATCCGTGCTATTTAAGAATCATTCTACTGATGTTTCCTCTGAGATTGGCTAAATGAAAACTCTCTGGACATCCCACAGTCAATCAGAGTTCACTATAAATAGTGGTCCTGTAGGGATTTTATCACTATAAAGTATTTTCTTTATACTGATGAGCTAAACAACTTTATCTTCCCTCTGAATTATTTATAAATGTTTTTGTCCAGGTCAATTCTTTATGTAATTTATTATTGCTTTAATTTATATTATTTGTCAGCCATAACATTTAATATATGTAGACCTCCACATCTATTTATCAGAATTGATATAAATTTTATGGCATATTCCCTGATTTGAAATCTAGACTTGATTTCTTTTTGCACTAGGGAGAGAAAATTAACAAATGACAAATAAGGACTATATATTTTAAACGTTTTTAGAAATATTAAACCAAGAAGTCCTAACATTTATTAGAGAGGTTCTCCATTAAATAGGGATATGTTATTAAGAATACAATATTGAAATTATAAAAATCCACATTTGTATGAATGATGAGCTTCACATTTCTTTTTATTGGTTCATAATATAATAAAATTCAGACAAAATTTCACTATGGGTTAGTTAGAAGTGAAGTAATCCCATATGACAGCTGTCTTAAGAAAATAATTGTCTAGAGAAATATTATTTTCTCAAATTTCTTATTTTAGGATAAAAGAGCAAATGGACGTTTCCTATTTTAACAATTTCCTGTAGACAGGGTACACAGTCATGTCCCTCAATTCATCTGCATTTCCATTCCTGCTTCTTCAAAATGATACAAATCTTAGTGGAATTGGCCACTATGGTTTTTATTAACTTAATACCTGGGACCTTAAATACCTCCCAAATGTCCATTAATATCCTATCCCTCCTAATTCTTCTCTGCTTCTTTGATCCCCTTTTTCTGACTCCCGAGCATCCCTGCCTCAGAGTCCCTTCCCTTTTCACCATGACGCCCCTGAATGATACTGACTGACCAGTCTGTCCTTTAACAAATTCCCAGGGGCCTGGTGCTGAGTGGTGGTTACCAGTTTTTTGTTTCTAGACCCTTATCTGACCTAACTAGGTATTTTCCTTTCAAAGTCACATCTTTTCTATAGCCTCCTATTCCTATTATGTATTTCATGTTTCCCCAGTCATTCTGTCCAGAAGTTTGTCTCAGTCTACCTTCTTTCTTAATCGGTAACCGAGTTTTAAAAAATGTTTCCTCCAGAATCCCTCTTTCTACATCAATCCTATCATTCATTTTGTTATTATTTGTTTCTGCATCTCCTATTTTCTCTTTCTTAGTCTATTTCTAAATTCCTACTAGAGGGACATTACTGAAACATTCTTTTGATAATATCATTTCTCTACCAAATACAATTAGGGATTCACATTAGGACTTTCAAGACCTTCTATAATCTGACACTATTGTCCATTTCATTCATAAGGTTGCTAACATGTAAAGATTAAGGTTCAGGTATGCTACTAAATTTGCTACAGTGTGATACATTCTGTTACTGATGAGAATGGAATGCCATGAAAACGCAGAGAATGGTCAGTATAGTCTATCTCAAGGCCCCTTTTTGCTTAAGTTGACATAACATTTGATTAAAAATTAAGAAAAAATGATTTGGAAAAATGATTTACCAAATGAGTGCCCATAAGTGTAATTAACTGAGGTTAGGGCAATAATTGAGAAGATCTTGCATTTTTATGCTACTTTTCACTTCCAGGTTAGAAAACATTAAAACCTATGGTAACTTTTAAAATACAGTGCTATTACATAATTAGTTTTCATCAGGATGAAGGATACATATACATGTATATGTATATACTTAATATTGTTTCTATGTGCAGAAATTATATTTTACAAAAAGTCTCTCTTTCTGGGAGAGTCTCTTAGCTCTTCAATATTTACAAACAAAAATAAAAAATCTCTATACCTTTCAGAAGCTTCTGAAATGATGCAACTGATGGAATATATATTTTTCCATGTTTTAGCTAATTGTTGATACTAGTATAGTACTTACTGTATTCCTAGTGCAAGAGCATCTGCACTGGGATGCAAAGGCAGCCAAGTACATCTTTCATCATTAAGGTAATATATTCACTAGCTCTCAGAAGTGGTCACATCTAGGAAGAAAAAGGTGCATATAGCCCCATAATTGAAATTCACTCTCAGAGCCGAGGCAAAGCCTGCTCCTGCTTGACTTAGAGTGAGGCTTCCTTGACCTTACAGGAAGCTCCAGCCCAGTATGTGGTTGTGATGGTCCCAACGAGTCAGGCTTCCCAGCCCCTCTTCTGAAAATACCGAGGAAGGAAGACCCAGGGAAAGCTTAGGAGTGTGGCAGGAGGAGAGAGAAAGAGGGAGATGAATTATTGCTATTCTCCTTTGGGATTTTACACTTATTTGACTTAAATTGATACACAACTAGTTAGCATCCCATAAAGGTTAATAAAACATATAGCAAGATTTCATTCTTTCCTTAAAAAACTAGAATCATTTGTTTTCCCTGAAATAATCCAGGATGTTCTCTGCTTTTCTTTTCTATTAGATTTTTTAAAATTTTGAACCTTATCATAAAATTGCTTTATATGTTCTATTCTTGTTCTGACTTAGTAGTTCAGGGAGCAAATATCAGCTCTATAAATGTTTAGAGTAAAGCTACGAAGTGAAATAACTTCTCTAGTCAGAGAGCTCTGTGGCTTCCTTAGAGATACTATGAAATAGTTTTAGATATCTTCAATATTTAGATGAGATCCAAATGGTGGTTTTTATACCTTGGTTTATGTTTATATTTATTTTTAAAAATTTCAAGATGGGGAATACATGTGTACCTGTGGCAGATTCATGTTGATGTATGGCTAAACCAATACAATATTGTAAAGTAATTAACCTCCAATTATAATAAATAAATTTATATTTAAAAAAATAAAAAATTTAAAAATTAGATGTTTACATGCATCCTTACTCACGTTTAATAATTCCTTCATAAAAATTATATACATAGTATTTCTTCTAAGGACAGTGACAGTGGGTTACTGGAGAGGTGGTGGTGGTTTAGTCTCTAAGTTATGTCTGACTCTTGTGACCTGAATGGATTGTAGCCCACTAGGCTTCTCCATCCATGGGATTTCCCAGGCAAGAATACCGGAGTGGGTTTCCATTTCCTTCTCCAGTTACTGGAGACAGATTTCATCAAAGAGCAGTGACTGTAGAACATTTCGTGGGAGTAAGAAGATCTTGGAGAAGGAAATGGCAACCCACTCCAGTATTCTCGCCTGGAGAATCCTGTGGACAGAGGGAGCCTGGTGGGCTGCTGCCCATGGAGTCGCACAGTCAGACATGACTGAAGCGACTTAGCATGCATGCATGCATTGGAGAAGGAAATGGCAACCCGCTCCAGTATTCTTGCCTGGCAAATTCCAGGGAAAGAGGTGCCTGGTGGGCTGCCATCTATGGGGTCGCACAGAGTCAGACACGACTGAAGCGACTTAGCAGCAGCAGCAGCAACAACAAGAAGCATCTTGAATTCTGGTCTCTGTCCTGCAGGAATCTTCTCGGTACTGAGCTTGGCCTCTGAGTGCACAACCCTGGCTGCAGAACTTCCCAAGGTGTCCTATGTGAAGGCGCTGGACGTGTGGCTCATCGCGTGTCTCCTCTTCGGCTTTGCGTCCCTGGTGGAGTACGCAGTCGTCCAGGTGATGCTCAATAACCCCAAGCGAGTTGAAGCAGAAAAAGCCAGAATTGCCAAGGCTGAGCAAGCAGATGGGAAGGGGGAAACGTGCCTAAAAAGAACACCATGAATGGCGCAGGCACACCTGTCCACATCAGCACCTTGCAGGTAAGGATGACATCTGATGTCGGCCAGTGAAATGCGTTCTGTGGTGTAAAGGTTTGGTAGAATTGATTCACACTCATTTCTTGCTCACAGATGAGAAGGAATTAAGCTCAATCTACTTTTTGGAAAAGAATAGAACACTTAGCGAATCAACCATCAATTTGCTAGATGACTTCCGTGGAATTCAAGGATGCTTAAATTCCTTCAGTATGATGTTCACTATCAAATGTGGAGGTCTTGCCCAAACTCCAGACCCCAAATTCCAGACCTTCCTACTGTTTCTCATGTGGCAATCCTTCACGAATGGCAGGGCACTGTGGGGGGAGCGCTGAAGGCAGAGGGAGCCCGTGTTCTTGATTCAATCTCCCACCTCTTCTGCATCAAGTTGGAGGGCTTCACAAAGCTATGCCCACGGTTTGGTATATGTCCAATCCAGGGTGAGTAGCTGGAGAAGAACTGAAAAACCATAACCTTGTCTTGTTGCTTGGTGATTGGGCTAAGAATAGTGAACAATGCCTCCAGATTCAGGTAAAATGATAAGTCCTTGAGCCACAGGCAATTTCATGGGTTAAGGACACCTGTCCACTTATCCCATTATGTCTACTTGATGTCCTCAAGTCTAGAAGACCCTTATCCAGGGGACCAATTCCATGGAACTTAGCATGGGAAGTTCCGCAAGAGACTAACAGATCCAGACCATTCTTCAGCTGGGAAACCTTGCCTACCTGCCTACCCTGGCCCCAGACCATGTCCATTTGCTCACCACCACCACTGAACCCTAGAGTGTTAGACACACTTTTAGATACAGAGGCCAGTAAACTGTTCTTCGGTGGTTCTGCCTGCAGTTCTTTTTTTGTTTGTTTATTTTTCTGTTAAGTCATCAACTCATTTTCTAAGCCTTCAGTCAAGTCTGCTTGCAAATTCTTCATTGCTACCTTGTAGGGAGGTTCCTCAGGCCCTAGAGCTCTTTATACCCTATTCCTCTTCATGAAGAATAAGTATAAAATATCCATTAAGGTGGAGTTATCATGGCCTTAACAAAATCGTGTCTTTAACATATCTCTTTCTGTCCTTTTCCATGCATCATGTCTATGTCATTCTATGTGAAGTGAGTTTCTTGTGGGCAACTTACAGTTGGCTGATGGCTTTTAATCTTCTCTGCTGTGTATTCTATATTTTTTAAATCTTTCTTTTTTCCCTTTTGTGTGGATTGCTCGAACAGTTTCTAGCATGACATTTTGAGTTTCCTGTATTATTTGTAAGTGTTATCATTACCTTGCTTTATCATTTTTCTAGGTGTTACATTATATATATACATGACTTTTTCACAGTCTCTTAATGTCATTATGTTACAAATTTGTGTGATGTTACCTCTCCTAACACCTTTTATTTTCCTCTCTGTATGACAGAATTATTGAAAATATTCCTTAGAACCTAATTAGAAAGTGTTATAATTTTTGCTGTGCCATCAAAAATAATTTGCAAAACTCAAAGGGAGAAGGAAAGTTTTTGTATTTGTGGATACTTTTCATTTCTTTGATCTTTCTTTTATTGTGATTTTGCAAGGTTCTTTTATTATTTTCTTTCCTTTTAGAGAATTTCCTTTACATTATTTTAGATAGCTCTTCTGGTGACAGATCCTTCTAGTTTTCCTTCATCTGGGAATGTCTGGGTTTCCCTTCATTCCCAAAGGATGCTTTCACTGGGAATAGGATTCCTGGTTGATGATTCTTTTCTTTCAGCACCTAAAAAATATTGTATTCCTTCCTTCTGGCCTCCATGACTTCTGAGAACTCTGTTTAATTCACATTGTTTTTCTTCTTCAGGTAAAGTCATTTTTCTCTGTATGCTTTTAAGATCTTTTTTTTTTTTTTTGTCTTTATTGTTGAGAAGTTTAATTATATATTTTGATGTAATTTTCTTAGGGTTCATCCTATTTGGGGTTTGTTCAGCTTGTTAAAAATTCAGGCTTTTCTGTAGAGCACATGGAACTCTGCTTATTGTTATGCGGCAGCCTGGATGGGAGGGAGGTTTGAGGGACAGTGGATACATGCATATGTATAGCTGGGTCCCTTCACTGTTCACGTGAAACTATTAAATCGTCAATTGGCTATACCCCAATATAAAATTTTAAAAGTTTAAAATAAAAAGATGCAGGCTTAGGCTTCTTGCCAAATGGGAAAAAAAATCACTCAAAGTGATTATTTCTTTGAGTACTTTACCTTGCCCTTCCAGGACTGTGATGCCAGAAATGTTAGATGCTCTGTTATGGGCCCATATGTCACCAGTGCTCTGCTCATCATCCTTGTCAGTTCTCTGCCTTTTGTTCAGACCCAGTAATTTCTCCTGTTATATCTTTAGTTTATGGATTCTTTTCCCGACCCTTCATCTTCCTGTTGAGCCTATCCACTGATATTCATATTTTGGTTTAACATGTTTTTCAGTTATAAAATTTCCATTTGGTTTTTCTTTTTCTTTCTTTCTTTCTTTCCATTCCTTCCTTTCTTTTCTCTCGTTCTTTGCAGGGATTTTGTACTTCTTTTCCCAGGCTTCCCATTTCTCATTTGTTCCAAGCATGTTCATAATTGCTGATTGATGCATTTTTGTCATGCATGCTTTAAAACCTTTCTCAGATAATTCTAACATGTTTCACCTTGGTGTTGATCTCTACTGATTGTATTTTTTTTAATTTCAATTTTGTATCTTCTCCAGCACTTTGTATGATGAGTAATTTTTCTGTTGCAACCTGGACATTTCATATTATGTGATGAGGCTCTGCATCTTTGTAAACTTTCTGTTGTTGCTGCCTTGCTCTGAGTGTTCTTCCAGGAAAAGGAAGACTGCTGTTTTCCTTGCTGCCAGATGGGCCCCTCACAGTTAGGTGAGGGCTCCCATTGCTGCCTGGTGGCATATGCCTAGCCATGGGGAGAGCCCTGCATCCTAGGACAATGACCCAGGGGAAGAGGAGAGGCAATGTGGTGCTTGCTGCTGGGTGAGGAGGCAGCCCTGCCTGCACCATCCCCTCCAACACCCACCGTTCCCCAGGGAGCAGGGCCTTGTTACTGGTTCAGGTAAAATGAGGGCCAGCTCCCTGCTTGGCCTCCTGCAGTACCCTCCAGGGAGGGCTGGGCACCTGTCACAGCATCTGGAAGGCAGGATGCTGCTACCTGCCTGATCCTTGCTGGTGTGAATAGAGGTGGGGCCACAGCTGTTTCTGTGATGCTGGGCTCCAGTAGAGAGGTTATTGTATGAAAGATTTCTGTCTCCCTAAGCTGCCCCTTCCTTTGTCTACTGTCTAGAAGGAGGGGCTGTTATTGGAGCTATTTTTGTCTGTACCTGTTGGCATTTTCAGTTCCTAATCTAGGACATCTGAAGCAAAAAAGAAATGCAAGAACTTACCACTGTGTCCTTCCTTGGCCCCCAAGGTCTCCAGTTGACCTGCTTCCTTTCCTCCACCTCCACAGCCTTATGTTAGCTTTTAATAATGTCCAGGGTGTGCCCCCTCAACCTTCTTGGGAGCAGAAGGGCCCCATGTTCTTTCAAGGGCCCTCAGCATCCTCCTTGTATCTGTACCTTGCCTCCTGCATTCTCATGAATAAATAGAGACGTATCAGTGGGCTGCTCTTAAGCATCTGTTCATGTTGCAACCCTCCTCTCTACTAATCTATTTCAGAACTACTACCTTCATGCATCAGGAACACACCTTCTCAAAGAAAGCATGGTTCTCTTTCCCAGGATTTTACTTTCTTCTCTGTTACCATCAGTGCCACCCAGTGGTGCCTAAAAGAGCCAATGACTGATAAAAGGCTTGTGTTGGCACATCAAAGAACTGGCATTTCTTTGTGGGAAACTTAGAATTTCCTTCTGAAACATACACATGTTTCTCCAGGGCACTAACAGAAGGAAGGATCCCTGAGGCCCTTACACCCCAGGATGATGTTCACTCTTTGAGTTTCTGAGTCTTTCAACCCCTCCATTCACGTCTCCCTGTCTTTTCCCACTTCCTCATGTTTCTAGCCCACTGATCCCCCAACACACTGACCTGAACCCTGGTCAAGAGATCTGGATTCATGCAGTGAAGCTGTGCTAAAGAATAGGTGTCCAGTCTCCAGCAGTGTCAGAATCAGCTCCGTCGTCTGAAATGTCCTGGGGCCTGACTAATTGCAAAAATTCCCAATCACAGAGAATGTCACATGAACTTGGAATCTTAACATATTCTGCTGACTGGAGAAAAATGCGCAAAAAGTTGAGATTTATGTTTTATTTGGTGGGTATTCTTAGGACTTCAGTCCTGGGAGACTGCATCTCAGAGAACGCTGAGAGAACTGCTCCAAAGAGGAAGAGGGGAGCCAGGTTACATAGGAGTCTTTACAACAAAGACTGGGTTGTTGGAACAAAAGGTTATTGTTAATCTTTTAACAGATTAAAAACCAGACTTCTCAAGTTAGTGAATTTAGCTCTTTTCTCTGTAAGGGAAGATGCGAGAGTCTGGGCTTAGTGAAGTCATTTCTCTGATGTGCACCTTGGCTGTCTCGGCCAGGACCCTGTGTTTTCTCATCCTGAGTCTCCTTCGGGTGCATCACTGGGGGCGGCTGCAGGACTGACTGCCAAGTGAGGGGCATCCTGTTTCTGTCCCGAGTTCCCTCAGGGCTCACTGGAGAGGGGGTTGGTGACTGTTACGTGATTGGCTAATGACTGCAACATTCTTTGTTTACTGACATGCCAGCAGAATTTTAGGTCTTAATTCCATGAACCAGTGTCTTGGTGGAAACAGATTCTTTACACTCAGATTTTCAGAGTAATAGAGAACATGCCAGCATGATCTGTGAACATAGATATAAAAGATAAGTAGGATCCAGGATATTAGACTGTATTATCCTAAATTTGGCTTTCAAGCTTTAAAATAACTACCCAATAAATAAAACAACATATTTAAATAATTTAAATAAACACACATTTAAGTAAATCAACATATTTTAAAACTCTTTATGTTGTTATTCTCTATGTTTTTAGCAACTAGTAATAGCATACATACCTGGATTCTGAAACTACTAGAACATTTTGATACTAAAGTCATAGAATAACGCTTTAGAGTTGAAAAGTTGACCAGAGGTTTTCATCTCCAGGGTTTTCCTGGTAGCTCAGCTGGTAAAGAATCCACATGCTGTGCAGGAGCCCCCAGTTCGACCCCAGTCAGGAAGATCCGCTGGAGAAGGGATAGGCTACCCGTTCCAGTATTCTTGGGCTTTCTTGGTGGCTCAGCTGGTAAAGAATCCACCTGCAATGCGGGAGACCTGGGTTTGATCCCTGGGTTGGGAAGATCCCCTGGAGAAAGAAAAGGCTACCCACTCCAGTATTCTGGCCTAGAGAATTCCATGGACCGTATAGTCCATGAGGTCACAAAGAGTCAGACACGACTGAGTGACTTTTGGCTTTTCATCTCCAGAAATCAATTTAGGATACTCTTATTTCTTACAAAATGAAATTTCCAAGATGCACAGGAACCTATGTGCAATTTGTATCCTGAGACAAGCTTCAAAATGAAAATGAGTCCAAAAATAACTCAACTTTAATAGGCACATCCAACGTACAGCAAATGTGTAAGACTGACAAATTCAGAAGATTGTTATACATTGACACATGAAAGAAAATATGAAAAAGGAAATTTAAAAACCATTGCCCTTTTAATTTATTGAATTTGCTGATGTAAAATATAATTATGGCTTTAGTTTCAAAATACTTTGTTTTGCTATATTTTGCTTTTCAAAATAAAATTTTTTTATTTTTTTTTACTTTACAATATTGTATTGGTTTTGCCATACATCAACATTTGCTCAGTAACTTCAATCAGGGAATATAGCACTTATTTTCAGACAGAATAACAATGGTGATTAATGAAAACAGTGAAATTTGAATTGTAGAAATACTTTGATACTGATTTTTAAAATCACTTGCCAACAGGTATATGTAATTGTTTAGGTTTCTCCCTTCCCCAGATCTGGTACCTCCTCCACAAATCCTAATATTTTGTTTGTGAATTTGTTTCATTCATATATTTCTACTTTTATTCAATCAAAACAGTTGAGCACATATTTGCTGTTCACATGAACCTGTTTCCAACCCCTAGTATCCTTCATAGTCTTCCTTCATAGCTCAGTCTGTAAAGAATCTACCTGCAATGCAGGAAACCGAGGTTTGATTGCTTGGTTGGGAAGATCCTCTGGAGAAGGAAATGGCAACCCACTCCACTATTCTCACCTGGAGAATCCCATGGCCAGAGGAGCTTGGCTACGGTCCATGGGGTCGCAAGAGTCAGACATGACTCAGTGACTAAACCACCATTAGTCCGCCAGATGAGTCAGAGCTGCACTTCATGTAGCATGAATATGATTGCTATTTCTTAATGATAATGATATGTATTTTAAAATAAGAATTGATTTAAATATGGTAAAATATATAGGAATTTTCCCTTCTGAGCACCTTTATCATCTGTAGAGGATAGCTTTATCACCATGAAATCACACCTAAGTCTTCTGGTCAAGAAATATTGTCATTGATAAAAAGAGAAAAAGAATTTATTTTTTTTTCCAGCCAACATCTCACTAAAATTTAAAAAAAAAAATATTGTTTACCGTGATTCGCTTTTGCATGTGTGAAGATTCAAGCTGGGAAGGACCACAAAGACAATCTTAGAGGCTACAGCTGGAAGCCTTTGGAAGTTCTTACGTGCATCATTTTTCATCCTCAATAGTCTCATTATTGTAGCATTACTGCTACTGCTACTTCACTACAGTCGTGGCCGACTCTGTGCGACCCCATAGATGGCAGCCCAGCAGACTCCCCCATCCCTGGGATTCTCCAGGCAAGAACACTGGAGTGGGTTGCCATTTCCTTCTCCAATGCGTGATAGTGAAAAGTGAAAGTGAAGTCACTCAGTCGTGGCTGACTCTTTGTGACCTCATGGACTGCAGCCTACCAGGCTCCTCTGTCCATGGGATTTTCCAGGCAAGAGTACTGGAGTGGGGTGCCATTGTAGCATTAATACCTCATTTTTGCTACCAGTAATTTTCAGAAATGACAAGTTTATATGATGAAAGTAAATGAGTCACATGTTCATAAGAGGAGCAATGGGGGAATTATAAATTAGAGAATCATAGTACCAAGATCATCTTTAAGAATGTATCTTACTTTAAGTAGTTCATTTACTCCCTATGCATATAGTATTATGATGCTTAAAATAGTATTTATTTTGTAAATATTTATTAAATAGTATTTACTAAATATTTATTTGTAAGCATTTATTAAATAGTATTTATTTTTTAAGTACAAAATAGTATTTATTTTATCTTTGTACTCCTGTGTAAAGATTTGATTTGATATTGATGTGCAGAGTGATAACTGAAGAAAGTTGTGTTTGTATAAAGTGTTTGGTAAGCAGAAGAAGATGAGACCAGTTGACTAGGTAAAGAATTATGAGTGGTAGTGAACCTAATTTTATTCCTTATTCAATTCTGACACATCATTGAGAATTACTTCCATTGTAGACGTTTTCTCCACCAACACACACACAAATACTCACACCCCTCATTTCAAATATCAAAATCTCCAAATACATTTATAGAAGAGGGTTTAATAAATTAAATGATTAAACACTTAGTATAACCAAACTGAAGCTTTTGGGGGTGGTTTTCATGTTATCACTTTAACATTGAAGTAATTATTCTTCTTTTAGGTATTTACTATATTTAAACAATCTTTCAGAATAAATATAACATGCATTGTCTACATTTTAATAAACTATAGATATTAATACAATTTTATAATGATTAACATTGCTGGCAGAATCTATTAATAAGAATAAATTTATGTTAAAAAACTAGAAAATTTGAGGTGTTTAAATGTGTGACTTAGATTATAGTATCATATAAATTTGGCTACTTGTCTGGTTACTTACAGATAATGAAACCAGTCGTGAAGTCATGAATTATTCGGAGTAAATACATTTCTGTAGTAAATATGTACAGCCTTCTTTGTGAAAAAAAAAAAAAAAAAAGAAACTGATAAGAATCATGCTTCCTGAGTTACTGTCAGAAGCTTTGTTTTGATATGTGGATTCCAAAGCATGATTAGTGCTTTTGGAATGGAGGATTCTAAAGGGAGGAAGAGTCTGAAGTACCCACAGCAGGCTGCTCTGAGAGTGAGAATAATGCAAAGCTTTGTTACATAGAGGCTGTTCCCCATTTCTGTTCCAGGGCAGGTTGTGATTCAATCTTTATACAGTTCGCTTACACGTCCTTCAAACAACACTGAAAAACTGAAGCTTCAAATTGTGTCTTCTGTTTGTGACACTTACTGGGAAGGTGTGTGAGTGGAAATGTGTGTGTGTGTGTGTGTAATGATGATGGACTGCTTGCTGAAAGTGATCTTTTAAAATTTCAAATTGGGGAATTTAGAAGACGTGGAAGTAAATTTTAAATATATGTATTCATGCATATTAAGAAATTAAAAGATGCTTACTCCTTGGAAGGAAAGTTATGACCAACCTAGATAGCATATTCAAAAGCAGAGACATTACTTTGCCAACAAAGGTCCGTCTAGTCAAGGCTATGGTTTTTCCTGTGGTCATGTATGGATGTGAGAGTTGGACTGTGAAGAAGGCTGAGCGCCGAAGAATTGATACTTTTGAACTGTGGTGTTGGAGAAGACTCTTGAGAGTCCCCTGGACTGCAAGGAGATCCAACCAGTCCATTCTGAAGGAGATCAGCCCTGGGATTTCTTTGGAAGGAATGATGCTAAAGCTGAAACTCCAATACTTTGGCCACCTGATGCGAAGAGTTGATTCATTGGAAAAGACTCTGATGCTGGGAGGGATTGGGGGCAAGAGAAGAAGGGGACTACAGAGGATGAGATGGCTGGATGGCATTACTGACTCGATGGATGTGAGTCTCAATGAACTCCGGGAGCTGGTGATGGACAGGGAGGCCTGATGTGCTGCAATTCATGGGGTCTCAAAGAGTCGGACACGACTGAGCGACTGATCTGATTTGATCTGATCTGATTCATGCATACGTATGAATGATTTCCCAAAGTTGCATTCAAATTACTTCAATTCCAGTTGCTAGCTTTGATCTGTCTCATTATATTGATGAGTCCTTATTTTCTCCAGATATTTTCCTAGATGCTGTATAAAATTGATTTGGATCAGACTCTGGATCAGTGGTGACTCCATCAAGACATAATTCCCCTTTAAGCCTCACTGGGCTCTCACACTCGGGTGACTGGAATTACACATTTAAAAAATTGGGATCAGGAATCCCCTTTTCTCAGGTTTTAGCTCAAAGTCCAGTCAAACCAGGATGGAGCTAAACAGACATTTTCTAAATATTTTAATATATTGATGATTTCCATTTTTTTTTAACATATAAGACATTCAAGAAGGATGAACTTCCAGAGCCTCAATCCCATTCCTGCTTATTAACAGTTTCTTGTATACTCTCTGTTTATTCTTTGTTTATTTGGTTGCACTGGGTCTTAGTTGAGACACATGGCATCTTCTGCTGTGGTACGCGGGCTTCTCTAGATGAGTCATGTGTGCTCAGTAGTTGTGGGTGTACAGGCTTAGTTCTGTGCAGTATGTGAGATCTTAGCTCCCCAAAGAGCAGTCCAACCCATTTCCCTGCACTGGAAGGCAGATTCATAACCATTGGACCACCAGGGAAGTCTACTTCTTGTGTGCTTTTGTATTATTATATTACCTAAACTATTTGTTTACCTACACATCTTTTTCAAAAGTTCTCACCCAATAGGAGTGTACAAATATCTATGTGGTATAATGATATAATGGTAAAGCCAACATTTATAAACCAGCTTCAAAAAGCATTACTAGTGCTTGTTCAAGATTGAAAAATATAGAAATAACTTAAATGCATAAAGCCAGGATGATGTGTAAACACATTTTCACTTGTTTTTTCACTCAGTGTATGTTGGTTGTCTTTGCTGTCCACCTCTAAACAGTGCCACTTGACTTTGCCCAGAAAACATGCCTCAGTGTCTGTTCAGATAAAAGAGAGCGTCCTGCTACCTGGAAGACTGCTGGAGAATAATTTGTTTTATGTCTTACATTGAGCATCATTTTTACCCAGGCGTAATCTAATAAATATAAATAGAATTCAAAAAATTACTCGACATATTATAATAATAAGGCAAAAACTAGTGTAACTCTAGTATACTGAGAGTTATGGTAACAAGTTCTCTTGCCTGGAAAATCCCATGGACAGAGAAGCCTGGAGGGCTGCAGTCTATCGGGTCACTAAGAGTCGGACACGACTGAGCGACTTCACTTTCACTTTTCACTTTCATGTATTGGAGAAGGAAATGGCAGCACACTCCAGTGTTCTTGACTGGAGAATCCCAGGGATGGGGGAGCCTGGTGGGCTTCCGTCTATGGGGTCACACAGAGTCAGACATGACTGAAGTGACAGCAGCAGCAGCAGCAGCAGTAAATATTTTAGTGAATATTTCCAAAGGTGAATCACAAAGGCTGAAAGTAAGAACAGTGGAAGATTAAGCAGTGGAGGCACTCCTTAAATCACTGGTCAGCACTATACATCTGTCTTTTCCAGGATCTTTTCTGATGGCCAGAGAGAGTTCAGTGTTAAATAATGATTTTATATATTATAGAAAATTGAGCCAAATTTAGAAATTCAGAGATGATCAACTGAATATTTTCTGTAGGATATGATCTGGTTGAAATACACACAATTTCTTTGGATTCTCTAGCTATTTTATCTTTAGTCCACAAGTGATGAATGCCTTTCATTCATCAGTCTTTGGTTTATGATCATTGTGCCCATTTTTAGTTATTTGTGAGTGTGGTTTATAGATACAGTCTGTCTCACTGAAGGGATACATGCATCAGTCGTTTATAAACCACTCAATTTGGAAATAGAATCCCTGGGAAAGTCAACGGTTAGAAGCACCAGAAGATGTTTGTATTCTGTATAGTCTACTAATATATGTGTCATAGTTCAATGCTGGATTTTTATTATTAATCAGGCTTTCAGCTGAGAACTCTCACAAGCCTGGGAGCACCTAAGATAAATGATGACAGGTACCGTGATCCCTTAATGTAAAACAACCTCCTGAAAGTTTATGCCCACGACTTAAGCCTTGTTACCTAGGCAGCATTTTAGAGGCATTAATGTTCAGGTAATTACGTGGTTTAATCAGTGGACTATTATTTCTGTTAGTGGGTTAAATGAGACACTAGCCAACTGAATAAACCATCAAATTTTTAAAAATATATTATTGAAGATTCTTTATAAGTAGAAACATTCTCAATACCCTCTGTCTTTATTTGTTATTCTCAGGTTGGGGAGACCAGATGCAAAAAGGTTTGTACGTCCAAGTCTGATCTGAGATCTAACGACTTCAGCATCGTGGGAAGCTTACCAAGAGATTTTGAATTGTCCAATTATGACTGCTATGGAAAACCTATTGAGGTCAACAACGGACTTGGGAAGTCTCAGGCCAAGAACAACAAGAAGCCGCCTCCTGCCAAACCCGTTATTCCAACAGCAGCAAAGAGAATCGACCTTTACGCGAGAGCCTTGTTTCCTTTCTGCTTCTTATTCTTCAACGTTATCTACTGGTCTATATATTTATGATAAACCCTTTCCATTCATATGAAGTAAAATCCCATTGCATTGTGACCAACCTCGTTCATAAATGCCAATCTGTGAACAATCTTTGCATTTTCATAGCAGTATATTGCATTTTGGATGCCATGGGATTGTAACACAAATATGGCACCTTCATGTGGAATGGCAGCATGATTGTGTTACGTCTGTGCTCTAATCATGATGTACTTAGGTAAAGCAAACATAATTGCTTTAGGAATAAATGAAGGATAAGCATACTACATAAAATAAAATCCAAACATTTCTCTCCAGTTAGTGTAAATTGCAAACACTTCTGATAATAAAATGGTATGCACGCTGAACCCTGTTAAGATCAGCATTCCAGTGTATGTAGCATTTCAAATCTTCCTTGTAACTTTCAGAGAAAGCCATCTTATTCTTGTATAATTTTAGATGGTATTATTACAGATAAAGCAAATTATATTACATATGGTATAACTTTATAAGTAGAAATATATCAGCTATAATTATGTGGGGGCTGTGGAGAAATAAAGTTCAAAAAGATTCCTAATTTGTAAAGTCAGCTAATTTTAAAGTGTGCCCGTGTTGGCAATGCCAGACAATAAAATCCAGTAAGCATTTTTGAAACAAAGGGAAATCTAGATTTACCTACATTCGTGCTGAATTCTGGTTTCTGATAAGAAAGTAGATATATTGATTAAATATTTCTGATAAAAGAAATTCTATTTAGTCCACTTTAAAACCTAAATATATTTTCATGGATTTTATTTTGTTGATACAGAGTATACAGAATCATTGTGCCTTAAAAAGAGTCATAAATATTTTAAATTGGAATATAGTAATGAATATTGTGATTTCATACCATTTTTAAGAAACCAAGAAGAAAATACCTTATTACTAGAAGTAACTTGAGTTAGGAAGAAAAATCCATGATCATTAAATTAAAATCATTAAAAGATTTTAGCTTCTTTATTTTATTAAAATTCTAGCATATTTTAAAGTAAAATTAATTTTTTTCATTTCCTTTTTTCTTATTTGAATAATGTTTGACTTGTTACAAAACATTTAGCAATTAAGTAAATGATTATTTCATTAGGCCTCACCTCTAGTTGCATTTTCTTTCTTGCTGAAAGTCTGGACTACTTAAATTTACTTGCTTTGATCTTGTTCCAACTTGAAAATAAGTACTTTCTGGTCTATAAGACTTGAATTTCCTAGTAATATCAGAGCCAAAGTACCTTTTTATTTCTCCATAGCTGATACTAGGACTATCAGTAATCCACGTAACATAAACATGAGGCCAAATAAGTATATTTACATTATGTGGAGAATTTCGTAGCAGCTGAGATCTTGGATGGTTAATTCAATAATAAAGTGTGTTTACATACAGTTTATGCAAACTGCAACCTATATTTCAAGGCTATTTTATTGAAGACTTTAATTTGTAAAAGAGTCACTGATTACTAAATCTTTACAAAATGAGATGTATCTAATCCTCTGTGGTCTTTCAGCACCCTCTAGTTGCAAAAACTTAGCCATCTGAATCATTTTAAAATTGCCACAAGTCACCCTATTGGTAGACTTAACATCCTGCTAGGACCCAGGGCAGTAGTATCTTAATGGTACTGTGATAGGAAAAAGGTGTCTTTAAAAGACTTAGACCATTTACATTTGTATTAATAATAATTATACTTCCTTATAGTCTCTTTTCTTTATCCTTGCAAATTTCATTCATATTAAGGGAGTTTGATTTCCATAGAGTTTTAAGTGGGATATGTACCCAATGGAAAATAGGTCTCATTTTGTAAGAATTTATTTCTTGAAAATAAAGTGAATGAATTTCTTTCTGTAATATAATATTGCAGCCTCCTAAGATCCATTTTACTACCCAAATATATATAAATAGCTATCCCAGGATTAAGTGTGTATATATAACTACAAATGGAACATTACACAATGATCATAATGCAGTACAATCAGTGTCCACTAACAGTTGCTTTCTATTGTTATGTTGAGAATTTAGCCAATTAACCCCAGGGTAGTTCTGATCTGTGTACTTTAAATATTATGTCTTTCTAGGAAACTTGCAGTATTTACCTGGATATCAGTGTTGCAAATTTGATCTTTCCAAAATAAAAATGATCTTCTCCTTACAAATCAGTGGCTTCTCTTATTTTCTGTTTCTGATTTTAAAAAAAAAACTCACTATTTCAGTCCTCTGAGGTCTATCCAGCTTCCTTTCTCACATGGTACCCGATGGCAAGTTCCAAGCCCTAAACTTCTCTCCCTTACGCTGACCACCTGGTCTCCATTTCTGCAAACACCACCCAATGTGTTTCTCTTTTATGTTCATCAGACTGTTACAGCAGTCTGAAGGCTCCCTCTTTCATAACTCTGTTTTTGAATTTACTTTGTGATGTTTATTTTTTAATTGCATAAGTAATGCATAGATATCTTGTTGCATTAGAAAGACAGATGTATTTAAAGTAAGCACTTAATGCTGGTGTTATCACCTTCTTTCTACAAACTCTCCTCTCTTCCCAGAGGTCACCACCGTCTTTTGAGCATCTAGACCTTACTCTAGGCGTCTACAACCTCTATTTACTTTTTAAATATAAAGCACAACTTAACATCAATGGAATTTTACCATATGTACAGTTTTTCAGTTTATTAATTTTTCATCTATTGGGGATATTTCTATTTGGGGTCATATCAGATGTCCATACATGTATATTTGGCCTCCTATTATTCTTTAGTATGAATGTACCTGAATTTAGCTAAATTTTTTAAACACAAATTTTTATTGTTTTGCTTTCTTTTAAAAAAAACATTATCTTTTTCAAAAAAAATATTTATTTGACTGCACCAGATCTTAGTGGCACATGGCATCTTTAGTTGCAGCAACTGAAATCTAGTTCCCCAACCAGGGATCAGTCATTTACCTGGGACCCCTGCTTTGGGAATGTAGACTTTTAGCCACTGGACCATCAGGGAAGTTCTGTTTATTCCTTCTAATGCAAAATAGCATTGCACTAAATGTTTTTGCTCACATATGCATATATTTCCACAAGGTAGATATCAGAAGATGAGTTACTGAGTTGAAAAATGTCTGTTTTAAATTCTGATGTGTATGCTCAGTCGTGACCAACTCGTGGCCCCATGGACGGTATGTAGCCTGCCAGGCTCTTCTACCCCTGGAAGATTCCAGGCCAGAATACTGGAGTGGGGTGCCATTTCCTACTCCAACCCGCATCTCTTGTCTCTCCTACATTGGCAGATAGATTCTTTACCACTAGTGCCATTTGGAAAGCCCATTAAATTCTGGTAGTTTCTACTAACTAGTTTCAAAACTCCTCTAAAGTAGATTGTCAGTATGCTGTGTGCAAACGTTCACAGTCTAGCCATCTCTTAACCTGTTGAATGCTGTGGACATACTACTTTTCTTTTTTAAACACTTTTTTTGACATTGTTTCAAACTTTCAAAAAATGTGCAAAAATATTACAAAGAATTCCTGTACACCATTCATCCAGGTGCCCAGAGGTTAGTGTTTCATTACAGTTGCTTTATTTTCTTTCTCCCACTTTGTGTGTGCTAAGAAGACACTTTTTTTCTGAAACATTTAAAAGAAAGTTGCAGATATGGTGATGTTCCTATACACTTAAACCCTTCAATGTGTGTTTCCTAAACAAGGAACTCCTTTCATAATCACAGTAGTACTAGGTACCCAGTGGAGAAGGAAATGACAACCCACTCCAGTACTCTTGTCTGGAGAATCCCATGAATGGAGGAGTCTGGTAGGCTACAGTCCGTGCAGTTGCAACGAGTCAGACACGACTGAGCGACTTCACTTCACTCACTTCGTAGTTTATAACTGGAGAAGGAAATGGCACCCCACTACAGTATTCTCACTTGGAGAATCCCATGGACAGAGGAGCCTGGCAGGCCATGGTCCACGGGGTGGCAGAAAGTCTGACACGACTGAAGTGACTAAGCACGCATGCATTAAGTACCCAGATCAAGAAATTGACATTGATGATTTAGTATAATCTAGTGACTTTATTCTGGAGATGGCGGTGGCACCCCACTCCAGTACTCTTGTCTGGAGAGTCCCGTGGACGGAGAAGCCTGGTGGGCTGCAGTCCATGGGGTCGCTGGAGTCGGACACGACTGAGCGACTTCCCTTTCACTTTTCGCTTTCGTGCATTGGAGAGGGAAATGGCAACCCACTCCAGTGTTCTTGCCTGGAGAATCCCAGGGACGGGGGAGCCTGGTGGGCTGCCGTCTGTGGGGTCGCACAGAGTCGGACACGACTGAAGTGGCTTAGCAGTAGCAGTGACTTTATTCAGGGGAAGGCAATGGCACCCCACCCCAGTACTTTTGCCTGGAAAATCCCATGGACGGAGGAGCCTAGTAGGCTGCAGTCCATGGGGTCGCTACAAGTCGGCCGCGACTGAGAGACTTCACTTTCACTTTTCACTTTCACGCAATGGAGAAGGAAATGGCAACCCACTCCCGTGTTCTTGCCTCGAGAATCCCAGGGACAGGGGAGCCTGGTGAGCTTCCGTCTATGGGGTCGCACAGAGTCGGACACGACTGAAGCGACTTAGCAGCAGCAGCAGCAGCAGCAGTGACTTTATTCAAATTTGCCCATTGTCCCACCTTTTTTTTTTTCTTTTTTTTTTTTTTTGATCAGGATGCAATCCAATATCACATTCTCTATTTATTTGCCACGAAGTTAATTTCTTTAAAATAAAGGTGAAAGTCGGTTTCACTGGTGGCTCCATGGTAAAGAATCTGCCTGCCAATTCTGGAGACATGGGTTCAATCCCTGTTCTGGGAGTATTCTACATGCTGCAGAGCAGCTAAGCCTCTGGGCCATAACTATTAAACCTATGTTCCAGACCCTGGGAGCCTCAACTACTGAGCCCACATGCAGCAACTACTGAAGCCCACATGCCCTAGAGCCTGTGCTCTGCAACAAGAGAGGCCACCACAATGAGGAGCCCGCACACCGCAACTACAGAATAGTTCTTGCTTGCCACAACTAGAGAAAAGCTGGCACAGCAAAGAAGAATCAGGACAGCCATTAAAAAAAAAAAAAAAAAAAAGACAGGAAAATCAATTCCAGAAAGAAAATCCTCACTTGAATTTAGAACAAGGAAAACTTAAGAGATTACACACCCACCCCCAACCCCCCCACACACAAAGCTGAGATCATGGCATTCTGCTCAGGTATCTTTAGAGCTTTGTGTTGCCCAATGAACTAAGTAAAAAATCCACTCTCTGACATATAAAATTCAGATTGTTAAATGTTTAACTTATTTTGTAGCCATTTCATACTGCTCACATCTTAAATGCCAACCAAACCGAAGCTGACCTTTATGTTTCACACTTATCACTGACAGGAATGCTAAGTTCAGCCAGGCTCCTTTCCTTTTAGGTTAGTGGTTAATTTTACATCTCATTATTTCCTCTAAAGCGGATCATTCTTGGATGGCGTATCTTCAAATACTTATTTTAACTGAAATGTTTTTATTCAACATTAAACATTTTTCAGTTATGCAGTTTCCTCTCTATTAAATAATGAAATTAAAATATTTACCATTATATGTGCAGTATAAAGATTAAGCTGCTCTAAAAACCACTCAATTTATCATCATCCATATAATGGAAAATTTCAGTTTCAATAAACAGTTGGATATAAAATTTTAAAGTACCAAGCCTAAGATGAGAAATAGTTTGAAACAATATTTATAACCTTTAATAAGGATTTATTGTTAGAATATTATTACCTTGCTTTAGAAAAGCAGAATTTGCCACTTATATTTTAAAATTAAATTCATGTGCTTATGCAACATATCAATGATCTAGCATTCACTAACTCCCCTCTACCTTTTTTTTGTATGAAGCTAGTCTTAACATTTTAAGAGGTTAGTGTCCAGTTCTTTCTTTCTTTTTTTTTTTTTTTTTTTTAAGGCAAGGGAAAGTGGGCAAAGGAAGGGATCCATAAGGATGGGAGGGAAATGGGAAGGAAAAAGGGGGATGATGGTGGGGAGGAGTATCAGTTCTTTCTTTACATCAGTGGAGTAGATATACTTTACAGACTTTCTTGTGATTGATATTAATGGGCAATAGAGATGCCATATTCAAAGGTGATTATAATGTTAGTGTGTGTAATATGCATAAGCTTGATATTTTTAATTTTGATACACACACATGCATTTTCTCTACACACACACATATACTTATTATTAAATTTTGTCCTTACCCAGTAACAGCAATGAGAAAATTCATGAATTCTGTTCTAGTTGGAATTTCTGTACTCCAAACAATAAATGCATTTTGACTCCCATAAGTATTTTTTTTAATTTCTCAAACCAGAAGTCAAGGGATACCTCTTTGTGTCTGTGTGTGGGGGTTAGATGCTCAATCATGTCTGATTCTTTGCAACCCCATGGACTGTAGTGCCCCAGGCTTCTCTGTCCATGGGATTTCCCAGGCAAGAGTACTGGAGTAGGTTACTGTGCCCTTCTCCTCAAGAGATACCTGGGTAGCAGGCAAGTTTGGCCGTGGAGAACAAAGTGAACCAGGACAAAAACTAACAGAGTTTTGCCTAGAGAAGGCACTGGTCATAGCAAACACCATCTTCCAACAACCCAAGAGACAGCTTTACACATGGACATCACCAGATGGTTAATATCAAAATCAGGTTGATTATAGTCATTGCAGCAAAAATAAGACCAGGAACTGACTGTGGCTCAGATGATGAACTCCTGGCTGCAAAATTCAGACCCAAATTAAAGAAAGTAGGGAAAATCATTAGGCCATTCAGGTATAAACTAATTCAAATCCCTTACGATTATACAGTGGAAGTGACAAATAGACTCAAGGGATCAGATCTGATAGACAGATTGCCTGAGAACAATGGATGGAGGTTTGTGACATTGTACAGGAGGCAGTGATCAAGACCATATCCAAGAAAAAGAAAAGCAAAAAAGGCAAAATGGTTGTCTGAGGAGGCCTTACAGATAGCTGAGAAAAAAAGAGAAACTAAAGACAAAGGAGAAAAAGAAAGATATATCTATCTAAATGCAGAATTCCAGAGAATATCAAGGAGAGATAAGAAAGCCTTCCTCAGTTATCAGTGTAAAGAAATAGAGGGAAATAATAGAAAGGGAAAGACTAGCGATCTCTACAAAAAAAATTAGAGATACCAAGGGTATATTTCATGCAAAGATGGGCACAATAAAGGAGAGAAACCGTATGGACTTAACAGAAGCAGAAGATATTAAGAAGAGGTGGCATGAGTGCAAAGAAGAACTGTACAAAAAGATCTTCACGACCCAGATAACCATGCTGGTGTGATCAATCACCTAGAGCCTAACATCCTGGAGTGCAAAGTCAAGTAGGGACTTAAGAAGCATCACAACAAACAAAGCTAGTGGAGGTGATGGAATTCTAGTTGAGCTATTTCAAATCCTGAAAGATGATGCTGTGAAAGTGCTGCATTCAATATGCCAGCAAAATTGGGAAACTCAGCAGTAGCTACATGACTGGAAAAGGTGTTTCCATCCCAATACCAAAGAAAGGCAATGTCAAAGAATATTCAAACTACTGCACAATTGCATTCATTTCACACACTAGCAAAGTAATGCTCAAAATTCTTCAAGCTAGGCTTCAACAGTATATGGACCAAGAAATTCCAAATGTTCAAGCTGGATTTAGAAAAGGCAGAGGAACCAGAGATCAAATTGCCAACATCTGTTGAGTCATAGAAAAAGCAACAGAATTCCAGAAAAAGGTCTTTGTCTTCTTGCTAAAGCCTTTGACTATGTGGATCACAACAAACTGTGGAAAATTCTAAAGAGATGGGAACACCAGACTACATTTCCTGCATTCTGAAAAACCTACATGTAGGTTAAAATGCAACAGTTAGAATTAGACATGGAACAATGGACTGGTTCTAAATTGGGAAAGGAGTATGTCAAGGCTGTATATTGTCACCCTGGTTATTTAACTTATATGCAGAATACATCAGGCGAAATGCTGGGCAGGATGAAGCACAAGCTGGAATCAAGATCGCTGGGAGAAATACCAACAACCTCAGATACACAGATAACACCACATTTATGGCAGAAAACAAAGAGGAACTTTCATCATCTCTTGATGAAAGTGAAAGAGGAAAGTGAAAAAGCTGGCTTAAAATTCAATATCAAAAAACTAAGATCATGGTGTCCAGTCCCATCACTTCATGGCAAATAGATGGGGAAACAGTGGAAACAGTGAGAGACTTTATTTTCTTGGGCTCCAAAATCACTGCAGATGGTCACTATAGCCATGAAATTAAAAGATGCTTGCTCCTTGGAAGAAAAGCTATGACCAACCTAGACAGCATATTAAAAAACAGAGACATTACTTTACCAACAAATGTCCATCTAGTCAAAGCTATGGTTTTTCCAGTAGTCATGTATGGGTGTGAGAGTTGGACCATGAAGAAAGCTTAGCACCAATGAACTGATGCTTTTGAACTGTGGTGTTGGAGAAGCCTCTTGAGAGTCCTTTGGCCTGCAGGGAGATCAAATCAGTCAATCCTAAAGGAAATCAACCCTGAATATTCATAGGAAGGACTGATGCTGAAGCTGAAGCTCCAATACTTTGGTTACCTGATGCAAAGTAGTGACTCATTGGAAAAGACACTGATTCTGGAAATGATTGAAAGCAGGAGGAGAAGTGGATGACATTGGATGAGATAGTTGGATGGCATCACTGACTTTTTCGACATGAGTTTGAGCAAGCCCAGAGAGCTGGTGATGAACAGGGAAGTCAGGTATGCTGCAGTCCATGGGGTTGTAGAGAGTTGGACCCGAATTAGTGACTGAACTGAAATGAACATGTATCATACCCAAAACAAGTCTTTCTAAATCTTCTCAGTGTAGAATAGTAAATAAAAAATTGTAAATACATAAGTGCTTATTGGATACTTAGAAATATTCAAGGTCTTCTATTAGCTTAAGATGAAGAAAACTTTTAAGGGTGGAATCACTCCTTAATGATAGTCAAAAGTATGAGAGAGATAAGTATGTTAATTACAGATATCACTATAATACAAATCAGAATGCATAATGCATATCATTTAAAAACAGAAGAAAATCTTTGAAATTAAATAACTTGTCTTAAAGAAAAAATAAGTAAAAATTACTCCAGCCAAATAAAGGTCATTTTACTACAGATCATAGAATTTTGAAGCTAGACATTAACTAAAAGAAAAAGTATGAATGGTAAAGTGTAGAAACATTGCCATTAAAAGTTGAAATGCCATTTGAATTTCATTTCCTAGTTAATATGACTGAGGAAATAATGAACAGGAAAGCAAAATTTCCATAGCTGATGACGTAAGACACTTTACCTAGTGTTTGTTTCTTAACCAAAATTCCCATCTGATCTTAATCCTATAACCTGAAACAATTTTCAGACAAAAAAAAAAAAAAAAAAATCCCAATTCGTAGCCTGAGGCAATGGCAGTTCAGTTAATATGATTCACAGTGAGGCAAGCAGGAGTCATAGTGCTCTGTGAGGCAGTGCGAATGCAGTCAATTACCTCATCAAATAGGGATTTTATTAGTCAATTAGCATTACCTTGCCCCTATGCCTTGGCTGACACATAACAGGAAACCTATTTTGTTAGATGGTAAACAAGATGAAGAGGCAAGTGATACTAGCTTTTGAAAGTCTCAGCTGAGTTTATTGTATGTTCTCAAGGGATGTGCTTTTAAGTGTTTATAGAAGTTGCAAATGTAGCCAAAGGAACATGGCCTTTCAAAATAGTAAACGCTCAGGCTGCTTCTCTTGCAGGACCACAACCTATTTTCCATAAAGCTTTTAGAAACCTCCTGAGGACATGAACTTGATATACAAGAGCAGCAGCATCTCTGCTGCTTACTAACAAACTTGAAGCGTTTTTCATAAATCTAAGTCAGAATCTGCTGGCTTGTCAGCTACAAAGATGATATTTCACTCACTGAGAAAATATAACATGGAACTCATTAGGAGGAATATCTAATAAATTCTGCCTTGGACTATTATAAAACCTCTTTCTAAGCACAGTTGCCTGCCTCTGGTTAATTCCTTTGTATATTCAAAAGCCCTTTCATTCAAAAATCACTAGAGTCTCCTATCAGTCCACTGGCATCTTGAAAGCTTTCAAATTTCCAAGGAATTAACTTAAATGCTCAAATAAAAATATGAAGTTTCCCAAGAAATATACATGGGACATGCATCCTATAGAAATAATCCCAGAGTCTATGCTATGTCAGAAGCCTATCCAGTATGTAGTCACAGAGGGAGCAGAAGAGAGTAGAAAGATTGGGCTAAAAGAAATAATAGTGTGTGGTTATAGCTTTGGGTTTGTCATTTACAACCCTGCAGATCTTGTTAAAGAATCTTCTTCTCAATTACCCTATTTTCAAAGAGGGATTAAAAACAACCTAAAAATTACCAACTACAGCATACAGTTCTATCTTTTGCAGTGTTTTACAACAAAAGACTTTGAAGCAGGTAGTCTGAGGTAGCGTCCCATTCACTAGAGTAAATGTTGGCAGATTTTTTAACATCCTGAACTCAGTTTCCCCAATGAAAAGAACACAGTAACATTAATGTGAGGATATAATGTATTATTATATGTAGTCTCAGCAGAGTTCACAGTGCAGAGTAAGTGTGCAGGAAATTATGGTTATTATTATCTCCTTTTATCTACTACACTACTTCTAGCACTACATTACTTCTAATGAAGTTTCAGTCTTTCAAAATTTCTTCATTGGTGCAAAATCTATTAGCTAATAATATGCACTGGCATCCATAATCATTGAACTCAATTTTGAATATAAAACAATTTAAAGAGAGTAGCAATAGCAAGAAATATCAATGTATATTAAAATATTCTTGGAATATTTTAAGAAGTTCTTGGATTATTTAGTTGGAGATCCATAATTTAGGAATTAGGCTGTGGGCAATGGAATGTCCAAAATTGAAAATCTACATAGTTAAGGGTAACATTTTACATTTATTCTATAAAAAGAAAAATAAATAAATGAGAATGTTTCAGAATTAAAAAAAAAAAAAAAAAAGAATAAGGAAAAGAATTTCCAAGACGCATTAAACAGGCTGTACAAATGAAGTTATAAAAACTCGTGCATGTATGGAAGTGATTCATGCATCGTATGATCCCTTATAACTCATGCATGTGTGGTACTAATAAAAGATAATTAATGCTCAGAATGATCATCCTGGAATACTGCATCTTTGCAAAATTCTTTCAGAAACAAAGAGAGAACACTAAATTATGTTCAATAGTATTGTGTAAAATATTTTATTGTATTCTCCTTCTTTGAAGATTTGTAATCCAACTGCTGAACAATGGTTATTCTCAATTAATCAAAATACCCAATTAACCAGTTCCATATAGATGGTAATGTGCTGCATTCAGAATTCACATTAAAAATGTGAGGCCAATCTTTAGGTAAAAAAACCATATTTAACTCTGCTTGAGGTAATATGTTTGGTATTATAGTCACAATATTTATCCATTTATTGAAGAAGGCTTGTTAAATACTTAAAACATAAGTATAATGCTAAGAATATACTAGATTTTAAAAAATACATATATACATATGAATGAATATATATATGGATGTATGTATATACTTGTGTGTTTGTGTGAAGAGGTTTATGCAAATATATGTATACATTTGTATACGTATATTTGTTAAAAAATATTATTTGCTCAGTCATGTCCAACTCTTTGCAACTCCATGGACTATAACCCCATGGACTGTAACCCCAGGCTCCTTGTCCATGGGATTCTCCAGGCAAGTATGCTAGAGTGGGTAGTCATTCCCTTCTCCAGGGGATCTTCCCAACCCAGGGATCAAACCTCAGTCTCTTGTATTGCAAGCAGATTCTTTACTGTCTGAGCCACCAGGCCAACCATATGTATCCATACATACATATAGTATGTAACATTAATTGGTATTTTATTTGCAACTAAGAGCTACTCCATTTATGCTCTTTAGAAACTCCTACAGTGTACCTATTTCATGTATATCAGAAGCAATTTCACATGAATGTTACATTAGGTGCTCTTTAAGGGAATGCCTATTTAAAGATCAAATAAAATAAGTGTGTGCTAATTGATATGAACCAGATGGCCCACAGAAAGAAGACTTAGTCTCAACAGATTGTTCCACTTATTTATTTATATGCAGTACATTGAAACACACTCCCACTCTTGTATGTACCTCAGGTCCATTCTGTCCCAACTCATAAAATGCACTGTCTGTTCCCCTACCCCATCATTCCAGATATCAAGAGCAGCTCTTCTTTTCTACCTGCCAAAAGGTTCTGGCAGGAAAAATGCCCAGTTGCATCCATACTCACTTTGTCTTGTTCTTCTGGACTCACATGCTCTTTAGGGTGAATCTAACTCCTTCCACATACACCAAGTCCTCCAGGGCATTTTGACACTTGCAGAATGTCCCATTTTGTTGGGATGTATATCTTGATACCCCACTCTTCTATCTTATTTCCTTTGTGCCTGCTAGAGTGTCCGTGCCATTGTAAATAAAACCCAAACATCCTGAAGCTTTCTATGTCTGCCATGCATGCACCCAAGCAGAACTATCCAGAGAATTGTTTAAGTTAGATATCAAACCATGAAATAGATCTCAAGCTCTGTGTGTTACAAGTAGCCCTTGTTTATTTTCCTTCACCATCTAGGGATATGGGAGTCAAATTAGCATTTTTATTGCTCTCTAATGCTCTTTAATAATCTCTCCTAGATTATTTACCTACCTATGTGTAGAGACGGAGAAGGCACTGGTGACCCATGCCAGTACTCTTGCCTGGAAAATCCCATGGACGGAGGAGCCTGGTAGGCTGCAGTCCATGGGGTCGCTAAGAGCCAGACACAACTGAGTGGCTTCACTTTCACTTTTCACTTTCATGCAATGGAGAAGGAAAGGGCAACTCACTCCAGTGTTCTTGCCTGCAGAACCCCAGGGATGGAGGAGCCTGGTGGTGGGCTGCCATCTATGGGGTTGCATAGAGTCTGACTCAACTGACACGACTTAGCAGCAGCAGCAGCATGTGTAGAAAAATACCCATAGCTACAGAGCTTGAGCTTTAACAAATCACCATAGACTGAGTGGCTTAAACCACAGGCATCTATTATTGCTCACGATTATGGAGGATAGTGGCCCAAAACCAGGGTGCTAGCGTGGTCAGGTTCTTGGGGATAGCTCCTTCTTGGTTACAGAGGAGTGTTTTCCTGTCTCTTTCACCCTCACATGGCAGAAAGAGAGCTGGCCAGCTCTCTGTCCACTTGTATAACAGCACTAATCCCCTTCAAGAGAGCTCCACCCTCATGACCTAATGACCTTCTCAAACCTCAATTTCCAAATATCATTCCATGGGGGTATGTCAACATTTCAACATATGAATTTGGAGGTAACAGATATTTACAACATTGTACTATGTAAAATTCCTTTTTTTTTTTTAAACAAATGGTGTGGCTGTGTGCCAATAAAACTTTATTTATGAACATTGAAGTTTGAATTCCATGTAATTTTTGCATGTCATGAAATCTTTTCTGATTTTTTTTAAAAACTACTATAAGATGTAAAAACTATTCTTTTTAAAATGTTTTTTTTTTCATTGTGCTAAAAGTCATATAAAATATACTATTTTAACCATATTTAACTGTGCAGTTCAGTGGCGCTAATTACATTCACATTGTTGTATAACTTTTACCATCATCCATCCCCCCCAATTTTTATCTTCCTAAACTGAAATGCCATCCCCATTAAATACTAACTCCCCATCCCACTCTTAACCTCTCCCAACCTCCTCAATCCCCTATTCTCACTTGTACTATCTCCCTGTTTTACGATTTTATTTTGTGTATACGAGAGAGACAGATTGAGAGAGAGACACACACACAGATAGGGGTGTGAGTCCATAAAAGTCAGAAAAATGGTAAAGGAAATATAATAATTACCTGTACTCCAACATACAATTAAATCACCTCAACTTCCCAGAATATTTGACTGAAGTTTTATCTTATTCTTTTTATTGGTAAATAACACATGACTACTTTGTCTTAAAAAAAAAAAAAAAAACTTAAAACCTTTAAGATAAACTTGAAATCATCATGACCTCCAAGTCTTTATCTTGATTCTCTGTACTTACACCTAGAGAGAACCATGATTATCAGTTTGTTTGTATTTTTCCAAACAAATTTAGTACTATTTTAAAGAAAAAAGTGTACAAGTATTAATGTTTTTAAATTTACATTAATGCTAACTATATGCACCACTCACAACATTAGGTTTTTTGAGACTATTCATAAAGATTCACAGGTTATTTAATCATATGCATGTATCATATTTTATTTAAGTAGTTATATTGTTTCAAAATTTTAATTTCAAACAATGCTAATACAAACATATTTTGTTTTTGTGCTCTATTATTTGTCAGAGAATGACTTTGTATAGCAGATAACTACAGATAGACCCTCTGTGCAATTAAAAAATTAACTGGTAACAAAATTTTTCTACAGTAATGGTATCAATTGACACTTCTATCAAGATTGTAAGAAAGAACTTAATTCACATCCTCAATTCAACAAGTGGTATAATCAGAATTTAACCTGTAGAAATTTCACCAAGCTCATATACACAGTTCAGTTCAGTCGCTCAGTCGTGGCTGGCACTTTGCAACCCCATGAATCACAGCATGCCAGGCCTTCCCATCCATCTTCCCTGTCCATCACCAAATCCTGTAGCTTACTCAAACTCATGTCCATCAAGTCGGTGATGCCATCCAACCATCTCATCCTCTGTCATCCCCTTCTCCTCCCACCTTCGATCTTTCCCAGCATCAGGGTCTTTTCCAATGAGTCAATTCTTTGCATCACGTGGCCAAAATATTCATGTTTTAGCTTCAGCATCAGTCCTTCCAATGAACACCCAGGACTGATCTTTAGGATAGACTGTTTGGATCTCCTTGCAGTCCAAGGGACTCTCAAGAGTCTTCTTCAACACCACAGTTCAAAAATATCAATTTTTCAGCACTCAGCTTTCTTTATAGCCTAACTCTCACATCCGTACATGACTACTGGAAAAACCATAGCTTTGAGTAGATGGACATTTGTCAGCAAAGTAATATCTCTGTTTTTTAATATGCTGTCTAGATTTGTCATAGCTTTTCTTCCAAGGTGCAAGCGTCTTTTAATTTTATGGCTGCAGTCACCATCTGCAGTGCTTTCGGAGCCCAAAATGATATGCTAAATAAACTCATTGTCTCAATTTGCAGCTACTGACACAATTATATTGCTTTTCTCTCATAAACTGTAACATCTGTGTTAAAAGACTTTCTAACCTGAAATAATACCTGGGATAAACAGGTTTTTTTTTTTTTTTTTGTCTGTGACATATTATTTATAGCACATTCCTTTTACACTTAGTACAGTCTTTTAAGAGTTATGTGAATTGTTTTATATGTTTATAAGTGACATTGGCCAATAATATCATTTTCTTATAGCATTCATATTCTGTTTATGCTTCAAGATTACACTCATTTCATAAAATGTACCTTCTTATTTCTTTCAGATTGGAAGAAATTAAATAAGCCTGGAGCTTTCACTCCCATAAAACACATCTAGCGTTCTGCTACTGAAGGTAAACTGAAAGACATTTATTATTCTAAGTACATTTTTTAAAAAGTGCATATTGGTCTATGCAGATTCTTTTCTTCTTAGATGAATTTTGATAATGCATTTTTCTCCAGGAAATTATCTATTATATTTGGTTTTTAAATTACTGACAATTATCCATGAAATAATGCTTTGGAGCATCTATACTCTAATATGATCTTTATTACTTTCTATCTTTGTGATATTTACTCATAACTTCTCTTTTCTTAAACACAGAAATGCTTTCAATTTTGCTAGTCTATGATAGAATTGGTTTAGCTTTTCATTGACCGACTCTGATTTGATGCATAATTCTACTTCATTAATTTATCTTTTTCTCTTCAGTATTTTCTTTCTTCTATTTTCTTTGGATTTATTTTTTGTTCTTTCCTAAACTTCTTGATTCAAATGCTTAGTTTGTTTTTCCAACCATTCACATTTTCTGAATGCATTTACTGCTATAAATTCCTCTTTAATTACTGCTGCATGCCACAAATTTTACATGCATTTTTCTTGAAGCTGAGTTACAAAAGATTTTAAGTTTATTTTTAGTTTATTCTGTAACTAAAATTACTTAGGAGTGTGACTTCTCGACATGGAACAACAGACTGGTTTCAAATAGGAAAAAGAGTACATCAAGGCTGTATATTGTCACCCTGCTTATTTAACTTATATGCAGAGTACATCATGAGAAATGCTGGGCTGGAGGAAACACAAGCTGGAATCAAGATTGCCGGGAGAAATATCAATAACCTCAGATATGCAGATGATACCACCCTTATGGCAGAAAGTGAAGAGGAACTAAAAAGCCTCTTGATGAAAGTGAAAGAGGAGAGTGAACAAGTTGGCTTAAAGCTAAACATTCAGAAAATGAAGATCATGGCATCTGGTCCCATCACTTCATGGGAAATAGATGGGGAAACAGTGGAAACAGTGTCAGACTTTATTTTTGGGGGCTCCAAAATCACTGCAGGTGGTGACTGCAGCCATGAAATTAAAAGATGCTTACTCTTTGGAAGAAAAGTTATGACCAACCTAGATAGCATATTGAAAAGCAGAGACATTACTTTGCCAACAAAGGTTCGTCTAGTCAAGGCTATGATCTTTCCAGTGGTCATGTATGGATGTGAGAATTGGACTGTGAAGAAAGCTGAGTGCCGAAGAATTGATGCTTTTGAACTGTGGTGTTGGAGAAGACTCTTGAGAGTCCCTTGGACTGCAAGGAGATCCAACCGGTCCATTCTGAAGGAGATCAGCCCTGGGATTTCTTTGGAAGGAATGATGCTAAAGCTGAAACTCCAGTATTTTGGCCACCTCATGCGAAAAGTTGACTCATTGGAAAAGACTCTGATGCTGGGAGGGATTGGGAGCAGGAAGAGAAGGGGATGACAGAGGATGAGATGGGTGGATGGCATCACTGACTCTATGGACGTGAGTCTGAGTGAACTCTGGGAGTTGGTGATGGATAGGGAGGCCTGATGTGCTGCAATTCATGGGGTCGCAAAGAGTCGGACATGACTGAGCAAGTGAACTGAACTGAACTGTGACTTCTAGAATCATGGTATGTTTGGCTATCATTAGGAGTATCTTTTTGGGGGCTACTATTTTATTATTGATATTTTAATTTACTAGATGTGATTGGTGAATATAGTCTGTGAAAAACGACTTCTCTGATGCTTTCGTGGTTAAGAATCTGCCTACCAATCCAGGGGACACAGGTTCGATCCTTGCTTTGGAAGATCTCACAAGCTGCAAGACAACTAAGCTTATGTGCCACACAACTCCTGAGCCTGTGATCTAGAGCCTAGGAACCGTACCTACTGAACCCATGCACCTAGAACCTTAGCTCCACAAGAGAAGTCACAGCAATGAGAAGCTTGAGCACCACAAACAGAGTGGCCCCCACTCACCACAACTAGGGAAAAGCCCACATGTAGCATCAAAGACCCAGTGCAGCCAAAAATAAAGAAATAAATAAATCATTTTTTAAAAATCTGTGAAAAAAATGCTTAAAACTTGTCATTTTCTTTTCATAACCCCATTAGATTTGGCTCTGTATATTTTGAGACTTTATAAATATTTATATATATATATATATTACACACACACACACACACACACACACACACACACATACACACGCTGCTGCTGCTGCTGCTAAGTCGCTTCAGTTGTGTCCAACTCTGTGCGATCCCATAGATGGCAGCCCACCAGCCTCCCCTGTCCCTGGAATTCTCCAGGCAAGAACACTGGAGTGGGTTGCCATTTCCTTCTCCAATGCATGAAAGCGAAAAGTGAAAGTGAAGTCTCTCAGTCGTGTCTGACCCTTAGCGACCCCATGGACTGCAGCCTACTAGGATCCTCCGTCCATGGGATTTTCCAGGCAAGAGTACTGGAGTGGGTTGCCATTGCCTTCTCCACACACACATATATATATAATTTGCACACATTTGAATTCAAGACTGACATTTTGTGTTGCATTACTGCACTTGGTTGTGTTTTTTTCTATGAATTGTGCTGTTTAGCCTCATTTCACACCTTTCCACTTTAATTCTACATTTTATTTTGCCTGATGTGAGTTTTATCATGCAACTTTCTCTGTTGATCTTTCCATTTTTTGGTGTCCCTTGGCCTTAGTTGTGTTCCTTACAAACTTTGTATAACTATGTTAATGTGGGTTATTTTAAAATCTAACTTGAACGCTGGCTTCATCATAATAAAACATTAGAGAAAGTCAAACTGAGGGACATTCTGTGGCGACTTGACTAGTCCTCTTTGAAAGTGTTAAAGTTAAAAAAGAATACAGAAACACTCACGGTTTGGAGGAAGCTGGGAAGACATGAGAACCAAAGGCAATGTGGAGAGACCTTGGAACAGAAAAAGGACATTGACAAAAATCTTGGGGATACAGAAAGGAGTCTGTAACTCAGTTACAACACTAATGTTAATATTCTAGCATTTGATATGCATACCATGTTTACTTCGGAGAAGGCAATGGCACCCCACTCCAGTACTCTTGCCTGGAAAATCCCATGGATGGAGGAGCCTGGTAGGCTGCAGTCCATGGGGTCGCTAAGAGTCGGACACGACTGAGCGACTTCACTTTCACTTTTCACTTTCATGCATTGGAGAAGGAAATGGCAACCCACTCCAGTGTTCTTGCCTGGAGAACCCCAGGGACGGTGGAGCCTGGTGGGCTGCCGTCTATGGGGTCGGACAGAGTCAGACACGACGGAAGCGACTTAGCCGTCTATGTTTACTGACTATATCAGTATGAAAGAAAGCTGGGAGAAAGGTATAGGGAACTCTGTATTTTCTTTGTTACTCTTCGGTAAATAGACTTTCATTTGAAAATGAAAGTTTACAAATGTAACTTGAGGCAATTCTCTAGTGTCGGGGGCCCCCGCTCAATACCCCCATCCTCCTGCCATTCTTAAATTCATCACTTCTATTTTATTTATTTTTTTAATTTATATTTTTAAATTTTATTGGAGTATAGTTAATTTGCAATGTTGTATTAATTTCTGCTGTACAACAGAGTGACTCGTTATATATATATATATATATATAAGCATTCTTCTCAGATTCTTTTCCATTGTGATCTATCACAGGATATTGAATAGAGTTCTCTGTGCTATACAGTAAGACCTTGCTTATCCATCCTATATATAATAGCTTACATCTATTCATCCCACTTCTATTTTATGAATGAACTTTGCCGTGTGTCTCTCTTCCAATGAGGATGCTTCTAAGACGTCACCTTAGTCGTCATCAGCATTTCTGGCCTTAGATTTATTTAACCCCTTCTGTGGTCTGACTGTGGCTCAGACCATGAACTCCTTATTGCCAAATTCAGACTTAAATTGAAGAAAGTAGGAAAAACCACTAGAACATTCAAGTATGACCTAAATCAAATCCCTTATGATTATACAGTGGAAGTGAGAAATAGATTTAAGGGCCTAGATCTGATAGATAGAGTGCCTGATGAACTATGGAATGAGGTTCGTGACATTGTACAGGAGACAGGGATCAAGACCATCCCCATGGAAAAGAAATGCAAAAAAGCAAAATGGCTGTCTGGGGAGGCCTTGCAAATAGCTGCGAAAAGAAGAGACGCGAAAAGCAAAGGAGATAAGGAAAGATATAAACATCTGAATGCAGAGTTCCAAAGAATAGCAAGAAGAGATAAGAAAGCCTTCTTTAGCGATCAATGCAAAGAAATAGAGGAAAACAACAGAATGGGAAAGACTAAGGATCTATTCAAGAAAATCAGAGATACCAAAGGAACATTTCATGCAAAAATGGACTCGATAAAGGACAGAAATGGTATGGACCTAACAGAAGCAGAAGATATTAAGAAGAGGTGGCAAGAACACACAGAAGAACTGTACAAAAAAGAGCTTCACGACCCAGATAATCATGATGGTGTGATCGCTGACCTAGAGCCAGACATCCTGGAATGTGAAGTCAAGTGGGCCTTAGAAAGCATCACTATGAACAAAGCTAGTGGAGGTGATGGAATTCCAGTGGAGTTATTCCAAATCCTGAAAGATGATGCTGTGAAAGTTCTGCACTCAATATGCCAGCAAATTTGTAAAACTCAGCAGTGGCCACAAGATTGGAAAAGGTCAGTTTTCATCCCAATCCCAAAGAAAGGCAATACCAAAGAGTGCTCAAACTACTGCACAATTGCACTCATCTCACACGCTAGTAAAGTAATGCTCAAAATTCTCCAAGTCAGGCTTCAGCAATATGTGAACCGTGAACTTCCTGATGTTCAAGCTGGATTTAAAAAAGGCAGAGGAACCAGAGATCAAATTGCCAACATCCGCTGGATCATGGAAAAAGCAAGAGAGTTCCAGAAAAACATCTATTTCTGCTTTATTGACTATGCCAAAGCCTTTGACTGTGTAGATCACAATAAACTGTGGAAAATTCTGAGAGAGATGGGAATACCAGGTCACCTGATGTGCCTCTTGAGAAATCTGTATGCAGGTCAGGAAGCAACAGTTAGAACTGGTCATGGAACAACAGACTGGTTCCAAATAGGAAAAGGAGTACGTCAAGGCTGCATATTGTCACCCTGTTCATTTAACTTATATGCAGAGTACATCATGAGAAATGCTGAACTGGAAGAAACACAAGCTGGAATCAAGATTGCCGGGAGAAATATCAATAACCTCAGATATGCAGATGATACCACCCTTATGGCAGAAAGTGAAGAGGAACTCAAAAGCCTCTTGATGAAAGTGAAAGTGGAGAGTGAAAAGTTTGGCTTAAAGCTCAACATTCAGAAAACGAAGATCATGGCATCTGGTCCCATCACTTCATGGGAAATAGATGGGGAAACAGTGGAAACAGTGTGAGACTTTATTTTGGGGGGCTCCAAAATCACTGCAGATGGTGACTGCAGCAATGAAATTAAAAGACGCTTACTCCTTGGAAGGAAAGTTATGACCAAGCTAGATAGCATATTCAAAAGCAGAGACATCACTTTGCCAACAAAGATTCGCCTAGTCAATGCTATGGTCTTTCCTGTGGTCATGTATGGATGTGAGAGCTGGACTGTGAAGAAGGCTGAGTGCCGAAGAATTGATGCTTTTGAACTGTGGTGTTGGAGAAGACTCTTGAGAGTCCCTTGGACTTCAAGGAGATCCAGCCAGTCCATTCTGAAGGAGATCAGCCCTGGGATTTCTTTGGAAGGAATGATGCTAAAGTTGAAACTCCAGTATTTTGGCCACCTCATGCGAAGAGTTGACTCATTGGAGAAGACTCTGATGCTGGGAGGGATTGAGGGTAGGAGGAGAAGGGGACGACAGAGGATGAGATGGCTGGATGGCATCACTGACTCGATGAATGTGAGTCTGAGTGACCTCCGAGAGCTGGTGATGGACAGGGAGGCCTGGCGTGCTGCAGTTCATGGGGTCGCAAAGACTCGGACACGACTGAGTGACTGATCTGATCTGATCTGTGGTGGGAAAGATTAAAGGCAGGAGGAGAAGGGGATGACAGAGGATGAGATGGTTGGATGGCCTCACCATCTCGATGGACATGAGTTTGAGTAAGCTCAGGGAGTTGGTGATGGACAGGGAGGCCTCGAGTGCTGCAGTCCATGGGGTTGCAAAGAGTCGGACACAACTGAGCAACTGAATTGAACTAAACTGAACTGTGGTGGGTGAAGTTTCCATTAACCCAATAACAAGACAACACTTTCCTTTCAAGTATTCTAAATGAATAGCAGTCTTAAGAAGTTCTCAGATCTGAAAACTTTGAGGCCTCATCTGGGGAGCCTATCTCAAATTTTTTCCAAAGATTTATTCTGTGTCTATTTGGCTTGCACCTTGGTCCTAGGGGCTTAAGGTGGCTGCTAGAGACACCACTTTGTAACTATTTAGTGCTAGTTTCTACTCAGAGCCCAATTTTAATTCAGATTCCCTTAAAATAGGTAACAAATGAGGACCCCAATACATATTGGGGACTATATATATACACATATGTATTCCTGTATATACATATTGGGAATTATACTCAATATATTGCAATAAACTATATTCCTGGATTAGGAAAATGATTTTGACAACAAATCAAGTAAATTGAATGAGTCAGAAGATTCACCCCCATTTAACCCTTAATCATCTATTGTTCATCTTTCGCTCCTGCCTGACATACTGGCTGAATAGAATTGTAACAAAGGGAATTACCCTTTAACCATTTCCTTTATCAGAGTAGTGATTGCTTATTGTCTTTCTGGATTTTTATCTCTTTGACCTGGATAACCAAGATAGTCACTCACCTAGAGCCAGACATCCTGGAGTGTGAAGTCAAGTGGGCCTTAGAAAGCATAACTACCAGCAAAGTTAGTAGAAGTGAGGGAATTGCAGCTGAGCTACTTAAAACCCTAAAAGATGATGCTGCGGAAGTGCTATGTCAATATGTCAGCAAATTTGGAAAACTCAGCAGTGGCCATAGGACTGGAAAAGCTCAGTTTTCACTCCAGTTCCAAAGAAGGCAAAGCCAAAGAAAGTTCAAACTACTGTACAATTTCACTCATTTCACATGCTTGCAAGTTTATTCTCAAAATCTTTCAAGCTAGGCTTCAGCAATACGGGAACTGAGAACTTTCATATGTACAATCTGGATTTAGAAAAGGCAGAAGAACCAGAGATCAAATTGCCAACGTCTGTTGGATCATAGAAAAATCAAGGAAATTCCAAAAAACATCTACTTCTGCTCATTGACTATGCTAAAGACTTTGACTGTGTGGATCATAACAAACTGTGGAAAATTCTTAAACAGACGGGAATACCAGACCACTTTACCTATCTCCTTGGGTATCCTTACTCAGCATCTTTGTTGCCTCTGGGATTCAGTTCTGGGCCTTTCTTGCACAACACTTGCCTCCATGGGGATGACCATGCTTTGAGCCCTGAGCAGGGAGGCATGTCCTTGGCATCTTAGTCCAGAAGCTCAATTCATTCTCATCCTCTTCTTCTTTGCCCTATAATGTTCTCTTGGTCACTTGTCTTTATTTAGAATTTAACAAGTGCTATTACAGATCCTTCTACATTTCCCAGATCCTCTCAGATCTGTTTCTAGCATCCATTCTTCAGTTCAGATGTGTCTTTATGTGGAAAGACCATGGCTAAACCGGCTTCAGAGGATGCTCTGGACATGGACGTGGTCTGGTCAGTGGAAAGGGCCCCCAGGTCATGTGTTCTGTGGTCAGGATAGCCTGAAACTAGAACCGACTGTGTGCATGATGGAAGTCCAGACCCTTCAACTCTGAGGTGGGATTTACATTTCCAACTCCCCGAGGATTCCCTGAGGGGTCAGATTGAACCTGGGGCTCCCTGGGGAAGTTGCACTCTGCTTGGCCTTTTCCCTTCTGGCTCTGGCTTTTCTTTCTCCTCTTGGTTTCTCCTGAGGGCAGCTTCATACATCACTTGCATTTGGATCTGTGATTCAGGTTCTGCTTCTAGGGAATCTGGAGATATTGACTAATACCCAACTCTTGCCCAGCCTTCTGTTCCTGGTGAATCTCAGGGTCTTGCTTTGTCTCAAAAGAACTCAGAGATGAAGTGGTAGGTAAGAAGTGGATCTATTTCAAGAGAAACACACTCCACACACAGAGGGTGGGCCAACTCAGAAGATAAGAAAAGCCTTGAAATGTGGTGTAGTTAAGTTTTATGGATGAGCTTCCCGGGTAGTTCAGACGGTAAAGCGTCTGCCTACAAAGCGGGAGACCCGGCTTCAATCCCTGGGTCAGGAAGATCTCCTGGAGACGGCAATGGCAACCCACTCCAGTACTCATGCCTGGAAAATCCCATGGACCAAAGAGCCTGGTAGGCTACAGTCCACGGGGATGGGCTGGGTGATTTCATAAGCTAGCGAGTGGGAGGATCATTCCAATTATTTTGGGAAAGAGGAGGGGATTTCCAGAAATTGGGCCACTGCTCACTTTTTGACCTTGTATGGTCAGCCTTGGACCTGTCTTGTCACCTGTGGGTGTGTCATAGAGCTGATGTGTTAGAAAAGCATATAATGAGGCTCAAGGTCTAGTGGAAGTTGACTCCCCCGCCATTCAGTTCAGTCGCTCAGTCATGTTTGACTCTTTGCGACCCCATGGACTGCAGCACGCCAGGCCTCCCTGTCCATCACCAACTCCCAGAGTTTACTCAGACTCACGTCCATTGAGTCAGTGATGCCATCCAACTATCTAATCCTGTCATCCCTTTCTCCTCCTACCTTCAGTCTTTTCCAATGAGTCAGTTCTTTGCATCAGGTGACCAAAGTATTGTGGTTTCAGCTTCAGCATCAATTCTTTCAATGAATATTCAGGACTGATCCTTTAGGATGGACTGGTTGGATCTCCTTGCAGCCCAAGGGACTCTCAGGAGTCTTCTCCAGCATCACAGATCAAAAGCGACTGTGGTTCTTTTGACTCCCCTGCCATCTTCAACCTATTTGGTTCTAATCAGTTTATGTCATGTCCTCAGGCTACGTCTTCCTTTCAGAGATTTTGCCCTGAACCCTTCACACTTGTTTCACTTCTGGTTAAGGCTTCTGTCTTAGAGAATGGGTTGCACTTGGACCTCAGGCTCTCTTCTGACCTCTGTTCCTATCTCTTAATGCAGCCATGGTACACATCCTGGATCTTCCCTGCTGATCTCAGATGCGACCTTGAAATTCTCTCCAACAAGCTTCAAAAACTCCTTAACTGTTTTTAACTTTTTCACCTCAATAAAAAACAATAACAATACATAATAACAAATCTGTCCCTTTATCCACTCACTCTCCCAGCCCTGCTGTTTGGAGAATTTCCAATATAAATACGACTAAATCCATGCCATATTCTGAGCTGCTTAGTCTACTTATAGGTTACTGTACACTGATGTTTTCTTCTCTGTTTTCACAAAGGCGTTTTAAAGGGATTCTGCAACTATGTGGTCAGGGAGAAAGAGCACTGTGTTATTTTTTTCTTGATTTATTTATTTTTAATTAAGGGATAATTGCAATAGTGTTGGTTTTTGCCATACATCAACTTGGATCAACCACAGATATATATATGTCTCTTGCCTCTTGAGCCTCCCTCTCACCTCCCACCCCATCCTGCACCTCTAGGTTGTCACAGATCCCTGATTTGAGTTCCCTGAGTCACACAGCAAATTCTCACTGGCTATCTATTTTACATATCTGAGTGAATGTTTCCTTGCTACTTTCTCCAGTCACCCCATCTTCTCCTTCCTACTCCCCCCTCACTGGCCCATAAGTCTGTCCTCAGTGACTCTCAGCATCTCCACTGCTGCCCTGCCAATAGGTTCATCAATACCATCTTTCTAGATTCCATATATATGCGTTAATGGACAATAGCTGTTTTTCTCTTTCCAACTTATTTCACTCTGTATAATAGGCTCTGGCTTCATCCACCTTACTAGCACTGATTCAAATGCATTCCTTTTATGACTGAGTAATATTCCATGGTATGTATGTACAAAAGTTTCTTTATCCATTCATCTGTCAATGGACATCTAGGTGAACACATTAATTTGTTGTTGATCACAGGGGTATCTTGGGGCAATCATCAGTTTCCCTGGGGTGTGCCTCTTGCTCCTTTGAATGACATGAACCTCAAAGTTGAACTTGGTAAATGTGTTGAAAGATGTGGTTCTTCCTTCTATTCCTTTAGGTAACAGCTTTAAATTGACTTTTCAGATGACTCCTCATTAAAAGACAGTACTGTCTGTCTACTTCTTCCCATTACTTATGTAGACTTGAAATATATTAACTTGATAATGTTTGACTCTCTATCAGAAAACATTAAACAAAAATTTCGTAAGAACAGGAACATATCTGACATGTTTGTCTTTGTATACCCAACACCACATTGACTGGACAGAGGGCTTCAACAATTATGTGGTGAACAAGTTAGTGATGATTGAAATAGTAGGAAGAAGCATGCATATATCTAGACAGTGGAATATTATTCAGCTTCAATGTAGATGAGTCTTCAGGGCATTATGATAAGTTAAATAAGCAAGGCAGTGAAAGAAAGATACCGCATGGTAGCACTACTATGATTTTAGTATGCATTTAAAATGTAGAATGGTGGGTCACATATGGTTTTAGAGATGAGACACAATCTATATTTATGTCCTTGGTCTGCCATTTACTACTAAGTCAGGGCAATGTAAATTTCAGGACTGTTCCCCTTTAAAATAATATTATGCAGAATAGGGTTACAATGAAAATAGAATAAGGCAGTATCTGGCACATAGTAAGTACTCAATAAAGATAGCTCTTTTGGAACTTCCTGCATACAACACTATTCCTTTTTATGCACGATGATGGTAAATGGAATAAAACAATACTACTCAATATGAAAGATAACAATACATACTAGTGTGAACACAATTTTATTTATCTGAACAAAGATATCTTGGTTCTAAATTGTAGCATAAAGGCTGGAAATCATCCCGCCCATTATTCCACTGATCAATTTCAAGGTTAATAACCAAGATTTGCTGTTCATCTTCCTTTGGCAACATAAAATAATCTTGAAACACTGCTGGATTTTAAAAGCTGCTTTGAAATTTATACACGAAATATAACAAATAGTAAATACAGAACACCATTTAAAGAATGCCATGGATATGTGTGGTTCTTTTAGACCCGAATTTCCTTGCTTATCTGTGGAGAAATTTGAGCTGTATGAATTTTTTCTTCTTAACCTCAGCCTTCTCCCTGTACCTTGTTTTTATCATAACTGGAAAGCAAGTACTTTGGCTAGTTTCTGTGTATGTTTGTATTTGCAGAAAACACTACTTGAAAAGGTCCAAAGTTTCTGTGCTCTGGTGACTCTTCCCTACCTGTTTGTTCTCTTATTAACTCTAAAAGCTGCTTGGTAGCAAGTGTTCTAAAGATGCCTCGATCTGAGTCTGTGGCTGTTGTCATCCTAATACAATAAATTCTGTCTTCATTTCATTCTGTTTCAGCTTTAAAAGGGGCTTTAATGTCTACTGAAGCATTTTAAGTAATTCATTCTATCTTCTGTTTAGAAGTTGAAGAAGAAACTTTTTTAATATTTGGAAATGGCAACTCAAAGAAAATTTTGATGGTTGGTGTCAGCTGGACAGCAGCACTGAACAAAGGTTAAAATAACAAACAGAGAGTGTGATTTCCACTTATACTTGTAAGGAAGTGTCAACTACAAATTGGCACTTGGCACTTGCCATCTGCCTCTACAAGGATTAAATCATGTGCTACTGCAGCTGCTGACCATTAACACCTGAACTCCTTAAAGGAGAGCAGAAATGCAGACTGCAGTTTTGGAGAGCAGAAATGAGACACTTTTTGCTCAGGGAAAAATGACAGAATAAGTCCTTAGATAGCTAGATATTTTTCAGGAACCAATTTTATGAGCCCAATTCTTATATCTCTTCATACCTAGAAAAGCACTAAAATCCTTTATGGTGATGACTGCTCCTCATGGCTAGTGTTGTGGTCTGGGTGCAGGTTGGAAAAGAATTTCCAGACATAGTACAGAATGAGAGGGAAATAAAGTTTATTAGAGTGGGAGATGCTGTTAGAACAGCCGGCCAGCTCAAGGGAGAACTGATCTTGAATGAGGGGGTCTTAGTCTACTTTTATACCCAGGGTACAGGGAGTGGGATAGAGTTCTTGTGGGTCATTTGCTAATCAGATGAGGCATGTATACTGGGTGGGAGGAAGAGTAAGGCAAATACCTCCTCCCTATGGGGTAAGAGGAGAGACAGGTTATACTGTTACATTAATAGTTACAACATAGGGAAGGGAAGGATGATAAGGGTCTGGTTTTTCCATTCCTGCATTCCAAGACCCTTCTTGGTTTTATTGGCTCTTTCATCCTTGGGTCACCATAGCTAGTAGAAACCTCCTGCAAAAAAATATGTACTAGAATGCATGTACTCTCCCTTCACCAAAATCACATATATACTGAGGTACCCATCTGCCTATTTGGAGTAGTTTCTCAGAGCTATCTGAGGTGCTATCTCTCAGGCTGCAATTCTCACTTTGCCTCAAATAAAACTTAACATGCAACTCTCATGTTGTGTATTTTTTTTTTTAAGTCAACAGAAGGTACAAGAAAAGTCTGTAGTGCCCTTATTTTTCTAAACTTAATTGAATCTATGCCCTCACTTCCCCTGGGTTGTGAGAAATTAAAGTTTGTCAGTACCTTCTACTTCAAAGGACCCTTTCCTTTTAGATGGTAAACTGGGGAACTTAGCAATGCTTGGCAAATATGAGAAAGAATTCTTGTCTCCAGGGCATCAAGTCATTTTCTGAGGTGCATGATCTTTCAGATGCTGTGAGCAGCTCTATCTTTCCACCAGAGCCTGAGCACAGAATCTTTGCCCAACTTCAAGGCCATGGTGCTTAGGGTTCGCTGTCTCTCTAGGTCCTCACATGCCACCCCTTTTGGGCTTCTACCAGCCCCCAAGCACTTCCATATTTTCCCACGTCTTGTAAAGAACCCCATTCCTCACAACTCATGAAAAATAAATCCAAAGTAAACAAGAAACCCATCTCCATCCTGCACATCAGAGAAATTGTCTAACAGTTGAGACATTTTCAGTCTTAACTTTCCGGTAACTTCAGAACTACACCCTTCAATGTTTGACACTTTAATTCAAAACCCATTAAACATGACCCTAGGACAAGGACATCCTTCTGCCTCTAGGATTAAAAACCCAGCAAAACATTTCAAAGGGGGTTAGAGGTGAGAGAAAGAAAATAGTTCTCCTTCTTTAGGATTCTTCTGAAAGAGGGAGAACAAAAGCCTTCTTGTCATTAACATCCGCTCTGTAATGCGTTTCAGTGAAAAGAAAGGGTAATGAGGCATCTGAATGAGGTTTTGTGTCTAATTTGGCTGAAGTACTTTCTCAAAAGTAGTAAAGACCTACATAAACAGTGCGAATTTAAAATTAACTTTCACAACTTCAAGTGGTTGGTTTCCTCATTTTGGTGAGTACTTTTGATACTTAGATGAAATAGGGTGTACTTGAACTGAAATTCTGTTTTAATTTCACCATCAGAAAAATGTTTTTTGGTTACGTTCTTCCATATGGAGCAGCAAAAAAATCTCTCAGACGTGGCTCTGTTTTAATGCCTAGTGAGAGGAAGCAAACAAACAAAAACCAACCGACAATAATAACAAAAGTCTTGTCTTTCTGTCAGGACATCATAAAATTTTGTTAACTTTAATTATTAAAAATAGCTGTCCAACCACGCACAGTTACATAAAATACCTAATTAGTGTGGCCCAAAAGAATTTGAACTAGGATGTTTGTGGGCTAGAAATTCTTTTATGGAACTCATTAGTGATATCAGACCCAAAAATATTTATAATGTTATAAAACTGCTGGGAAAAGAGATGGTATTTAGTGCAGTTGAGGGTTAATTTGGGCCTCAAAGCACTTTCATGGCCTTGAACTTTTCTCAAGCTGTACTGTGGTATCAAATGATGCTGTTGCACCAGAGTTTATGGTGTGAGTGGAATTTATACAATGTTCAAGGAATAGCTTTTGAAATGAACAGAAGGCTATAATCATAGCACATAGTATTTAAGTGATTGAATCAATGTAAATGCTTCTAAGATGAGACAAAGCATGTTTGTCCTATAAAGTCATAAAATTTCTCCTTTATTAGGATTATCCTGTCTAAGGGACAGGATGATCTGTCTGCTCTGCACTCCTTTCTCCCTCATCCCTGGTCACAGCATCACACACCCACTAACTCCTAGCTTTAGTGGTGAGTCCCAAATCCAATCCCTATTATTTCTTCTTTCCTGGACACAGGCATTGGGTTAAAGCTGGATATGTGACCTAGGCAAGTCAATAAACATAAATCTTAAATCTTCAAATGTTTTGTCAGAAAGTTGAAAAAAAGATTGTTCTTGCTTTGGCTAGAGGAAACACCAGTTGTTACCACCATTAGATTTCCTTTTTTAAAAAAACGGAAATATAGTTGATTTACAATGTTATATTTGTTTCTGGTATACAGCAAAATGATTTATATACACATATACCCTTTATACACGTATATCCTTCAAAAATCACTGCCTCGTCATGGCAAAGGGGCTTGGGCAACTCAGTTACGCTATGAGCCATGCCAGGCAGGGACACTCAAGATGGGTCAAGTGAAGAGTTCTGACAAAATGTGATCCAGTAGAGAAGGAAATGGCAATCCACCCCAGTATTCTTGCCTAGAGAACCCCAAAGACATTGTGAAAAGGCAAAAATATGTGATACCAGAGGATGAGCTCCTCAGGCTGCAAGGTGTCCAACATGCTACTGGGGAAGAGCAGAGGATAATTACTAACAGCTCCATGAATGAAATCAGCTGGGCCCAAACAGGAATGACACTCAATTCTGGATGTGTGTGCTGGTGAAAGTAAACTCCGATGCTGTAAAGAACAATATTGCATAAGAATCTGGAATGTTACATCCGTGAATCAAGGTACATTGCACATGGTCAATCAAGAGATAGCAAGATTGAACAGTGACATCTTAGGAATCAGTTCAGTTCAGTCACTCAGTCGTGTCCAACTTTTTGCAACCCCATGAACTGCAGCACACCAGGTTTCTCTGTCCATCACCGACTCCTGGAGCTTGCTCAAACTCATGTCCATTGAGTCAGTGATGCCATCCAACCATCTAATCCTCTGCCATCCCCTTCTCCTCCTGCCTTCAATCTTTCCCAGCATCAGGATATTTTCTAATGAGTCAGGTGGTTAAAGTATTGGAGCTTCAGCTTCAACATCAGTCCTTCCAATGAACACCCAGGACTGATCTCCTTTAGGATGGATTGGTTGGATCTCCTTGGAGTCCAAGGGACTCTCAAGAGTCTTCTCCAACCCTGCAGTTCAAAAGCATCAATTCTTCAGCACTCAGCTTTCTTTATCCATACATGACTACTGGAAAAATTGTAGCTTTGACTAGATAGACCTTTGTTGGCAAAGTAATGTCTCTGCCTTTAAATATGCTGTCTAGGTTGGTCATGACTTCTCTTCCAAGGAGCAAGCATCTTTTAATTCCATGGCTGCAGTCACCATCTGCAGTGATTTTGGAGCTCAAGAACATAAAGTCTTTCACTGTTTCCATTGTTTCTCCATCTACTTGCCATGAAGTGATGGGACCAGATGCTATGATCTTTGTTTTATGAATGTTGAGTTTTAAGCCAGCTTTTTCACTCTCCTCTTTCACTTTCATCGTCTTTAGTTCCTCTTCACTTTCTGCCATAAGGGTGGTGTCATCTGCATGTCTGAGGTTATTGATATTTCTCCCAGAAAGCTTGATTCCAGCTTGTGAATTTTAGGAATAAGTGAACTAAAATGGACAGGAATGGATGAATTTAATTCAGATGACTACTATATCTACTACTGTGGGCAAGAATCCCTTAGAGCAAATGGAGTATCTTCATAGTCAACAAGAGTCCAAAATGCAGTTTCTGTGTGTGTGCTAAGTCATTTCAGTTGTGTTCAACTCTTTGCCATCCTATGGACTGTAACCTGCCTAAGGCTCTCTATCCATAGGATTTTCCAGGCAAGAATACTGGAGTGGGTTGCCATGCATTCCTTTAGGGGATCTTCCCAAACCAGAGATGGAACTCATGTCTCTTAATTCTCTTGCATTGGAAGGCAGATTCTTTACTACCTCGGATGCAATCTCAAAAAAGAATAATCTCTGTTCATTTCGAAAACAAACCTTTCAATATCACAATAATCCAAGTCTATGCCTCAACTACTGATGCTGAAGAAGCTGAAGTTGACCAGTCCTATGAAGACCTATAACACCTCTAGAAGGAGCAAAAAAAAAAAAAAAAAAAGATGCCCTTTTCATCATAGGGGATTGGAATGAAAAAATAGGAAGTCAAGAGATACATGGAAAACAGGCAAGTTTGGCCTTGGAGTGAAAAATGAAGAGGGCAAAAGCAAAGAGGGCAAACATAGTTTTGTCAAGAGAACACATTGGTCACAGAAAATTCCCTTTACCAACAACACAGCAAGCGACTGTACCTATGGAGATCATCAGATGGTCAATACTGAAGTCAGATTGACTATATTCTTTGCAGGTAAAGATGGATAAACTTTATATAGTCAGTGAAAACAAGATCTGGAGCTAACTGTGCCTCAGATCATGAGCTCCTCATTGCAGAACTCAGGCTTAAATTGAAGAAATTAGGGAAAAAATTAGCCCATTCAGGTATGACCTAAATCAAACCCCTTATTGATTATACAGTGGAGGTGAGGAATAGATTCAAAGGATGAGATCTAATAGACAGACTGCCTGGAAAACTATGGATAGAGGTTCATAACAATGTATAGGAGGCAGTGACCAAAGCCATTGCAGAGGGAAAAAAAAGAAAAAAAGTCAAAGTGGTTGTCTGAGGAGGCTTTGCAAATAGCTGAGGGAAGAAAAGAATTGAAAGGCAATGGAGAAAGGGAAAGATATACTCAACAGAATGCAGAGCTCCAGAGAATACCAAGGAGAGATAAGAAGGCCTTCTTAAGTGAACAAGGCAAAGAAGAAGAGGAAAACAGTAGAGTGGGAAAGACTAGAGATCTTTTCAAGAAAATTAGTGATACCAAGGGAAAATTTCATGCCAAGGTGGGCACAATAAAGCACAGAAACAGTATAGACCTAACAGATGCAGAAGATGTTAAGTAGAGGTGGTAAGAAAAGGCCTTAATGACCCAGATAACCACCATGGTTTGATCGCTACCTAGAGCCAGACATCAGGAAGCATTACTAGAAGCAACGCTAGTGGAGGCGATGGAATTCCAGCTGAGCTACTTAAAATCCTAAAAGATGATGCTGTGAAAGTACTGCACTCCATATTTCAGCAAATTTAGAAAACTCAGTGGTGATCACAGGATGGGAAGAGGTCAGTTTTATTCCAATCCTAAAGAAAGGCAATGTCAAAGAATGTTCAAGCTACCACACAATTACACTCAGTTCACATGATAGCAAGATTATGCTTAAAATCCTTCAACCTAGGCTTCAGCAGTACATGAACTGAGGAGTTCCAGATGGACAAGTTGGGTTTTAAAGAGGCAGAGGAACCAGAGATCAAATTGGCAACGTTTGTTGGATCATGGAGAAAGCAAGGGAATTCCAGAAAAAGACATCTATTTCTGCTTCATTGACTATGCTAAAACTTTTGACTGTTTGGATCACAGCACACTGTGGAAAATTCTTAAAAAGTTGGGAGTACCAGAACACCTCTGTCTCCTGAGAAACCTGTATGGATGTCAAGAAGCAATAGTTAGAACGGGATTTGAAACAATGACTGGTTCTAAATTAGGACTCTCCTTATTTTGAAATAGTGCCACCCTCTTTATTTAACTTCTATGCATAGTACATCAAGCAAAATGCTGGGTTAGATGAATCACAAGCTGGAATTAACATTGCCAGGAGAAATATCAACAGCCTCAGAAATGCAGATGATACCACTTTAATTTCAGAAAGTGAAGAGGAACTAAAGAGCTTCTTGACGAGCATGAAAGAGGAGTGCAAAAAAGCTGGCTTAAAATTCAGCATTAAAAAAATTAGGATCATGGCATTCGGTCCCATTCCTTTATGACAAACAGAAGGGGAAAAATTGGAAGCAGTAATATATTTTATTTTCTTGGGCTCCAAAATTACTGTGGACTGTGACTGCAGCCATGAAAATTAAAAGACATATGTTCCTTGGAAGAAAAGCTATGACAAACCTAGACAGTGCATTAAAAAGTAGAGACATAACTTTGCTGAGAAAGGTCCATATAGTCAAAGCTATGGTTCTTCCATAGTCATGTATGGATTTGAGAAATGGGCCATAAAGAAAGCTGTATGCCGAAGAATTGGTGCTTTTGAATTACTGTGCTAGAGAAGACTCTTGAGAGTCCTTTGGACTGCAAGGAGATGAATTCAGTCAATCCTAAAGGAAATCAATCCCGAGTATTCATTGGAAGGACTGTTTGCTGAAGCTGAAGCTGCAATATTTTCCACTTGATGCCAAGAGCCAACTCATTGGAAAAGTCCCTGATGCTGGGAAAGATTGTAGGCAAAAGGATAAAGCGGTGGCAGAGGATGAGATGGTTAGAGAGCATCACTGACTCACTGGAAATGACTTTGAGCAAACTCTGGGAGACAGTGGAGGACAGAAGAGCCTTGTAAGCTAGAGAGCATGGGATCACAAAGAGTCGCACATGACTTAAGGACTGAACAACTTAAGACGACCTTCCTGGACATGGAAGATACCTATGTCCATTGACAGAGGAATGGATAAAGAAGATCTATATAGATATCTATCTATCTATAGATAGTGGAATATTACAAAGCTACAAAAAGACAGAATCATTTAGTTTTATCTTCTTCAGCATTAGTGATTGGGGCATAGACTTGGATTACTGTGATGTTGAATGGTTTGCCTTGGAAACGAACCAAGATCATTCTGTCATTTTTGAGACTACATTCAAGTACTGCATTTTGGGCTCTTCTGTTGACTATAATGGCTACTCCATTCCTTCTAAGGGATTCTTGGCCAAAATGGTCATCTGAATTAAATTCACCCATTTCCATCCATTTTAGTTCACTGATTCCTAAAATGTCAATGTTTACTCTTATTATCACCTGTTTGACCTCATCCAATTTACCTTGATTCATGGACCTAACATTCCAAGTTCCTATGCAGTGTTGTTCTTGAGCAAACTCAGGGAGATAATGAAGGACAGGGAAGACTGGTGTGCTGCAGTTTAGGGGATCACAAAGAGTCGGACAGGATTTCATGACTAAACAATAGAAAACAAAATGCCATTTGCATCAACATGGATGCAGCTAGAAATTATCATATAAAGTGAAGTAAGTCAGACAGAGAAATATAAATATAGTATCACTTACATGTGGAATCTATTTTTAAAAGGGGAGAGAGAAGATTTCATCTTAAGCCTTAGATGACAGTGATTAGGTCAATCAGATCCTATTGTAAGTCTGGTATTATAGTTCTATGAGTCAATGTATTTATTTTATTTTTAAGGCATGTGGAACCAAATTTTTGTTGTTTCTATTGTATAAAAGTTCATGAACCAAACAAATTATTTTTTTTTAAGAAAAAGAAACTGTTCTTCAATCCTCTTTCATTCAGATATAAGAATTTAAGCACTACCCTGTTAAAATAGATTAATACTTTCAGTCTTTAATAGTTATGTATTTTCCCCCCTTCCAAGAAGAACTTTCTGAAATGTATGACAGAGCTGTAGCTATTGCTCTGAATATCCAGAACCCCTGCAGTGACTTGTTTCTGCTCTCTGTTAATGCAGAAGTGAATCCTAACCCCACAGCAAAGTTTCACGGGGAACTAGGGCAAAGGTTACATCTTAGCAGGACAAGCTAACTTGGGATACTAGATTCATTTTCTTAGTAAGTACTTTATGTCCTTTTTCCCAGGAATTTTTGACCATCTGCTCTGTAGTATCCTGGTTCCTGCTATGCTGTGTTTCTTCACTTCTCTGCTTTCTGAGCCACTTATACTGGGTGTCTCCTGGAAATTCAACTCACTCCTTTTAAAAAATAAGTAGAACCTGGTTTTCTCTGCCTCTTCTTAGCTACAGATCCACTTTTGCACCTGTTAAATAAAACATTAATCCAGCTCAGCCTTACATTTTGCAGTTCAAAACTGGCAGAGACTTTGAGATTGAAATCTTTCTTATTTTGCATTTCTACAGGTCTCTGTGGGGCGGGGGGTGGGGGGGTGTGGGGGGATTTATCTTCCCTGTCTTTAGATTCATGCCTCTTCTTACACAGATGACACCACCCTTATGGCAGAAAGTGAAGAGGAACTAAAAAGCCTCTTGATAAAAGTGAAAGAGGAGAGTGAAAAAGTTGGCTTAAAGCTCAACATTCAGAAAACGAAGATCATGGCATCCGGTCCCATCACTTTATGCGAAATAGATGAGGAAACAGTGTCAGACTTTATTTTTCTGGGCTCCAAAATCACTGCAGATGGTGACTGCAGCCATGAAATTAAAAGACGCTTACTCCTTGGAAGGAAAGTTATGACCAACCTAGATAGCATATTCAAAAGCAGAGACATTACTTTGCCAACAAAGGTTCGCCTAGTCAAGGCTATGGTCTTTCCTGTGGTCATGTATGGATGTGAGAGCTGGACTGTGAAGAAGGCTGAGCTCCGAAGAATTGATGCTTTTGAACTGTGGTGTTGGAGAAGACTCTTGAGAGTCCCTTGGACTGCAAGGAGATCCAACCAGTCCATTCTGAAGGAGATCAGCCCTGGGTGTTCTTTGGAAGGAATGATGCTAAAGCTGAAACTCCAGTACTTTGGCCACCTCATGTGAAAAGTTGACTCATTGGAAAAGACTCTGATGCTGGGATGGATTGGGGGCAAGAGGAGAAGGGGACGACAGGGGATGAGATGGCTGGATGGCATCACTGACTCGATGGACATGAGTCTGAGTGAACTCTGGGAGTTGGTGATGGACAAGGGGGCCTGGTGTGCTGCGATTCATGGGGTCCCAAAGAGTCGAACACGACTTAGCGACTGAACTGAACTGAACTGAACTTCCCATAACATTTTATTCCTTCATTGCAACAAATTGTTTCCCTCACTAGAATAGGTGGTGTCTGAAGGCAAAAACTATCACATTAACCTCAATTTCTTTGGTACTCAACATACATGACCAATCATATTTATTGAATGGATTAAAATGTAACTGAGCAATAAAAATAAAAATTTCAGTATATAAAGAATTTAAATTGACTTGATCAAATATAGGCATTTGTACAATTCACCCAAATATTATATTCACTTATTATTCTCCATGTGATATCTTTAAAAAAATTTTTTATCAGAGCATTGTTGCTTTACATTGTTGTGCTATTTTCTGCTGTACAGCAAAGTAAATCAGGCATACGTATACTTGTATCCCCTCTGTTTTAAATTTCCTTCCCACTTGGGTCGTAACAGAGTAATGCCTCAGTGTTCATTACAGCACTATTTACAATAGCCAGGACATAGAGATAACCTTGGAGAAGGCAATGGCACCCCACTCCAGTACTCTTGCCTGGAAAATCCCATGGACAGAGGAGCCTGGTAAGCTGCAGTCCATGGGGTCGCTGAGAGTCGGAGACGACTGAGCGACTTGACTTTCACTTTTCACTTTCATGCATTGGAGAAGGAAATGGCAACCCACTCCAGTGTTCTTGCCTGGAGAATCCCAGGGGCAGGAGAGCCTGGTGGGCTGATGTCTATGGGGTCATACAGAGTCGGACACGACTGAAGTGACTTAGCAGTAGAGATAACCTAAATGTCTATTGACAGAAGAATGGATAAAAAAAGATGTGGCATATATACATTGTTATGCCCAAGGTCCGAGTCCCCAGAACTGAGAGAATAAGACGTCCACAGCAATGCAAAAGCATAAAGGGGTTTTATTGCTAGCTCGAGCTAAGCCTCAGTTCTCATTCAGCGCAGTGGAATCTGACAAGGGCCCTGAGCTCTGAATCATGGCTGTTTTTATACCGGCGGTTCTTTGTCTCTGCCATGGTGTAGCTGGCGGGTGATGATTGGCTAAACTGTGCACACGCACGAATTTTGAATCCCGCATCCCCATCCGGATTGGCTCAAGTTTGGCTCGAATGGGGCCTCTCCTGATGGGCTTGGAGGTATAATTCCCGGGGTCATGACTCAGGTCTATAAGAATCTGAAACTCTAGGCCCCGTGTAGCTTGCTGAGCCTGTCATGGCCCAGGTTAAGTCCTAACATATATATATATATATACATACATACATACATATATATATAAAATGAAATATTACTAAGTCATAAAAAGCAAAATAATGCCATTTGCAGAGACATGGATGGACCTAGAAACTATCATACAGAGTGAAATAAGTCAGAAAGAGAAAACCAAATGTTGTATATTAACACATATATATAGAATCTAGAAAAATGGTGTAGATGAACCTATTTCCATGTGAAATATTTCTAAAATTATACTGTTCATTCTTTAATATTATTTGTATTAGAATTCCTTAAGATAACTGCTCCACTAATAAAGCTTTTTATAAATTATGTTTGCTATATTCCAGAAAAAAAAAAAAAAACACTACCAGAGGATATTTTTTAATACTTATTAGTCTATATTGAAAACAATGGCAAATTTGTGTCTTTCTACGTCCAAAGGTAGGATTGTATTCCTATTAATAACGTTACATCTGAGGAAGTAATTTCAGAAGATCAGGATAATTTTAAGTTTGGTCATAGGAAAGGCCACTAATCCCTTAAAAACTGACTCCAATGATATAAAATGTGTTTCCCCGGGTCTCTTCAGGCTATGAATTCAGAATCAGTACTTTTTAACAATGATGTTCAAAATTTCATTGGCTTTTGTCTTCTGCAAAATACAGTACTTTGCCCCAAAGTACTGTACTTTGAGAGTCTCTGGTGGTGTCTCATGGGGACTCACAAAGTCCTGCCCAGGTACCCGACTCTGGCCCTTTATAAATCCCTTATGGATAACTAAACCATTTTACAATGTACATTTCTCACCTCTGATGCTAGTGCCCTATGTGAGAACATCTACATGCTTTATGAGGTGTTCCTATAGTGACAAAGACCTCACGCTGCCAAGCTGGCATAGAACTGCTTGGATCTTCATTCTGGCCATCATAGCAGGATCCCGGCAGAGCTGGGGAAGGGCTAATCTAGTATGTCACTGATTGCACCACAGTGGCTCACTGAGACTCCTGTGAAATCATTCCTCCGTTACGTTCTCTCTCAAGGTACAATAACTGTATCTGAACCCCTGTCAGCCAGACCAATGCTGTCTGTCCTTTTCTGCCTTTCCTCTGGAAACTATTGCCAAGTTGAACAATCAAACAAGCCATCTACTTGTAAACTACTGAAAATGAAAATAGTGTCTTTCCCATTGATAGCTGTCTTGAAGTAGTTTATCTCATATTCTACTTAACTGAATCTCAATCCTATTTAAGGAATAATGGCTCTTGTGTACTGGATATATCTTCATTTCTTCTTCAAGTTCACTCCCTTCCCTTCCCTATCCTATAGAAACTCACCTCTAAGAGTGATATTAATCATTAATAGCTTTCCTCACTCTACTTCCTGTTGACTTTAGCCAACAGGGAGCTTGCTCAGGTGACTAGAGGAATAAAGCAGAGAGAGGTTAGGATATTTCTTGCTCTAGCTTCCTTCTGACAGTTCCCCTCAGGTGACTTGGGTCCTGTAGCCAAAGATCACTGCACCTTTCAAGATGGCCTTCTCCTTAGAACTGTCCTTTTGGGTTCAGGTTACCTGTTTCCTCTCTCATCTCCTTCTGCTTAAAGATGTCAACAGCTCTATGGCTACTACCTTGGATTTTTTTTTTTTTTTTACTAAATTTTGAGGTTTCCTTTGCTCATATGCACTTCGTAAGTAAGATACCCTTGAAACATTCCTTTGTGTATGTCATCTATTTTATGCTAGGACCCAGATAGAGAGTAATGGGTGTTGCAAATGGCTCTAGGAAACAGAACCTCATGATGGAATTCAAGGATTGGGTTGCTCACACATTTGAAGAGCAAGGGATGTGCTTTTTACAAAGCGGGTGGGTAGGACTTGGGTAACTTCTAGAAAATGGTGACATCATCATTATCAGCATTGTCACTGACGAAGGGCAGAGGGGGCTGGAGGAAAGTCAGGTAACTGTGGTGTTTTGTGGATATGGCAGCAGCAGCGGTTTGAAGTACTGGAGCTTTCCAGCTTCTTTTTCTGGTCCCAGAGGACAAAGACAGGGGAACTAAGAAATTAAAACCTATGAGCCTACAATTCACAGTATGCATGGAGAACCAGAAAGCCTCTTTGAAGTTTGAATGAGTATCTCCTCTCATATAGTAGCAGGAAATTTATGGCTTGGGGAAGCCTAAGTAAACTGTGTGCACTGCCAATTAAGGGCTCTGCCACAGGGCCCTAATATAATGGAACTCTGATGTGCTGGATGAAGACACTCGTACTGACTTCTGTGAGGCTAGAAACCTAGAAATCCAAAATTTCCCAGAATTCCTGTGCAAATAGAAACAACCTTTTAGCTCTCTAAGGGAAAAGTGAAAGTCACTCAGTTGTGTTCGACTCCTACAACACTGAATTGTAGCCCACCAGGCTCCTGCGTCCATGGGATTTCCCAGCCAAGAACACTGGAGTGAGTATTCATTCTCTTCTCCAGGGGCTCTTCCTGACCCAGGGATTGAACCCAGGTCTCCTACATTGCAGGCAGATTCTTTACCGTCTGAGCCACCAGTGAAGCACCATCCCCTATATGCAAATATACATGTATGTATGTGCATGTTGCGTGCCTGCCTGTTAAGTTGCTTCAGCTGTGTCTGACTCTTTACAACCCAATGGACTGTAGCCACCAGACTTCTCTGTCCATATGATTTTCCAGGCAAGAATACTGGAGTGGGTTGCCATGCCCTCCTCCTGGGGATCTTCCCAACACAGGGATTGAACCTGAGCCTCACATCTCCTGCATTGGCAGGCAGGTTCTTTACCACTCGTGCCACCTGGGAAGTATATCCATGCATGAAAATTTACTTCCAAAGAAGAAGTCAGTTTTTCCTCTCACCAACATCTTTCTTTGTCTTTAGTCCAATAATAGTTTTATCCTGCCATTTCCTTAAGAGAGACACAAAAACTGCTCTGGATGTGATCATCTCTACAGCAGAACTTTAAGCGGGGTACATTATATTGATGACACAATGTAAACTGGACCTTATAAGCCAGAAGTAGCAAGTCACTTGGATGCCTTGTAAAAACATGTCTGACAGAGTATGAGAGATAAACCCCTCAGAGGTTAGAGTGTCTGCCTCACAGGTAAAGTTTTTAAGCATCATTGATCTGAGGTTCGTTGTTGGTTTCAGCACGTACCACACAGAAGGAAGGAAAGCCTGGTAGATCAGCTTGGATTTTGTGTACTTGGATTTTTGTGTACAAAATGATGTGTACACAAATGCTGTGTACCACATGTAGGCTTGCTGCTGTGTCATATCTACTGGTATTCACGTATAAGGCTGCCAGTTGGGCTCCAAGAGATAAACTACAACAGTAGGTGCAGGCTGCAGGGCAAGTTACTTGACATCTAGTAGACCCAATGGTATTTGAAGTGTCTAAGGCAGACAGATGCTAGTATAGAGACTATGGCAACCTCTAATAAGAGAATCACAGCACAGATGCCTGGGGTTTGAGGTAAGACCTTGTTCCCTGCTGCTTGCAACTCTTTTCCATTTCAAAAATAGTTTCTGACTTGCCACTGGGCACTAGTAGACTCTTGGCTTCTGTCCACAGAATACAACATGATTCTATAACCCAATATCCCTATCCTATCTTATCCACTGAACCGTGAGACTGCACGTGCACAACAGCCTGCCATGCTAAAATAGAAACGGTGTGCCCTGAACTGGGGAGAGGATAAATGCATATACAACAGAGGAGTGATTCACAGTCTACTGCAGTGTCTCTTGTATTCTCTTGTCCAGTAACCATAGCAAAAGAAAACTCCAGAAGTTCCAAAAAGGGAAGACCAGAAGGGACTCACATCCTGGAGGAATGAAAGTTTGGGTTCTATACATCAAAGAAAGACTTCGGACTAGCTGAAGTGCTTACAAAAGTCATGTGAAGGGTTTGACTGGTGGCTCAATGGTGAAGAATCTGCCTGCCAATGCAGGAGACGCAGGTTTGACCCCTGGTCCGGGAAGATCCCTCATGCAATGGAGCAACTAAGCCCATGTGCCACAACTACTGAATCTGTGCTCTAGAGTCTGGGAACTACAACTACTGAGCCCGTATGCCACACATACTGAAGCCTTCGTGCCCTGTGATCTGCAACAACAGAAGCCACTGAAATGAGCAGTCCAAGAACCACAGCTAGGGAGTAGTCCCTGCCTGCCACAAGAGAAAGCCCATGCAGCAATGCGGACCTGGCACAGTCAAAAATAAATCAGTAAGTTTTTAAAAAAGTAATGTGTATGGCTGATTCACGTTGATGTTTGACAAAAGCCAACACAATTCTGTAAAGCAATTCTCTTTCAATTAAAAAATAAATTAATTTTTAAAAAGTAATGTGGAAAAGGAGAGAGTGAAGAAAGAGGCTATGATTACATATTAAAATCTACTAACCATATGCAGATTTGGAAACCTTTGTAACTATGTTTTATACTATTTATTTGTTTCTTTTCTTCTCCTTTTGATCCCCTCTTACATGATATGAGAAATACAGGGGAGGTCTGCTGAATAATTTTGGTTAGCAGCTTGCCCTTCTAATTTCTGCTTTCACCCATTGAGTGAGAATAAAATGTATTAAAAAAAAAAGAAAACATTTTTTTGATAGTTGGAATTTAATATTGTGATTATATACTTTAATTCAAATACTTTGTAAATTGATAACATGAAAAGACAAATGTTGAAAACTCTGTTGAACGTTCTGGAAAGAATCAGTCATGCAAGTAAGCACAGAATTTTATTTTGGTTAAGAGTGAGTAAGGTTATCATAAAATACTAGAAAAAATCCTAAAAATGGAAAAGGACTTAGTGTTAAAATTTCTTCACAAATATTCTTAAATTTTTGTCCCACTTTAAAGACTGAAATGGGAAACTGTTCAGTAGAGGCAAGTTCAAGGTAATGGTCTGGTTCCTCCTCAAGTAAATGGAAAGAATGTGCGTTTATCGGTATGAAGTGAAAGCAGGATTTTATGGTATGTATATGTCTTCTCTTTTTTGGGTTTTTTGCTTTAACTGCCTTATTAAAAAAGCAGTAACTATCATGTGAAACACCAAAGGCTGATGTTCTCAAAATTAAATTCTAGATGTAGTCTCTTTCCTGAATCTCAGTTAGTGTCAAGAGCTAACACACCAGCTTGAGTGGGTGTGTCCCATAGACCCTATAAACCCAAGATCACCACCTTGCTTGCATATCTCCTTTCCAATATTCTCTACAGCCCATCCTGAGACAAGGCAGCATTTTCCTGGGCACTCAGCCTCCTGTCCTGGTTCTAGGATTTGTTTCTTCTTAACATTATCTCCAACACATACAAGTTCACTGATGAAATCCACTAAGTCTTCATCCTAAATACTTTCTGAAACCAACTGTTCCTTATTCTCTTAATCTAGAGTCCCATCACCTCCACCAGAAATACAGCCTCTTACCTGGTGTCTCTACATTCAATATATTACTCCAGAAACACATTCTCCACTCAGGATACAGAATTTTTCATCTAAAATACAAATCTTAAGAACTCACCTCTTGCTCTTCTGGATCAAAATAGTAGGACATGTGTTCATCTCTTCTGAGAGCACCAGAATTGCAACAAGCTTTTGAACAACCATCTGCAAAATCCACCAAAAAAGTATACCTCATATTCAAAGACAAAGAAGAAGCCACAACAAGATGCTAGGAAGGGTGCAAACACAATAAAATGAGATCCAATATCTGCTGGATGGGTGACCCACAAACTGGAGAACTATAATACCAAAGTACTCCAATGGTTATGAAGGTTCTGAGCCTCATGTCAGGCTTCTCAGCCCTGGGGATCCAGGAAAGGGACTGGGAATCCCCAGGGAACCTGACTTTGAAGTCCAGCAGGATCTGATTACAGGACTTCCACAGGATTGGGGGAAACAGAGACTCCACTCTTGAAAGGCATAAACAAAACCTTGTGTGCACCAAGACACAGGGGAAAGGAGCAGTTACTCCACAGGAAATTGAACCAGACCTACCTTCTTAGGGTTGGAGTGTCTCCCGTGGAGATGTGGTTAGGTAGTGGCTGCTGCTGGGGTGGGGGCACTGGCAGCAGCATTCCTGGAACGTGCCATTTGATATAAGTCCTCTTGGAGGTCATCATTAATCCTACTATATAGCCCAGAACTGGGTCACCTCAGGCCCAACAACTAACAGGGAGGTAGTGAAACCCCACCCATTAATAGATAATTGGATTAAAGTCTTACTGAGCATGGCCCTGTCCACCAGAGCAAGACACAGTTTTTCTTGGTCCCTCCCATTGGAAAACTTATACAAGTCTCTTAGCCTCATCCACCAGAGGGCAGAGAGACTAAGCAAGAATAACAAAAATCCTGCAGTGGCTAGAATGGAAAGCACATTACAGAAAGCTAATCAGAATGAAAAAACAGAAGGTTATGTGTCAGATGAGGAAATGAGATAAAGCCCCAGAAAAATAACTAAACAAAGTAGAGATAAACAATATTCCAGAAAAAAAAATATCAGAATAATGATAGTGAAGATGATCCAAGATCTCAGAAACAGAATGGAGAAGATGTAAGAAATGTTTGCTAAAGACCTAGAAGAACTAAAGAACAAACAAACAGGGATGAACAATACACTAGAAGGAATCAATAGCAGAAAAACTGAGGCAGAAAAACAGATACTTGACTTGGAGAACAGAATGGTGAAAATCATTGCTGAAGAACAGAACATAGAATGAAAAAAGTGAAGAAAACCTAAGCAATCTCTGGGATAACATTAAACACACCAACACTTGTATTATAGGAATCTTAGAAGAGAAAAAGAGAAAGAACCCAAGAAAATATTTGAAGAGATAACAGTTGAAAACTTCCCTAACATGGGAAAAGAAATAGTCAACAAAGTCCAGGAAGTACAGAGAGTCTCAGGCAGGATAAACACAAAGAGGAAAACACTGAGACACATAGTAATCAAAATGATAAAGATTAAAGACAGATATAAGATAAAATATTACAAGCAGCAAGAGAAGAGTAGCAAATAACATACAAAGGAACTCCCATCATGTTGTCAGTTTATTTCTCAGCTGGATACTGAGAAATGGAAATGGAAACTTCACAAGCCAGAGGGAATGCCATGATATATTTAAAGTGATGAAAGGGAAGAACCTTTAGGAAGAACCTATAACCATGAATATTCTACCTAGCAAGACTCTTGTTCAGACTTGATGGAGAAATCAAAGCTTTCCAGATGAACAAAAGTTAAGAGAATTTAGTGCCACTAACCCATCTTTACAGAAAATGCTCAAGTCTCTAGGCAGGACATACAAAAGAAGGAAAAGACCTACAAAAAATAAACCTGAAACAATCAAGAAAATGGTAATAGGATCATGCATGTTGATAATTATCTTAAACGTAAAGGGATTAAATGCACCAACCAAAAGATGTAGATTGGCTGGATGGATGAAAACATATGCATATACGAACTTCCACTTACCACATCACTCTACTTAACCCACCCAATTTGTATGTAATTATTTTGCATAGTTAGGTTAATTATGTTTCCATTATGGCTTGCAATTGTAATTATCTTTTATTTTTTGACTGGCTATTGATTATAAAAACTGATAAAATTTTTTCCTGATAAACATTTTTTACCAATGTTATTATATAAATATTATTCACTTAATATTATTCAGAAGGTAGTACATCAAGGTTGTATATTGTCACCCTGTTTCTTCAACTTATATACAGAGTACATCATGTGAAATGCTGGGCTGGATGAAGCACAAGCTGGAATCAAGATTGCCAGGAGAAATATCAACAACCTCAGATATGCAAATTATATCACATTAGGGGCAGAAAGTGAAGAAGAACTAAAGAGCCTCTTGATGAAAGTGAAAGGAGAGAGTGAAAAAGCTGGCTTAAAATTCAACATTCAAAAAATGAAGACCATGGTATCTGGTCCCATCATTTCATGGCAAATAGAAAAAAGTTGAAACAGTCACAGATTTCATTTTCTTGGGCTCCAAAATCACTGCAGATGGTGACAGCAGCTACGAAATTAAAAGATGGTTTCTCCTTGGAAGAAAAGCTATGACAAACCTAGATAGTGTATGAAAAAGCAGACACATTACTTTACCATCTAGTCAAAGCTATAATTTTTCTAGTAGTCAAATACAGATGTGAAAATTGGACTATAAAGAAGGCTGAGCACTGAAGAATTGATGCTTTCAAATTGTGGTGCTGGAGAAGACTCTTTAGAGTCCCTTGGACTGCAGGGAGATAAAAGAACTGATCCTGAAGCTGAAGCTCCAATATTTTGGCCCCCTGATGCAAAGAGCCAACTCATTGTTTCCAATGAGACCCCGATACCAGAAAAGATTGAGGGTGGAAGGAGAAAGGGACGTCAGAGGATGAGATGGTTGGATGGCATCACCTACTCTGAAGGACAGAGAAGCCAGGTGTGCTGCAGTCTGTGGAGTTACAAACAGTCAGACATGACTTATCCACTTAACACAAGGGGAACAACAGAAAATAATAGAACTGTATCACTATAGCTACCATTTAATACAAAAATCTGTAATCATTTTCTAAAATCCAGATGCATATCAGGTTTATCTTGGAATTTTTTGAAAAATACAAATTTCCTGGTATTGCTTTCTTTTCTCCAAAGCTCCAGATGTGTTTCCAATGAGCAGCTGTGTTTAAAGACAACTGGACTATATTATGATTTTATTTTTATCTAGCTTGTTTCATTTATTCTATTTCATATTCAGTGCTGCTATTTCATTTAGTTTATGTTTTCCAATTTCATTATTGTTCTTTCTCAAGCCTTTGTCATGCATAATAAAAAGTTTTGTATCAGATCAGATCAGTCGCTCAGTCGTGTCCAACTCTGCGACCCCATAAATCGCAGCACGCCAGGCCTCCCTGTTCATCACCAACTCCCGAGATCACTGAGACTCACATCCATCGAGTCAGTGATGCCATCCAGCCATCTCATCCTCTGTCGTTCCCTTCTCCTCCTGCCCCCAATCCCTCCCAGCATCAGAGTCTTATATATAATATATATTTTTATAAATTTCTGAATTTTTGCCTAGCTAAAAATTTGTGTCATTTTGATTCCACTTTTTGACTTAGTATGAATAGAATGCTAGATTTCTAATTTATATTCACTCAGAAATTTGATATAGTTCCATTTTGTTTTGGCCTCTAGTATTACTGCTAAAGTCTAGAAAATTTATCTTGCTGCTGCTAAGTTGCTTTAGTCGTGTCTGACTCTGTGCAACCCCAGAGATGGCAACCCACTAGGCTCCCCCGTCCCTGGGATTCTCCAGGCAAGAACACTGGGTTGCCATTTCCTTCTCCAATGCATGAAAGTGAAAAGTGAAAGTGAAGTTGCTCAGTCGTGTCTGACTCTTAGAGACCCCATGGACTGTCGCCTGCCAGGCTCATCCATCCATGGGATTTTCCAGGCAAGAGTACTGTAGTGGGGTGCCATTGCCTTCTCCAAAATTTATCTTAGTGTGTGTGTGTGTGTGTGTGTGTTTTTAATTGGTTTAATTAGCCTCCAATTAAAATAAATAAATTTAAATTAAAAAATAAAAAATAAAAATATTTGAATGAGGCATGAAACTTCTAATCCAATTCTGAAACTATAAAGAAATACTATGGTGTAAAATACCAAAGGAAAATTTCATGCAAAGATGGGCTCGTTAAAGGACAGAAATGGTATGGACCTAACAGAAGCAGAAGATATTAAGAAGAGAGGCAAGAATACACAGAAGAACTATACAAAAAAGATCTTCACAACCCCGATAATCACGATGGTGTGATCACTCACCTAGGACCAGATATCTTGGAATGTGAAGTCAAGTGGGCCTTAGAAAGCATCACTATGAACAAAGCTAGTGGAAGTGATGGAATTCCAGTGGAGCTATTCCAAATCCTGAAAGATGATGCTGTGAAAGTGCTGCACTCAATATGCCAGCAAATTTGGAAAACTCAGCAGTGGCCACAGGACTGGAAAAGGTCAGTTTTCATTCCAATCCCAAAGAAAGGCAATGCCAAAGAATGCTCAAACTACCGCACAATTGCACTCATCTCACACACTAGTAAAGTAATGCTTAAAATTCTCCAAGCCAGGCTTCAGCAATATGTGAACCGTGAACTTCCTGATGTTCAAGCTGGTTTTAGATAGGCAGAGGAACCAGAGATCAAATTGCCAACATCCGCTGGATCATGGAAAAAGCAAGAGAGTTCCAGAAAAACATCTATTTCTGCTTTATTGAGTATGCCAAAGCCTTTGACTGTGTGGATCACAATAAACTGTGGGAAATTCTGAAAGAGATGGGAATACCAGACCACCTGACCTGCCTTTTGAGAAATTTGTATGCAAGTCAGGAAGCAACAGTTAGAACTGGTCATGGAACAACAGACTGATTCCAAATAGGAAAGGGAGTACATCAAGGCTGTATATTGTTACCCTGTTTATTTAACTTCTATGCAGTGTACATCATGAGAAACGCTGGGCTGGAAGAAGCACAAGCTGGAATCAAGATTGCCGGGAGAAATATCAATAACCTCAGATATGCAGATGACACTACCCTTATGGTAGAAAGTGAAGAGGAACTCAAAAGCCTCCTGATGAAAGTGAAAGTGGAAAGTGAAAAAGTTGGCTTAAAGCTCAACATTTAGAAAACGAAGATCATGGCATCTGGTCCCATCACTACATGGGAAATAGATGGAGAAACAGTGGAAACAGTGTTAGACTTTATTTTTCTGGGCTCCAAAATCACTGCAGATGGTGACTGCAGCCATGAAATTAAAAGACGCTTACTCCTTGGAAGGAAAGTTATGACCAACCTAGATAGTATATTCAAAAGCAGAAACATTACTTTGCCAACAAAAGTCCGTCTAGTCAAGGCTATGGTTTTTCCAGTGGTCATGTATGGATGTGAGAGTTGGACTGTGAAGAAAGCTGAGCACCGGAAGAATTGATGGTTTTGAACTGTGGTGTTGGAGAAGACTCTTGAGAGTCCCTTGGACTGCAAGGAGATCCAACCAGTCCATTCTGAAGGAGATCAGCCCTGGGATTTCTTTGGAAGGAATGATGCTAAAGCTGAAACTCCAGTACTTTGGCCACCTCATGTGAAGGGTTGACTCACTGGAAAAGACTCTGAGGCTGGGAGGCATTGGGGGCAGAAGGAGAATGGGATGAGAGGGGATGAGATGGCTGGATGGCATCACTGACTCAATGGACGTGAGTCTCAGTGAATTCCGGGAGTTGGTGTTAGACCGCGAGGCCTGGTGTGCTGCGATTCATGGGGTCGCAGAGTTGGACAGGACTGAGTGACTGATCTGATCTGATTTGATGGTGTAAAAATAACAAGAAATTAACTTGTACTACAGTATTATTAATTAAAGTATATATCTTGTTCAAATATCACAAAATTTTATACTAGTGTCCTTTATTTTTTTTCATATCATTTCCAAGACTCTACATTGCATTTAATTGCATTGAGTAACCTCAGTTGCCTGCAACAAACTCTGGTAAATTCTCTTTTAATTTTTATTCTTTGTAAAATTTTTTTCTAATTTTCTTTGTAATGGCTTCTTAGATATACCTATCATTTAAAAATGGACATTTATTTTCCAAATACATGGGTTTTTTTTTAAAAGTATGTTTGATATTAATTTCTCCTTTACTTTTTTCTCTGCAATCACCTCCTGTGTTTTTTCATTCTAACTTTTTTGAGGCTTTCAATGTTTAAGTCAAAGACATCTTTGGTAAATATCACATTGCACTTGAAAACATGTGGGTTATTTTCAAATATATTTTGATACTGACTTCAGACATAATTCCATAGTGATAAGAGAACAGACTCTGTATGATTTCAATATCTTTAGATCATGATATTTTTACACGTTGTTTTATGTCCCTGATATGTTCCAGAGTATTCTAGTTTATAATCTATGGGAACTTGAGTAGAATTTATATCCTACTGTTATGTTAAAATTGTATAGATCTTAATTATGCTGAATTGGTTCATAATGCTTTTCAGGTCTACTATATCTTTCTACTTCTCTGCATATTCATTCTATGAATTTTTGAGAGTTTGATATTGAAATTCTACCTAAAAGTCTTAATTTATCTACTCAAAAAATAATTGTAATATACAGTAGAACTATATGTAACCTTGTTATGAATTTTCCAAGTTTCCTGTAAATGAGTTATCATACTTTAACAATTTAAAAATTAAAAGAGATAGATCTAGAAAAAAAAAGCAAAAAGAATGAAAAAAACAACTCACCTCTTTCCTTAAAACTCTCAAATGGTTCTGCTTTCCTACAGGATAAGGTGTACACTTCTTACAATACACAGTGTCTGGTGTATTCTTATTACTCCTTGCCTCATACTTCCTATCCTGCAAACAATGCCTTGTGTCTAATACTTGGATCATGCTAATGCTTTTCCTGATGGGATTGCATTTAAATGAAGTGTTCTTGGGGTCAAGTAAGGTTGCAACACAGGAGGCTCACTGTGGCTTGTCCCTCTCAGGGTTCAGCACAGAGGAAGCAACAAAAATGAAAGAGATCTTTTGAGTCTCCTAGGATGTAAGTGCAAAAAATATGGCTAATATTTGTAATGACTTTAAATGGAGCATAATCTATAAAAATATTGAATCACTACACTGCACACCAGAAACCAATATCATATTGTAAATCATTCACTTCAATTAAAAAAAAAAAAAGTTGCTGTCGAAGGATCAGGCTTCTGACTTAGCACACAAATACAGGTGGCCAAAACCCTCCCTGGAGACAAGGGAAGCTTGGGGCACCTCTTCTGCTTTCTCCCTAGAGTCCTCTCTAAGTTGCCCTAGATTTTATGGCTGCTGCCCAAGGGATGTGTCCAGGATCACCAGCCCTGATAGCCAACAAGGCTTGAATTCATAAAGAAGCAGTTCTTAATGGTTGCAGGAGCACCCTCTCCATTCTGTTGTGGCAGTACACCACAGTCCAATACAGAGAGTGCAGGAAAAACACACATCTTCAAGTTTATCTGGAAGGGGCTTAACCATTAACTACCCCAGCTTCTGAGAGAGGACTCACTTTCCAAGCAGCCTGCATCTCTAGGTACAGAATATGATTCGCCAATTTGGACCACTGACATGTTCTCAACTACTGAAACAAATAAGAATGAAGATGGTGGCTTGGACAATTACAAAGGTTTCAGAGACAACCAGGAGCTTAGGTCAGGACTATATTCCACCCCAGACCACTCTGTCAAGACTGGGAGAGGTGGCCATTTTATCTAATGTGCAGTGAAAAACACACAGAGTCAAGGAAAATGAAGAAACAGAGTAACACATTCTAAACAAAGTACAAGATAAATCTCCAGAAAACGGATCTTATTGAAATGTAGATATACAAGTTACTTGATAGAGAGTTCAAGATAGTGGTCATAAAGATTGAATCATGAAGAAATATAGGGTCTGAGCAGATCAATTACTGGTAAAGAGATTGAATTAGTAAACAAAAACCTCCAACAAAAAAAGTACAAGATACTATGGCTTCTGTGGTGAATTCTACAAAATATTTAAAGAAGAATTAATGCCAGTCTTTCTCAAACACTTCCAAAAGTCCGAAAAGGAAAGAACACTTCCAAACTCATTTAATGAGGCCCTAATCATTTGGAGAAGGAAATGGCAACCCACTCTAGTGTTCTTGCCTAGAGAATCCTGTGGACAGAGGGGCCTGGTAGGCTGCTGTCCACAGAGTCGCATGGAGTCAGACACTACTGAAGCGACTTAGCATGCATATTCATGCACACAATCATTTGCTTACTTGAATGAAGTCTGGAAACTTCCTGTGGAAGGCTTCTTTTCTGTCCATCTTTTACCTATTGTGTCAAGTTCATTATTTAGAATCTTCCCAACCCAGGGATTTAACCCAGCTCTCCTGCACTGCAGGTGGATTCTTTACCATCTGAGCCACCAGGGAAGCCCAAGAATACTGGAGTGGACAGCCTATCCCTTCTCCAGCGGATCTTCCTGTCCCAGGAATCGAACCAGGGTCTACTGCATTGCAGGCGGATTCCTTACCAACTGAGCTATTATGGAAGCCATTATCTAGAATACCCTTGTCATATTTAGTTTGTTAAATTAATGAATTAATTGAAACACTTTTCCAATAAATATTTCTGCTACATGATTATTCGTGGGTAAAGTTAATTAAAATCCATATAATCAGACCCCCAATCAAATGAAAACTTCACTTATTCATTCAATTTTTGGACTTCATTCTAAGTTCATTTTACAAAAATACACAAAAGTTTGACTTCAGATATGTGTATTGAATCATGTAGTTGATCTTATTCAATCAGTGATTTAAAAGTGTGTCACAAAGAAAAGAACAATCAATACTGTCTCAATCTGAATAACTATTTTTATTAGCATTATTCATTATCTTAATTAAAGAACTGAAACTCCCCAGAATGAATATCTCTATTTCCAATCCTGAGTGATTAAAATCCTCATGTTTTCTCTTCTGTTTTATAATTTTTCTGTCTCAGTCAATAATGTCTCATGTTTGGGACCTAGCTTCATTCTGCAGGATCTGCTACCTTTGCTATCTCCTGCTGAAAGGAGCATGGAGCCACTTTCCTTTTTAATGCTGAGTTGCATCCGAACCTTTCAGATAGCCTTTCCAGTTCCAGAGGATCAATAGGAAGGCAGGAAACTTCTTGCCGCTTCATTGCTGGGAACCATGGTGCTGACATTTATAACCCAATTTTGATAAGGAATTCAGCTAAAATTTGATCTGCCAATCATTTCAAAGTTGTTATCCGAACACCCCACCCAACCCCTCCATAATGACTTTCCTAAATGCTTTTTCATTATGGAACACAAATTAAAACTACACAGAATTTGTAAGCATATATAAAATCTTAAGCATTTCAAAGCAGATTTTAAAAGAAAATAATTGCATCTTATACTGAAGAAAAGACTGAGTAAAATAGAAATGAAAATGTTATGTATAAAATTTATTTCTAGCCTTAATGCTAAGATTATATTTAAACATACACAAAAAACAACAACAGTGAAAGCGACCAAATATACAAACAAATGCTAGAATGGTTAATTTTTTTATTTCTTCCATTTTTACTGTTATTTATCCTTGTTTCATAACAATGCTTGCATTTTAGATAATTACCAAAATTGAACAGCAGAGGGCAGAGAATAGCAAACTGTGTCTTTGAGCACACTATTCTATTCAATTTTAGTCTCAGTGGTTTTGAAATTTTCAAATTTGATTTTACTACTGATCAATATGAGATATATTCTTGAAACAGGAAGTTTCTAAGTATCAAATATAAATTACAGTATTTTTCATTTATTTGCATAACCACTTCCTTCAGCTGATTTAAATTTATTACATAGTATTCCATGCCTGAAAAATGCTATATGATAAATACTATCGTGAATTTGAAAAAGTTTCATTAATTATAATACAAGCACAACAATGCCAATGCTGCAAGAGATGTATCTGTCTATATTTGATGTGAAAGGTACATGTCTTGTGAAAGACAGTAACAAAGTAATAGTTGAATTGCAAGTAATGCCTACTAAATTATTTCTATTTTATATGTGAATTATAGGTGGTCACTAAACAGTAATATTTCCTTGAGATCTTACATATTATATACTAGGAAAAATGTTTCTATGATTCAGCAAATTCTTATTTTATATTATTTATTTTTATAGATTGTAATTCAGTCAATTCTGGGTTCACCTTTGTCCTTGACTTTGAAATAGATTATGATAAAAATAGCTTTTGAAGCGACTGCTTTAAAAAAAATTAATTTACATTGACCCATTCTTTAAACATGACCAATTCTCCACCTTTAACATTCTCTCTCTCTCTTTCCTTTCATTATTAGTTACTTGATAAGAAGTTTAAGTTTTTCTTTTGGGAAAAACTGAATGAAGAAAAACGATGGCTGAAAAATTTTCTATTTTGTTCTGAGTTGTTATTTACTCTTTTGTATAATAAAGAGTTCAAATAGAGAATAATGCAAATCATTTTTGTGCCTTACATCACTACCAGGGATTGAATAGATCAGATGTATTTAATTATCCTTTATATTGTTAATGTGGATATATATTTATGTATGTCTTACTATTTTCATTCTTAATTTTTAAAAGGCTTAAAAATTTTTTTAAAGGCATTTTGACTCACAACACCTGTCTCATATACAAAGAAGTGTATATTAATGGACTAAAGTAAATTCTTGGTGATAGAATTGAGTGGTATTTTTACCTGCAGTATAAAATCTTATTGATAGAGTATGGATTCTTTTACTTCCTGGCTTAGGAATACATATAGAAAATCAAAAAGAGGGAAAGACTATGACTTGGAATTCCACAATTCCATGATTAGAGAGCCATAGAGTCCACTTTTGCCTGGAGAATCCCAGGGACGGGGCAGCCTGGTGGGCTGCCGTCTCTTGGGTCACACAGAGATGGACACGACTGAAGCAACTTAGCAGCAGCAGCAGCAGGGTCCACTTTGCTCATCTTTCTCATTTTAAAAGTTGAGGCCCAAAGTGATTAAGGGGAAGTATAACATGCAACAGTCAACAAGGAGGCTATACTAGTGATATTACTGTGACAAATGCACGGGAAAGCAGCACAGTAGACTAACTCTTGGCTTTCTGAAATATTACTAGGCTACTCCTTCTGTAATGTGAGATCCAATCTCCTGCCTCCTGGAAACAGTCCCTTGTACTCAACCATCCTTTATTGCTTTGTTTAAACCACTAAAGCCATTAACTCAGTGAGGAATTTCTGCCAAAGCAGGTCCCAGGTGTCGGCTTGGCAGGCTGGGCAAGTTGGCGTCACAGCCCGGTGGAGCACAGTGTAAAAATGGGATTTCCATGCAAAATGTTCCAAAGCTTCAACCTTGATCTTCTCCTATGCGGTTGTGACCTTTAAAGATAGAATTTTAGGTTTTCTTGAATCTTGCTACGTCTCATTTAGCTAAAGTTCACACTTTTGGAGCACTTCTTCATGAGTGTTTTTTTTTGCTTTCCTGCGGGTCAGGTGAGGTGGGTGGCAGCGTTTCTCTATTGCTAGGTGGGATTTACAGGCTACAGAAGATAAAAAATAAGCATTGCTTGCATCCTAAGACAGCAGGGCCTGGTGAGAGAACGCTACACCGCCAACAGCAATTAGCAGTTTGGCTTCTGCACGACAGCCGGAAGTGGGCTTTGCTGCATTTGGTCCAGGCTGGAGCATCTATCTCCGCTGCAGTGGCCGCGGATGCACAAAGGTAGCGCGGAAGGGAGTGGGGCGCTGTCCGCGGTGCTGAAAGGCATATCACTGGTGGGCGCGACAGCTCGCGAGACCCGAGGTCTCTCCCGGGGGGCAGCGGCGGCCGGTCTCCGAGCCTCGCTCCCAGCCCTGCGCGCGCGAGACGCCGGGGCGCGGGGGTGGGCGGGGGAGGGGTGCGCCAGCTGCCCCCCGCGCCTCGCGCACGCGCGCCGGGCCCGCCTGCCGGTCTGTGACTCGCGTGTGTCTGTGTGTGTATGTGTGTGTGCGCGCGCGCGCGTGTGAGAGAGGGGAGAGGGAGAAGCGCGCGAGGGTGAGTGTGTGAGCGCATGGGAGGGTGCTGAGTGTTCCGAGGCGCTGGGACCACAGCGGCAGCTTGCTGGAAACTGCATCTAGCCGGTCCTCCGGACTTCGGAGCAGGCGCGGGGCGCAGGGCGGCAGCCACCCGCAGGATCTGGAAATAGGGATTCTTCTGCCTCCACTTCTGGTTTTTAGCAGCTTGGTGCTAAATTGCTGTCTGAAAATGCAGAGGATCTAATTTGCCCAGGAAAACGGCCAAAGAAGGAAGAGGAGGAAAAGGAAAAAAAAATATATATAAAGGGTATTTTGTGGATGCTCTACTTTTCTTGGAAATGCAAAAGATTATGCATATATCTGTCCTCCTTTCTTCTGTTTTGTGGGGACTGATTTTTCGTGTCTCTTCTAACAGCATACAGATAGGTAGGTACCCTTTGTGCTCTGCTTTTGAATTGTGCATAATTTGGTGGTAATCTTTGTTCACGGTGGACAAATTAATTCATGTCATGTAGACTTATGTCATACCTTGACTGCATTCCAGATTTAAACTGCTTAAAATATACATGTTTTTCTTAAGATGAAGCAAAGGCAAAAGATTGTGTATCTGATACAACAGAGAGAAAGGTCTTCTCTTTTCGAACCCCCACATTTTATTTATTTCGCCTTAATATTTTCCCGTTTGTTCGGAATCTCTAGGGGTCTGAATGCACAGCTTGTGATCACTAGGGAAGGAGAACGTTTCTGGCCACCCACCTGGCCCTCGAGCTCCTTCGTGTCTTGACCCCCTCCGTGTCTGGTCTATACCCTTTGAATATCTTCCCCAGCTCCCCTGTTGCCGGGGTCCAGGGATGTGTTTATTCGTCCTATTAACGTGAACCAGGGACTCCTGGGCAGTTCCCCGCTAGCGGGCTCCTTTCCTCCTCTCGGGCGCTGACACTGTCCTCCTTGCTTGGTGTTTGTTCCTTGCAGGGGGGCTGTTTCCCAGGGGCGCCGATCAGGAATACAGTGCATTTCGTGTAGGGATGGTTCAGTTTTCCACTTCGGAGTTCAGACTGACACCCCACATTGACAATTTGGAGGTAGCCAACAGCTTCGCAGTCACCAACGCTTGTGAGTAATGAATATTCATGCCCTTTTGGGGGCCGCACGCGGAAAGCGGGCTGGTGTGTGTGTGTGTGTGTTTCTGCGTGTCAGTGTGCGGGTGTAGTGACTGCACACGCGCGTGCGTGTGACGGCGTCGGGAGAAAGTGGTTGCGTTCTCGGGGACCCCAGCTGGCTGAGAGTTGGGGACTGAAGAGAAAGTGAGAGCCGGGGGAGAGTGTGCGCACTAGGGAGGGGGGTGGGTGTTGGAGATCGAAGAGGCTTCCTTAGGTTCCGGGGGTTTTGGCTTGGCTGGAGTCTTCAAAAGAAACCCCTTCCCCTGCTGGCCTGGTGGCACCCCGCGCGCGGGGAACACGCGGTGCCCCGGGGCGCGCCGTCGGGCTGCTGGTAGATCCCCCGGCTCCGGGTTGAAATCGGCAGGCCTCGCTCCGGTCACTGTGTGAACTCCGCGAGCCTGTACTCTGCCCCAAGACGGGACAAGTTGTCACATCGGTCCCATAGTCGGCTTGGGGTCGTTACATAAGGCCCACCGAGGGGTGCAGCGAGGCTGACGCAGGCCGGGCTATCGGTACAGTCCTTCCTCGAGGCCCCGGGATCCGCAGCCTGAGTCCCGGGGCGCCGGGCACCGTGGGCCCCCGCAGGCCGGGAGCTTTGTTCTCAAGTCGCGGGGCTCCCACAGAGGATGCGGGAGGAAAAGGACCTTAAAGAGGTGGCATGCACCGAGTTTGGAATCGAGAAATAGTCAGCCGATCAGCCATTTTAGTCTTCGCAGCCATCCTGTTGGTCCCAGCGCGGCGTGCAGTACCTGGGGACCCGCTGCGAAGCTACATCCAGGCTTCAAAGTAATAGGATTCAAGCAATTAAGTCTCCGCACGGTTCAGTGGAAAGACCGGCTGGCTCGGGTCCAGGCGCGGCCACCCCAGCGCGGACGTGGGCGGTGCGGCTACCGCCGGACCCCCTGCCCTCTGCCGGCAGCTGTTATCCTGCCCTGGCGACGAGGTTGGGGCGACTCCTTTCTGACTTAATGTTCTTGGTGTTTATTTCAGAGTTGACAGTTTCGCGGGGGGATTTGCACATGGCTCACCTCCCACTTTGGCTTCCCTGTAAAGGACAGCGGAAAATTACCACCGAAAAATCCCAACTACAGTGTCCCCACGTTAGGCAAACAACTGGTTATCATCCCACGTCCCCATGTTGAGCTTTAATCATATATTCCATGGGTTAGCTTGATTGTAGTATCAGGAACATCCTCAGCTCGTTTTGAAACTGCCATCAACCAAATGAATGAAGGAATGAAACAACTCTCTTTGATTGAACAGGGGTCATTATTGTGGTCATTATTGTCTAAGCATCATATTGATGCTTAGAATTCAACTGTTTATGAAGCATATTTAAAAAGATTTCAGTGCTGTTTATTTTTTTTCACATGTTGATTGCAAGAGAGCAAAGGAACTGGGCATGATGGGAAGGAAGTGGGAGGAAGAGAGACTGAGACTTAAGTGAATTTTCAGTTTAATAAAAAAAATCTTCCTAAAAGAATGTAAGAATATCTTGAAATTTTTTAGCATGTAGATACACAAAGAGATCGGCTATAGTTTAATTTTTGAAGGCCTTTATAATTTGACCTATTTATCTACCAGAATTATTCATTTGAATTGATACGAGGTCTCCAGCTTCCCCTCCCCCCCCCCCCCCGAACTGTGAGTTTGACACACAATTGGTCTAAATATCCAACTGTATGTAATTGTATACTAGTGTGAAAATGCTGTGGAAAGTAATGAACCTAAAAGCAAGACTAGGATTATTGGGAGGATTTAGGTTTTAAAAACTAGGTGAAAAGAATCGATATCTCTATGTTTTGAAAACGGTCAATGATGTAGAAGTTCATTCATTGGTGAGAATTATTCCAGGGCCTGGCTGAGAGCAGAAGAATTAGGTCCATGGAAGGAAACGAGTATTTCCTCATTCCAAATGCTGAATGACTCTGCTGGGGCTTGTAAGGACTAAAGATTATGGTGAGTTAAGTGACTAGTTTAAGTCCTCAGTCTCAATATTTTTGAATAATTTATTTAATGTAAATTTTATTGAAATAAGATATGCAGACAGAAAATATACACATATTAAACAGATGTAAATACATAAAGTCCCACAGAATGGATAAATCCATGTAATAAGAGATGGATTTCATTAGAAAAACAGAAACACAATTTAATTTGCTTGACAATTCTAAACCATCCAAGTGAGTGGAGTGAAAGTCATTCAGTTGTGTCAGACTCTGAGAACCCATGGACTATACAGTCCATGGAATTCTCCAGGCCATAATACTGGAGTGGGTAGCCTTTCCCATCTCCAAGGGGTCTTTCCAACCCAGGGATCGAACCCAGGTCTCCTGCATTGCAGGTGGATTCTTTACCAGCTGAGCCACAAGGAAAGCCCAATTCTAAGAAAATGGGAAAATCAAATCTTCATTTTGCATCGATATTTTGTTTTTCTCAGAAAATAAAGCTGAAATAAAAGATTGTATGTCTCCATGTCACAAAGTTACTCCTGCATGGATTATTCAATGACACTAAAATAAATGTCAGTGAGGATCTGAATGTATTTTCAAGTTTCTGGCATGGGAATTCAGAACCATGGCCTCTGCAACTCCTGTGCACAAGCAATCTTACTGATTGCTGAATAGAACTAGTTACAGAAGAAAAAATTCTATCACTCATTGAATAGAATTTCCTGGAGTTGCCGTTAGCTCATCTACTCGGACTTAAAATTTTTGTGGCTCAATTTCTTCATTTCTTTAGGAATTTTACAGTACAGAGTTTGCAAAATGAAATGAAGTGTTTGTATCCTTTTTTGTCCTTCTTTTTTAAACCAAGAGTAATAGAGAATGTAAAATTATTTTATTTCATTTCAGAGGGAGAGAGAGATGCTTACATATAAACTGCACTCACAAAGTGAGCAGTCCAGAAATGAGTGGAAATCTCTGATACCAAATTTATTAAAGATGAGTCTTAATCACTTAAATCCTGCTCAAGGCTTTTACTCCAATGCTTAGCCTTTGTTTCCTTGGTTCCTCAGTCAGGGGAATCCTCGATTCTTTCTTTAATGAAGTGGGAGCAGCAGTGTCAAACATGTAGGTAGCGGAAACCAACCTGACTTTCTCCCATTTCCTACAGAAATCTAAGGAATTCTACTTCATAATTCTACCATTAAAATATGTATCATCAGTCAGTGTTCATAAAATAGCTTGCCCTTCCGCTGAGTTAAAACATAAAAATCCCATAGGGTAAATTTAACCCTAAATGTAATATATAAATTTAATGTATTAAGAAAGTAAAATTGTGAATCTTAATAATATAATTGTAAAATAGCAAAGACTTTAGTTTGCTAATTTAATTGTATTCCTGAGATGAAAGGGCTGCTTTGGGAATACTGAGACTGACATGGCAGGACCCACTGAATGGGTTAAGGTTTTGCAAATGAAATGAAGTCATTACATTCTGAACCCAGTAAATGCTGTGCAGGCTCTGAACTTCCTCCCACGCCCTCTTTCACAGTCACAGTGGGATAATTCAAGTACCTACTTGTTCCCATTTGTTTCCATGGTACCTGAGGAAATAAAGACAGATTTTCAGTTTTTTGCCTTCTCCTTTTTCTGCCTCCCTCCCCGTTTCCTTTCTTCCTTCTTTCTTCTTAGCTAGAGAGCCTACTACGGTTTTATTTTTTTTCCCTCTCAAGCATGCTCCAACTTAAAACTTCAACATGACAAAGTCCATGAAACCAGAAAAATAAATAACTTGGCATCTGATGTTCAACAGTTAAATCAATGATGGGCCTCAAGAATTCCTTCCTTCCTCGCTCCTTTCCTTTTTCTTACCTCCCGCTTCAGCTTCAGTGTTTGTTGAGTACCTTCTAGTCATCAGAGAATAAATGAATGCTATTCCTATAGTAACTCATTTCCCCCTAACCTTTCCCATTAATTCTCTTTCCTATATTTTCCAAATCCTTATGGGCCTGGAGGCCTTCCCTGTACACTGCCACTTGGTCTTGTCTAAGCAGTTTGGTCTGAGGATGTAATGATATTCTAATAGTTTTTCTACAAAAGCAATTTATTACAGTAACATTTTTATGAAAATAATAAATGTGATATTAACATGTGTATGCACATATTGTATATAGATTAACAAAATCAACAGGTTTTAGGAAATAATAAACATTTTTACATTCTAAAAAGTTTTGATAAACTTTAATGTTGTGCTCATTATTAAAACTTGGTTAAAATAAAATTGTCTAAAAGAGCTATGAACATATTTGATCACATAGGGCTTTGGGATTAAAATTATTAAATGTCTTCTTCAAAATTGTTCCTATTTTTTAATGAATGACTGACAAATAGTTATTAATATATTTAAAATAATTTAATACTTTGATATTTCAATTTCATAAAAAATAAATTGTAAAAATATTAAATTTAAAGAAATAGCAGATAAAAATCTGCTTTTTCTCTAAGCCAGTAGATGGAGATGTTGGAGAAAGCATAGTTCTTTCATAAAACTGTTGCGTACACTGAATACCCTTCGAAACATTGTAAACACATTTATTTAGAGAAATTGAAAAAATATGTGTAAGTGGCATCTGTTTTAGAAAAATTCATTTAAAATGAGGTATTTGAAAAGTAACTCCCAATGCCTTTTAAAAAGAATGTCTTTGATTTTTTATTTTATTTTAAAAATAGATTATCTTAAATATCCTTGTGAATTTGATTCATAAAGAAATTCAGAAATAGCATCGATTATAAGATTCTTGGAAGAAAATATTCTAAAAGTATATTTTTTTGCTTTTTAACCTTGATTCTTCAGGTGTAATCTATTTATTTATTTTATTGAAGTATATTTATTTTATTGAAGTATATTTATTTTATTGAAGTATATTTATTTTATTGAAGTATAATTAATTTGCAACGTTGTGTTGGTTTTATGTGTGCATGGATGCATGCTAAGTTGCCTCACTTTTGTCTGACTCTTTGCAACCCCATGGACTGTAGCCCTTCAGGTCTCTCTGTCCATGGTATTCTCCAGGTGAGAATACAAGAGTGAAGTTCCATGTCCTTCTCCAGAGTTTCATATGTACAGGAAAGTAATTCAGATAAATATATGCATGTATCCTTTTCCAGATTATTTTCCCTTATAGATTATTATATAATATTGGTTATAGTTCCCTGTACTATACAGTAAATCCTTCAGGTATTATTTTGAGGTGTATTTCTTATCATTGCATTTTAGTTATGAATTATTGAGATGTGTATCTGCATTCATCACATTGATGCTTGCTAAATCTTTGTTACACTTTGCGTGAATTTGTCTGTATGTGTGTAATTATATTGTAATTATGGATTGTGAGTAGCTATAGTTTGGGTGGGCTATCATGTTTTATTATCTGTCAAGATAATTACCAAAGCCTAGAGTTACCTATTTTAATGTATGCAAAAATTTTCATACAACCAGAATCAACTTAGATGCTCTTAAGCAATCATAAGAATTTGTAGAGAACCAGAACACAATACTTTATAACCTGAGGTTAAATCTTTGATTATAATCAATTGGAGGTTACAAAGAATAAAATAGCTCTTTAAATGTAAGAATAATTAATTTGTTGTTGGATTTTTTTTTTTTTTGTAGTTAAGCTTTCATACTCCTAGTGTCACAAGAAAGTTTTAGGAAAATCAGACATCATACTCAACAGAAATAAAAAAATGGCATTGGTTGAAATATTCAATTTAGGATATGAGAAACTGAATATTTAACTAAAAATGAGTATATGAAACTATAGGAACTTAATAGTAATCAGAATTTACTTTTATGCTATTACTGCTTTTTGAGGTCTTGCAGACTTTCACTACTGAGTTGAGAAGTCTGGGGCTTTTCCCTTTCAAATCAAGCCTTTACAGTGAAGGGGTCATTGCACCTTGACATTAAGACAGTAGAATGCTCATTCAAGACAGAGCCTGTATCTTTTTTGAATTTCTTCCCAAAACCACCTTTCAAACTTCATGGAGCCCTGACCATTTTAGGGAAGGCAGTAGAAGACCAGTTGTTTCCTGATTATTTTATCAGGTGTTGCTGTATGGTTGACTTTTCAACAGTGCGCTTTTTTATTTTTCCCCTCTTCGTCCTCTGTTCTTCTTTTCCCTTTCAAAAAGTCAGCCAAAGTGCTTAATCTGTAGAGTAGGTGCTACTACAAGGAAGTAAACTTAAATTGAAATTTTTTTTTTAAGAAAGCAGAGGATATATTACATAAAGCTAAAATCTTGTATTAATAGTAGATTTAAATATTTTATTGGGATGCTAGTGGCCAGTGGGTAAATGTATTTCTTTCTTCTTTAAATGATTTCTACTGAAGATTCCCCAGACAAAATTGAAATTCCAGATTATTTTTATAATGGCAATTTTCATTCAGAATTTCTGAGATTTTCTCTAATGATCTGAACAACTCATTGGCAAATGTCTTAAATGACGATGCCTCTTCATTAGGATAAGAAAAATCATTGTTGAATTAAAATCTACCCACAATTTCTTTCTCAAATCTCAAAATCACCCATAATTTAAAATTTTTCTAGCAATAAAATATTTTTCAAAAAAGATTTCACCAATTTTGGAGAAAAATTAATCTGCTTCTTACAGTGGTATTTGTTAGTCTAAAACCTATTATTTTTAGTTACTATTTAAAGTATCTTGTCATTTTTGATTATTACAAATTATAGAAACATTTATAATTAACATGGAGAATGAAAATATGCCTTTCTTAAAGTCAGGGTCATGCCATTGTTGGCTTTGTATGCGTCACGATTTTTAATCTATTAAACAGACTTCTTATAGCAAAATTTCTTGATATAGAATTATATTTACTAAATTCAGAATATTGCTATTGCTCTACATTTGGATTTTATAAGAAACAATTTCTTTGGTATCTGCCTTCAATATTATTCAGATAGAGGTGTGATGCATTTTTCATTTTCATCTACAAGTTATGTATGTTCAAAGTTACTATCTTTTCCGGTACAACTACGTTGCTCTGTGTTAAAATGCTTTGCTGAAATAAATGTTGGGATGATGCAGAAGCCATGTTGCAGTGGTTAGCCTACAGGACTCTATTCTCAGTGCTCTGAGGGCTGTGGGAGTGTCGGTCGTCCATTTTTGTTTGAATTTTCATAAAACATGACTGTACTCATTCCTTGAATAGCCACAAAATTATCTTAGTCTCCCCCCATTCCCAGGATATTATATACCATGACTTTCTGTTAATTCTTTCATTTTTTAATTAAAAAATTAAACCGTCAGTATTTATTTTATTTTAATTTTATTGGATTTACATTTGATTTACAATGTTGTGTCAGTTTCAGGTGCACATGCAGAGTGATTCAGTATATATCTATTCTTCATCAGATTCTTTAGCCAGATAGGTCATTACAGAGTATGGAGAATAGTTTCCTGTGCTATTCAGTAGGTTGTTATTAGTTATCTGTTTTATACATGGTAGTGTTTATATATCAGTCTCAATCTTCCAATTTAGCCCTTCCCACCCCCTTTTCCCTTTGGTAACCATAGTAAAATTTTTACAAAGCACCAAATTGCAAAAATATTTTTTATTTTAGAGATATTAGACAATGAAAAATTTATAGACACAGTTTTCTTATGAACCAGTTGCTCTAATATTTCCACTAATGGGTGTGATTGTTTTATATGTATGTCTTTTTTTTTTTTTTTCGTTTCTGTATGGGCAATTTATCATCACCACTTGTTTTCCAGTAATTTAACTTTGTCCTATTTTTTATCCTATTGATAATTTGCTTCAGCAAAAATGAAACCCAATTTGTAATTGTAGTTTTATCCCTCATGTATTAATTAACACAATATTTCAAAATTATCCAAAATGCTTACTACTAATCTGTAGCTTAAAGTTTAAAGACAGTTTTGAAATGTAGAGTCTTGACAGTTATAAGAATGTTCAACTGAATAGCATAAATAGATGTGGGAGTCAGGGGTTCGTTATAGGAAGGGGATCTATGAGGACAGAGTTGCTTAGATTGTTTTAGTTTTCATCTCAACATTTCTCAAAAAATGACACATACCTGTCAGTTTTACTGTTTATTTAGATTGTCATACAGAATTTTACTTTATAGTTTTAAGTATGTTAACATCTACACTTTTTTTTCCTGATTTTTATTCTAATATTTACAATATGAGCACATACTGAACTGAATTGAGAAATGCCTGCATTCTAGTGTGTCTATAATACTTTGAATAGGGCTTCATATTTCTACTGAGCTATTTACCCTTTGTGTAAAATTAATTTCAAACTGTAACCACTGTGGTATTCACTTGCTTTATGCTACTCTAATTCTTACACTCTGATTGAAATTCAGTGAGACTCAGAATGTGCAATTCAATGCAAATATTTTTAGTTTAATCTTTATAAATACCAAGTGATACTGATGGAAATGATAGAAATATATTTGTATAATCTGAGTATATCTATGCGTATTATGAAATCAGAATAAATGTTACCTAATTCTTCATCCCTGTAGCAGAATATGGTCTTAATCATATCTAACTTCAGCATAAAATTGACTGAAACTCATGTTACATAATTTAAGAAAAGGTTTTCTCAGACTGTAAAGCTTTTGTAGCTTATACTAAGGTTTTGCATTAAAATACTATTCTCTTTCAGAATTAGTATTCATTTTACAATTTCCCTTGCATTAGCATTTGGTCCACTGCAGTAAAACTATGTCAGCCATGTGATTATATATCTTTTATTACCTATGCAAGAATAAAAAGATAGGTTGAGCATTTTGAAATAATTGTTTTTTTCCAAAAGGGAAAAAAATATTTTTCTTCATTGTGGATTGAAATTCCAAGATTTCTTAAGTGTGGTGATGGTGCCATGGACAAACAGGGAAGTCTCCGAGAGGCAGCCTAACTTGGTGTGTAGTAGGAAAAGGAGTAGGAATTTGGAACTGGAAATTTTTTTCTTTTCATTCTCTCTTGGTTTAAGCTTCTTCTTTACCTGGTGTTTGCTTAGTTTGCGTGTCTGCAGTCAGGCTTCTACACTACCACTGAGCTAGTACAAAAGAATGAATTCTTATCATAATATTACTTTTGATGGATACAATTGGCTGCTGCCGCTTCTGCTGCTAAGTCGTTTCAGTCATGTCCGATCCTGTGCGACCCCATAGACGGCAGCCCACCAGGCTCCCCCATCCCTGGTTCTAGAGGGAGACAAGAAAGAAAAGAAGCATTCTGGATCTTTTATAGGCAAAATCACCACTTTCAGGCACTTTATTATTTAGGGCTGGTTTAAAAAAAAAAAGTCATTCTTGTTAATCATGAGATAAACTAAAACACTAGCTAAAAATATGTAATGTGGAAGAAATATACTATTAGAGTTTGGATTTATGAGTTACAACAAACTATATCTCCTACATGGGGTTCTTGAGACATTGTAGGAACACATCAACTGATGGGGTTTATTTGCAGAACACAGAAAAGTTTATCTTTTTCGTTTGTATTCTGGTGGTGACTTAGTGTTCTTCTTTAACATCTAGATAGTAGTTTTAACAATCCTAGGTATATACTAAAATGTGTTAGCATGTCTTACAAGAATATTTAACAAAATTAATGATACTTCTCAAACAATATGTAAGTTTTTGTCATTAATTATGCAAAAAATCATTAAAGCACAGTTTGGGACTGAAATGCAGGATGTAATGAGCAGTTTCAATTTGAAGAATAAGAATGATCAGGAAAGGGGAATCAGTTTTATCAACATACTGGGAAATATTGTCATCTACATTTTAGTGGTACGCATTTGGAATATTTTAAAAATATTCTTCAAAGGCTTCATGTGAATTATTTGTTAGGAATTGCAGATTTTAAGGGATTGTCTGTTTTCAATAATCCAGCTACCACAGAAGTAGCTCTTGCAATTCTCAAGTGGGAGAGGGGCTTCTCTTTAAAATAAAAAAGTCTCTCTTCCTCACAAGAATTTAGCAAAGAAAGTTCTGGAAGTGCCGATCTCCAGGAGTGGTAGGAAGTGTGTGTTTGCTAGTTTTTCTTGAAAGACACAGTTCAACTTAGGACATGAGTTTTCAATTTATTTATGTCTTATCCTTTGTTTGGGAGGGTTTGAAAAATTTCAATCTTGTTTTTAGTTTATGTATGAAATGGAGATATTGAACTTTATGAGTCTCCAGCACTTTACTGTTTGTAGCTTTATTGTTTTATCAGTTTTTTTTTTTTTTTTTAGTTTTTATTAGTCTGCAATGTTATTACTAATTTTCATGTGGAGAGGAAATTTTAGGAACAGAGGCAAGAATTCAGAGGAAGTGCTATAGAGTTTCAGTTTTTTCCTTTGTCTCTCAGAACACAGGCAAGTCAAATCATCATCTTAATGATAAATGTTCTTTGGAAGGAATGATGCTGAAGCTGAAACTCCAGTACTTTGGCCACCTCATGCAAAGAGTTGACTCATTGGAAAAGACTCTGATTCTGGGAGGGATTGGGGGCAGGAGGAGAAGGGGACGACAGATGAGATGGCTGGATGGCATCACCAACTCGATGGACTTGAGTTCAAGTGAACTCCGGGAGTTGGTGATGGACAGGGAGGCCTGGAGTGCTGCGATTCATGGGGTTGCAAAGAGTCAGATACGATTGAGCGACTGAACTGAACTGAATGATAAATGTGGAAGTGCTTTGTGTATGGAAATAAAAGACATTGATTCTTTGCAGTTTGCAGCCATGGTATCATAAGACACAAAGTACCATTAGTCGAATCTGAACTTGGAATGAAATTCTTATCTTACTGTTAGATGTGCGACATTGGACAAGCTTAATGCAGTTTCCACCTTTGTAAAAAGGAATCATATGTTATAGGACTATTTTGAAAGTAGAGAATAGATATAAAAGACTATGTGTTTGGTGCATCTAAGTGCATTGTAATTAGTGGGCTTTATCACTTTCTGTACTGGGTCTTTGGCTGGTTTTGATAAACACTTGTTGAGGACAGAGAAAAATGCATTTCTAGTTTCTTGCTGGAATCTTCTGTTTCTTGTACACCAGGGCAGGACTGTTTGGTGACAAAGGAGAAACCAACGAAGCAAACCACATAAGTCACTTAAGGATATGTTTAACACATTGAAAAAGGAGAATGGTTTTCAAAAACTGAGATGCTGAAACTCGAGCAGTATTATATCTTTTCTTTTGTCACATGCCACTTCCATGAGGATGTTCAACAATTTGGAGCTCTTTTATCCCCGGTGAATCTTGCAGCACATAATTAAGATACGTCCACACATTGTCTAACTGCACATTTTAGGTTCCTCATGGTTTATTTCACCTAATTAATCAAATTATATCTATTTAAATGAAAAGCAGATGAGAGAATACAAGCTTTAGAACTAGAGTTTGAATCTGATTCGTAGCTTGGTGACATGACAAGTTTTATTTTCTCTTTGTGGAATAAGGCTGTTTCCTCATCATGTAGATGTCATTAGTGGAGGTTTAAATGAGAAAATAAGTGCCTTGATTAGTTTGTCCTAAGTGATCCCAATATGTCCTTCTTTCCTGTATCTCAGCCCTTTACAGTGAATGGAATAGCGTGCTCAGATTAGTGGAGGAGAATAACATAGAGATAATTGCCTTCAGAGAGCTTATATATTTGGTAACTTTACATTTACATATAACTTTTATCTTTTCAAAACACTTTCATAGCTGTTTGGTCTTCACTGCAGCTCTCTGCAGTTTATAGGATAAATGAAATTATTATATTCATTTCCAGATGAGAAAGCAAATTTAAGTGAGTTCTTCTAACCTGCTTTAAATTTGTGGAGGAACTTCTTTTACGTTTTTTTTTTTTTTTTTTTTTTTTTGGCATATGTGCCTATTTGATTTTAACTTACTATAGACTACAGCCATGAAATTAAAAGACGCTTCCTCCTTGGAAGTAAAGTTATGACCAACCTAGATAGCATATTCAAAAACAGACATTTCTTTGCCAGCAAAGGTTCATCTAGTCAAGGCTATGGTTTTTCCTGTGGTCATGTATAGATGTGAGAGTTGGACTGTGAAGAAGGCTGAGCACTGAAGAATTGATGCTTTTAAACTGTGGTATTGGAGAAGACTCTTGAGAGTCCCTTGGACTGCAAGGAGATCCAACCAGTCCATTCTGAAGGAGATCAGCCCTGGGATTTCTTTGGAGGAATGATGCTAAAGCTGAAACTTCAGTACTTTGGCCACCTCATGGGAAGAGTTGACTCATTAGAAAAGACTGTGATGCTGGGAGGGATTGGGGGCAAGAGGAGAAGGGGACAACAGAGGATGAGATGGCTGGATGGCATCACTGACTCGATGGACATGAGTCTGAGTGAACTCTGGGAGTTGGTGATGGACATGGAGGCCTGGTGTGCTGCGATTCATGGGGTCGCAAAGAGTCGGACACGACTGAGCGACTGATCTGATCTGATAGAAAAATGTAAAAGTACATACCACCACATTTTAAAAAATAGTTGCTTAGTATTCTCTTTCTTAAGTTTCCTTGCTTTGGTCATTTAGATTTTTTTTTCCCATTATTTTTCATTCCTACAAATATTGCTCTGGTGATCATTCTTTTATACCTTTACCTCTGTTTGTGGATATGTATCTGTGGGAAAATTCCTGGAAATGTAAGTGCTGGGTACATTTGAAGTTTTGTTGGGCATTGCTCTCCAGGAAAGGTTGTGTTCAGTCAAGAGAGTTGAGCTGAGCTTCTGTGAACCTCCCACTTGAGGAGGACAGGTTTCCTGTGCCCCTATCATTGTGCTGCTCCTCTTATCTGTTGCATCCACTCTAGTGATGGAACCTTCTTGCTAAGCTGCTGAGCTGAAATTAATCAGAGGCAAGATCTTGGCCAGATTTTAGAAATTCAGCTTCATACATCAAACGGAAGAACTCAAGACTCTGCCTGGAATGCCCTCCCTCGGTCCTCATTAGACCAACTGGCTGGATGACTACTTTGGCCCAGCTCTGGGGCAACTTAGAAAAAAAAAAAGTTCTATTTTAATACCTACTATGTGGTTGTCTCTGTTATGGATATTGAGAATCTAAAGACGGTTAAGTTGCAGTCCATGTCCTTGAAAAGTTTACACTGTAATTGCTGAAAAAAATGTTTAAAAATGCACTGGACATTATTATGCAAAACAAGTGTGCACATGGTTTTATTGAAACAGAGAAATCCAATTCTGAAAAGTAAGAAAATTGGTAAACATGGTAATGTACTGCTGAAAATCTTGGCCTTCTTCAAGAAAGAAGTAGAATGGAATTGGTTAAGAGTATGGTTTCTGAAATCAAAAGACAGAATTCAAGTCTAACTTCTAACTCTCATCTTGTAAGGTAGAGCAATGAAAACCATATTAGTTAGCATTTATAAAATTTTCTACCCTTTCTGACAACTTTGGAATAATAATGGTATCTATAAAATAAGATTTGATAATGAAAATTACACATAGGCATCTGATTTTATAGTTTAAATATGTATGCTTACTAAATCATAGCCTTAAAATGTATTTTGAAGAAAACCAAATTCAATAACAAAATAATTGGAAGAATGGAGACTTGCTTCCTTTGTTCTTTTCTTTCTTCCTTTAGTCCCTCTTTCTTTCTTGCAGGATTTAGAATATTAATGTTTCTTCAAAAATCAATAAACAATTGATAAGAAAGAGTAAATACATCTGCTGCAGCCTGAGTCAGAGTTTTTCCCAATGTCCTATGGCAGTGTAGCCAGTATTAAAATAAGCAGATTGGGTGTGATATGATGGCTCCAAAATTTACCAGTTGTGTGACTTTGTATGTGTCAGTTTAACTTTCTAATCCTCTTTCTTCCTCTGTAAAATGGAGGTTATTATAGTACCTGCCTCACAATGAAACTGTCAGATTCAGATGGTAATCACTGCCCTATATAACACAGAGATTGATGCTGCTAATTTCACTGATTTCCAGTCCCATGAGTGCACATTAATTATATACACTTAGCTCCATGCTTGTAGATTCATGGAAGGGAAGTAGCTATGGAGATCTAATAGAGCTTGCTGTGTAGTTTTCAAATTAATAAGCTTCTTTAATACAGCCATTTGAACTAATAGTGGAGACTAGAGCTTTATTTTTCTCATTTTTAAAATACATCGCACAAATAAGAATGATGGTGGTTGTTCTCCACGACAAGGGTGACATCAGACCTGGGACTGGCTCTTCCTGTTGTGGCTTCTTCCCTGTGGATCAGTCCTCGGCTTCTTAATGCTGGTCCAGAGGCCCTTTGTCACTTTCCCAGGAAGTTCCTGCCTCAGTGTGAATAAGGGAGGCTATGGTTCCTTGTCTGTCAGAAAGGTCTTGAAATTGAAAATTTTTCAAATAGCTTCTTGTCCAGAGATTACTTTCTTTGGAGAATGGAAAAACAGTTTTTGAAAACTTCCAGTTTTCACTAAGGAAGTCCCATGAATGAGTTAAATATTTTCCTGGTTTATAAACCATTCGCTCCCTTACTCTGCATTGACTTTCCCTACTCTGAGCCTTCCTCGCATTGCAGAAAACAGCAGCGTGGAGACTCTTTCATGTAGGGTGGAAAGAACTTGGGTCAAAATTACTCTTTTAAAGCAAAGGCACGTGTTTATAAGATATGTTGTATTGGTGACTTTGGATTTGGGCCTGAAGTAGGAAACATTGGGAAAAAAGTCAAATGCTTGTCTTCAGGATGCTTCCATCCCCGTTGCTTGTGTACATCAAAATCCATCGCAGGATTCTCTTCTTTCTTTACTGTTTCTCAAACTTTAGTAGATACGTGTTTAACTCCAGTCTTCTAGATCATGTCTCAGGTGACAAAGAACAGGATAAGTTTCCATTTTGGAAATTATTCATGGCGCAGAATTACATTTATGGCAAAAGTAGAAGTAATTATTTCAGTAGAAAATCTACATGATTTTCCTATTATTTTAGAATGTCATTGTTTCCAGGTCATTCGTAAATATTGTCCTATAACTTGGAACTATATTTGAATCAAAGTGTTGTAAAGAGCAGATATGGTAATTCTAAAAATTATGAAGAAAACATAAAAGAGATGGAAGCTAAAAAGCCATTGTCTTGCACACTGATTTAGAATATGTTGTTGAAAATAGGGTGATTAAATGAGGAATTGGTGATATTAATGGTGGTGTGCATTTCAGATCTTTTAAAAGCAGTTTTAATTTTTGAATCATGTTTGGAGATGATAATTTATATTTTATTTTGCAAGTTTTTCCTTTTTTGGCTTCTCTGCCACACATTCTTCATTTAGTTTGAAATATCATGGAGACACTTACCCCTTGCTAGTTCTCTTGTAGCTATACACGTAACTATTAAGAGCTTGAAAATTTCAAGTGGCAAAATCTTGAATATCTGAAAAATATGATTTGGGTTTAACATAAGAGAAAAAAGTATATAAAAGGATTAAAATATTTGTTAGCAATAGCTTTTAGGTATTGTGGGTGATTTAAAACTTATAACCTGCAAAAATGAGAATTTAGATTCTAAAGGTTTATGTTTTGAAATTTAAACATTATGAAATAAGTAACTCATGGTAATCTTTAAACTTTACGAAAGGGGTATAATAATTGCTGTCTATGTCTCTTCTCCTCTAATTCCACTTCTCTCATATAATGATCATCAGTGGTTTACAGAAATGCTGGTATCATAAACACACTGTTCTTTCTGTATCTTGATAATTTCCTATATTAACATAAATTGGAGACCTCTTTTATCTGCAGTTTCCTCCTTCTTTAGGGTTCCCACATGGTATTCTGCTGTTATTTATTCTGTCATTTGTTGATAACTTCCAACTTCTCCTGACTATATTAATAATATGTGCAGATGGGTTTGCAGAATTAATTTCTATGAGTATTATATCTCAGTCAAAGGATGTTTGCATTTAAAATTTTGCTGAAGATTCAAAAAGATACATGATGTACATTCCTACCTAAAGCATAGGAGTGTGCCTACTCTCATCTGCTCTCAGGAGTAGTGTACAAAGTTGACCATGTTTAGGCTTTGCTACTGTTATTTCACTGCTTAAATTTACAACAGTAAGTTTTTACTGAAGTTAAATATTTCTCACCGCATTATTTGCCTTTCTGTATATAAATGTGTGTGTGCGCTTGCACTCAAAATCTTTGCCCATGTTTCTCTTGGGTTGTGGCTGTATTTATTATTTAGTGATACAATATCTGTTAATACGTACTTGTCACAAGTTGTCACCATCTTACTCAGTTTTTTTTAACTGAAGTATAATTGATTTATAGTGTTGTGCTAATTTCTGCTATAGAGCAGAGGGACTCAGTTATATATGCATTCTTTTTCATATTCTTTTACATTATGGTTTATCACAGGAGACTGAATATAGTTCCTTGTATGGTAGGACCTTGTTGTTTATCCATCCTATATGTAATAGTTCGCATAGGATAATCTCAAAGTCTCACTCTATTCCTCCTCCACCTCCTTACCTCTTGACAACCACAAGTCTGTTCTTTATGTCATTTTTCTTTTAATCTGTTCATGAATTTTTTAAAAATCATATTCTTAAATTTCCTGTAGTCAAATTTAGAGATTTTTTATTTTATTGCTTTAGGATTTTTGTGCCTTGCTCAGAAAGCCCTTTCCCATTCAAGGTGCTTTAAAGAAAAATAACTGCTTTTCCTTTTATTTAATACCCATCCTATTTTGGTTTCAAGACTGAAAATAAGTGTTTCATCTGGATTTATTTGGTATAAATACTAAAACAGGTATACAGTTTTTTTCATAAATTTAGCCAAATTTCACAGCCTATACACAATCTAATTTTCTCCCTGCTTGATTTGAAATGCCATCAGAAATTCTAAATTGTTCCTCAGGAATTTAAAGACAAACAGGGAACTTATACAGAAAACAAGATAAATAAGATTAAAACTCTATTACAGGCAAAGGAATGTAAGTTCTGTAAGGTACTTGTTTCCTGAGTAATGCTGTCTCTGTAAATTATGCTTCTGTGTCATTGTGGTCTCAGCTCAACAAAAAGGATGTCAGACGGAAGGTTCACTGAGCCCCGAGGGATAAATAGAGGACTGTGTTATGATTTTGGCTTGTGTTACAGTACTAATATCACTTAAATGGACTGCTGGTTTGCGTATTTCTTAATCTATTTCAAGGCCTGAGTAATGGGTTATGATTATTACTTGGTTTTTGAATGTCACTTTGAAGACAACTTAGGGTAAAATTCAAGTGTTCACAAATAAAATATTAAAACTAGAGACTGCAATGCAATAAAGGCAAAGGAATTCAGATGCTCATGGTTTTATTAACTAATATATAGTTGCAGCCTCAGTTTGTCTTAAAAACTAGTTATGTTGTCTCTCTAAAGCCAGTATCAAGCAACGTAATTTAAGGTATAAATCTGATTTAAACTGGAATACTAGATACAATACTAAACTGTTACTTTCATCAATAAATAATTTCAGTTTGCCTTAAGGTGAATGACATACACTGTGTATTTTTGTCCAAACATCAGGGAATTTGTACATCTTTTCATGATAACATTTTGTGAAACTCTGAACTTAATGTGGCCTTGAAATGCCTTTCCATGATTATTAAAATGGAAAGATTCTGACTTCCAAGAAAACAGTTTCATAAGATGTATTTTATTAAGTTTCTTTAAGATTCTACTCATTTGTTTATATTTATAATACCCTTTGTTGAATAGAAAAAAAAATTACCTGAGTGAAAATGTAAAAAAAAAAAAAAAATTGCATCAGCAGAACCACAGTGTTAATTTTCACGCTAATACTTTAAACAAATTGAATATTTTGCAAACATTGACTTGATGTCATCTCTTACACCATTCCTAAAGGCAGAGGAAAGTAAGAAAAAGCCATTTGATGCCAGGATACTAAAGATGCTGATGTAACATGAAGGGTGTCCATGATGCAATTCTAGTCTTACAGTTGAGCCGGACCAAGGTGTGCTAAGCAGACAGATTTTTCTAAAAGATTCCATGGAACACAGACTGTCTTCTCTTTTAAGGGATGACCTCTGCTTTTCTTGGTGTTTTTTTTGTTTGTTTGTTTTACTTAACACTTGTTTCTAAATGGATAATAAAATATGTCAGAATAACTTTTTTGTTTTGATTTAAGAACCTCAATGTTTGATGTACTTTTCCATTTAATTTTCTTTGGTGGTGGCGGTTTAGTCACTAAGTCATGTCTGACTATGGTGACCCTTTGAACTGTAGCTTGTCAGGTTCCTCTATCCATAGGATTTTCCAGGCAAGAATACCAGAGTAGGTAGCCATTTCCTTCTCCAGGAGATCTTCCTGACTCAGGGATCAAACCCAGGTCTCCTGAACTGCAGGCAGATTCTTTACCGACTAAGCTACCAGGGAAGCCCTTAATTTTCTTTGGCACATTCAAATTTCAAAGCACTCTATAACCATATTTGTCTTTTTTCCATTCACTTTTATTTATCTCTAAGTTTTTTTCAAGTTGCTTGTGCATCGTAATGTTTCTCAGGTGAATTTAAATCTTCCTCCAAAATTAATATAAAAACTTTATGGAGTTCTGAGTAGACAGTTCTTCTAATTCTAAAAGTACTTATTAAGGTGGAAAATTTGGAAAACACAAAAGAAAATAAAAATCAACATTCATTTTACTCAAGGAATAATCATTTGTTAATATTTACCCATGTTCTTTTGTACTTAATGTCATGCCCAGATCTTTTGGATGGTGGTAAAGCCATGTGAAACTTGATTTTCATGGCTTTGTAATATTCATCTGTAGCTTAATTAGTCAGCTCCTACTTTTACAGATTTTGTTTGAATCCTTCTTTTATCCATATATAGCTGCAAATGAAAATCATCTTTGTATGTATTTTCCCTCATTTCTGATGATTGAAGTATTATTACTGGATAAAAGGTCATCAAGCATTTAGTTAAGTATTTCTGATTAACACAAAGGAAATCCACACCAATTTGTAAGCCTGTCAGCAGTCTATGAAAATACTAATCTCTCAGCATCATTGCTATTTTTAAGTATTTTTATATATTTCATCACTAAAAGATCCTTCTTGTTATATGAAACAAATTTCATATTAATTACTCATTTATGTTTCTTTTTGCACAACAATCTTATACCCAGTTTTCATTGCCATATTGATATTCTTTCCCATTGAATGGTATGAGTTATTTATTCAGGATCAATGTGGCAGGGGAATAAGGGGTTGTTAGGCAGTTGTCTAGCCAACAGTTAAATTCTCTGGGTAGGACAAGGACCAGGCCACTCATCCATTTCATTGGGTAGAGTTGTTCACATGGCATGTCCAACTCCAAGGGAGTGGACGCTAACTGCCCTTGTGTCCAGAAGATTTTTAGTGTCTCCAACAGATAAGATCCCTTACCCTATCAAAACCTGCTTTATTTTTGCCTTAGTTTTATTTTTCCTTTCAATTTTGGATAGGATTATCTTTAAAATATTATTTCAAAGTGTTTTTTGTTTTGGGATTTTTTCCCCTCCAGTATATCTACATGTTTAAAACTTCTAATCAAATAGAAACATAGAGTGGAAAGCAATTTACCTTTGTGTCTACTTACCTGCCTGTATTCTCTTCCCTAGAGATGACCAGTTTTAACCATCGCTGTCATTATTCTGGTGGTTAACTTATATTCATAACCACTATATCATTAATTTTATATTTCTGTTTTTTTCATTATAGTTTGTATTAATATACTCGAAACCATATTTCTTATTTTGACAGTTAGAGATGTTGTTTTTCGACCGCCTACCTGATGAGTTGATAACGTTGTTGAATCTAGATTAAGAATATTTACATTCCACTCTGTGTTTGTAGTAGGTTTTACATACATATATTTTATTTATATGTTTATTCTAAAAGCTTAAAATCAGATAAGTATTATTTATATAATGATCTATAGCTATTTGGGGTTTCCTTGGTGGCTCAGACAGTAAGGAATCTGCCTGTAATGCAGGAAACTGGTTTGATCCCTGGGCGGGGAAGATCCCCTGGAGAAGAGAATGACTACCCACTCCAGTATTCTTGCCTAGAGTATTCCATGGACAAAGGAGCCTGGCAAGCTATAGTCCATGGGGCGGCAAAGAGTCAAACAAGACTGAACGGCTAACACTTTCATTTTCATAGCTATTTGAGTATTTTTTGCTACTGAGTGTTTTTTCTTTTGTGGATATTTGAAATTCCCAAATTTCCTCTTGCATAATATATCCTTAACATATCTGTAGGGTCTTATTATTGTATATCTGGTTCATGAAATCTAGTCTTCCAGAAACTTCCATCCACCTTCCTCATGTAGCCTGGACTGACTGCTCTGGATCCTTCTGTGCAGCTGACACTTGGGATGGCACCATCTTTCTGTGGTTGACCATGTTTTTAACTCTTGGCTTATTTTCTCATAAGCTAAACACATTTTTCTTTATCTTTTATAATAATTTTTACAATATAAATTTATTTATTTTAATTAGAGGTTAATTACTTAATATCATATATGAAACGAATCGCCAGTCCAGGTTTGATGTATAATAATTTTTTTTAAAACAACTTTCTAAAATAATGAACCTTCATAATTTCATTCTCTCTATACACACACACACACGCACAAGCACACACACATGCACAAGCACACACACATGCACAAACACACATGCGTGTATAGAAAACCTTGTTGGATATTGATTTCGCACATATAAATCACACTTTCTTAGAACTCAGAAGAAATTCTACACATTTTCTATGATCATGTGTTGTTGTATCCTGGTTCTTTTGGGCATTTATTATTTCCTTTTTGAAAGCTTTATCTTTAGTCTCCTAAAAAAAATCACAGTGATGGTCCCAGATGAGTATTTATTTCCCCATTATATTCAATATTCAGTTTGAAAACAGACTCCTATTTCAGATCCAGGAAATTTTTAAGCAATAATATTTAGAGGATATTTCCCTCCATTTTTTTTATTATTTCTTTATAGATAGGTTTTTAGATGATTTCTCTTATCTTTAAGTTATTTAATGTAACATTTCTAAGGTGAATATTTGAAAGTAGGCCATCCATCAGACTTTTTTTCTTGAAACTATACTTTTAAACATTTTATTAATATAATGCTGCTAAAATAAATTACATAATATTTGTTTAGCTAAAGATAGCACTAGCCACTTAATGAGATTGTCTTGAACACTTATACCCAATAATACTTAACCAAGAACCTGCATTTTCCCTGCCTTGTCATTGCATGGCTATATGGAAAGATAGATTTTGTAGAATTTTGAAAATGATAGAGAATCACCGGGCTAAGATAAACATTTAAAAGTGATGATAAAACAATACAAAAGCAAAGACTGACCTTTAGAATGAGGAAAATAGATGAACAGGTGAAGGTGAGCAATGACTTAAATAATATTAGATATTTGATTTGTATATTCCACATTACTGGCTCTTATTTTGTCTTACATTTAATTATAAGGTTTTTTTTTCCTTTGTAACAGTTCTGTAAAATCTGTACATAATTGACCCTTTGTATCTCCTGTTCCTATGTCTGCAGATTCAACCAACCAGGGATCAAAAATATTTGGAAAAAAAAAGTTAAAGTTCTCAAAAGCAAACCTGAATTTACATTTTATGGGCAACTACTTGCATAGAATTTACATTATATTAAATATTAAGAGATGATTTAAATTATATGGGTCTGTAGGTTATATGCAAATACAATTAATATATATTTTATACAAGGGACTTGAGCATCCTTAGGTTTTGGTATCCAAGGACCAGTTCCCTGTGGATTCCAAGCGACGACTATATTCACATCCTTCATCTTTGCCATCTCCTTGTTTTCGGAGAGTTTTTCTATGTTGCCAGCATACTTGGATCTTTTATTAATATATCTCTTTGATATTTCACCATAGGCATATGGCTTTTGAATTTTGGAAGTGAAGATTACCATAAACTTCATTTCTAGGATCTTAACTCTAAAAATGAGCCAGGTTGAGGCTTCACCTGTTTTTTACCAGTTACACCACTAGTGATCAAATAGGCTAAAAATATTAGGTAGAAAATATATTAAGAATTTAGTAGAAGAAAGAGAGCCCTGGAGATTTTGGGGTTTTATTTTAGTTGTTAATTTTTCCTTTTTCTTGGTGATATTGGAGATCCCTAACTTTAGAAAATGAAAGAACAACTTTCATGACTAGGTAACCACATGAATGATGCATTTCTGGCTGGGAGAAAGTACAGTTCCTGAAATATTAATAATATATTTTCTGGTAAAATTCAAGAAGGCAGATTTGAATGCTTTCTGATGATAGAGGCTCTGCTGAGGTTACCAGCATCACATAACTCTTCAGAAGAGTTTAACACTCCTTTTAGAAAAGTATGGTTGATTTTCATTATTCACTGTAGTTGTTCTACAAATCACTGTGAACAATGAATCAGTGAATACCGAACATTGCTCCTGGGATGTATAGAACCTCTGGTCACAACATTGTCCTCAGTTGATCAATACATGACTCTGATGTGTTTCTCTGTTTCAGATACCTTATTGAATATATATTGTTGATGCCCTAATGTTGAACTTGTGGCCAGAAGCACTATTAAGTCACACCTGGACAAAGATGAAATAAGAGTCACTAATGTGGAATGCATAAACCTAACGCCTAATATTGTTGAAGTCATCACTCACAGTTACCTGCTCATCTGTTTTCCTTATGCTACTGTTCGGTCTTGGCTGTTTGTATTGGTTCTATCATTACTTACAAATATGTTTCTCTTATCCCAGAGATTCTCTGTGGTTTTCAAAACTCCACAAAGGCTATATTTTCATGTAGGCATACAATGGCTAGCTAGGGAAAAGGACAGATGTTTGGTCAAGCATTATTAGGTATAGCTATTCAAGATAGTCTCAGAATTTATTGGCTTTCTCTTTAGCCAAACATATGCCCTCTTGCTCTCAGGAACACAAGACTTCAGCACTGTGCTTGGGGCCATTTTAAATAGCACAGGCTTTCATAAAAAGTACAAAAATGCAAAAAAAAAAAAAACAAAACAAAACAAAAAACTTGGCACTACATAAACTGGGAAAGAGACATTTGTATATAGTATAAGGGCTGGAGCAAGAGGCAGTGCCATCTTATTTGACCTCAGCTGGGCAACCTGAGTATTGGGTGACCCCTCCATATACCTGTGAATCACTGCAAAAAACCCTGCAGGTATTAACTGTGTGTGTGTGTTAGTTGCACAGTCGTGTCTGACTCTTTGCAACCCCATGGATTGGGGTTGTCAGGCTCCTCTGTCCATGGAATTCTCCAGGCAAGAATACTGGAGTGGGTTGCCATTTCCTTCTCCAGGTATTGATTAAGGGTTTATAAACAGATTTGAGTGAGTAGGCAAAGCTGCACATACAAAATTTGTGAATGATGAGAATTGACTGTTTGATTTAAATCAGTTTTGGCAAGTCAAATGGCTCACTATGTCCTCTGATAGTCTACTAGGGCTTAAAAGATTTCACCCAACTTTGAAATGTTTGTAAATGCCTATGCTGATAAAGCACCTCAGATTTGAAAGGATGAGAAACCAACAATACTTTAAACTCTGTTGAAGGAGTCGAAAGGAGACTTTTTCCTACAAGTTCAAGTTCATGATGGCACAGCTGAAGGACAAACATTTTTCTTTCCTTAATAAATGTCCCCTAAATGTGGAAAGTCTAAAGCAGTGAAGGGCATTAAGCTCCTTTGACGTGTTGAGGAAGCAATCATTCTTGTGAGTTGTGTCGTCCTGGGTTATTTTCCACTTGTGTTTTGCCAGGCTTCTCACCAAGAAGGTCAAAGTGCCAAAGGAGATAAAGAAAAAGGTGGGAGGTGATGGTGGTTGTGTGTGTCTGTACATTATGTGCACATGATTTGGCTACATGTGGTGATGGAGTCGAGCTTCACATGGGCTTTATGGAATCTGGTATCTCTCCTATCTTTTGTGAAGGATAGTTGTAAGCACAGGGGTCGTGGTGAGGAATCCTGGGGAGGTGTGGTCCTCTGACACTGGCATCAGGGTGGGGTGAGTGATAACAAATCCATAAGCAGAAAAGACACACTTACAGGTTGGGCTACGTGTTTGAAAGGAAATCCCCATATGATGGGAGAACCGGATGGAGAAACTGAGACCAGGCAGAGAGAGTCACCTGAGAAGTGAAGGTTTGGGGACAGAGCAGCCCTGGCAGGGAAGCTGGTTCACACACTGGTTCCTGTAAAGGGAGAGCAGGAAGGACCAAAGAAAGAGGCAGACGCTTCAGACTGGAAGATTTGGCTTTAATAAACAAAGAACTTGACCTAGGAGATGTCACGTGCAGCCTGGAGGGAAGTGGATCTCCGCCCTGCCCAGCAGAACTTCAAGGTTTATACAGAAGCCTTCCTGGGTTCAGTCACATGCACCATCCAGAAGTCCTCAGCCCCACTTCACTTCTCTCAAGGCTATGTCCTTGAAGGTCTTCTGGGCAGGAAGTGTGAGCAGAAGGTACAGTCCAAGGATGGCGAGAGGGGAAGGGGCCGCTTATCACCCAGGTCCAGCTGGAGGCTCCACTGTGATCATGTCTTCTTGATGATTCTCTTCAGTAAGGGGACAGGGAAGACCTACAGGAGAAAGACATGCAACCTCTCCCAGGAAGGCAGGCAGCCTGCATGCAGCATGGTGGGCAAGCAGAGGGCCAGGCAGGGAGCTGGGATTCCGCAGGAGGGAAAGCACAGGTCTACCAAGCTCTGGTTTAACTTAGGCATATTCAAGATTCATAGGCACCTCAGACTGCAAGGTAAACCTAACGGCAACTCCAAGATCTTGACCCTCTAACTCCTCAGCTTCATCAGAGCAAATAACAGTGGGAATATTCACTGAGATGGAGCAGGTTCTGTTTCCACACTCACGGAGCAGTTTGATGAGGACAGAAGAGCTTCATTTGAGGGCAGTTGGGTTTTTCTTCTTTTGGGGGGAATGGTCACCTATTTATTATGAATAGAAATGCCTCAAGAAATGTCTTAGGCTGGCTTCTGATGCTAATGGGTCCTTGTGTTCTGTGGGTTGTGCATTGGTCTGTATATATGAGGCAATGATGCTGTCATGAAGTTATAAATCAGGACCTTCAAACTTTGTCCCTTACATGGCATAGAAACTCTTTTCTGAGCCTCTGTTGTCTTTGACTTGACAGTCTTCACTGTGAGACCCAGGAGATCACGGACTGCATGGCCGTGGCCTGGGGTCCCCACACCCCTCTCCAGCTCTAAGGCTGAGACAGGGTGAGTTGGTGGCTATGAGGATGAAGAATGACCCAGAAGCCAGGTCATTCACTGGTTGTGTGAATAGCCTCTACTCTGAAAGCAAGGTGGAGAGAAATGTGCAATTTAATTGGCTCATCCTGCCTGGTGAGCTTCCGTCTATGGGGTCGCACAGAGTCGGACACGACTGAAGCGACTTAGCAGCAGCAGCAGCAGCATCTTAAAAAAAAAAAAAAGTTAAAGTTAAATTTGCTCATCTTTTCATCTGTCTTCTGGCTGAATGTAGTCTTTGGTAGGAAAAAAAAATAGCTGCTTAAAAACCCATACTATCAGAAGGATTGTCAGTTTTCTAAAGTTTGTGTTATGCTAGGTTCATTTCTCTCATGGACAAAAGCAGGCATCCACACAGGAAGTGGGGATCTTACCACACAAACAGTAGCAGGCGCACAGAGTGGGTACACAGATCTTTTAGGGAAGCTGTGTCTCTCACCGTCATCTGCAAACCAGCTACTACTTTCTTTCCAGGTAATAATTAAGTAGCATCATGTACTCAGGCTGTGTTTACACTGTCAGGTTTAATTTGTGTCCAAGGAACCCTGCCTTTCTTGTGAGGGAACCCACTCCGTTTTCCCTTTCTCTTTACGTGAGTGATAAGAGACTCAGACGTCCATGTCATTCAAAGACATAGCATCCCATCTAAGAACCAGAGGCCTCTTGACTCTTATCCTATATCTCTCTTTGGGATTTTTATGTTTCTGCATGGGTTAGGAACAAGGTCTCCTTTGGTGAGCTGTTAGAACTGAATGACTTTATAAAATGCAGTGACTAGGAGTCTTTGTTGCATTATTAGACACAAGTGAAATGAAATCCAGCTGTAAAATGGCAGACCTCAGGAACCCAGGATGGAAGTTATGCTAAACAACACAGGTAGTAACTTGTCTGTCTTTGGTGATGCTTTCTAGGACGAAAGATTTCAAGAAGTCACTGGGTAGTCAGCTGAATCACCCAATAACTCTTGTCAGAAAGTTCTGCCTTCTGTCTAGCTGAATTTTCTCTTGCTGTAATTTACACATAGTTTCTTTTAATAAGCCTCCAAGGAAGAGACAGAAAGGTCTCTGCTTCTGATAAGGTCATGACTTCCTCTACCTGAGGACAGCACATGAACCACTCTTGTTTGTTGTGATCTTCTCACAGTGAACGATCTTGTTCTCTGGCTTCTTTTTCTTACTATGTATGACCTCATTCCAACTTTGCTTTACTTAAAAATAGTAACTGAAGTCTACAAGGTGAAAATTCTAGCTAATTTTTATAGTGGTAGAAGTTAGTATGCCATTTATATTGAATACATTCCAATATTAAGTTGAGTTTAAAAAAACTCGATTATGTGGAAGACGTATATCCAATAGGTCTCTGACCTTTCTTGCTTGTTTTTAATTTTTTTTTCCTCATTGTTCTTGTGTTGGGTAGGAATCCTAACTCTGCTGCTTTTTAGCTATGCTATATTGGACAGAGTAGTTATGTCTCTTGGCCTCAATAACTTTGCTTGTGAAATTTGTCTAATGAGATCTTGTCTCCATAAATATAGTAAGAATATAGAAAGTGCTAAAAAATGCAAAATTTTTTTTTCCTGAGTACATTTTACTATTTTATATACAATATATGACCTCAATGGGCTTCCCTGGTGGCTCAGATGGTAAAGAATCTGCCTGCAATGCAGGAAACTCAGGTTTGATCCCTGGATTGGGAAGATCCCCTGAGGAGGGCATGGCTACCCACTCTAGTATTCTTGCCTGGGAAATCCCATGGACAGAGGAGCCTGGTAGGCTATGGTCCAAGGGTGACAGAGAGTTGGACACGACTTGGTGGCTGAACAACAAAGTGGCTGTAGGCTGCATATCTTATTAGGTATTCTGTAATATCAAGTATTAAAATTAAGATGATGTTATCTATAATTCATAGGTTTTCTTTTATACTTATGTAGGGATTTTCAGTTCTGAGCTTCAGACTGGTTTGTCTCTTTAGAAAGACTGAGTGGGTATCATTCTTGATCTTTACTGTTTCCTTAAGTGCTTCAGGAAAACATGTTCTCAGACTCAGTATAAAAATATATTAAGTTTAAATTCTCATCTTTCATTTTCTCTCTACTTCACTTTGCATTTTTATACTCTTATTATAAAACTAGCAGTCAAAATTGAAAGCTACCTTTTTAACAATTTAATTTGCAATTATATTAATTATGATTTAATTCATTTTTTTCACTAGCAAGTAAGAGCATTTTTCTTGGCTACTCATTTTATTTTGCCTCATCTAGGTAAAGATGAACGTCTGTAACACTTGGGACTCATCAGGTAAGCTTCTGTCAGAATGCCCAATGCTCTTCATAATCGGCACATACTTTGTGGGGGTGTTTCCTGTGCCTTTGTGCCAGGTTCTCTGAAGGAAGGAACTCAAAGTCATCTTCTCCCAGCACATAAGACAGAAGACGAACACACTGAAGACTTGAAAATGGGAAACTGTGTCCCTTCATACGTCTCATACATGGATCTATAGAAAGTGGAGAGATCTTTGTGATTGATGAAATAGGGAAATAGCCTTGTGTTTTGAGTATATGAAAGAAAGAGCTTATAGTCATATCTCCTGATTCTTACATTAGCAAGGTGCCCAGACATGTACCTAGTGTGTGTGTAGAAGGTATTCAATGAAAGATGTGACAGGAAGTCCAAGGAATGACTGTTCTGGGCCAAGCGGTGGGGGTGGGGCACAGAGTCATGCAGAAGACTTGTCAGATTAGCTCAGGACTGGGACCCGACCAGCAGTGTGGGACAGTCACCTGGAGCGGTGGTTGCTGGCACAAGCTCGGCTGCTGGCCGCAGGGTGATTTGGGGGTGCAGTACCTGCCTGCTCTGAGCTCTGAGAAGAAAGCTGAGGTTCGAAATTTCCAACCAAAATGAAGACTGAGTTGAGTTCTGACTGAACGGGAATTTCAAATTTTAAACCAGAGCAAGGACACAAGCAGGGGAGTGCAAGGAACTGGATTTTGGGGAGCGGAGTTGGTGAAGGGGGCAAAAGGAAGTCATCATGCAGGCAGCGTGTACTGTTATTGGGAGGAAGCTGTAGGGTCTGACTCTGATTTACAAGACAGAGATGCCCGATCTTTGTTTTTGTTGTTCTCTCTGGGAAATTATCTGTTACCATTTTATCATGTTTCAACTTTGCCAAATTTATGACTTCCTCCCTTCACAGCTCGGGGAATGAATTCTCTGCTCTAGTCCATATTATCTTTTTTCCCTTTTCTTCTAAAAATATTTTCAGCACTTATTATGCAACAGACATCATGTTAAGGGATAAGAAACTGCCATCAAGGGCTCTGCAATCTTGGAAGGGGCTTTCTGAACATCTAAAGCTGTTTTAAAATTCCTGTGTACTTCCTGTGTGATGAACCTTTAAGTTTTCCTCTGACTGTTCAAGAACTTCCTGTAAACTAAGTATAGACAATTGTTATTTGTCAATCACACATCAGTAAAGTTGAGGAAAAATCTTTCTCTTCCTCTCTCTTTCTCTGTACATATGTACATATATATATATATATATATATATTTTAAAAGGTATGCTGCTGCTGCTAAGTCGCTTCAGTTGTGTCAGACTCTGTGCGACCCCATAGACGGCAGCCCACCAGGCACCCCCATCCCTGGGATTCTCCAGGCAAGAACACTGGAGTGGGTTGCCATTTCCTTCTCCAATGCATGAAAGTGAAAAGTGAAAGTGAAGTCGCTCAGTCGTGTCCAACTCTTCACGACCCCATGGACTGCAGCCTACCAGGCTCCTCCATCCGTGGGATTTTCCAGGCAAGAGTACTGGAGTGGGATGCCATTGCCTTCTCAACTATATTTAAAAAATAATATATATATTTACATGGGCTTCTCAGGTGGCACTAGTGGTAAAGAACTTGCCTATCAATGCAGGAGATGTAAGAGATGTAGTTTTGATCCCTGGTTGGGAAGATTCCCTGGAGGAGCACATGGCAACCCACTTCAGTATTCTTGCATGGAGAAGCCCATGTACAGAGGAGCCTGGCAGGCTACAGGCCATAGGGTTGCAAAAAGTTGGATACGACTGAAGTGACTTAGCAGCATGCATATATTTACATATAATTAAAAGATAAATATATATATACATATATAAGAAATATATAAGTATATATATATATATATATTTAAAAGATAAACACACACACACACACATATATATATATACATCCTTCAACACAAAAGTCAAATTCTCATCTACTCTGCAGCCTTTCTGGTAATTATAATCCTCATTGTCCTCCAGGTCTGTAGAACTTTGGGGAACTGATGTATTCATACTGTGAAATTATAAACTCATCAGTACTGGAATAGATTTACTATCACTTATTTAACAATTTTTAACCCTTGGAGAAATTCGTCCCAGAAAAATGAACCGATTTAGTTGAGACGCATCACTCTTTACAGAAAAACCAGAAGTTGTATAGAGTGGCTCAGATGGTAAAGAATGTGCCTGCAATGTAGGAGAACCGGGTTCCATCCCTGGGTTGGAAAGATCCCCTGGAGAAAGGAATGGCTACTGACTGCAGTATTCTTGCCCGGAGAATCCCATGGACAGAGGAGACTGGTGGGCTACAGTGCATGGCCTTGCAAAGAGTCCGACATGACTGTGTAATTTACACTTTCACTTTTTCACTTTCTTACTCTGAAATTGATCAGGTGCCCAGCAAATTGCCTGGCTATAGAAGATGCTCAGTGAATTGCTAGCTTTATTCCCTTGGTGTCAATTTGTTCCTCACTAGATTGCAATTTCTTTAAGAATAGGAGATGCTTTATCCTTGCATTGCATATTCTGGAGACTTGATGTGGAGCGTAGGCAATTATTGATGGTAAGCTTATATTTACTGATTAATTATAAATGCAAACTTCTTTTTCATTATCTTTATATAAAGGAAGCAGAAATCTTGAAAGAGAATTGCCATGTTTATGTTAAGATCTGCTGTCATTGTGTCTTTAGCATAAAGAAGGATGTTTATGGTTCCTGAGCCCTGCAGTCAAGCAATGTGCATGTCTTGGGACCATTACTCAAGTAAAGATGATTATTGATTGTGTATATTGTAAAGAACTGGCTGTTGAGATCTGCAAATATTTCCAAAGTCACCATAGTACAGACACTCCTTAAATTGGAGTTAGTGATTATGCATTACCAGGACTGCCAAGAACCACTGCAACCACTGCAAATCAAAAGAAAATGGCTTCCTTTTTGTTAAGAGACATTTGAACCTCTAGGCTTTAAGTTGAAGGCACAAGTTTAACTGTTTCACCACTGCATTCCTTGAGGAAAGATATTGTTCTATGGAGAATAAAATTAGAAGCATGAACCCCTATGTGATTAAAGTTTTACTTGCTGAAGACTCTTATTGAATCAATATACATCTGAGTGTAAAGCAAATTACTGTATTTTAGGAGACCAGGGGCTTAGGGCAGAGACTGTCAGGTTGTGATCTGTACTGTCACTGAGACTTGGGGAGGTTAACTTCTGCATCCTGGGGTGCAAGCTGAGCAGGGTCCATTTTCATAATTGAAGAAATAGGGTTATCATGGTGGGTCATTCTTCTTGCCTGTGAGATGCATGTATTAAATAAACATCTAGGGCTTCCCTGTTGGCTCAGTGGTAAAGAATCCACCTGCCAATGCAGGAGACCCAAGTTCGATCCCTGGTTTGGAAAGGTTCCATATACTGAAGAGCAGCTAATCCTGTGCTAAGAGTTGCTATTGAGCCTGTGCCTTAGAGCCCAGGAGCCACAGCTTCTGAGCCCATGACCTGTAGCTACTGAAGCCCATACGCCCTGTGCTGCACCACAAAGGAAGCCACCAAAATAAACCCCTGCACCACAATACAGGGGAGCCCCTGCACCACAATACAGGGGAGCCCCTGCACCACAATACAGGGGAGCCCCTGCCACCACAATCAGAGAAAGCTCACACAGTGACAAAGACCCACCACAGCCAAAAAATAAAATAATAAATAAGTAAATCTTTAAAAAAACAAAATAGACATCTAGAAACCCTCCTTTCTTATTCATTCTAAAATGGGACCAGATCCAGTTTTGAAGATTTCAGTGGGCTGAGTCCCTTCTAACGGTTGCAAGATATACATCTATAGTGAGTGCAAAGGTGATAGAATATAAACACACCTGAGCACCTCCACTCTCAAATTAAAACTCACCATTAAACTGAGAACACCATCTTGCTCCTCTGCAAAATAGCAAATAATGAAAAGGATATGAAACCATTATATATATATATATATATATATATACCTTCCCCCATCCTTTTACAAATACATAATCTTAAATTATTCTCAAAGTGAAACTCCTTATCACCTCACATACTTTGTGATCCTGGAGATATCTTAGGACATCACCCCTGTCACGAGAAAGTGATGAGAGAGGGCATCTCACCATCCTCCTCTGCTTTGTTTCCTCTCCTCCTCTCCCTCCTCCTCCTTCTTCTTTGTCCTTCGCCTCCTTCTTTATTTCTCCCCCATCTCCTATGTTTTCTTCCTTTCATCTTTTTTTCCCCCGAGGGCCTTCCCAGGTGGCGCTAGTGGTAAAGAATCTACACACCAGTGCAGGAGGAGACAGGGGTTCAATGGGTTTGATCCTGGGTTAGGAAGATCCCCTGGAGTAGGAAATGGCAACCCTCTCCAGCATTCTTGCCCTGAAAGTCCCATGGAATGAGGAGCCTGGTGGGCTATAGTCCGTGGGGCTACAAAGAGTTGGACATGACTGAGCACATCATATTTTAGGGGGTGAGGAATGTGAAAAATAAACCTTGGAAATAGAAACAGAAATCTAATTTCATCAATTCCCTGGGCTTGATGCTTTATGGCACCTACCAAAAAGTCTTATTTGTATTCAGGTTTTATGCTTCATTATGTCATTTTATATGAAGCAATGCAATAAAAACCAGGAGAGAGAGTGGAACTCCTGTCATGGTACCAGAAGATATGGAGGATCATCAAAAAGAGACATGCCATTGGAGTGTCTTCCAAAATATCTAAAACTTTTAAAAATGTTTTCTGACAAGGTGGATTCTTGGAAGAGAAATGTATCATTCTTATAAGAGAAACAGTATTCCACTAGTATCCTGGAAGGGACTGGACAAAAGCAATAGGTATTCCCAGCAAGATGTGTTGTTCTTTTTTCTTTTCATTTCCTTCTCCTCCTCTTCCTCTTCCCTCCCCCTCCTTCCCTCTCCTTCTTCCTCTTCTTCTTCTTTTCCATCATTTTCTTTTCTCTTTCACTTCCTGTTCCTCCTTCTTTTTTAGAAAATTCCTTTTGGTTCATTCATTCACTCATTTGCTCACTTACAGAATAAAGCCTTTCCCTTGGACTCTGTTCAGTTAAAAACTTCATCTTAGGAACTACTTTATTCCTCTATTACTTTTTTCCTTTCTAGTTTTGCCTGCTTTTTCTTGGTGCTGACAGCAGCTGATGCCCGCCAACAATGCTGACATTATGAATGGGTTATGAAGGCAATGAAGATGCTTACCTTTCTAATTAAGAACAACAAGCAGAGATGAATGTGCTTCCACTAGCAATACTCACTGCAGACATGTCACAGTCATGTGTCCCTTTTTTTAGGATTAGCTTCTGCTTTGTGTCACTGTGGGTATGGAAATTCAGGGGGAATTGATATTTATTTGTTCATTCATTAAAAAAAAACTATAGTGGAGTATGATTGATTTACAATGTGTTAGCTTCTGATGTACAACAAAGTGAATCAGCTATATATATATATATTCACTCTTTATTAGCTTCTTTTCCATCATAGGCCATTACAGAGTATTGGGTAGAATTCCCTATGCTATATACTATGTCCTTATTATTTGTTTTATATATAATTCACTAGTTCATTTTAAGGTTAGTGTAATCAGTACTCAGTATTAAGCCAGAAGTTCTATACACTAATCTAGTGTCTAAAGATCCTGAGGATTCTTGAGACTATGTATAAGTAGGTCATCTTGAAGTCAGAATTATTTTATATAATGTTAAAACATTGTATTCCACTTTGTTGGCTTTGAGCTGATGGTGCAAAAGCATTAGGGACCAGGACTGTGTTCCCAGACCCTACTGAGAAGTCCTGTGTTCATTACTGTCACACACTGACAAAATAAAAGGGTTTTTATTCAAGAATATCTATCATAAAGCAGTAAAAGTTATTGATTTTATTAAAGCTAATTCTTTAAAAAGAATATTTTTTTGTATTCTGTGAAACAAGATGGAAAGTATTATGAAGCACTTAGTTATTTGTTTACTTTCTTCATAAACTGCCTCTTTATTTCAAGGAGGAATTGGCATCATGTAATTATTTAGATTTGATTATTTCACCAACATTTTTGGGAAAAGAACAAAGTCAGTCACTTGAAGGCAAAATACTGACAATTTGGGGTGCCAATGACAGTATTCAAGATTTTAAGTTAAAAATAGGATTTTGGAAAACTTGAATCTGCCACTGTGAGTTTGTCACCTCAATAATTAAAGGCTTCTCTGAAAAGATGAGAGCTGATACTGAGAAATGCAAAATTCTGATGCTGTATAATGAGCTGTACCAACATTTGAAATCTCTGCTTAGCTTAGTGAACAGATATTTTCCAAATGACTGATGCATAATATGGCAGAATTATGCATGAGTGAAAGACACACTCAAAGCCCAAGATACATCAGTAGTTCTTGATGGAACAGAATACTAAAAAGTTCATTTATATGGTTTCAGATTCCACACAGCAACTAACCTTTAAGAAACTACATGTTGCCAACTTTTGGTGTGGTTTCAAATAATAATATTCACAGTTATCTGAAAAGGCTGTCAAAATACTTGCCACTTTTGAAACTATTACATATGTATATGAAGACAAATTTTCTTAATATATGTCTACCAAAGTAAAATATGAGAATCTAGCTGTCCTTTTTTAAAAACATTAAATGGATTTGCAAAAATGGAAAGCAGTACTACTCTTCTCATTTTTTTGGATAATATAGTTATTTTTCACAAAAGATATTGTTGTTAATAATAGTTTGTGGTGGGCTTGTTTTAATTGATAAGTAAATATTTGAAACATCATTTTATTTTTAATAAAATTTCCAAATTTTCAAACCTTTTAATTTAAAATATAGTAAACAGGACTAAGTGTAACTCATGTAAATAAAGGCTTGTTTGGGTACTTGATCATCATTAAGACTGAAAAACAGTAATGAGCCCCCAAAGTTTGAGAGCTGCTGTCTTGGTCTATGGAGATTTGTCTGCCTTTGGGACTTAAAAGCTTGAATTGAAAATGCCATGAAACCAGTACTTACAAACTGAGAACTTCAGTTTTTTCTTTGGTTATTTAAATTACTATATTTGGGGAAAATTGCTTCTTTTAAGGCTCAAAATATTCATTGTGGTTCAGTTGTTCTTCCTATTTCAGATTCTGCAGAATTGATCCAGGCAGAGAATGCCACTGAAATTTTTAACATAATGCCATGTTGAGCTCAACGTCTGTTATCTTCTTGCCTTTGTTCCTGCTTGTAGTAGGAATCCTACCCTCCTAACACCCTCTTTGCCCCCAATTCGCATTGTCTTATGCAAATAATGGAAAAGCAAAGTCAACATTAGAGAAAAGTTCTTTTTGTGTATTCTTTTAAAAGATTTGTCAAATACAAGTAAAAATAAACCTATTTAGCCCAAGAGTAGTTTTTTCCAGAAATATTTTAAAGTGGAAATACACACATACCTTTTTTTTTTTTTTTTTTTTTTTACAGTCGTGGCCATGGAGTTAGACAAAAAAATGAGAGAAAATAATTCTTTATTTTTCTGCCCAGAGACTCAAAATGCATATGTGTGATTATGCACTATTGATAAAGAAAGTCACTCAGTTATTGAAGGGAAGAGTTACATTAGTCTGTTAATGATTTAGGAACAGTTAGATACCTATTGGGAAAGATAACATAAGCTCTCTGCTTCTTACATGTACTGTAAGAACATTTAGGAAAGTCCATTTATTGTCTAGGGATAGAGGTGGTCTGTCTTAGCATATATCCAAAGAACATGAGCCACAAAGGAACAGTATTAATAGGTTTGATGGCAGAAACCTAAAAAAGCCTTGTGTTATTCATTTAAAAAAGTATTGGGAAATTTTTAAATATATATAATCAACAAATGATCAATATCCATAGTGTATAATATTTGTAAAGTGAAAGTGAGGTCACTCTGTCATGTCTGACTCTTTGCAACCCCATGGACTGTAGCCTACTAGGCTCCTCCAAACATGGGATTTTTCAGGCAAGAATACTGGAATGGGTTGCCATTTCCTTCTCCAGGGGATCTTCCCAACCCAAGGATCAAACCCAGGTCTCCCGCATTGCAGTCAGACACTTTACCGTCTGAGTCATGAGGGTACTCCTGCAAATCAACACAAAAAAAGCAGATTTGGTTAAAGGTCAGGAAATACAATAATAATAAGAGATGTGCTAGTGGAGGTGATGGAATTCCAGTGGAGCTATTCCAAATCCTGAAAGATGATGCTGTGAAAGTGCTGCACTCAATATGCCAGCAAATTTGGAAAACTCAGCAGTGGCCACAAGATTGGAAAAGGTCAGTTTTCATCCCAATCCCAAAGAAAGGCAATGCCAAAGAATGCTCAAACTACCGCACAATTGCACTCATCTCACACGCTAGTAAAGTAATGCTCAAAATTCTCCAAGCCAGGCTTTAGCAATATGTGAACCGTGAACTTCCTGATGTTCAAGCTGGATTTAGAAAAGGCAGAGGAACCAGAGATCAAATTGCCAACATCCGCTGGATCATGGAAAAAGCAAGAGAGTTCCAGAAAAACATCTATTTCTGCTTTATTGACTATGCCAAAGCCTTTGACTGTGTGGATCACAATCAACTGTGGAAAATTCTGAAAGAGATGGCAACCAGACCACCTGATCTGCCTCTTGAGAAATCTGTATGCAGGTCAGGAAGCAACAGTTAGAACTGGTCATGGAACAACAGACTGGTTCCAAATAGGAAAAGGAGTACGTCAAGGCTGCATATTGTCACCATGTTTATTTAACTTATATGCAGAGTACATCATGAGAAATGCTGGACTGGAAGAAACACAAGTTGGAATCAAGATTGCTGGGAGAAATATCAATAACTTCAGATATGCAGATGACACCACTCTTATGGCAGAAAGTGAAGAGGGGCTAAAAAGCCTCTTGATGAGAGTGAAAGCAGAGAGTGAAAAGGTTGGCTTAAAGCTCAACATTCAGAAAATGAAGATCATGGCATCTGGTCCCATCACTACATGGGAAATAGATGGAGAAACAGTGGAAACAGTGTCAGACTTTATTTTTCTGGGCTCCAAAATCACTGCAGATGGTGACTGCAGCCATGAAATTAAAAGACGCTTGCTCCTTGGAAGGTAAGTTATGACCAACCTAGATAGCATATTCAAAAGCACAGACATTACTTTACCAACAAAGGTTCGCCTAGTCAAGGCTGTGGTCTTTCCTGTGGTCATGTGTGGATGTGAGAGCTGGACTGTGAAGAAGGCTGAGCACCGAAGAATTGATGCTCTTGAACTGTGGTGTTGAAGAAGACTCTTGAGAGTCCCTTGGACTGCAAGGAGATCCAACCAGTCCATTCTGAAGGAGATCAATCCTGGAATTTCTTTGGAAGGAATGATGCTTAAGCTGAAACTCCAGTATTTTGGCCACCTCATGTGAAGAGTTGACTCATTGGAGAAGACTCTGATGCTGGGAGGGATTGAGGGCAGGAGGAGAAGGGGACGACAGAGGATGAGATGGCTGGATGGCATCACTGACTTGATGGATGTGAGTCTGAGTGACCTCCGGGAGCTGGTGATGTACAGGGAGGCCTGGCGTGCTGCAGTTCATGGGGTCGCAAAGAGTCGGACACGACTGAGTGACTGATCTGATCTGATAGCCTGCAAATGCAGGAATAATTTGTCTAGTTGACAATATTGTAAAGATTGGAACCATCCAGAGTTGAGACATGTGAACAGGTTCTCATGCCCAGTTGGAAGGATTTTCAAGTGTCCAAATATGACATCTAAACTAGCAATTCCACATTTAGTAATTTTTTATTGGAATATTCACATAGATGCTCAAAGATAAGCAGAGGATGTTCATTGTTTTCAATAGTAAAAATAGTAGTAACCATAATGAATTAAATAAGTGATGGCAAATCATCTTGACAAGTTCCTGTGCAGTTGAGAAAATATATGTAATTTTATATACAATGAGTACACATATTTTATTGTATGTTCAGTATAAAAATGTTGTGATTCTTTCTATAAAAATACTGTGTGCTTTTACAGTTCGATCTACAAAATTCTATCTATAGAATTCTATCTATAAAATACAAATTCTATCTATAAAAATACATGTGTAAAAATGTCTATATGCATTGATCAACTGTCTTTGGAAGGTATACACCAAGTATATCTTCCTATAGTGAGAGCTGCTTTGCATCCGTGATGCAATTGTGAGAGATTTTATTTTTTACTAGTTGATTTATCTCCTCTAAACTTAAAAAAAATTACAATAAGCACATATTAATGGCAAATGTAATTAGATTGAAGTCTTATCATTACCAGACACATTACTTGAATAGAGTAGGTTTGTTAATGTTAATTAAATTTTCCTGGTAAAATTAAAATAATACAACAGCTCACAAGATGGATGCAACTTGAACCATTGATTTGAGATATAAATTAATTCTTGAATTATGACCACACTGCACCTTTTGAGGCTTAGGGAGTAAACTTTCTGTGAGCCCTTCTCTCCTTTTAATTAAGTAATTAACTTCTTAAAATTGAAGTTTGGGCCATTGCAATCTAGCTGACACTTCCAAACTCTCCCTGTAATACAACATGGGATGAATTTAAAACTGAAAGCAGGAGGAATGGCAACTTTTCTTATATCGTGGCTTGATATCTGGAAAGTAGGATGAAGTCAGAGATGCATAAAAAGGAAACTGATCCTGTAGTCAGGAGAGCCAGTTTCTTTCTTTCTTTTTTTAATTAAAAAAATTTTTAATTTAACTGCATCAGATTTTATTTGCATTGTGTGGGATCTGTTTCCTTGTGGCACATGGACTCTCTAGCTGTGGCACATGGGCTCAGGAGTTGTGGTGTGCGTGCTTAGTTGCTCCATGGCATGTGGGATCTTGGATCCCTGACCAGGGATCAAAACCACATTCCCTGTATAATGCAGATCTTTAACCAATGGACTGTTATGAAAGCCCCAGGTGAGCCAGTTCTAAAGATGCTCTATAAGTTTCTTGATTTCCCTGATTCTTAGTATTAACAATTACAAATTTGGATTTAAGCTACAGGCCATTGTATTAAGTAAGATATTTTTGTCCAGGAATTATTTTTGTAGTGGAGTTATTTGAAAATTTAAAAAACTCATTATTCTAGTTTTAATAAAGCCATTGGAAAATGAACCCAAGTTGAAAGAAATAAGCTGTCTTGTGAAATAGATTTTACCCCTAAATATAATGACTGCAGGTCGGAAGCATTGTCCCCTCTGTTACCTTGAGATGTAGTTTTACTATTGTAAAAAAAACTATAAAAGAACTCAAGGGAAACAAAACAAGGAGTTGTCTGTTAGAGATCAGTGTCAGGTAAATGTCAAATAAAGCCTAGTCAAATGTCAAATAAAACCACCAAAGCAAAAGTGGTTCACTCCATTCTTGGAATTGTGGTAGTTGGAGAAGGCAATGGCACCCCACTCCAGGACTCTTGCCTGGAAAATCCCATGGATGGAGGAGCCTGGTAGGCTGCAGTCCATGGAGTCGCTGAGGGTCAGACACGACTGAGCGACTTCACTTTGACTTTTCACTTTCATGCATTGGAGAAGGAAATGGCAACCCACTCCAGTGTTCTGGTCCGGAGAATCCCAGGGACGGGGGTGCCTGGTGGGCTGCCGTCTCTGGGGTCGCACAGAGTTGGACACGACTGAAGCGACTTATCAGCAGCAGCCATGAAGACTGCAAAACAAAATGCATGAATGAGGTGGCATGTACGTTGTCTAATCAAATCTTAACAATGTATTGAAGAATAACACCCTTTGATATAGTATGTACGTAAAGTATTAAAATGTAGACTATTAGTATAGGGTGAAAGTGAAAGTGTCATTCAGTCATGTCTGATTCTTTGTGGCCTCATAGACTATAGACTGCCAGGCTCCTCTGTCCATGGAATTTACCAGGCAAGAATACTGGAGTGAGTAGCCACTCCCTTCTCCAGGGGATCTTCTGACCCAGGGATCAAACCTGAGTCTCCTGCATTGCAGACAGATTATTTACCTTCTGAGCCACCAGGTAATGAATGTCAAAAATCCAGGTCTTGGATTAAGACAGTTCGTGAATCACTAAATAATTACAAGCCGTCAGGAGGTGTAACCTCAGAAGAGGGGACTATGGGATAATTACAAGTCGTCAGGAGGTGTAACCTCAGAAGAGGGGACTATGGGATAATCTGGAACCTGGACAGTGAGGGGAGGATGTTGAGCTGGGTCTTGGGCAATAGTTAGGATTTAGTTCAGATGCAGATCTTTGAGGGCCTGGAATAAGTTCTAGAAATAACAGAAATTACCGGCAACTCTCCCATTCACTTAGGAAGCATTTTCTGTTATTTCTGATGAATTAGGGGAAAGGATTTGATATAATGTCCCTGATAATGATTGTGATTCATGTTGACATATGGCAAAACCAATACAATATTGTAAAGTTAAAAAATAAAATTTAAAAAAATCACACAAAAAAATAAAATTTTAAACATTGTGCTTTATGAATAAATAAATGATTAAAAGCTATAAACTATTAGGTAAGTGGGTCATTAGCATTTAAAGACACATTTTTTCCCTACATATTCTTTTTAAAAAAATTATTGAAGTATAGTTGATTCACAATGTTAATTTCTTTTGTATAGCAAAGTGATTCAGTCATACATATACATCTGTGTACCTTTTCATATTCTTTTCCATTATGGTTTATCACAGGATTTGAAAATAATTTCCTGTGCTATGCCTTAGCATCTTGTGGTTTATCCATCCTATTTATAATAGTTTGCTGACTGTTACTCAGCCATCAGAAATAATGCCATTTGTAACAACATGGATAGACCTAGAGATGATTATACTAAGCTAAATAAGTCAGACAAAGACAAATATCATATCACTTTATGTGGTATCTTCTTGTGTATTCTTTTCATTGTATTTACAGTTTCCTTTTTAAAGTGAGCCTGGGAGATCTAAATTTATTTAAGATCTGCTGCCAGTTGCTGTCCTCTTTTTTTCCTTCGAGAAGCCTTGAGGTAGGTTTGTTTCCCTTATTCTCTGAGTTGAGAAGATTCAGGCAGAGAGAAAGATTTGCCTAGTCTCACGTGTTCTAAAAGATCTGAGATTGAGTGCACAACTCCAGTGTTTAATCATTCTCTGATGTTGTTGTTTGTTCATTAAATGTATTTTGCTCTTTCACACCACTGAAAGAAGATTTTAATTTTACTGCTCTGGAGCCTGAAGAGTGAATGTGTCTTAAAAACATAGGTCTAAGCTGCCAACAGAGATCACTGAGCACTTGACTACTTCCCTTAAATATTATTTACAGTTGGTGTTTGAATCGTTTCCTTATCTGAAATGCAAGAAATGCAAGAACATGCAAAGGAAATGCATTCGTGAGACTCTTTAGGGTTCTCTTCAAAAGTGTCATTCACCACAATGCCTCAGCCTTACTGTTGACATTCGAATACAATTTTCTTTTGCCATTAATCTTTTCACCTGGAAAACTATGAAGATGATGTATTTGATTAATTGAATAATTATGGGAACAGAGAATCCCCTGGTCCAGTGGTTAAGACTTTGGCTCTCACTGTGGTGGACCTGTGTTTGATCAGGGAACTGAGTCAGGGAACTGAGATCCCACAACCCACGCAGTGCTGCCCCCCAAAATTATGGGAGCAAACTGAATTTGCTACTACAAATAAGCTTATCCAATAGAGTTGAAGGGTATGAAAAGTCAATTGCTATATTATCTTGCTAACGGAACCTCAGTATGACCAAATCTTGAAAAGATCTCAAGGTCCAAATAGTTTTGAAGCAGAAGGAAGTTTTCCAATGCTGTGTTTTTCCTTGTGTTTCCAATCGTCTCTTAAACTTGATTAGAATTTAACACACTGAAAAAGGAATCTTTATAACCCTCTGCCAAGCAACACAGCTAAAACTGTATTCTTTCCTGTTAGTTCACTGGATTAAGATTGACTGCAGTAATTATTTACATCTTGCTCACAAACACCCCTCTCTGACTAGTTTAAATACTTTCACAATTTCATAGGCTCTGTCTCCAAATTGGAAGATTTCTCCTCATTCCTGGTCTTCCTGTTGTTGCCACAAGACATGTCAGACTTTTATGACAACAGAGTTCATTGTTTTTGTGTCCAGTGTTTTGCCCTTAAGTCTCTTCTACACACTTTGCTTCTCTTTCTAATGTACATATTTGACCATGTCTTACTTCTTTAGAAAGGACTCTGTGGCCTTGCCCTGCAGAGAAGTGACCCTTTTCAGCCTAGACTCCCCCGCCCCCGCCCCGCCCGGGGCCTCACTTTCTGGCTTAACTCTTTCATTCCAACTATGTCTCCTGGACATCTTGTCCTTCAGTCCTACCAGAAAACCTATCATTTTTGAATCCATGCTGTTAGTTACAATATAGATTTTGCTTTGTGTAGAGGAGACCCCGTGGCTGTGACTTAATCCTGTAACAACTCAAGGGTGGTCAAAGACTGCTGTATGCATCTACCCAGGCATCCCGGGACCCAGACTTTTGCCTGTGAAGTGCTTCACCTCTTTTTGCATCACCAATGTGATGCAGCACCAGGTTCCCTTGTCCAGCAGCTCAGAGGAGGAGGTGAGGAAAATGGACAGCTTCTGCACTGAAAACATATCCTGGAATGTGGCTGAATCATTTCCTCTCAATTATCGTTGGCCAGAACTTAGGGACACTTAGTCACCTTGTCAAATTAGTTACTTAAAAGGCAATGTTTTGGCCCAAACTTGGAGACCAATAGAAGAATCAATACAGGCTTGCATGAATCAAGGTTCCACTGGAAGACTTCATTAGTGAGACTTTGTAAGCATCTTATCTCAGTCTTTGTGTGGAAGCTTGGAGAAGATAAAAACTCTGCACTTTAAGCAGTAAAATTCCAACTTGTCATCGCTTGCCCTCTTTCTGCATCCTTCAGTTCAGTTTGATTCAGTCTCTCAGTCGTGTCTGACTCTTTGAGAGCTCACAGACTGCAGCAGGCCAGGCCTCCCTGTCCATCGCCAACTCCCAGAGTTTACTCAAACTCATGTCCATTGAGTAGGTGATGCTTTCCAACCATCTCATCCTCTGCCGTCCCTTTCTCCTCCCGCCTTCAATCTTTCCCAGCATAACAGTCTTTTCAAATGACTCAGTTTGTATCAGGTGGCCAAAGTATTGGAGTTTCAGCTTCAACATCAGTCCTTCCAATGAATATTCAGGACTGACTTACTTTAGGATTGACTGGTTTGATCTCCTTGCTGTCCAAAGGACTCTCAAGAATCTTCTCCAACACCACAGTTCAAAAGCATCATTTCTTCAGCACTCAGCTTTCTTTATAGTCCAGCTCTCACATCCATACAGACTACTGGAAAAACCATAGCTTTTACTAGACGGACCTTTGTTGGCAAAATAATGTCTTTGCTTTTTAATATGCTGTCTATTTTGGTCATAACTTTCCTTCCAAGGAGTAAGCGTCTTTTAATTTCATGGCTGCAGTCACCATCTGCAGGGATTTTGGAGCCCCCCCCAAAATAAAGTCTGTCACTGTTTCCACTGTTTCCCCATCTATTTGCCATGAAGTGATGGGACCAGATGCCATGATCTTAGTTTTCTTAATGTTGCATCCTTGGTCCTTCTCAAATAACAGTGACTTCTGCTGCAGATGGGTCTCAAGTTCAGGTCTGCATGCATTTCTGTGGCAGTCACAGCAAAGAGGAATCAGGAAGAAGGTCAGTGCTTTCTTCTAAGCAAATTGATGAGCTCTTGAGAAATCTGTCCAGCTAATTGTGTATGATCCTTGGAGGGTGTCGAGAATGACCCTGAGGCCAAAGTGGATTTTGAACCATTGTATAGCTTTTCTCTGAAATTTGTTCATAATTCTGACCCATTTCACAGGACTAAGTTCTATTCTTGCCCTCATTTAATCAGCTACCTTTGTCTTTCCTTCAAACAAACCTCTGGGTCCATATTGGCTTCTTACTGTCAGACAATAAAGTCTTACTTAGGTCAATCTTCCACTTTATTCTTCTCTCATTAACCTCTCAAAAAAGGCACAATAACACAGATACAGAAACAGACATAAATATTCCCTTGGGAAAGCTTTTCATTTCTATTTTCCAATCATATTGATATTTCCAAAATGTTTTATAACTGATCAAAGTTATATATGTTGGAGGAGAAAAAGAAGTACAAATTTGAATCCTCAGCAATATCCTGCACTTTTATAGAAAAGACAGATAATGTAATCCATTATATGTTTATTTATTTAGACCATGGTAGATAACATATGCTTACTTAAGATATGAATTTTATGGTTGTCATGTACGTTTGTCCGAGTAAGCCAAGGGCTTCCCAGGTGGTGCTAAGGGGTTAAGAACCCACTTGCCACTGCAGGAGACCTAAGAGACTCTTGTTTGTTTGATCCCTGGGTCAGGAAGATCCCCTGGAGGAGGGCATTGCAATTCACTCCAGTATTCTTGCCTGGAGAATCCCATGGACAGAGGAGCCTGGCAGGCTACAGTCCATGGAGTCACAAAGAATATCAGACATGACTGAAGTGACTTGCCATACAGTACGCAAGAGTAAGCTAAGGGTAGCAAGATTTCCACAAACCAGGTCAGAGTCTTACACTGTGTTTTCCTTTGATTGGAGAAAAAAATGCCATGTCTTCAATTCAAAGTAGTTGATGTTATACCCTTGTTTCTTCTAAGTCATTTCTTTTTTTTTTTTTGCTTCTCTCATTCCCCAGTGCGTACCCAAAGCAGTAAGCAGACACTGCTATTTTACTGTGAAGATAACTTTCAGATTGCTCTATGGAAATTACAACTATTTAGGCTGCTTCAAATGAAGTAATTTCTCCATTTTGGATGTCTACATTTGGACAGTTCACTCTGTAGTCGCTCAAGTATTTTACAAGTGGTTTAAGAGTTGACTCCACAAAAATCTATTTGCATTCTTGTTGATGTTTAAAGATGCAGACCTCATATATTATAATTTCATTCCATCTTATTGGAGTTAATTCAGGAAATATGGCCAGCCAGGTGGTATCAAAGGGTTTTGCTACTTCTGAAGACATTAGCATATAAACACACCACAACATATGGTTAAAGCTTCATTTACAGGTGTGACAGCATCTGCATTTTATAGCCCTAAATCAATGTAATAGTGTACTGAGTTAGCTGCCTTGGCAGAAGGATTCAGCTATTTTTTAAAAATTTATATACATAGTATAGATTCAGTGAGCATTTATTATGATTGCAATAAATTCAGTAATTCTGTTGTCTTGGAGAGGCAGGAAGGTGAAATTATCTTCCCCCGGGGAGAGTCAAGATGCTGATCTTTTCAGGGGGAACTTCCACTCAAACATCCTGGAATCATTAAGATTAACTATATTTTTCTGATATTTTTGTCTTTGTACCTTTTCCCATTCTTGAACTTTACTACTAGTTACAAAAAATCAAAATGTTATCATCACTTTCAGTGGTGAAATATATTAACAAAAGAAGACAGGAGAATTTTAATGGACCCAAATGGAAATATCTGAATGAAATACCGTAAATTCAAGGAACATTTTAGAAAATTTATCATGTCTTGATTTTTTGAATTACATGCAGGTTTTATGAGTTCACAAAAAAATGGTGAGTGATGTTTCAGTTTCTTACTGCTGCTATAATAAATCGCTACAAACCAAGTGGTTTAAAACCACCACAATTTATTATCTTACAGGTTAGAGGTCAGAGGTCTGAAATTGATCTCAATGAGCCAAAATCAAGGGTCAACCAGACTGTCGTCCTCTTCGGCAGCTCTACAGCAGGGACTCCCCTTCCTTGTCTTGTCCATTTTCTGGCACCTACCTGTGCTTCCGGATCTACTCTTCCATCCTCAAATTCAGCCATGTCAGGGCTTTCTCACTTGCTCTCACACTTCTCAATTTGCAGCTTTCTGGTACTATTTTGCTTCTGCTTTTTATCTGACTTTCTGAAATTCTAATCATGCTTTTATTTTGTAAAATTTTACCCAGCTCTGAGGGTCTCTCTTTCAGTCTGTGTTGTATAAGAAAAAAAAGGAGGGCTATAATCATACTGGAATGCCTGACTATTCTAAAATAATCTCCCCCTATCAAAATCACATGCTTAGCAACCTTAATTCCAGTTCCAGTCCTCATTCTCCTTTGCCATATAGTCTCAGATTCTTGGAATTAGAATATAGAAATCACGGGGAGACTGTTTTTCTATCTACCAGGGTGATGATGCCGTAAAATAAAGACCAAGGACTAGAAAGTGTGAAGGAGGAAGAAAAAAAAAAACAAAGTCAAGAAAGCAACTTACTAACCCCAGCTGTGCAGCCAGCTAGCAAGGGAACTCAGTAAAGCTCTTCTTTCCCTCTGTTTCACAGCTTATCATTTCAGTAAATAAACATTAACAATAAATAGCATTCCCTGGCAGTCTCTGATGTTCTGTTCACTGTGTGTATTGAGATGTGTATTATCTCAGTTAATCCTCAAAACAGCACTACCTGCCTGTGTAGATAATAAAATTGAGGCACAGAGAGTTCATGTATCATGTTTTGATCATTCAGCAGTAGGTAGAGAGGCAGGATTTAACCCATAAAGTCTGGCCTAACAGCTCATATTTTAGCCAGTGGACAATACTGCCCTTACTGAAATAGGATAATAATTTATGTTTCTATTTATTTCTTTAATCGGTAAATAAATATTAATTGGGCACCTGCTGGCATATTAAAGACTCTGCTAAGCTTTAGAAATATGGTGGTGAATAAACAAAACAGATTCTGTCTCTGTGCGCTGGAATATACATAAGATGGAATCTAGACATTTGCTCCTAAAATTGACTGTGTAACAAACCAGCCCCCAAATTAGTGGCTTCACAACTCTTTCCTCATCCCACACGATTTTATAGGTTTACTGGTGTCATCTGGGCAGTCTTCTTGCCCCATGTAAATTCAGCTGGGCTTCATGGAGCTGGAGCATGTAGGATGGCTCACTTTTAAGACAGGAAATTTGTGCTGGCTGTCTGGCTGGGAGCTCACCATGCAATTTGGGCTTCTATTAATAATTGCATGGTGGCCACATTCCAAGGGGGATTCCAGGATGAATATTCCAAGAGGAGGAAGCATGTGCTGCCAGCCTTCTCAAAGACCAGGTCCGGGACTGACCCAGTATCACTTCTGCACTGCATTCCTGTTATTCAAGAGGATGATAAATATGTTTGAGTATCTTATGGGCAGAGGGACCAAAAAGCTGTGGCCCCACTTGGAGTAATGGCAAACCAGAACATGGGATTCATCTAGAAACATGAAATGTTATAAGCTGAGGCTGGAAGAGGGAATCAGTGGCTAATCCTGCAGGGCCACGCAGGGATTTTTGAAGATGAAGTGACAGCATTAGGAAGTCTTTGGATGGTTTTAAGGGAGAAAATTTAAGCACAGTTCAGAATTAAACTATGGGTAAGATCACTACAGTATGAAATCCAGGATAATGAAAGTGGTGGCCTTGACCAGGTGGTTAGAGATGAAGTAAAGAAACATCTGAATGATGTTTAAGAGGCATAGTTGACAGGACATGGTGACTGATTCCATGGGGAGGAAGAGATAAAAGAAAGAAAGATGTGTCTTGTGTCTTGAAAAAGTTAGGGTGCTGTTTATCAATTAGCTTGCAATGGGAGACAAAAAGTTCTTTTTGACTGCATCAGGTCTTAGTTGCAGCATGTGAACTTTAGTTCCCTGACCAGGGATTGATCCCGGGCACCCTGCATTGGGAATGTCAAGTCTTAGCCACACACCAGGGGAAGCCCCAGATAAAAGGGTTCTGAAGGAAAAATAATAAGCTCAGCTTTGGAACCATTCAAAGGTCCATATAGTCAAAGCTATGGTTTTTACAGTAGTCATGTAGGGATGTGAGAGTTGGACCATAAAGAAAGTGAAACACTGAAGAATTGATGCTTTTGAACTGTGCTACTGGAGAAGACTCTTGAGAGTCCCTCAGACAGCAAGAAGATCAAACCAGTCAATCTTCACGGAAATCAGTCCTGAATATTCATTGGAAGGACTAATGCTGAAGCTCCAATACTTTGGCCACCTGATGTGAACTAACTCTTTGGGAAAGACCCTGGTGCTGGGAAAGATTGAAGAAAGGAGGAGGAGGGGACAACAGAGGATGAGATAGTTGGATGGCATCACTGACTTAATGGACTTGAGTTTGAGCAAGCTCCAGGAGCTGATGATAGATAGGGAAGCCTGGACTGCTGCAGTCCTCAGGGTCGCAAAGAGCTGGACACAACTGAGCAACCGAACTAAACTTGGAACCGTTCAGTGATCTTTGAGGTTCATGACACATCCAAATGAAGTTGTCTGGAAGGTGACTGGATGGATGGCCTGGAATTCAAGAGCAGTATCTGGGATGGAGATGGAGGTTTTACAATTTTCTGCATGTAATTGAAGGTATGAATACAGATAAAGGTGCCAAGGAGAGATGGTGGTTTGAGAAGAAAGTATGCTTAGGACAGAGTTCTGAGAAAAACCAACATGTCCTATTCAGAGAGAAGGAGAAAGGTCAAAGGCGACCAAGAAGGAACATTTAGGGAAGTAGGAGAAAGTGTTTAGAATGGGACCCAGAGGGATGGTATGGGGAGGGAGGATGGAGGAGGGTTTGGGATGGGGAACACATGTATACCTGTGGCAGATTCATTTTCATATATGTCAAAACCAATACAATATTGTAAAGTTAAATAAAATAAAATAAAAAAAAGAAAAGAAAAAAGAATTGGATGTCATGAAGTATAAATAAAAACAATTTCTTTTTTTCTTTAATTTTTATTGGTGTATAGTTGTTTTACAGTGTTTTGTAGTTTCAGGTGTATAGCAAAGTGAGTCCATTAGAAATATATTAATACATGTATCCATTATTTTTCAGATTTTTCTCCCATGTAGGTCATTACAGAGTACTGAGTATAGTTCTGTGCTATACATTAGGACCTTGTTGGTTATCTGTTTTATGTATACTGCTGTGCATATGGCAGTCACGATCTTCTAATTTATCCCTCCCTCATCTTTCACCTTTGGTGACCATAAGTTTGTTTTCTACTTTTGTGACTCTGTTTCTATTTTGCAAATAAGTCCATTTGTATCATTTTCTTTAGACTGCACATATTAATGATATCATATGTTATTTGTCTTTCTGTATCTGACACTTCTCTTAGCATGATAATCTGTAGGTCCATCCATGTTGGTGCAGACAGCATTATTTCTTTTTTATGGCAGAATAATATTCCATTGTATATGCACCACATCTTCTTTATCCATTCCTCTGTTGATGAACACTTAGGTGGCGTCCATGCCCTGGCTACTATGAGTAGTGTTGCAATGATGCACCCCTAAAGAGTTTCCTAGTAGTTTGTACAGGGTTGCCCTGGGATGCTGCCCACAGGTCATGGAGAGGTAAGCCCCAGTGGTTTATTAGATGGAGAAGCAGGAATAACACCAGAGACCTTGGCTGATGCGTGTGGTACAGAGGATTTGTAGATTTTTTGGAGTGGGCTGATTAGTAGTAAGCAATGGAGATGGCATGCAGCCCATGAACCTGGAGATGTTTGCCGGTGGAAAAGGTGAGAAAGGAGAAACATGAGGTGGTGATGGGATGGAGTTGTATTATTTTTTAAGTTGAGAGACTTGAAAAAGAGAAGAAACCAGTTAGAAAAAAATGATGCAAATGAACTTTTTTTTATAAAACAGAAACAGACTCACAGATCTCTAAGTCAAATTTATGGGGAATGTGGGAAATGTGGGGAAAAGGGATAAATTAAGAGATTAAGATAAACATATACACACTACTATTCTGAGTGACCTCCGGGAGTTGGTGATGGACAGGGAGGCCTGGTGTGCTGCGATTCATGGGGTCACAAAGAGTCGGACATGACTGAGTGACTGATCTGATCTAATATATAAAGTGAAAGTCACTCAATCGTGTCTGACTCTTTGTGACCCCATGGACTATACAGTCCATGAAATTCTCCAGGCCATAATACTGGAGTGGGTAACATTTCCCTTCTCCAGGGGATCTTCCCAACCCAGGGATCGAACCTAGGTCATAAAATAGATAATTAATAAAGACATACTGTATAGCACAGGGAACTTTACTCAATATTCTGTAATGACTTATATGGGGAAAGAATCTGAAAAAGAGTGGATATATGTATATGTATAACTGATTTAGTTTGCTGTACTCGTGAAATTGATACAACACTGTAAATCAACTAAATAAACTCCAATAAAAACTTTTAAAGAAAGAAATAAAGAAAAAGGAGAAAATCTGGGAGAAAAAGGTTGCTTGTTTTCTGTGAAAATTATTTTCATGATTGCCTTGAATCTTAAATGTGGCAATGCTGTGAAAAGCAAAATTGCTAGTACTGGAAGGAATTATTGCAAGCATTTTGCCATTAAAGACCTACATTTATTCATGTCATTCTAATTAACAATACTGATATTTTATATCTTGTTTGATAAATTTTAAGATATGAGGATGCTTTTGAATTGGAAAATATTTGAGCAATCCATTTTCTCTTTCATTAGGGGATTTGATTTAAGAAATGGACATAGTGCAATCGTCCTTGAGACTTTTATTTTTTTTCAATGTCATTTAGAGCAGAGACTATCTCAAAATCAGAATTTTTTACTTTTAGAAACACTTTCTTTTAAATTCTTCTTGACATGACTGAATAACAAGTTTCTGGTTTCCTTTGAAATTTTAGGACTTTGAAATTGGAACTGTCTCACCTCTTGAATTTTTTAGTTAATGCATTTAAAAGAACTCTATGGGAAGTCAGAAAGGAGAGGTGATCAAAGTTTATAAAACTTAGAAGAGAATAAACATGAACTTATTCCTCAGATTTCAGAACATGTTATTATAATTCAAGGACTCACCTTGATGCACAAAAGAAGAGGTTTAGGTCAAATCCAAATATTATTTTAAACAGTCTGTTTTAAATTAATAAAATGTTAACCAAAGAGGTGAGACAAAGTGAAAATACAAACAGATTAAAGGGGTTCATGAATGAGACAGATCTGTACAACCCCAAGTTGCTCAAGGTTATGGTGAATGTTTGGCACAGGCCTTCATAGGGTTTCACAAAAATGGTCTTCCACAGGACTCTCAGATAATAAATGACATGTGGCCTCAGGGGAACCTTGGTCTTTCTGATGTAGGATTGGTGTCTCATGTTTTCACGTCTTATAAGTTAATAGCATACATATTACTGAAATAATTAAACCTAGAGCCTGTAGGAGAATCCGAGTTCCATGGTGTTTCTGGACCAATTACGTAATTGTGTTTAATTTCCTCACACAGTGAAATAGTGAAAATAATAATATCTATCTACCTTATAATATTAAATATTAAATATAATATAAATAATATATTAAATATATTAAATTATATATAATATATTAATATAATATATTAATATATATTAAATATATATTAAAATATATATTTTTATAAGAACTTGATATCTTTCTTATGGTAGGTATTAAAGCAAGATATTGTGATACTGGTTTTGTTAAAAAGGCATTTAAAATAAAACTATAAACAATTTTAAATTGAACTCAGTACTTTCCTATAATTCACTGGGAGAGGGTGATAATACTCTAGGAAAATTTCAATTTTATAAACTTAAAATTTGTTTTGTAAATAATCAGTTTTGTTAACCTACTATATCATTTAGTATACATCTATTAAATTCAAAATTTTTTCTGCCTGAGTAATTATTCTGTTTTAAGTTCTGGGCATCTATTTTTTCCTAGGATGTACATTTTCTTTTCTTAGTAATGATCGATTGAAAAATTGAACAGGAAAAAAGTAATTTAAAAGTGAGAAAGAAAAGTAGTTGTATCAAAGTTCCATAAGTAGTTCTTTTCTCCTTTTTGATCTGGAAAATATGTGTATGAGAATGAGTTGGATAATATTAGAAGAGTGAAAGTGTCCCATGTGAAACCCAGTATAGGCTGTGTGTATATGTGTGCATGTATGTACACATGTACATGTGTGTATACATAACACATATCAGGTAGGCTGTGGTTTAGTGATGATAGTTGACAGGTGGTGGGGGGTTGGGGGCAGTGGTTCAATTAGGATAAATCTTTTTTTCTCCTTACTTCTGTTTGAGCCATACTCTCATTCCGTCTGGTGCCTCAAGGGAAAGCGGGGTGAAAGGAAAAGTATGGCAGAAAGAGAAGCATTTTCAGAATCAAGGAAGATAGCCAAGATTATATTCCCTCACTTGGAAGAAAGAGGAGAGAAGGTTGAAGTTCGGAGGCATATGACCTAAGAATGTGGACAGAAGTTACATTGGCTATCTGTTCACGTCCCATCTATGCTGGCTTCCAGAAGCAGTTCAGAGGCACAATCATTGCATCTGAGTGTTGGAATTGGAAGGGACAAAGGCGCTTTCTAGTAGCAGACACTCATTTTATAAATCTGTAAGCCTATGCCCCAAAGCTTAAGTAACTTGGCCAAGATCTCCTGTCAGTATAGATCTAAAGCAACAGTGGAATCCTGAGTTCCTGGCTGGCCTGAACTGTGTCACTGTCCCAGTTTCTCTCGAGGCTCCACGCAGAGTTCAACTGATTTTTTTTCCTCTTTTCTTTTAGCAGTAAATTAATACAAATCTAGGTGTTTCCATGTTGAATAACTACATTATACTTGAGATATGAAAATATTATTTGGTATTTTATTTTTTAAAATCACTTATAGATTACTTAAGCCTTTTAAAATATAAACTAAAATGTGTCTATTAAATTTTGTATACTAAAATTTTGATTTTGGCATCTATAAACTTTCTATGATGTAGGCACTTTTTGTACTAAGATAGGTATAAGGGATATATTTTGAGCTTTCCTTTTAGTTCAGTTCAGCCGCTCAGTCGAGTCCTGACCCTTTGTGACCACATGGAGTGCAGCAGGCCAGGCTTCCCTGTCCATCACCAACTCCTGGAGCTTGGTCAAACTCATGTCCATTAAGCTGGTGATGCCATCCAACCATCTCATTCTCTGCCATCCCCTTTTCCTCCTGCCTTCAATCCTACCCACTGTCAGGTTCTTTTCCAATGAGTCAGTTCTTCACATCAGGTGGCCAAAGTATTGGAGTTTAAGCATCAGCATCAGTCCTTCCAATGAATATGTCTTTGCTGCTGCTGCTAAGTCACTTCAGTCCTGTCAGACTATGTGTGACCCCATAGACTGCAGCCCACCAGGCTCTCCAGTCCCTGGGATTCTCCAGGCAAGAACACTGGAGTGGGTTGCCATTTCCTTCTCTGAATATGTCTTTATGCTCAAGTAAAAGGATATTGAAAAGTGAGCTCATCAGTTCTTTATAAATGAATTCATATTTTATATCTTCTATAATTCAGAATTGCTACATTAATATCTAACTTTTTAATGATAATTTTATAGTAATTTTACCATTAAAGTTGGCTTAAAAAAAACTATATTTAAACGTGGTTTTGATAAAATTCCCTTTAAAGTTTAAAATCTTTCCAACAGATCAGATCAGATCAGTCGCTCAGTCGTGTCCGACTCCTTGCGACCCCATGAACTGCAGCACGCCAGGCCTACCTGTCCATCACCAACTCCCGGAGGTCACTCAGACTCACATCCATCGAGTCAGTGATGCCACCCAGCCATCTCATCCTCTGTCGTCCCCTTCTCCTCCTGCCTCCAATCCCTCCCAGCATCAGAGTCTTCTCCAATGAATCAACTCTTCGCATGAGGTGGCCATAATACTGGAGTTTCAGCTTTAGCATCATTCCTTTCAAAGAAATCCCAGGGCTGATCTCCTTCAGAATGGACTGGTTAGATCTCCTTGCAGTCCAAGGGACTCTCAAGAGTCTTCTCCAACACCACAGTTCAAAAGCATCAATTCTTTGCCGCTCAGCAGTCTTCACAGTCCAGCTCTCACATCCATACATGACCACAGGAAAGACCATAGCCTTGACTAGGCGAACCTTTGTTGGCAAAGTGATGTCTCTGCTTTTGAATATGCTATCTAGGTTGGTCATAACTTTCCTTCCAAGGAGTAAGCGTCTTTTAATTTCATGGCTGCAGTCACCATCTGCAGTGATTTTGGAGCCCAGAAAAATAAAGTCTGACACTGTTTCCACTGTTTCTCCATCTATTTCCCATGTAGTAATGGGACCAGATGCCATGATCTTCGTTTTCTGAATGTTGAGCTTTAAGCCAAACTTTTCACTCTCCACTTTCAATTTCATCAAGAGGCTTTTAGTTCCTCTTCACTTTCTGCCATAAGGGTGGTGTCATCTGCATATCTGAGGTTATTGATATTTCTCCCAGCAATCTTGATTCCAGCTTGTGTTTCCTCCAGTCCAGCATTTCTCATGATGTACTCTGCATATAAGTTAAATAAACATGGTGACAATATACAGCCTTGACGTACTCCTTTTCCTATTTGGAACCAGTCTGTTCCATGACCAGTTCTAACTGTTGCTTCCTGACCTGCATACAGATTTCTTAAGAGGCAGATCAGGTGGTCTGGTATTCCCATCTCTTTCAGAATTTTCCACAGTTGATTGTGATCTACACAGTCAAAGGCTTTGGCATAGTCAATAAAGCAGAAATAGATGTTTTTCTGGAACTCTCTTGCTTTTTCGATGATCCATTGGATGTTGCCAATTTGATCTCTGGTTCCTCTGCCTTTTCTAAAACCAGCTTGAACATCAGGAAGTTCACGGTTCACATATTGCTGAAGCCTGGCTTGGAGAATTTTGAGCATTACTTTACTAGCGTGTGAGATGAGTGCAGTTGTGTGGTAGTTTGAGCACTCCTTGGCATTGCCTTTCTTTGGGATTGGGATGAAAACTGACCTTTTCCAATCTTGTGGCCACTGCTGAGTTTTCCAAATTTGCTGGCATATTGAGTGTAGCACTTTCACAGCATCCTCTAGGATTTGAAATAGCTCCACTGGAATTCCATCACCTCCACTAGCTTTGTTCCTAGTGATGCTTTCTAAGGCCCGCTTAACTTCAAATTCCAGGATTTATGGCTCTAGGTCAGTGATCACACCATCATGATTATCTGGGTCATGAAGCTCTTTTCTGTACAGTTCTTATGTGTATTCTTGCCACCTCTTCTTAATATCTTCTGCTTCTGTTAGGTCCATACCATTTCTGTCCTTTATCGAGCTCATCTTTGCATGAAATGTTCCTTTGGTATCTCTGATTTTCTTGAAGAGATCCCTAGTCTTTCCCATTCTGTTGTTTTCCTCTATTTCTTTGCATTGATCGTTGAAGAAGGCTTTCTTATCTCTTCTTGCTATTCTTTGGAACTCTGCATTCAGATGTTTATATCTTTCCTTTTCTCCTTTGCTTTTCGCTTCTCTTCTTTTCACAGCTATTTGCAAGGCCTCCCCAGACAGCCATTTTGCTTTTTTGCATTTCTTTTCCATGGGGATGGTCTTGATCCCTGTCTCCTGTACAATGTCACGAACCTCATTCCATAGTTCATCAGGCACTCTATCTATCAGATCTAGGCCCTTAAATCTATTTCTCACTTCCACTGTATAATCATAAGGGATTTGATTTAGGTCATACCGGAATGGTCTAGTGGTTTTCCCTACTTTCTTCAATTTCAGTCTGAATTTGGCAATAAGGAGTTCATGGTCTGAGCCACAGTCAGCTCCTGGTCTTGTTTTTGCTGATTGTATAGAGCTTCTCCATCTTTGGCTGCAAAGAATATAATCCATCTGATTTCAGTGTTGACCATCTGGTGATGTCCATGTATAGAGTTTTATCTTGTGTTGTTGGAAGAGGGTATTTGCTATGACCAGTGCATTTTCTTGGCAAAAAAATCTTTCCATAACTAATTCAAATAGTGTACCTTTAATTTGCATAACTTTCTAATTCATGCATGATAGTGGGTTTTCTGAAAGAGAGCCTGAGCTCTATCTGGCTGAGGAAACTTAGTAGGTGAGTTGATTATTTATTGGCCTTGGATTTAACTTGTGTTAATGATGATGACAATGATGATGGTGATGGTTGTGATCGTGATGGTGGTAGTGACGATGAGGATGGCAGAGATGGTGACGATGCAGGTGTTGAGAGTGGTGATGGTGAAGGTGTTGGTGAATGTGATGGTGATGATGCTGGTTGTGGTAATGGTTTCACACACACTACATGCTCTTTCTTTCCCTATGAAGAAATGTGCCTACTAATTTAGGTGTAAATGATTTCAAGTCCTTCTCTCTTTCCTCTGCCTTTTACCTTTTCAGAAACTTGGCGTGTGTTCCCTATAATGAGTCCCTTGGGGACACCTGGAATTTTTGATGCTCCAAAAGGCAATAAGCCATTAGCTTTAAAGTACTGGTTCAGACTGGAAGCAGACAGTCCCTGGAGCCTCCACAGTGTGCTCTGAGGTTTCTCTTTGGCATGGAACTCAAGGCGTTCAATTTGTGTTAGAAATATTTACCAATAAACAGAAAATATGTCAGAAATTTAGTCATCTTTTTCTTGATAGTTAAGGTAACTCAAATAGCTTTACTTGCTCATTATTTTATTCACTAATTCAAGATTCTTAAGCCTTTTCTGGCTACCTATTCTAGGACAGTTGCTATGCTAGGAATTGAGGATGCAAAAGTAAAATACAGACTCTGATTCAACTCATAATCTGATTGGAAAAGCACACAAGGAAACTGATTATTAGATGATGACACCTTAATGTGCACCCTTGGGGTAAAAGGTTGCATGAGGTGCTGTGGCATGGGCTTTGGGATTGGTGTGGGTGTCAGGAAAGAGTTCAGAAGGATGTGAAACATTCCAGTTCTTCTCTGTAGTATAGACAGGAGTTGAATGCATGGGGAGTGGAAGGACTGTTTATTACATTAGTGGGCTGAAAGAATACCATTTATGATAGAAACTGCAATTTGTTTTTCTTTCAGTTTACTTACTTTAAAAATGAGCTGTTCATTTTCATGAGATATCTTTTATTTTCAAACACTAAGCTAACTCTAGATTCTTAAGAGAAGATATTTGACTCATTTTAATGAGGCATAAATATATTAGAATATAGGCATGTGTATGTGTTTGTGTGTGTGTTCACTCAGTCATATCTTGACTCTTTGTGATCCCGTGAATGGTAGCCTGCCAGGCTTCACTATCCATGGAATTTTCCAGGCAAGAATATTGGAGCAGGTTGCCATTTCCTCCTCCAGGGGATCTTCCCAACCCAAGGATCAAACCTGCATCTCTTGAGTCTCCTGCTTTAGTAGGTGGATTTTTACTGCATAGCCACCTGGGAAGCTCTAGAATACAGGAAGAGAGCCTATTTATAACTGGTTAATACTAGTAGGTTGCTGTGTTCTCTTATTGCAAAAAGTAGTTTTTGGTACTAGAAGGAATGCTTTTTGGAGGCCTGAATTTTTTTATCTGCAAATTTTAAAACGTGTACATTAAGGAAAATTCATTATTATAACATGATAGATCAATCATTTGTGAGCTCTTTTATTTTTTTAACTGGATTGGCCAAAACATTGATTTGGGATTTTCAGTAACGTCTCAGAAAAACCCAAACAAATGTTTTGGCCAACCCAATAAATAGTTTTTTGCTCTTTTACATAATTGGACTGCATAATAAATCTGCGATGTAGCTAATGTTATTTGTAAATAAGGAACAGAGAGTGATACGGAGGGAAAATGACTGATGAAAATCACAATGATAAATTCAGATGTCAAACACAGATTTCTGAGTTTCACATTTGCTAATCCTTGATTTCCTGTGTTCAAAAAACAACCAAGTAATCATTAGTGATCACGACTCAATTTTATGCCCTTATATGATCACCTTTATGTTTCTTTACAGATTTATTTTGGAGAAATATCAGACTGAAGACCTTTTAATTAATTTGCATAATTATTCAATTCTATTTCTAAAATAAGATTGGATAAGTTAGTCATACTAAGAATAATAATATAATATTAGCAAAATAGTATAATAATTGCATGATAAGAATAATAGTATTAGTGTATTCCTATTGAGTGCCTATATTTGTTCACTATTTATACAGGGGATAGATTGTTAATAGATGACAAATCTGGCTTTTAAGTTCATCTGCCCCTAAAGTGTTTCTTTCATATTATATCATATGTTACACATATGAATCAAATGAACAGCTTGAATTGTTATTTGACTGAAGATATGGTTATGTTTCTAAGTAGCAAAATATTTGGAAGATTAATGCTCTTATGAATAAGATAAGGAACCATAAAGATTGTGATTTGAAGAGTCAGAGGAAAAGAGAACTTACTGAAATCCTTTAGAACAAAAATAGGAGAGAAGTAAACAGAAAGTAGCACCTAGAGCAACAACCATCAGGAAAATTTCTGGGTGTCTTGGAAGAAATTAGTCAATAAACAGCAGTGATAGAGAAGAGGTGGTTGTATCAATTATATGTTACTGCATATACTGCCCTGCAAACAATGACTGAAAAAAAAAAACAAAAACATTTTACTTTCCTCCTCATGTGTGTAAGCTGGAAGTTCTTCAGCTGGTCTTGCCCAGATTCATGTGGGGGTTTGCATTGTGTCAGTGAGCTCAGCTGGGATGACCCAGATGGCTGGATCTCTTTCTCCTGTGTGTGTCTGTGTTAATTCAATGAGACCACACTTAAACTCTTCACACACAACCTTAAAACAGCATTCCAAGAGGGCAAGGCTCAATGTATACATGCTTAACATTCTGCCTGTGTTACATTTGTTCAGATCCTTACTGATCAAATCAGGTCACATGGCCACACCCTGCATTGGGGAGGGAGAAAAGCTCACACAGGCATCACAAACACAAGTCATGACTTGGTTGGATCCATGACTGTAAGAGTCTATCACGGGCTGCCTTCTGGTCCCAGCGATTCATGTGTGAAGTATACTTACCTGCTTTCAAGATCTTCAAAGTCTCATCCATACAGGGTACCAAGCTCAGCCCCTGAGCTCAGCATCTGCATCAGATAATCCATAGATGGATCTGGTAGATGCAGCTCTTTGGGGACAACCTGCCTTTATCTAGACAACTGTGAACTTCCAGTAATAACTTATATTTCCTCCTCACCACCCTCTGCACATACCTGACATCAATGGTGAAGGACAGGATAATCCCCCACAATTCCATTCAGTAATTCAGTAACTCAGTAATGGGATGAATGAGAGACACAGAAGTTACTGGTCCACAGCATTGCTGTAATCCAGTGGATATACAACGTGGGTAGGGAATCTCCCTTAACTGGGTCCTCTGCTTTCTGGAAATTTCCTTCATTTGTGGCTCTCTCTTGTGGTTGTCTCTGTCTTTTGGGAACCTGGGTTTGACTTTCCTTTTTGATAAATGGTATTCCATTTTGCAGTTCGTAAATTGCTTTCTCAGCCTGTTTATTTCCATAGAAGATTCATTTTGAAATACACCTTACATTTTAGTTCAAGTGGATTCAACTCCCTTAAGATTGGTGAACTTTTAGTGGATCTGACTCGAGTTCACTTCATGCCTCTAGTAGTAGTGTAATGAAGGCACTCAGTCATGTCTGACTCTCTGCGGCCCCATGGACTGCAGCCTACCAGGCTCCTCTGTCCATGGGATTTTCCAGGCAAGAGTACTGGAGTGGGTTGCCATTTCCTTCTCCAGGATCCTGCCCCTAGAGCCTCATCCATAATTATTTTTCCAAACAATTTCTTTCTATAGCATCCCTTAACCTTCGTAAAGGCCTTTTTGTCTTGCTATGAGCCTCTACTCCAGCAACAACTTAAATCTTCCTGAGGTCCTAACAAGGGATTTTCTAGCAACATCTGTGCTTCAATCTATCCTGAGGCCATATGCTACTTTGCCAGGTGGAAATACTGACAACATGAAAGTTTACCCTCCAAGCAGTGTGCCCTGGCTTTTCTGCATCTTCTCTGAATTCTATCTGCACATTGAACAGGCCTTTCTCCAGCTTTCTGACCAGTGCCCTCTTGTGTGCCTGTGTGCATACTAATTTGCTTCACTTGTGTCTGACTCTGCAATGAGATGGACTGTAGCCCACTAAGCTCCTTTGTCCATGGGATTCTCCAGGTAAGAATACTGGAGTGGGCTTCCATTCCCTCCTCCAGGGCATCTTCCCAACCCAGGGATCAAACCCCTGTCTCTTATGTCTCCTGCACTGGCAAGTGGATTCTTTACCACTAGTGCCACCTGGCAAGCTCAATGCCTCCTTGCTGCTGCTGCTGCTAAGTCACTTCAGTCGTGTCCAACTCTGTGCGACCCCATAGACGGCAGCCCACCAGGCTCCCCCGTCCCTGGGATTCTCCAGTAGAAGCTACTAAAATATGCAAACTGACACTTTCACCATTCTGTCTCAAAATGTTCTTAGCCAGACTTACAAGTTTGTCTGACACATTTTCAGTCTTCCAGTTGTTGCAACAGACAGTTTTGGCAGTGTGGTCACTAACAGAACACGGATGTCCATCTTTCCAGCATCCAGTAGCAGTTTTCTGCTACCTTCTTGGCCTTTATTAACATTTGGTTTACCTTTTCTCCAAGTTTCACTTATAGGCTTCTTGCTAATTTTCTAGCTCCTGCCATTTCCCAGTCCCCAAACCAACATCGAATTTTATAGGCTTTTTTTTTAATGGTAGCTTCCTACCTCTAGATGCCAGTCTCTGACTCAGAGCTTACAATAAACTATCCCCATACTTAGCAGCTTAGAAAGACCACCATTTCCCTGCTGAAATTCTGTGGGTTGGCTGGGGGCCTTTCTGCTTGTCTTGCTTGGGATCATCCTTTGAGTACAACCCACTACAGGCTGTAGGGGCCGAGTCCACCAGGGCTGGCCAAAGGGCTTATGGTCTTTCACCCTCCAAGAGGCCAGACTGTGTTGGGGCTGTGACCCAAGAAGGCAACTTTCATCCTGTTTGTGGATACTCTCTTGGTTAGAAGAGGCAACCTCCTGGCTGAGCTTGGGGTCAGTGTGGGAGGAAATAGTTAAGAGTGTGAATATTGGGGGAGGTGATTTCTTGTAGGCACGAGTAACCATCTCCAGTACTGCCTATGACGACAGGCACCTTTCTTAGTAAACAGTAAGCAGTAGGCCCCTTCAAAGAAGATGATAGAAAAAGAGAATCGTCACAAGTAAGTTAGTTTTCAGAAATTATCAGGACTAGGCAATAAGGATTTAGGAATAGTTTAAGAATGAGGGGACTAGGGGTGAGGGTTGTTGACATGAATTTTCAAGGGCTTGGTGGAGGTTGATGGAAGGGGATGTGTGGTTGAGATGAACGGAAATGAGGCAGATGAAGGCAAATGGGGGTCAGGGGTCTGTGTTTTGAATCCAGGAGAGATGGGGTGATGTGACTTGCTCTGTTCCTATGCTGCTGCTAAGTCGCTTCAGTCGTGTCTGACTCTGTGCGACCCCATAGACGGCAGACCATCAGGCTTCCCTGTCCCTGGGATTCTCCAGGCAAGAACACTGGAGTGGGTTGCCATTTCCTTCTCCAATGCGTGAAAGTGAAAGGTGAAAGTGAAGTTGCTCAGTCGGGTCCGACTCTTCACGACCCCATGGACTGCAGCCCACCAGGCTCCTCCATCTCTGGGATTTTCTAGGCAAAAGTACTGGAGTGGGATGTCATTGCCTTCTCTGCTGTTCCTCTATAGGAACAGTAATTTTGTTTTGTAATAGGCTTTGCCTCATCCAGAAAACTTACTACTGAAAACATAAAAGTTCCAAACAAAATATCACAATGAACATTTCTCCATATGCTGGTATAGAAGTAACACTCAGGTTTTTGTTTTTGTTTTTGTTTTTTTCTGGCAAAATTTACCAGTCACTGTTATTGGCCTGAACCCAGGAAATCTGTATGAGCTGAGACTCAAAGGAGAATGAATGCACTGATTTCACAAAAAAATATTGAAGCAAACTGGGTCAACGATTTTATTCACTTATACAGTTTGCTTACATACCTTTAAGGTGCTCTCTTTTACAACCTCAAATATAGGTCAGATACACACTAGAAAAACGAGCGTTACAAAAAATACTAATTCTTTCTTGTATTGTGAGCAGTGGGTGTTTAGACCATTGAAATATCTACAACTTAAACTTCCTGCTTTCTGTAGCTGCAAGCTCTCAAGTCCCAGAATCTCTTCCCAGTTATTTTAAGAACCACTCAGAGCAAAGGGTCTTTTCATTTAATTTTATTTCTCCATAATACAGTGATGACAGCTAAATAGTTTGAGCTCAGCAGACTTTGCAGCCCAAGAGAAAGTCCTGGCGGAGGGAAGACGTGGTGATTTATCTTTCTAGGAGCAGAGGGAAATCTCGATGAATAATCTGAAACTTGAAGGCAATGGCACCCCACCCCAGTACTCTTGCCTGGAAAATCCCATGGACAGAGGAGCCTGGTGGGCTGCAGTCCATGGGGTCGCTAGAAGTCAGACACGACTGAACAACTTCCCTTTCACTTTTCACTTTCATGCATTGGAGAAAGAAATGGCAACCCACTCCAGCGTTCTTGCCTGGAGAATCCCAGGGATGGGAGAGCCTGGTGGGCTGCTGTTTATGGGGTCACACAGAGTCAGACACGACTGAAGTGACTTAGCAGCAGCAGCAGCCTGGTTGTCCAGCGGCTAAGACTCCATGCTCCCAATGCAGGACGCCCAGGTTCCATTCCTGGTCAGGGAAATATATTCCACATGCTGCACTAAGAGTTCACATGCCACAACGAAGACCCTCTACAGCCAAATAAATAAATAAATATTTAAATGAAATAAAATGTTAGGCCTACAGTGAAGAAGACAAATACAAAGAAAATCACAATGATAAGTGTGCTGTTATCTAAGCATTAACTTTTTGTAACAGAAGTACTATATATTAATGCCTTTATAGCTTAATTAAATAAACTTTTAATGAGCAAAAGCAGTTTCTTTGGTGTAAAAATCCATCTGAATTACTGGCATTGAATGTGCTGGTGATAAGTTTACTATATTTTTGCCAGATAAGTCTACTATATTTTGATTGTATGTGGAAATAAAACATTCAAATGTAAATCTGTGAATTTTATACATATGTTAATTATATATAAACCAATCTATCTATATATTATATATTCATATATATGACCATATTCATAATTATATATACATTCATACATATAAATTAATTTACCCTCATATTTTTCAGCATTGACCTTTGATTTTTAAAAGTGAGTAGAACTTAGTGTGGATTTTTCTGGGGTAAATGAAGACATTCTCATTAGTATTTTTTATGGAAAACCAATCAAATCTTCACTTGGGAAAGAGATAATAAAATCTGTCTTATTATCCTGTGATTCAATTATAAGGTCAAAGATCTGCTAGGTATGGAATCCTTTTCCAAAAGTGAAGGTGTAGAGTTGTCATTAATTAATAATTAATATCCTAATTTTTAATAATTAATATCCTTTTTTGACGATGCTGGGGAATTTTTAATATTGTGGCATCAATATAACAAACTCATACTTAGTAGAGAACAAAGAGATTTCTGGAGAAAAACGGGCCTCAGATTTCACTAATGCAAAAGCACCTTGACATTTGTCATTTTAATTTGCTTGCAGAATGACCTGCAGTCACTTGACAAGACATAACATAATACTTCTGAGAGTAAGTCTGAGAGGAGTTGGTGTTACATGAGGAGAACTGGGCCAGCTAGCTTGCTTCACTAAGCAGTCAGTATTTATTTCTTAACATGGCTTGCTAGCTTCTTTATTGAGATCGAAAGAAAAAAGACACAACCCACTAATTAGGACACTGCAAGTTCAACTCTCTCTACTTAGACTGTAGTGGATTGACATTTGACATGTGTTTTCAGTACCTTGTCTGATCCTTAGTGACTTTCATCAGATTTTTTTTTTTTAATTTGTCCGGATGGCCAAAGCATCTATAATTCATTTAAATCATTTTACTAAATGTATCAGACTTACAAAAAATTACACAACAAACTCAAACCAACTTTCTGACATGTAGGCCCAGCTCCAAAAATAAAACTTTAATATATTTGAAATGCCTTGCATCTTCTCCAACATTGCAAACTTCACGCAGCTAATGATGTTTATCATTTCTATACATTGCATTATATTTTTAACCCTCATATGTTTATTCTGAAGAGTATATAGCTTTTTTCAATTGTATATAAGCAAATTATCCATCTGCTATAACTTGGTTTTGTTATATTCAGTATCTTTTGAGATTTATATTCATAGTTTCATATGAAAATAATGACGTGGAAATGAAAACCAGTAGTTTTCACTGCTGTGTATTATTCTGTTAGATACACTCAAGCATGTGCTTGTTTAGGATGCTTGGTTGTTTTAACAGAACAAACAACGTGGCCACGAATATTTTACAAGTCTCTTCATACACATTTTTCAGCATTTCAAGGCATAAGGCTAAAGGAAGGAATTATTGCCAGTGGGTAGTTCCTTAACTTTACAGAATCTTGCTCGATTTTGTCCAAAATGGTTGTATCACTTGACATGCCTACTATTAGTGTGCAAATTCTCATTTTTATATATTATAAATTCTTGGTATCATCATATTTTTATTGGTAAGCAGGTTGATTTAAATCAGCATTCCCCTAATTTTCAGTGTGCCTGATCATTTTTCACTTACTGTATATATTTCTGTGCAATAATAGAATGAAATAGTGACTTTCATCAGATGTTTTTTAATATATCCTGATCTCCAAAGCATTTATAATTCATTTAAATCATTTTTACTAAATGTATCAGACTTATAAGAAATTACACAACAAACTCAAACCAACTTCCTGACATGTAGGGCCCAGCTCCAAAAATAAAACTTTAATATATTTGAAATGCCTTGGTTCTCCTTTTTAAATGCAATGTTTGTTTATATAACATTTTCAATGTTTTATATGGAGTTTTTTTCTTAGTGATCTTTAGTTCTTTCTTTAACCAGGATTCTAATCCACTTTCACTTATATGGGGTTGCGTATGTCTTGACCAGTGTTATGACTTGCCATTTTATTTGCATTATAGTGTTTTTCATAAACATTTTTGCAAAAACTCTTAAAATCATTGAATTTACCAGTGTTGTCCTTTATGATTTTTGCTTATTTTGTCTTGCTTAAGAAATTATTTCCTATATTCAGTTCATACAGATGTGGTCCTGTATTTTTATCTTTTTTTTTTTTTGGACCATTTTTAAAGTCTTCATTGAATTTATTGCAATATTGTCTCTGTTTTACGCTTTGATGGAGAGGTATGTGGGATCCTGGCTCCCTGACCAGGAGTCCAATCTGAGTCTCTTGCATTGGCAGAGTCATAACCACTGGACAGACAGGAAAGTTCCCATCTGGTTTTTTTTTTTTTTTTGAAGGCCCCAAAATTTTAGTTTGATGCCAACTTTGGCTCCCTGCACTCAAGAAGGGGCAACCGCAGAGAAAGCAGGCACTAGCCCGCTCTCCTCCTATACCACCCTCCAGGTTAGAGAATGCGCAGAATGTCCTGCAAGATGGAGTCCAGCCCAGGATGACCCCACAGGCCTCATGAGACTGGCGTTTGTCCCTTGCCACCCCTGCCAGCTTCTTCCAGTTCATCTTCAGGGCTCAGTTGGCCCCTTCCTGGCTGTGTCCAGGACAGGCAGACAGGAGGAGACAGCAGGGCTGAGCTCTGGGCCCCAGGCTGCATGGAGGAGGAAGTAGGGGGGCAACTTGGTGGGGTGGGGGCCCAGCCCAGAGGCGCTGCAGGGCAGCCAGGCCCCTGAGCCATAGGCTGGGGAGGGAACTACCTCAAGCTGGGGTCCAAGGATGTTCAGCTGTCTAGTGGGCTGTGTCTTCCAGGTTAGAGAAACGACTGTGCTTTGGAAGTGCCCACTGGATGTGCCTGGAGCTGCCCCTCTATCAGACAGACAGATAGAGAAGCAGGCAGAATCTCTGACCCCAGGGAGGAGAAAATACACAGCAGGACCATGGGCCTACAGCGGGTGACCTCCAGAGAAGCATGTGTGTGTGTGTGTGTGTGTGTGTCCGCGCGTGCATGTATCGGGCTAAAGGGCAGGGGTGTGCCTCCTCTCCAGAATTCTCCTCCAGACTATTCCAGCGTGGGGAGTGGGGAGTGGGATGAGGTGAGGGCATCTATAGCCTGGCAACCCTTGCCAGCCCTCCCGGTTCTGGTCCCGGGAGGAACACAGCTATAGTTTCAGCCAATAAAGACATCGCCCAAGATCCAATAAGAGGTTTTATTTTTAGATTTCTTTCTTTGGCCCACTTAGAACACTTTCTCTCTGTGTGACACAGAGCTCTAACTGAGCTAAGTTAGCTGAGTTTTTCCTTAGGGTTCATCATATTGTCCCAGAATCTCCTAAATGAAGACTATGCTTTCTCCACTCAGCTGCTAGGTCACTTCTGTTCCAGTGATTTCCCCTTTATTATTAGGAAGGTTTGACCTTCCAACAAATCTGTTTACTGATTTGTTGGCCTAATAATAGTTAAGACTATCTAATATTTTTGGCTCACTGCTTTTGTCCATTTCATAAAAACATCTATCAAAACTATTATTGGATTTTTTTCCTGTGATTTAGGGCAAGTTATTCAACCACTCTGATTTTCTCATTAATTCGTTATCAAAATGATAACAAAGTGTGGTATGTATATATTGTGATATGGTGGCTTTCCAGGTCACTCAGTGGTAAAGAATCCGCCTGCCAATGCAAAAGACTCAGGAGACACAGGTATGATTTCTGACTTGGGAGTATCCCCTGAAGTAGGAAATGGCACCCCACTGCAGTATTCTTGCCTGATAAATTGCATGAACAGAGGAGCCTGGTGGGCTACAGTCCACAGGGGTTGAAAAGAGCTGGACACCAGTGAGCGATTGAGTATGCACATGGGTGGATTGACTGGGTGGATCTCCTTGCTGTCTAAGAGACTCTCAAGAGTCTTCTCCAACTCCACAGTTCAAAAACATCAATTCTTTGGCGCTCAGCCTTCTTTACGGTCCAACTTTCACATTCATACATGACTACTGGAAAAACCATAGCTTTGACTGTACGGACTTTTGTCAGCAAAGTAATGTCTCTGCTTTTTAATATATTGTCTAGGTTTGTCATAGCTTTTCTTCCAAGGAGCATCCTTTAGGTGGTGTTGTAAGCAGAGGGCATGCACAGTACCCCGCTTTTGCTCCAGATATTCTGCTTTTGCTTCTGGCCTTTCAAAGGTGGCAATTAGGTTTCGTCTTTTTGAATCTTGTGTCCATCATTTGCCCCTGACTGCACATGCACACAGTTAATTTTAGTCCCTTATAGTTTCTTTGTATCTGTTGCTGGAGGAGATGTTTGCCAGGTACAAACACTGCAGCAAAGTGTCCTGGGTCCCAACCTGTCTCACTGTCTTTTTCTCACCCAGTTCTGTCCTGAAACAACTCCAATTATTTGTTTTATGTGACCCATCTCTTATTTTGATGATTCTTGGTGACTCTTGATGAAAATGCCAGTTTACATCCTACTTCTTTCCAGTTGATCTAATATAATGCTTAATCTTTTCATTGGGTTTTTAATGTTAATATTTATATTTATCATTATGGAAATAATTTTTCTTTCAAATACAATAGACTTTTACGGCCTCATATTTCTTGCTCATATTTAAAATATCCTCTCTACTTTTTTAGATACTTAAGATTATTTTACACTGCACATATGAAGTGAATTTTTGCAGATTTTTATATGTCTATTGATCCCTGTTCCTGATTGCTTTATTGTGTGTATGTTAATTTTTTTCTTTTTTAAAACATTCTCCTCATCATCTTCTGTTTTTTTTTAAGGTTTTGAACTCATATTTAAGTGCTATTAATCTGTTGGACACCAAGGATCCTGGGTTGAGGCTACACTTTTTTTTAAAGATGATGGCTGTGTTTTTTGTTTGTTTCTGCTTAGGGATTGGAGTTCAAGCCAGAATGAGTTTAAGTTAATTCCCATGATTGAATTTTCCCAGATATAAAGGCAAACTGTGAAACGGGTGGCTTGTGTGATCTATGGCTGTGATGATAAGGAGTGACCTTGCTTTTCTACTCAGAGGAAAGCCAAGTAAGAGAAGATCCTGATTTTCCTTCCTTTCACTGTTTTACCTCATGTTCTAACTTTGGGAAGCATCCAAAGCCTTCCTTATTCTCTAGTGACCCATTGCATCCAAGGTTCTTGGTCACCCCGAAGAATACCAAGGCACAGAGTCTTCAAAATCCTGCCTAATATTCCTGCTCTCTCTCTTATTTTGGATGGTTTCTTTCTTGTAGACTTGACTCTGTGTATATAACATTATTTAGGAGGAAAAAACAGTTTTTTTGTGCTACTGAGCCAGTTAGATTGTTGAAAATGAAAGTCAACCCAGTATGTTATAAGAATATTGAAAAAACTCCTAATGAGTATTATGACTTCTGTTTGGAAATATTAAGAAGTAAAACATTGATGTCCCCAGTTTTCAATAATTTTTTATTCTAAAAGGAGCAGAGTCATGAAGTCTTGTACTCATAAATGTGAATGTTCTCAGATGTTGAAAGAGTCTCCAATAATTTAGTCTCTAAAGTGAAAGGAATCTTTAAAGTCATCTGGTCTCAGTGGCAAAACAATAATAAAATAACAGTCAAAACTAAAGCCAGCTTATATTTTTTAGGTACTTTCCATCTATCAGACACTGTGTTTAGTACTTTATTTTTCTCTTTAGACATATTTTTGCCTTTAACTTTATTTTTTAAGATCTCAGACAAGAGCTTGTCTGACCTCCTCTGGAGCAACTCTTGGCCATGAGCCCAGAGGTTTACAACTATGTCCATCAAGTCCTAAAAATGTTACAGGAATTATTGAGAGCGCTATTGTGGATCCTATGCAGTTTGGCTTCCAACTCAGTACTACATTTACTACAGTACATATGATCTTAATGGGCGCCAAAATTCTCCTGTGAAGGCCTTATATAAAATACGATATTTTTTAAAATTCAGGGAGGATGCGCTAATTGTTTTTCTCATTTAACAAATAATTTAACTTGCTGTTAAGAACAAGACATATATTCTCCTAGTTTATATTCAAGCATGTGCTCATTTTTTCCAATGATGTTTAGGAGATCAGGGACATAGCGATGTATCAGAAGACCTCAGCAGTTAGTGTTTTCTCATGAGGTCTTATATTTCTTCACCCTGTATGATTTTTTTTAATTTTTACTTTATTTATTTATTTTTAGTGTTTTATTTTATTTTGTTTTTTAACTTTACAATATTGTATTGGTTTTGCCATATACCGAAATGATTCCGCCACAGGTATACATGTGTTCCCCATCCTGAACCCTCCTCCCCCCTCCCTCCCCATACCATCTTTTTGGTTGCGCTGGGTCTTCATTACTGCACACGGGCTCTCTCTAGTTGAGATGAGCAGGGGCTGCTCTCTAGTTGCCCTGTGCATGCCTCTCATTGCTGTGGCTTCTATTGCTGCGGAGCACGGTCGCTAGAGCATAGGCTCAGTACTTGTGGTGCATGAACTTAACATGTGGAGCTTTCCCACATCAGGTGTCAAACCCAGTGCCCTGCATCAGCAGGCAGACTCTTAACCACTGGACTGCCAGGGAAGTCCCTGGATGTTTTGAGTAAATTTGTGTCTTTTAATTTTGATTGGATAATTGTAGTATAATGGTGTGATAAATGGAATACAGAACAGATACAGAAGCGAAATTGAACCTTGCTAGTGGCACCCCACTCCAGTACTCTTGCCTGGAGAATCCCATGGACAGAGGAGACTTGTAGGCTGCAGTCCACAGGGTCGCTAAGAGTCGGGCACGACTGAGCAACTTCACTTTCACTTTTCACTTTGCTGTATTAGAGAAGGAAATGGCAACCCACTCCAGTGTTCTTGCCGGGAGAATCCCAGGGATGGGGGAGCCTGGTGGGCTGTCGTCTCTGGGGTCGCACAGAGTCGGACACGACTGAAGTGACTTAGCAGCAGCAGCGGTTTGGGGGTGAAATACTGAAAAGTCTACTCCAACTTCAATATCTATTTGCCTTTGATATTTACCTTGTTCTGCAGTTTAATTGCTAACCCGACATGAAATTCAGTTCAGTCCAGTCACTCAGTCGTGTCCGACTCTTTGTGACCCCATGGACTGCAGCACGCCTGGCTTCCCTGTCCATCACTAGCTCCTGGAGCTTATTCAAACTTATGTCCATAGAGTTGGTGATGCCATCCAACCATCTCATTCTCTGTTGTCCCCTTTTCCTCATGCCTTCAATCTTTCCCATCATCAGGGCCTTTTTCAATGCATCACTTCTAATCAGGTGGCTAAAGTATTGCAGTTTCAGCTTCAGCATCAGTCCTTCCAATGAATATTCAGAATTGATTTTCTTTAGGATTGACTGGTTTGATCTCCTTGCAGTACAAGGAACTCTCAAGAGTCTTCTCCAACACCATGGTTAAAAAGCATCAATTCTTTGGCACTCAGCTTTCTTTATATTCCAACTCTCACATCCATACACGACTACTGGAAACACCATAGCTTTGACTACATGGAACTTTTTCGGCAAGGTAATGTCTCTGCTTTTTAATATGCTGTCTGGGTTGGCCACAGCTTTTCTTCCAAGGAGCAAGCATCTTTTAATTTCATGGATGCAGCCACCGTCTGCAGTGATTTTGTGTGAAGTAGAAGAAAGTAAAATGGAACTCTGCTCTGACCAATCAAATTTGATTTATAATCAAGTCATTCTGCTTGTAAATGTTCTAAAAAGTGTCATAAATGAAAAGATCTACCTGAATGTAGACTCTTTTTCAAAACTGTAACTTAAATGTTACTTAAGTATTTTCCAGAATAAAGTGAACATAAATAAAGACATATAATTTTAAAAAATGGTTTAGGTTTTAGTACTTCAGCATTGATGAAAGTAAAGAAAGCCCATATAAGCATGTCAGTGCCCCCAAGCATTATATTTATAAAAGTTAAATTACAGGTTACAGTTATCTGAAGATATCAAATTCATAAGACTTTGCCTAATTATTTGATGTGGAGATGGTGATTACATTAGGCAGATTCCTGACATTTTTTGCTGGTTGTAGAAATAAATTAATAAAAAAGAGAAATAAAAGATTTTTAAAAGCCCTGTATATGTAACTAAATTCGTATATAAATACTTAACTTCAGGTAATTTAGTACCCTAGAGTTATTTTCATGGGACTTATTCACAGAAAAGTTATAGTAAAGTTAGAATCTGCAAAAATTATAAACTGACAAAGTTTCTAGCTAGAAATTTTTTATTTGAAAACATATTAAAGAGAAACCTGCAAGTATTGCCTGCACACACACACACACACACACACACACACCCCACACACATGCACTATAGATCCATATATTAAGAATATATATTAGAATATAGCTTTAAATTAAAGACTGGAGAGATTATTTTCCCTAATATCTGTTTCACTTGAGATAGCTGTCATGACTTTGGAATTCATTTTCTCATGTACTTCAGTATGTTTCCCAAGGCTTCTTTTTTTAAGTAATTAATTAATTACACTAAAAATTTTAAGTGTAATTGTTTTACAATATCTTGTTAGTTTTAGGTATACAGCACAGTGATTCAGCTTAATATATTGTGTTGGCCAAAAAGTTCACAGAAAAACTTGAACAAAATTTTTTACCAACCCCATATATAGGTGAAAATATACCTATATGTGTGTATATATAGGTGTTTGTTATTATTGTTCAGTCACTAAGTCATCTCCAACTCTTTAGCAACCCCAAGGACTAAAGCCCACCAGGCTCCTTTGTCCTTAGGATTTTCCAGGCAAGAATACTGGAGTGGGTTGCTATTTCCTTTTCCAGGAGATCTTTCCAACCCAAGGATCAAATCTGCATCTTCTGCATTGGCAGATGGATTCATTACCTTTGAACCACCAGGGAAGCCCTTTTTCCCATATAGATTATTGCAAGGTATTAAGTATAGTTTCCTGTGCTATATACAATAGGTCCTGGTTATCTGTATTATGCTTATTACACCCAAACTCCTAATTCACCCCTTCCCTTTCACCTTTGGTAACCATAAGTTTGTTATTTGTATCTGTGAGTATCTTTCGTGGTGTGGAGAAAATGGAACCTTCCTATACTGTTGGTGAGAGTGTTGATATTTTTGAAAAGCATTGCCCAGTGCTCAGTCATGTCCGACTCTTTGAAATCTTTTGGACTGTAGCCCGCCAAGCTCCTCTGTCCATGGGATTTTCTCAGGCAAGAATATTGGAGTGGGTTGCCATTTCCTCCTCCAGGAAATCTTCTAGACTTGGATCAAACATGCATTTCCTGAGTATCCTGCATTGCAGGCAGATTCTTTATCTATTGGTACAGCCACTATTTGTGTGCTCAGTCACTCTGTGTGTCCGGCTCTTTGTGACCCCGTGGCCTGACAGACTTCTCTGTCCGTGGGATTTCCCAGGCAAGAATACTGGAGTGGACTGCCATTTCTTCCTCAAATAGAGAACAATATGGAGGTTCCTTAAAAAACTAAAAATGGAGCTACAGTATGATCTAGCAGTCCCATTCCTGGGCATATATATGGAGAAAGCCATAATTCAAAAGAGACATTCACTCCAATATTCATAGCAGCACTATTTACCATAGCCAAGACATGCTGCTGCTGCTAAGTCACTTCAGTTGTGTCCGACCCTGTGTGACCCCATAGACGGCAGTCCACCAGGCTCCTCTGTTCCTGGGATTCTCCAGGCAAGAACACTGGAGTGGGTTGCCATTTTCTTTTCCAATGCATGCATGCATGCTAAGTTGCTTCAGTTGTGTCTGACTCTGTGCGACCCCATGGACAGCAGCCCACCAGGCTCCTCAGCCAAGACATGGAAGCAACCTAAATGCCCATTAACAGATGAAGGGATAGAGAAGATGTGGTACATATATGCAATGCAATATTACTCAGCCATTAAAAAAAATGAAGTCATGCCCTTTTTAGCAACATGGATGGACCTAGAGATGATCATATTAAGTGAAGTCAGACAGAGAAAGACAAATATATGATATCACTTATTTGTAGAATGTAAGTAAAAAGGTACAAGTACACTTATTTATGAAACAACAACTACTAGAGTTTCTCAAGTGACATTTTCTAGTTAGCTCAAGCTATGTGGGTTTATGTTCTTGCTCCACTGTCACCAGCTGTGGGAACTTGGGAAGCTTAATCTCCCTGCCTGTTGGTTTAGGGGAGAATTAATGGACTTAGCATAGTCACTCTAAGAGGAGTTCCTGCTGCTTCATATTTTGTGTCAGTTTTAGCTATTACTTCAAAAAATACTGGTCATGTAGAGATCAAACTCACTGTACTTATTTCCAATTTGTTGCTGTTGTTTAGTTGCTAAGTCATGCCCAAATCTTAGGACCCCGTGGGCTTGTAGCTCGCCAGGCTGCTCTGTCCATCGGATTCTCCAGGCAAGAATACTGGAGTGGGGTGCCATTTCCTTCTCCATAGGATCTTACTCACCCAGGAATTGAACCCAGGTCTCCTGCATTGCAGGCACATTCTTTACTGACTGAGCTATGCGGGAATCCCCACCTATTTCTAAGCCTTTTTCTTTATGTCACAATTAAAGTGTAGATTCTGATTATCACATGATAGCAGGCAATACAGCATACAGTTTAAGGGAAATTTCATCTTATGAAAAATATAATTTCACAAATAATTTGGCCAAGTTTTATCCAGTTAGCATGTGATTGCTTGGGGTCTTATGCTGGTTTCTGATTCTTTGAGAGCATGAGAGTTGGGTAAAAGAAAGTTAGATTTGCACACATGTGTAGCTGATTCATCAATATTCATATCATCTTGGACACTCTGCAAGATTAGCATGTATAAAATACCAGCCTTGACTGAATACATCATTGCTTTCTACTGATAATACTCCATAAGGAACAATTTCAGAGGCATAGGCTAACAATTTGGGGTATATACTAGTGTAGAGGGTGTGCCTTAGTTTTCTTCACTGTGGTGCTAGGATTTACTTTGTGTTGTTCTCAATGATGAAAGATCTATTGTCATCCTTACTGATGTATGAAAGGCACTATGACTTTAATTTTGGTCTATTTTGAAATCAGAACATTTTCTTTGATTCGTTTAGGAATTATTTAATTTTTCTTCTCCCTAGCTTCTTGCTTCCCCAACATAATACACTAGGGGCCTGACAACTGTCTAGAAACTCTGAAAAAGGTCAGGAAACAAAATGAGTAGTTCATACATCAACATGAATCTGCCATGGGTGTACACGTATTCCCCATCCTGAAACCCCCTCCAAATAAATGTGTATTAAAAAACAAACAAACAAACAAATTGAGTAGTTCAGATTTCAGCAGATAATTTTTGTTTCTGCTTTATGTTCCCACCATTTGCATTTAACTTAGCCACCTCAAAATGGCCAATCTGCCATTTATGCTGTGACTTAGGTACAAAACTCGGAGAAGGCAATGGCACCCCACTCCAGTAGTCTTGCCTGGAAAAATCCCGTGGATGGAGGAGCTCAGTAGGCTGCAGTCTGTGGGGTCTCTCAGAGTCGGACAGGACTGAGCTACTTTACTTTCAATTTTCACTTTCATGCATTGGAGAAGGAAATGGCAACCCACTCCAGTGTTCTTGCTTGGAGAATCCCAGGGACAGGGGAGCCTGGTGGGCTGCTGTCTATGGGGTCACACAGAGTCGGACACGACTGAAGTGACTTAGCAGCAGCAGGTACAAAACCACACATGTTCTTCAGAACAAGACACCCATTGATTTAGGTGTCTTTGAAATGAAGGCTTTAACTGAATTCATGTGTGCCTATTTTCAGTAATCACATGCAGCTGAAATAACTTATGCTGCAAAGTACAAGACATATACAAAAATTAATATTTGCCTTGCAATTAGCTGCTCATTTCTATTTTCAGCATTGTCGTTCATAGAAACCCAATAGTTATTGCAATACTAATTTAGACTGAGCTCTCCTGCTCTTTTCCAGAATGCCCCTCCTCAGGAATTCATTTGTTATACACTTGCTTTCATCCCTTTGAGCAGTTTTACTTCATCTTCCCATCTTTATTAGGGGAGAATTATTTCTTAGCTAATTATTTTTTCCTTTGCTTTGATGCACCTATGGTGTTCTATGACTAGGGTATGAATAATTACAAAATTGTATTGTTAGTGACTAAATATTGATGTTAGGTAACTTCCATTATATTTCCCCCAATTTTTTTTTCATTCATTCAAGTTGAAACAATTATTCATACAAAATAGAAGCTTTTTAAAAAAGCCATTATATTATGGGAACAGAATAATTATGGGCTGTATAAAAGAATTTAATTATATAGATTGATCAAATATATCAGATAATTATTCAACTTCACACTCAAATTTAATTGCTTGGAAACCAGATAAATGGTATGCTTTTTGATTTATTATTATTTTAAAAATATAATAGAAATACAAACTACAGAGAAATGATTTCCCCAAGTAAAATGGTCCAAAAGTGAGGCAGGTAAAATTTTTTACACCAAAATGGTTTTTACACATAGAAGAATCCAAGAGAATCAAACAGAAGCTAACAGAACTGTTTAGAGGTAAAAAAAAAAAAAAAAAAACAACCTAGATATATAGGTATCATTTTAAAGTCAATAGCTTTCCTAGGTGCTGGTACTATCTAAGATAGAAACTCTAAAGAACAAACTTCTGATGATACTCATAAAGCTACACAGTAATTAGGAATAAGCCTAATAAGAGGTGTATAAGGTATGAATAAAAGGGTAAAATTTTACAGAAATCAAACAGATTTAATAGAGCTTGACTTTAAAATTAATATTGTAAATGTTTGTCTCTGCCAGTTAATTTGTGTTTCAATCCAAGCCTAACCTGAATTTGAGACAACAAATATGTTAATCAATAGGTCAGAAAGTTTTGCACAGTAATTTCTATTTCCAAAATGGTGTAGTAATTAAACACATATGTTCATCTTTAGAAATAGATCCCAGTATTAGAGAAGCTTAGGATATGATAAAGGTAACACTTAAAATTAAGAGAAATCAATAACTAAAGGGGTTTGGAAAGTTGAATATCTCTGTGGAAACAAAATTGTTCTTCTTTGCATAAAAACCAAATATTCATATTAGAAGAATTTATTATAAAAGGACAATTATAAGATCAACATAAAATATATTCTGAAAATCTTAGGATGGGAAATCCTTATTAAAAGAGACAAGAAATCTAGAAGTTATCAAGCAAAAGATTGAGAATTTGATCACAAGTGTTATAATAAATGAAGTGAAAAATAAAAGAAAAAGGAATAAAAATATAAAATTAACATAGAGAGTTACATCAAAATTTAAATGGTAACCTAATAGGAAAAATGTGCAAAATATAAGAATTGTTGAGAAAGCAAAAAGTAAAGTAGATGCACTTTCTTATAAGTAATGATGGAAAACCAGATTTTTCTATTTACCAGTAGGAAGTGCCAGAGAAGGCAATGGCACCCCATTCCAGTACTCTTGCCTGGAAAATCCCATGGACAGAGGAGCCTGGTATGCTGCAGTCCATGGGGTTGCGAGGAGTCAGACACGACTGAGCAACTTCACTTTCACTTTTCACTTTCATACATTGGAGAAGGAAATGGCAACCCACTCCAGTGCCCTTGCCTGGAGAATCCCATGGACGGGGGAGCCTGGTGGGCTGCTGTCTATGGGGTCACACACAACTGAAGAGTTGGACACGACTAAAGTGACTTAGCAGCAGCAGCAGCAGCAGTAGGAAGTACAGTGGCTGACAGAACAAGTTCTGGGGGACTTCCCTCGTGATCCAGTGGCTAAGACTCCACACTCCCAATGCAGAGGGTCCAAGTTCAATCTGTGGTCAGGGAACTAGATGCCCCATGCTGAAACTAAGAGTTTGCATGCAACAATGATGATCAAAGATCTTGTGTGCTGTGACTAAGACCTGACACAACCAAATTAATTAATTAATTAATAATTAAAAAAAGAATAGCTCTGTGGTCAGACTGCCGGGGATTGACACCTCTATCATTTTCTAGAGCTGTTCTCTTATATTCTCAAGTTTTTCATAAGTAAAATGTGGCTATCTTAGGATATTTTGAATTTTAAAATACTTAATACATGGGTAAAAACTTAAGAATAATGCTTTATACCACAAGGATACAAAATATAATTTGCTATTATTAAAGTGCCAACATCTGCTGGATCATGGAAAGAGCAAGAGAGTTCCAGAAAAGCATCTATTTATGCTTTACTGACTATGCCAAAGCCTTTGACTGTGTGGATCACAATAAACTGTGGAAAATTCTGAAAGAGCTAGGAATACCAGACCACCTGATCTGCCTCTTGAGAAATTTGCATGCAGGTCAGGAAGCAACAGTTAGAACTGGGCATGGAACAACAGACTGGTTCCAAATAGGAAAAGGAGTATGTCAAGGCTGTATATTGTCATCCTGCTTATTTAACTTCTATGCAGAGTACATCATGAGAAATGCTGGACTGGAAGAAACACAAGTTGGAATCAAGATTGCTGGGAGAAATATCAATAACCTCAGATATGCAGATGACACCACCCTTATGGCAGAAAGTGAAGAGGAACTCAAAAGCCTCTTGATGAAAGTGAAAGTGGAGAGTGAAAAAGTTGGCTTAAAGCTCAACATTCAGAAAACGAAGATCATGGCATCTGGTCCCACCACTTCATGGGCAATAGATGGGGAAACAGTGGAAACAGTGTCAGACTTTATTTTTCTGGGCTCCAAAATCACTGCAGATGGTGATTGCAGCCATGAAATTAATTCCTTGGAAGGAAAGTTATGACCAACCTAGATAGCATATTCAAAAGCAGAGACATTACTTTGCCAACAAAAGTTCGTCTAGTCGAGGCTATGGTTTTTCCACTGGTCATGTATGGATGTGAGAGTTGGACTGTGAAGAAGGCTGAGAGCCAAAGAATTGATGCTTTTGAACTGTGGTGTTGGAGAAGACTCTTGAGAGTCCCTTGGACTGCAAGGAGATCCAGCCAGTCCATTCTAAAGGAGATCAGCCCTGGAATTTCTTTGGAAGGAATGATGCTAAAGCTGAAACTCCAGTACTTTGGCCACGTCATGCAAAGAGTTGACTCATTGGAAAAGACTGATGTTGGGAGGGATTGGGGGCAAGAGGAGAAGGGGACGACAGAGGCTGAGATGGCTGGATGGCACCACTGACTTGATGGACGTGAATCTGGGTGAACTCCGGGAGTTGGTGATGGACAGGAAGGCCTGGCGTGCTGTGACTCATGGGGTCACAAAGAGTCAGACACGACTAAGCGACTGATCTGATCTGATCTGATTATTAAAGCAAGGATGAAATGCAATTTTACACATTCCATTAGTCATTAGTAAAAGTTAAAAGGTGAAGCATATTCACTCTTAGTGAAAAACACCAAAAAGAAAATTTAAAATGAATTGATCTTATTTTGATGACAGTGTAAATTAGTATTTGGATGACAATTTGAGAACTAGGATAATATTAGCCAGTAGTAGGTTCAAGTAAGTATTTCCACTTTTAAACATCCGTCCTGAATCTCAGGGACAGGGGAGCCTAGTGGGCTGCTGTATGGCGTCGCACAGAGTCGGACATGACTGAAGCTACTTAGCAGCAGCAGCAGCCTGCAGAAATATGAGCACAAGTGAACAAAGATGCATGCACTGAAATATTTGCTGCATGCTTGTTTGCAGTAATAAAAATTGACAAGCTAAATATCCCTGTTCAGTTCAGTTCAGTCGCTCAGTCGTGTCTGACTCTTTGCAACCCCATGAATCACAGCACACCAGGCCTCCCTGTCCATCACCAACTCCCGGAGTTCACCCAAACTCACGTCCATCGAGACAGTGATGCCATCCAGCCATCTCAGCCTCTGTTGTCCCCTTCTCCTCCTGCCCGCAATCCCTCCCACCATCAGAGTCTTTTCCAATGAGTCACCTCTTCGCATGAAGTAGCCAAAGTATTGGAGTTTCAGCTTTAGCATCAGTCCTTCCAATGAACACCCAGGGTGGATCTCTTTTAGAATGGACTGGCTGGATCTCCTTGCAGTCCAAGGGACTCTCAAGAGTCTTCTCCAACACCACAGTTCAAAAGCATCAATTCTTCGGCGCTCAGCTTTCTTCACAGTCCAACTCTCACATCCATACACGACCACTGGAAAAACCATAGTCTTGACTAGATGGACGTTTGTTGGCAAAGTAATGTCTCTGCTTTTTAATATGCTATCTAGGTTTTCTGGGCTCCAAAATCACTGCAGATGGTGACTGCAGCCATGAAATTAAAAGACGCTTACTCCTTGGAAGGAAAGTTATGACCAACCTAGATAGCATACTCAAAAGCAGAGACATTACTTTGCCAACAAAGGTTCGCCAAGTCAAGGCTATGGTCTTTCCTGTGGTCATGTATGGATGTGAGAGCTGGACTGTGAAGAAGGCTGAGTGCTGAAAAATTGATGCTTTTGAGCTGTGGTGTTGGAGAAGACTCTTGAGAGTCCCTTAGACTGCAAGGAGATCGAAACCAGTCCATTCTGAAGGAGATCAGCCCTGGGATTTCTTTGGAAGGAATGATGCTAAAGCTGAAACTCCAGTATTTTGGCCACCTCATGGGAAGTGTTGACTCATTGGAGAAGACTCTGATGCTGGGAGGGATTGGGGGCAGGAGGAGAAGGGGACGACAGAGGCTGAGATGGCTGGATGGCATCACTGACTCGATGGATGTGAGTCTGAGTGACCTCCGGGAGTTGGTGATGGACAGGGAGGCCTGGCGTGCTGTGATTCATGGAGTCGCAAAGAGTTGGACACGACTGAGCAGCTGATCTGACCTGATCTGAACTGATCTAGGTTGATCATAACTTTCCTTCCAAGGAGTAAGCGTCTTTTAATTTCATGGCTGCAATCACCATCTGCAGTGTATTTAAAGCCCAGAAGATTAACGTCTGACACTGTTTCCACTGTTTCCCCATCTATTTCCCATGAAGTGATGGGACCAGATGCCATGATCTTAATTTTCTGAATGTTCAGCTTTAAGCCAACTTTTTCACTCTCTTCTTTCACTTTCATCAAGAGGCTTCTTAGTTCCTCTTTACTTTCTGCCATAAGGGTGGTGTCATCTGCATATCTCAGGTTATTGATATTTCTCTCGGCATTCTTGATTCCAGCTTGTACTTCTTCCAGTCCAGAGTTTCTCATGATATTATATCGAAGCCAGGGAATACTAAACAGTAGTTGGAAATAATGAACTAAGTCATTATTCTTAGTCAAAACTAAGTTTTTTTTTTTGAAAAAGCATGGCAATTTCTCTGTCAAATGTCAACTCAGATCACGGCACAATTGCCCTGTGATCTCATTGATCAAAAACATAACTGAAACTGAAACAAACAAAATCAACTCTTATTGGAACTAGTATTGTGGACGTGTATTTGCCAAATGTTTGCTAGAAGGGCTGGCTTCTGAGAAGCATGGAGAGTAAAGGGAAATAATAGCCTTCCTTGGTGGCTCAGAGGTTAAAGCGTCTGCCTACAATGTGGGAGACCTTGGTTGATCCCTGGGTCAAAAAGATCCCCTGGAGAAGGAAATGGCAACCCACTCCAGTATTCTTGCCTGGAGAATCCCATGGGGGGATACAGTCCACAGAGTCGCAAAGAGTTGGACACAACTGAGCCACTTCATTTTCATTTTCAATGAATGAAAATGAAAGTGTCAGTCACTCTGTTGTGTCTGACTCTTTGTGACTCCATGGACTGAATATACTTGTTCAAATTTTTTGACTTTGTGCTTGCTGTTTTTGAGTTACACACATTTTGTGTATGTTATTAAGATAAACTGTCATTTAAACTTGTGTTTCCTTATTGATTTTCTATCTGGATAATGTGTCCATTAGTGTAAGTGAGGTGTTAGTGTCCCACTAATATTGTTACTGTTGATTTCTCCTTTTATGACCGTTAGCATTTGCCTTATGTATTTAACTGTTTGTATGTTGGGTAAACATATATTTATAATTGCTATATCTTCTTCTTGGATTGATCCCTTGATTATTATGTAGTGTCCTTCCTTGTCTCTTGGAATATAAATGGACAGATTGGGAGTTTGTGATTCACATATACACACTGCTTAACCAACAAGGACCTACTGTATAGCACAGGGAACTTGGCTCAATACTCTGTAATAAGCTATAAGAGGAAAGAATTAAAAAAAAATAGATGCATGGATATGTGTAACTTTGCTGTACACCTGAAACTAACACAATATATTTAATCAAATGTGCTTAAATATAAAATAAAAATTAAACAAATAGATCAATGGGAGGACCAGAACATCAGTAAGTTACTAATCCTTTCTCTAGGCACTCTCCACCTCTCTCTAGCCCTGCTCCTGATATTAATGGGAAGTGTATCAGTGAAGCAGGCACACCCTTGTCATGCCTCAGAGCCAGGTGCCACGCTTGCTCACCAGATGCTGGGTCCTAATTTTACCAGGACAAACACACTGAGCATGAGCAAGTCCACTGTGCTGACTTCAGGTACTTGGCAATGGGACATCCAGAGCTCTTCCTAGTACATCTGCAAAATTGCTCATTATATGCTGTTCAAAAAGTGTTTCCTCTTTTAATGAACGTATATGGGTTAACACGTATGTGCAACACATATTATAGATAGAAACCCTCTCACTTACCAACAAGTAAGCTGAACAAGAAGCTCGTGAAAGCCTCAGGAACTCTGAGCCATTCAAAAGCAAAAGGGTTATCAGATCCAATATGAGAGCATCCAAACGATAAGGCCATAAATAAAAAGCTCCGTCATTTTATTTGCCTGACACTTAAAAATTCCTTTAAGTATAAATCTTTTCATTTTCCAATTATGTTTTTTTTTCAATTTTTAAAAAATTTTCCAATTTTTGAGAAGTGTTTTAATTCAATTATTTTTCAATCATGTTTTTAAACATAGGTTTTGATCACAAAAGTTAATGTGTTTAAATATACTGAAATAGCATCAAATCTGTATGTGGTGGAAAAAAAAAGGAAAAGAAAAGTCCTTCATTTGAATCAGAATCAGGTAAGACGGTAGAATTTTTTCAAACATGATGATCAAAAGTGGCTACGGAGCCGAGGATATCCATAGTACACTGAAGGTACAGATAAACAGCAAGCAGTAAAGGGAAAGTAAAAAGGAAATAGTATGAAGTGGTAAGGAGAAAAATATAAAAATAAGAAAAAAGACTAATGAAACATGCAGAAAATAGAATTTAATTTGAGAAAATGTATTGCATCACACACTCATTTTTCACGAGTAAAGATGTGATGAATAATAAATATGTGAAACCTGACATGTTGTATTGGCATATAGTTAATTAACAATGTTGTGTTAGTTTCAGGTGTGTGGAAGTGTTAGTAACTCAGTTGTATGTGACTCTGTGACTGCATGGACTGTAGCCCACCAGGCTCCTCTGTTCACGGACTTCTCCAGGCAAGAATATTGGAGTGGGTTGCCAGTCCCTTCTCCAGGGAATCTTCCCAACCCAGGGATCAAACCTGGGTGTCCCGCATTTGTAGGCAGATTCTTTACTGTCTGAGCACCAGGGAAGCCCAGTTTCAGGTGTACAGCAAAGTGATTCAGTAATATCTCTATTATTTTTTCAAATTCCTTTTCCATACAGGTTATTACAGAATATTAAGCAGAGTGTGTATGTCAACCCTAAACTCCCAATCTTTTTGTCTTAATAGCATAAATAAAATGTGTATAACTCAAAAGTAGCAAAAAATAAACTCAAACTTTGAAGTTGGCCACCTGAGCCCAAGTCTGAACTCCGGGGGACCTCAGAGGGCACAGAGACCTTTGAAAGCTGCCTTTTATCAGAAGCATACAGATGGCTGGTGTCACTATTGGACTTGGAAGCCAGGTTCCAGACACTGCAGCTGTCATGCTTTACCCACACACTCAAGTCCCATCAGAGAACACAATGCCCAGAACTAAGAACTCAGCCAGAACCTAAGCCAGGCAAGAATTTGTAAAGGGTAGAGCTATGTGTATTTATGGGGAGGAAATACATGTCCAGGAATGAGGAATAGGACTGTCTTTTGTGAAACAGCATCTTCTATAAACAGAGGTAATTCTCTTTCATTTACATGTCCAGAAATCATCATTAAAATTCACTTGAGAGTTATTGCCTATTACTGCCAGGTCTGCTGTTGCTCTCCCAAGATGATGAATGAAGCCAGAATAAATGTTATAGATTTTTTCAAGCTGCATATAATATGGGCAATGGCAATAAACTTATGACATTTCACCTCACTCAGCAAGTGTAGCACGAAGGTCAGGAAGGATAAACGTTTGTTAGAGGGAAAGAAAAATGTATTATTACAACTTCATTGTTCTCTGCTCCTGAGTGATGATGCTGAATCCTATTTAGCATTTGTATGAAAAATGGGATAAAAATGTATGCATAGGAGAAGTGATTTCTCATAGTAATGATTTGTGGCAGAGCTATAGGGAAAATCATCAGCAAGGCAATCTATAGAAAATGTTGTTGTGGTCTGTGTGTATTATTCTTCACATTGTCTTTGAATCATTGAGTGTTTCAGGCACTCCCTGTAAACTGAGTGTCCATGCCAGGAACTGTGCTGGCTTCTGGAAGACAGCAGTGGACAAGCAAAGGTTGGCTTTTAAAGAAGTGAGCCTTTTAGAAGAGATGTTGAACTGTCAGCTCCTGAGAGTGAAAGCCTTCTGTCACTTGATGGGAAAAGAAGGTGCCCCAGGATATATGTAAACTTTTAAATAAGGCCATCAATGGAAAGTAAATAGTTTTACTCCATTTCATTATGAGAAAAGGGTATTGATTTTCTAAGAAAGAAAGATGATTCCATTTTTCACATTCTCCCAAATTTTTATATAGAAACCAAATGTTCCAAAACCTTTATATTTCAACAATTACACTTTTTAAGGAATAAATGTTGCTTATAATAAGTTTTCAGGTTTGAACAATTCCACTGAGTTATATTAGACATTTGAGATTATGAGAATCTGCTGAAGATACTTTCAAGTGCAAAATGTGTTATTGGATGCCTGTAGACATCCACCTTCATTGGGTGACATACAACTTCCAAGACAGAAGTTCAGGTCTTTCATTCACATTATCAGTCATATCCTGATCTACGTATTTTTTCAGGTTGGTAACTTCACCTCAGTTGGTTCAACTTCTCCACATACAAAATATATTTTGAAAATTTTAAATAATTAAATTTCAAAATATTCCAAAGATTGTCTTCTCAGATTCATAATTGTGGTTTTTTTTTTTTCCTGGTATGAGAAACGATAGACTAAATTACTTGCACTCTGATAGTTGAAGAAAATATTGTTATGCTTTCAGAAATACCCCAGTATTAACAAAAATGAAGACCTAAAAGACCTTTTAGAAGTAACACCCAAAAAAATGTCCTTTTCACTATAGGGGACTGGAATGCAAAAGTAGGAAGTCAAGAAACACCTGGAGTAACAGGCAAATTTGGCCTTGGAATACGGAATGAAGCAGGGCAAAGACTAATAGAGTTTTGCCAAGGAAATGCACTGGTCATAGAAAACAGCATCTCCAACAAAACAAGAGAAGACTCTATACATGGACATCACCAGATGGTCAACACCGAAATCAGATTGATTATGTTCTTTGCAGTCAAAGATGGAGAAGCTCTATACAGTCAGCAAAAACAAGACCAGGAGCTGATTGTGGCACAATTTGATTGTGGCACAATTTGATTACCAAATTCAGACTGAAATTGAAGAAAGTAGGGAAAACCACTAGACAATTCAAGTATGATCTAAATCAAATCCCTTATGATTATACAGTGGAAGTGAGAAATAGATTTAAGGGCCTAGATCTGATAGAGTGCCTGATGAACTATGGACTGAGGTTCGTGACATTGTACAGGAGATAGGGATCAAGCCCGTCCCCTGGAAAAGAAATGCAAAAAAGCAAAACGGCTGTCTGGGGAGGCCTTACAAATAGCTGTGAAAAGAAGAGAAGTGAAAAGCAAAGGAGAAAAGGAAAGATATAAACATCTGAATGCAGAGTTCCAAAGAATAACAAGAAAAGATAAGAAAGCCTTCTTTAGCGAACAATGTAAAGAAATAGAGGAAAACAACAGAATGGGAAAGACTAGAGATCTCTTCAAGAAAATTAGAGATACCAAAGGAACATTTCATGCAAAGATGGGCTCGAAAAAGGACAGAAATGGTATGGACCTAACAGAAGCAGAAGATATTAAGAAGAGGTGGCAAGAATACACAGAAGTGTACAAAAAAGATCTTCACTACCCAGATAATCATGATGGTGTGATCACTGACCTAGAGCCAGACATCCTGGAATGTGAAGTCAACTGGGCCTTGGAAAGCATCACTACGAACAAAGCTAGTGGAGGTGATGGCATTCCAGTTGAGCTATTTCAAATCCTGAAAGATGATGCTGTGAAAGTGCTGCCCTCAATATGCCAGCAAATTTGGAAAACTCAGCAGTGGCCACAAGATTGGAAAAGGTCAGTTTTCATCCCAATTTCAAAGAAAGGCAATGCCAAAGAATGCTCAAACTTGTGCACAATTGCACTCATCTCACACGCTAGTAAAGTAATGCTCAAAATTCTCCAAGCCAGGCTTCAACAATATGTGAACTGTAAACTTACTGATGTTCAAGCTGGTTTCAGAAAAGACAGAGGAACCAGAGATCAAATTGTCAACATCTGCTGGATCATGGAAAAAGGAAGAGAGTTCCAGAAAAAATCTATTTCTGCTTTATTGACTATGCCAAAGCCTTTGACTGTGTGGGTCACAATAAACTATGGAAAATTCTGAAAGAGATGGGAATACCAGACCACCTGATCTGCCTCTTAAGAAATCTGTATGCAGGTCAGGAAGCAACAGTTAGAACTGGACATGGAACAACAGAGTGTTTCCAAATAGGAAAAGGAGTACGTCAAGCCTGTATATTGTCACCCTGTTTATATAACTTATATGCAGAGTACATCATGAAAAACGCTGGATTGGAAGAAGCACAGGCTGGAATCAAGATTGCCGGGAGAAATATCAATCACCTCAGATATAAAGATGACACCACCCTTATGGCAGAAAGTGAAGAGGAACTCAAAAGCCTCTTGATGAAAGTGAAAGTGGAGAGTGAAAAGGTTGGGTTAAAGCTCAACATTCAGAAAACGAAGATCATGGCATCCGATCCCATCACTTCATGGGAAATAGATGGGGAAACAGTGTCAGACTTTATTTTGGGGGCTCCAAAATCACTGCAGATGGTGACTGCAGCCATGAGATTAAAAGATGCTTACTCCTTGGAAGGAAAGTTATGACCAACCTAGATAGCATATTCAAAAGCAGAGACATTACTTTGCCAACAAAAGCTCATCTAGTCAAGGCTATGGTTTTTCCTGTGGTCATGTATGGATGTGAGAGTTGGACTGTGAAGAAGGCTGAGCACCGAAGAATTGATGCTTTTGAACTGTGGTGTTGAAGACTCTTGAGAGTCCCTTGGACTGCAAGGAGATCCAACCAGTCCATTCTGAAGGAGATCAGCCCTGGGATTTCTTTGGAGGGAATGATGCTAAAGCTGAAACTCCAGTATTTTGGCCACGTCATGCAAAGAGTTGACTCATTGGAAAAGACTCTGATGGTGGGAGAGATTGGGGGCAGGAGAAGAAGGGAACGACAGAGGGACAGAGGATGAGATGGCTGGATGGCGTCACTGACATGATGGACGTGAGTCTGAGGGAACTCCTGGAGTTGGTGATGGACAGGGAGGCCTGGTGTGCTGTGATTCATGGGGTTGCAAAGAGTCGGACACGACTGAGCGACTGAACTGAGCTGAACAATAATGAAATTTCATTATAAAAATCACTGTTATACAATTACTTGGGTTCATGTATTCATTCAACAAATATTTGATAATCTAATTGTGAAAGTTCCTAAACTGGATTTTGCAAAGGATACAATTCATTACACTTGGATTTATTGTCATTAACACATTTATATAGTGATTTACATTGTCCTGAGGACTTCTTGCCATATTTCTAATTTAATCTCTCAAGATTTCCTATAAGGAAGACAGGATACAAATCAGCATCCTCATTCAGTAGATTAGGAACCTCAGGAACAGCCTCAGTGATGCTTTTGCTAGGTGGCCAGGAAAGGATGGAGATGAGCTTCTGTTTCAAGTGATCTTACACTGTTCTCACACTGACCCCTTCTCTCAAGGTGGTGACAGATCCCACCCTCCCCCAACCACTACCACACATTCACATGCCCACACACTCAAACACACTGTGTTTCAGGGCACAAGGGAGGTAAAAGCAAAGTGTTGATGGGGATCAGATTCAGGGAAAACCATATTCAGTTGATGGTAAGAAGGACACTTTTCATGGAAGATCTGATATTTTATTACATGATATTTATCAAATGCCCAATGTGTGCCAAATATGGGCTGGACTGTGCTTGGAGATAAATAACACTTCCTTCTCTGCTTTCAATTAGCTCTCAGTTCAAGGGCAAAGGTAGAAATTTATAACTCAGGCTGAAATACAGCAATGCAAACTGCATTAGAATCACATGTGAGAGGCATGTGACTGAGACCACACAAAGTGGGCAGCACCTGAGCACTAGAATGTAGTTTATTCTCTAAGCACTGGGGAGACAATGATGAATTTTAAGCAAGGGGATTATATCTGTCATGATAGGAAAGAGATTTATTATAAAAGGGGCTATTTGGGAGGTTATTGCAGTGATCTAGCCAATAAATGTTTGAAGGATCGTATTAGGGCAGTGTTGGCAGAGCTGGAGAGTACAGATTTGAGATGTCAGATGGACATTATTTGGTGATTGTTTCATTCTGGGGATCAGATCAGATCAGTTGCTCAGTCGTGTCCGACTCTTTGTGACCCCATGAACCGCAGCACGTCAGGCCTCCCTGTCCATCACCAGCTCCCGGAGGTCACCCAGACTCACACCCATCAAGTCAGTGATGCCATCCAGCCATCTCATCCTCTGTCATACCCTTCTCCTCCTGCCCTCAATCCCTCCCAGCATCAGAGTCTTCTCCAATGAGTCAACACTTCGCATGAGGTGGCCAAAATGCTGGAGTTTCAGCTTTAGCATCATTCCTTCCAAAGCAATTCCAGGACTGATCTCCTTCAGAATGGACTGGTTGGATCTTCTTGCAGTCCAAGGGACTCTCAAGAGTCTTCTCCAACACCACAGTTCAAAAGCATCAATTCTTCGGTGCTCAGCCTTCTTCACAGTCCAGCTCTCACATCCATACATGACCACAGGAAAGACCATAGCCTTGACTAGGCGAACCTTTGTTGGTAAAGTAATGTCTCTGCTTTTGAATATGCTATTTAGGTCGGTCATAACTTTCCTTCCAAGGAGTAAGCGTCTTTTAATTTCATGGCTGCAGTCACCATCTGCAGTGATTTTGGAGCCCAGAAAAACAAAGTCTGACACTGTTTCCACTGTTTCCCCATCTATTTCCCATGTAGTGATGGGACCAGATGCCATGATCTTCGTTTTCTGAATGTTGAGCTTCAAGCCATCCTTTTCACTCTCCACTTTCACTTTCATCAAGAGGCTTTTTAGCCCCTCTTCACTTTCTGCCATAAGGGTGGTGTCATCTGCATATCTGAGGTTATTGATATTTCTCCCGGCAATCTTGATTCCAACTTGTGTTTCTTCCAGTCCAGGGATCTCTTCAAGAAAATCAGAGATACCAAAGGAACATTTCATGCAAAGATGGGCACGATAAAGGACAGAGATGGTGTGGACCTAACAGAAGCAGAAGATATTAAGAAGAGGTGGCAAGAATACACAGAAGAACTGTACAAAAAAGAGCTTCAAGACCCAGATAATATTGATGATGTGATCACTGACCTAGAGCCAGACATCTTGGAATGTGAAGTCAAATGGGCCTTAGAAAGCATCACTACGAACAAAGCTAGTGGAGGTGATGGAATTCCAGTGGAGCTATTCCAAGTCCTGAAAGATGATGCTGTGAAAGTGCTGCACTCAATATGCCAGCAAATTTGGAAAACTCAGCAGTGGCTACAAGATTGGAAACGGTCAGTTTTCATCCCAATCCCAAAGAAAGGCAATGCCAAAGAATGCTCAAACTACCGAACAATTGCACTCATCTCACACGCTAGTAAAGTAATGCTCAAAATTCTCCAAGCCAGGCTTCAGCAATATGTGAACTGTGAACTTCCTGATGTTCAAGCTGGTTTTAGAAAAGGCAGAGAAACCAGAGATCAAATTGCCAACATCCGCTGGATCATGCAAAAAGCAAGAGAGTTCCAGAAAAACATCTATTTCTGCTTTATTGACTATGCCAAAGCCTTTGACTGTGTAGATCACAATAAACTATGGAAAATTCTGAAAGAGATGGGAATACCAGACCACCTGATCTGCCTCTTGAGAAATCTGTATCCAGGTCAGGAAGCAACAGTTAGAACTGGTCATGGAACAACAGACTGGTTCCAAATAGGAAAAGGAGTACGTCAAGGCTACATATTGTCACCATTCTGGGGATAAAGGAAGGCAAAAAGTCTGGTGTGATTCTCACATTCTGAAAAGATGGGGTAGATTTTTTTAAACATATGAATACCTGTCCTATGGATTTGGTGAATTTTATGCTGAAGGAAAAGAATGAGTAAAATCCTGGTGCATGATTAATAAATAGTTAATATCAACATTGGACTGCAAGGAGACTGCATTGGACTGCAAGGAGATCGAACCAGTCCATTCTGAAGATCAGCCCTGGGATTTCTTTGGAAGGAATGATGCTAAAGCTGAAACTCCAGTATTTTGGCCACCTCATGTGAAGAGTTGACTCATTTGCGAAGACTCTGATGCTGGGAGGGATTGGGGGCAGGAGGAGAAGGGGACGACAGAGGCTGAGATGGCTGGATGGCATCACTGACTCGATGGATGTGAGTCTGAGTGGCCTCCGGGAGCTGGTGATGTACAGGGAGGCCTGGCGTGCTGCGATTCATGGGGTTTCAAAGAGTCAGACACAACTGAGCGACTGATCTGATCTGATCAACATTGGCAAGAATATGGAAAATAAGAAGGCAGGTCATGAGAGACTTATTGGGCCTTAGTAGTTGCCAGCACTGTTTCAGCTTATCTTTTCTTTCATAATGCCCCATTCCAAATTATGGGTAGCATGATTATCTTCCTTTACAGTTGGCTGAACTGAGACATAGAGAGACATAGAGAAATATGTAACTTGCCCAACTGAGTCAAACTAGGTAATAGCAAAGCAAGATTCAATCCCTGGTTATTCTCACTTGTAGCTCTACAATTGCTCCATCTGAGGTCAAAACCCAAGATTCTTGGATACATAATAACTTTTCTGTGATGTTTAACACTTGAGATCAATGTTATAGGATTTTAAACAATGTAAAATAATGATATTTTATGCATTTATTTTCATTGTTTCTCTTTTTGTTTTGAGAAAACTCATATTTGAGGTCTTGAAAGAATTAAATATTATACCTAAAAATCATACTTGCAAAGAAATAAATATAAAAATGCATGTGTGTTGAGTAATTTCTGACTATTTGGAACCCAATGGACTATAACTCACCAAGCTTCTCTGATCATGGAATTTCCAGACAGTAATACTGGAGTGGGGGTGCCATTTCCTAATCTAGAGGATCTTCTGGACTCAGGGATTGAACTGTGTCTCCAGCATTGGAAGGCAGATTCCTTTACCACTGTGCTGTGAAAATACAAAATTCAAAAATTAGTCATATGCAGTGTTTGTATTATATACACAGTGTATATAGTATATTTGCTACATAATAATATACATTATGTATTTACTCAGTAAATAAATAGGTAGAGGGAGACAATTGTTGTAATGGTTCAGGTTTGGGAAACATTTGCACAAGAAAATGGAATTTGGCCTTGTTAAAAGAGATGATACCATTAAGAGATAGAATGTAAAAAAAGGAACAGTTGGAAGACTGATCCCTGGAGACTGTCAATTACATGGTGTTCTTTAAGAAGGCTCACATGCCAAGAATATGATTTGGAGGAAAACGAGAGAGGACATGGGAAAGAACCAAAGCAAAATAGAACTAAGGTGCAAGAAATACAAAGTGTAACACACAAGCTTCATATAAGTAGGGATCTTATCTATCATGCCGAAAGCTATCTTCCCATATCTAAACAGTCTCAGAAGTTCTTAAATATACTTGGTTAATGGAACAAGTGTAGTGGAATAAAACAGAATTGGTTATAGATGACATGAGCAGGACAAGGAAGAGTAATGAATTAATTATTCTGAAATATCAAAAATCAATGATTGCAAGAGTTATGATACCATTAGCAGAAAGAAAAAAAAAAAAAAACAGTACAAAGACATGATTTGTAGGCTAATGTTTTCAAGGTTTTCTTTCCTTTTTTTCCTAATGGAATTAGTTTGAGTGATATAGAATAAGAAGTTCTCCAGTGGATGACAGATTGGAATTAAGCTGTCATCTCCAGCCAGGAATATACCATAAGAGGTTGAGATCAAGATAGTTTGAAATCCAGTTGAACTAACAGGAAGGCTGTAACAAACAGCTCCATTGGCAAAAAACGTGCACACTTGCTTACTCCCTAAACCCAAAGGAGGAAGTAGATTGAAACCGTAGGGAACTATATGGACAGTTTTCTGACACTGCCCAGTGCTTGCCCCAGCCTGAGCCTCATGCCCACGGAGCCCCACTTACTCCATGCAAGGACAAAGGCTGCCACAGCTGAGGTGAGTGCTAGATCACGAATGCTAGGTCATGAGAGGTGGAGATGGCTAAGACTTGGAGTGGCATCTGAATGGGGTGAAGGCAGTCCCAACTACATATGGTGACATCAGGTCAGGAGTAATCTTAGATTCTGACTGGGGTTGCAGCCACCACAGCCCATGCTTTGACCCACACCAAGTGTCCACGCCAGCTTCTCCTGGTCTAGCACTGCTGGGAGGAAGGAAGAGTACACACTTAGTGGGACTGGAACCAGCTCAGACCAAACTTCAGGGCTTCTGCTCCAACAACTAGGGGCCTGCCTCTGCTCCCACTAAGGTGTGGTGGCTCCTGAGCAGTGGAGAAGTCCCAGCTCACACCTGGTTCTGGCTCTAGCCCCTCTTTCTCCAGCCCCACCTCTTACCAATGTGATAACTGCCAGGACACCCTGGAGAAATGTGACTTATACTCATGTCAGACCTAGCTGTCCTCCAGAGTCAATGGGCACATGCAGGCTGCATAGGGATGCTCCCACACAAGAACATCCTTCAAGACCAGGGTAGATAACTGTTTCATCTACCTATCTCTTTTCCCTAGAGACAGAGAAAGTTAAGCAGAATGAGAAGACAGGGAAGTTTGTTTCAGTCAAAATAGCCGGAGAAAACCCCTGCAAAACAACTAATGAAAGAAATAAATAATTGTCTTATGAAGAGTTCTTAGTAATAAGAATATTATCTTAATTAGGGAAAATAACAAACAGTGAGACTTTTTAAGAGCTTAGAAAGAAAGTGTATATAAAGTAAACAGAACTAAAGAATACAATAACTGAAATGAAAAATACACTAGAAGGAGATGACAGCAGACTAGATGATACAGTAACATGAATAGGTGATCTGGAAGAAAGAATAAAAGGAGTCATCCAAAAAGAAAAAATAAATGAGAACAGTTTAAGGGACCTCTGAGAGAACATTAAGTATTATTTATAGTCTAAAGTTTTCAGGAGAAAGAGATTGAAAATGTACTTGAGGATATTATGGCTGAAATTCCCCAAACCAGATATTCAGATATAGGAGGCACAAAGCATCCCAAACTAGATGAACCCAAACAGACCCATACTAAGACATAGAATTATTAAAATGGCAAAAGTTAGAGACAGTTCTAAAAGCAGCAAGAGAAAAAGTCATATGTGAAGGAAACCCCATAATGTTATCAGCTAATTTTTCTGCAAAAACTCTGCAGGCTAGAAGGGATTGGCATGCTTTAGTTAAAGTGCTAAAAGAGAAAAAAACCTACAACTTAGGATACTCAACTCAGCAAGATTATCATTTAGAATTGAATGAAAGACAAAGAAGTTTTCAGACAATCAAAAATTTAATTTGTCAATATTAAACCAATCCTATAAGAAGTGTGAAAGAGTCTTCTCTAAGTGGAAAAGAAAAGGCTGGAACAGGAAGTAAGTATCTATAAGACGGGAAAAAACATCCCACTAGTAAAGGGAAATATATAAACAAAGTCTGAGGATCAATCACTTAAATAAGCTAATCTGAAGATTTAAAAACAAAGAATTGTAAAGTCATATACACTTCTTATATGCTTCATATACACTTATTATAATTGCAATAAGAAGTCAGGGGATGAACGTGAAGGTGTTAAATATAACATAAAAAGACACAGTGTGTATGAAGGGAGTAAAAAATATTGATCTTTTAGAATGTATTTGAACTTTAAATGACCAGTAGTTTGAAACAAATAGATATAGATATAGATCAACATCTGTGAACTCCCTGGTAACCACAGATCCAAAACCTATTATTGAAACACAAAAACTAAATAGAAAGGAATGCAAGCACATCTCCACAGTCATTAAACCACAAGGGAATAAAGAGAAAGTAGAAGAATAAAAAGAGAAAATACAAAAACACAAAAGTAACAAAATGGCAATAAGTACATAACCTTACAGTAATCACTTAAATGCCAATGAACTAAATACTTCAGTCAAAGGACATGGGGCAGCTGACTGAATAACAAAACAAGCTCATCTATGTGCTGCTTACAGGAGTCTCATTTCAGAGCTAAAGACATACACAGATTGGAAGTGAGGAGATGGAAAAAGAAATTTATGCAAACACCAATACAGTATACTAATGCATATATATGGAATTTAGAAAGATGGTAATGATAACCCTGTATGCGAGACAGCAAAAGAGACACGGATGTATAGAACAGTCTTCTGGACTCTGTGGGAGAGGGAGAGGGGTATGATTTGGGAGAATGGCATTAAAACATGTATAATATCATATAAGAAATGAATCACCAGTCCAGGTTCAATGCATGGTACTGGTTGCTTGGGGCTGGTGCACTGGAATGACCCAGAGGGATGGTATGGGGAGGAAGGTGGGAGGGGGGCTCAGGATGGGGAACACGTGTACACCCGTGGCAGATTCATATTGATGCATGGCAAAACCAATACAATATTGTAAAGTAATTAACTCCCAATTAAAATAAATAAATTTATATTTTTAAAAAAAGAAAGAAATGACAAGATGGTAGGTTTAGCAATCCTCAGATCAGACAAAATAGACTTTTTTAAAAGTCTATAACAAAAGCCAAATAAGAACATCATATAATGGTAAAGGGATCAATACAAGAAGATGATATAGCACTAGATATAATAAATATGGACTTAATACTGGAAAACATATTATATAATGCAAATATTAACAGACATAAAGGGATAAATTGAAATTAATGAAATAATCATAGAGGATTTTAATGCCTCACTTGCTGCTGCTGCTAAGTCACTTCAGTCATGTCACTTACATCCAGACAAAAAGTAAATAAGGAAATAGTCATCTTAAATGACACAGACCACTTGGACTTAATGATATCTATAGGACCTTCCATCCAAAAACAAGAAAAAACATCCCCTTCAAGTGTACATGATATGCTCTCCAGGATAGATCACATGGTAGGCCACAAAACAAACATTCACAACTTTAAGAAAATAGAAATTGCATCAACATTTTTCCTGACCATAATGGTATGAAACTAGAAATCAATTACAGGAAGAAAAATGAGATAATTGATGCTTTCAAACTGTAGTACTGGAGAAGACCCTTGGACAGCAAGGAGATCAAACCAATCAATCCTAAAGGAAATCAATCCTGAGTAATCATTGAAGGACTGATACTGCAGCTGAAGCTTCAATACTTTGGCCACATGATGAGAAGAGTTGACTCATTGGAAAAGACCCTGATGCCAGGAAAGAATGAAGGCAAGAGAAGAAGGGGGCAACAGAGGATGAGATGGTTGGATGCCATCAGGGACTCAGTGGACATGAGTTTGAGAAAAGTCTGGGGGATAGTGAAGGACAGGGAAGCCTGGCATGCTGCAGCCCATGGGATTGCAAAGAGTTGGACACAACTGAGTGACTGAACAACTGCAAATCTGTTGCTTATCTACATGCACTAGTAAATAACTATCAGAAAGAGAAAGCATGAAGAGAATTCCATTTTGAATCACCTAAAAAAAGGTAGGGATAAACTTCACCAAGGAGGTGAAAAGACTTATACTCTGAAAAATAGAAAACATTGATGAATAAAATTGAAGATAATTCAAAGAAGTGGAAAGATATCTGGATTAGAAAATTAATCTTGTTAAATGGCCATTATACCCAAACAATCTACAGACTTAATGCAATTCTTAGCAAAATACCCAGGTCATGTTTTACAAAACTAGAAGTCCCACATTGCCAAAGCAATCTTGAGAAAAAAGAACAAAGCTGGAAGCATTACATTCCCTGACTTCAGACTATACTACAAATCTACAATAATCAAAACAGTACAGTACTGGCACAAAAAAAAAAAAGAAATATAGGCCAATGGAACAAGATAGAGAGCACGTAGATAAATCCATGCACCTATGGTCACCTTATCTATGACAAAGGAGGCAAGAATATATAATGGAGGAATAGTCTCTTCAAGAAATGCTACTTGGAAAACTGGACAGCTACATATAAAAGAATGACATTAGAATATTCTTCAATACCATGCAAAAATAAACTCAAAATAGATTAAAGGTGTAAATATAAGACTCCTTGAAACCACAAAACTCCTTGAAGAAAATGTAGACAGAACATTGTTGCATATTGGAGCAATATTTTATTTTATTGGACTCCTAACACCATGGAGACAATAGGAAGAATAAACAAATAAGATCTAATTAAACTTAAATGCTTAATTAAAAGATAACTTACAGAATGACATAAATTATTTGCAAATACTATGACTGACTAGGAGTTAACACGCAAAATATTTAAACAACTCATACAACTCAATATCAGAAAACAACCTGATTTAAAAATGGGCAGAAGACATATAGAATAAGACATATAGATGGACAATCAGATCAGATCAGTCGCTCAGTCCTGTCCGACTCTTCGTGACCCCATGAATCGCAGCACGCCAGATCTCCCTGTCCATCACCAACTCCCGGAGATCACTCAGATTCACATCCATCGAGTCAGTGATGCCATCCAGCCATCTCATCTTCCTGCCCCCAATCCCTCCCAGCATCAGAGTCTTCTCCAATGAGTCAACTCTTCTCATGAGGTGGCCAAAGTACTGGAGTTTCAGCTTTAGCATCATTCCTTCCAAAGAAATCCCAGGGCTGATCTCCTTCAGAATGGACTGGTTGGATCTCCTTGCAGTCCAAGGAACTCTCAAGAGTCTTCTCCAACACCACAGTTCAAAACCATTAATTCTTCGGCACTCAGCCTTCTTCACAGTCCAGCTCTCACATCCATACATGACCACAGGAAAAAACATAGCCTTGACTAGATGAACCTTTGTTGGCAAAGTAATGCCTCTGCTTTTGACATAAAAATATGTGCAACATCACTAATTATCAGGAAAATGAAAATCACACTGAAATAAGATATCACCTCACACTGGTCAGAATGACCATCCCCCAAAAGTCTACAAATAACAAATGCTGTGGAGAAGAGGGAACCCTGTATGCTGTTGATGGGGATGTAAATTTTTGCAGCCACTATAAAGATCAATATATAGGTTCCCCCAAACACTAAAATAGCACTATTACATGATTCAGCCATTACAGTCCTGGATATATTCCAAAGAAAATGAAAACACTGATTTGAAAAGACACATGCACCTTAATGTTCATAGCACCATTATTTAAAATAGCCAAGATATGGAACTGACCTAAGTGTGTGTGCATGCATGCTCAGTCATATTCAGTTCTTTGCAACCACATGGACTATAGCCTGCAAGGCTCCTCTGTCCATGGAATTTTCCAGATAAGAATACTGGAGTGGGTTGCCATTTCCTCCTCCACGGGATCTTCCCAACCCAGGGATGGAACCAGCATCTCCTGCATTGCAGGCAGATTCTTTATCACTGAGCCACCTGGGAAGCCAGTCTAAGTGTCTATCAACAGAACAATGGATAAATGTCTCTCTCTCTCTCTCTCTCTCTCTCTCTCTCACACACACACACACACACACACACACACACACAGACACTAAAATATTACTTAGCCATAAAAAGAATGAAATATTTCCATGTGCAACAACATAGATGGACCTGGAAGGTAATATATTTTTAGTGAAATAAGTCAGCCAGAGAAAGAAAAATACTGTATGTTATCACTTATATTTGGAATCTAAAAAGTAAAACAAAGGAACATATATAAAGAAGAGAAACACACAGATATGGAGAACAAACTAGTTACCTGTGGGGAGAGAGAAGGGTGGAAGTCAAGATAAGTGTAAGGGGTTAAGAGATATAAACTATTATGTATAAAACAAGTAATCAACAAGGATGCATTGTACAGGGAAATACAGTCATTATTTTAAAATAACTTTAAATGGCTACTAAGTAAAGTGATCCCATCTTAGTATTCTTTTTAGTATTCATGGCAATCTATAGATTCAGTGCAATCTCTATCAAAGCACCAATGGCAGTTTTCATAGAATTAGAACAGATTAGTTTTTGTATGGGAACAGAATAAATAATAATAAATAAATTCAGAGTCCAAGAAAGCTTCATATGAGAAAAATTATTAGATTTAATGATTAAAGTTAAAAAATGAAAACAAAATTAAAAAAAAAGAAATTTAAAAAAAAGGCAAAAAAAAAAAAAAAGATCTTAAGGAAGATTTCAATAATAAAATTGGGGTCAATGTTTACAAGGACATTCTGCCAAAAACTGTGTGATAAAAGATGAGAGAGATTTTCTCTGGTCTCCAGATTTTGAGGTCAGGCTTGTTTGGTGATGCAGCTTTCACACGGACTTGCGCAGACTCCACACAAGCTGCAAAGCACGGTTCCTGCTTATGAAGCAGACTACAGATTTCATACCAGTCAATGGCAATTTATAAATGTAAAACGTGTTAAGCAAAAACCATCAGGCTCTTTTATTCTCCCTTTCTACTAAATAATCATGCAAGGTTCTCCAGGCTGTATGGAATATAACACATTAGCAGCACCAATGAGCAGAATGACCTAGGAGAAAAAGGTGTGGGTTGGATGCTCCATCAGCATTGTTATTGACTTTTATCATCTGGGCTTGTAATAAAAAGTAGAGTAATCAGCAAGTTACTTATACCCAGGAGATTATAATTTCTGCTATTTGACCTAAAGTATCTTTAAAAAGGATTTGTCTCTGCTGAGTTTCTCAAAGTTGATATTAAATATTTAATTAAAGGCATACTCAGAGCATCTTTACCTAATATTTTACACTCAGCTTGGAATTTTAAGGCATAAATACAATTCTAATGCTATTTAGCATAGAATTCAAAAGTTTATAAAAGTGTTTACATACAGAGGGTAGTTGTGCGGGTCATGAATCTAGTGTGAAACTGGGAGCTTTCTCTTCCTTGCTCTCCTTCCGGAGATGATAGTGGAGAAGGTGACTATATGGGGTGCAGTATTGTCTAACTCATTTTGGTGCCACCTGCAGCAACATGGGCGGACCTAGAGATCAACATGTTGAGTAAAGAAGTCAGACGAAGAAGGAGAAATATCGTATGACATTTCTTACATGCGGAATCAGAAAAGAAATTATACAAATGAACTTATTCACACAACATACAGACTCACAGACTTAAAGAACTGTGAGTTGCTATTGTTGCCAGGGAAGGATAAGGGGGAAAGGACAGTTAGGGAGTTTGGAATGGACATGTACACACTACCAAATTTAAAATAAATAACTAGCAAGGACTTATAGTATAGCACATGGAACTCTGCTCAGTGTTATATGGCAGTCTGGATGGGAGGGAAGTTTAGAGGAAATGGATGCATGTATATACATGACTGAGTCCCTTTGCTGTTCTCCTGAAGCTATCACAATACTGTTAATTAGCTATTGTTGTTGTTCAGTCGCTCAGTCATGTCGGGCTTTTTGTGACTCCATGAACTGCAGTATGCCAGACTCCTCTGTCCTTCACTATCCCTCAGAGCTTGCTCAAACTCATGTCCATTGAGTCAGTGATGCCATCCAACCATCTCATCCCCTTTTGTCCCCTTCTCCTCCTCCCTTAATTTTTTCCAAGCATCAGTGTCTATTTCAATGAGTTGCCTCTCTGCATCAGGTGGCCAAAGTATTCGAGCTTCAACTTCAGCATCAGTCCTTCCAATGAATATTCAGGATTGATTTCTTTTAAGATTAACTGCTTTGATCTCCTTGAAGCCCAAGGGGCTCTCAAGAGTCTTCTCCAACACCACAGTTCAAAAGCATCAATTCCTTGGTGCTCAGCTTTCTTTATGGTCCAACTCTTGCATCCATACATGACTACTAGAAAAACCATAGCTTTGACTATATGTAAAATTTTAAAAAATTAAAAAAAGAAATGTGTCTTTGAAACTGTTTCCAGAGCTATGATCAGATCAGATCAGTCGCTCAGTCGTGTCCGACTCTTTGCGACCCCATGAATCGCAGCACTCCATACATTACTTAAATTTTGTCTTGATAGTAAGTCTTCCTTCTTTCAGAATAGATATGTTAGGAAAATGACTGAATTTTGGAAGATTGCTAGGGAATAAGGTAGAGATGAAAATGAGTAATTTTGTTTCTAATCAAGGAAGAGTCTTTTCAAAGTAGAGCACTCATGTTCTTGGGTATTATGTCAGTGGGGTCTTGTATCAGTGTAGTATTGGGGAGAAGATCAGTATTATTAATAGCATGCAAACACTCTGATATTTTGGGAGTGGAGTGTTAGGAGCATAGCACTCAGTGTTTCTTGTTGAGATGGTCTTGCAAATTGGGTAACTGAAACACTTTAGCTCAAGTCAACATTCTGACTGAGTCCTGGGTATAAATTGCAGTGTCATCTTATCATGCTTGGGGATGGGAACAGTGACAGACATGAGGTCGAGAGAGAGGAGCTGTGTTGGCTAAATGGGGCTCATTGTGTATGTGGTAAAGGGACACCAAGAGAGGAAAAACCTAAAAAATAGAGGGTATGGGCAAGTGGACAACTGAATATGTGTCATGAAGAGATGAAGGACAAGGGGGGAGGTTAAGAGGTGGCTGAATAGTCAGGAGGGAGTGACCATGGTTCTGCAATTATGGCCACTGGGAAATCAGCTGAACTGCCTGGAAAATCAGCTGAACTGCCTGCACTTTTTTCAAGTACCTCCTGAGTTAGTGAATTGTCATTTCTGATGAAGTCTGTGCAGCTTTTGCATATTGTTGGACCAGTGCCAGGTGTTTCCAGATGGTCATGATAACCAGGAGGTCCCTTGACAACTTACTCCAGAGTCTAAAGCAAATGGAAAATGAAAGGTAATGGCTCCTTATTCAGACTGTGTATTCAAACACTGGCCTCTTTTACTGAGTGATTCACTGAGAATGGATGAGGAAGCCTCATTAGTAAATCATGTTGTCTGATATTCCTATAGAATTTAGGTGATATGCCAATACTTTGCAGGAAATAAAATAAAATAGATCCAGAGAGAATTTTAGAGCAACTTCTCATTTTTATGTCTTGTGGAATCAACAATTTCTGAACAAGCTTGAGATTTAAGATATATATGTCAGTACACATACATACGTATATAAAATAAATCATGACAGAATTTGCCTAGATGGGTTTTAATAGTGAAAGGGCTTTTTCATGTATGTGAGCAATGAGCAGAGTCAGACACATTAAAGGTGGTTTTCCAGTTCTGTACTCAGACCAGGACAGAACTATAAGTGTAAATATGTCAGGAATCTCATCTTTGCTTTATGTTAAAGTTTTAAAATAAATGTAAATAAATACATACTGTTATTTTCTGAGATATATTAATCTGTTGTGCAGAAAATTGGTAGTAAAGATGGCAATTCATACATTACACAGACCTAGACACATTACACAATGACATATTACACCTAAAATCGCAGAAAATGTGAAATGAGTTGAAGACTAATAAATATTTAAAGGAAAATAGGAATATTTGATGAATAAAGGCCACTCAAAGAAATAACTAATTAATCTGGTTTTCCTTTCATTTCATATCACATAGTAGTCATTAGAAATTATTGCCTATCATGTGTTGATTGCCTGCAATTAGCTATTATAATCTTCAGCAATTTTCTTATTATTAAACAATTATCTTTACTTATGAAAATAAATAATACTCTTATTTATGAAACAAATCTACTTTTTCTATAGATTTTTTATTTTTGTGACTAAATTAAAGTGATAGTACTGATTTTATCCTTTAAATGAAGTTTAATCAGTGTAAAAGGAAGTTTGGATAGCTGACTTTCATATTTTGGATTGAAATAAACTTTGAAAGTAAAAAACATCAGTTATTCATCCACTCAAAGCATGTAGTTGACGTGAATTTGTTGTCTTAAGTACTGGGATGTGTGGTTTGAATTGTGTGTTGCAGGGGTTAGTCTTGGACAAAGGAACCCTACTTCTCAGAAAGATAGGATTAAATTTGTGTTTCAATAATTATTCTGGTTAAATTGTGGAGAATTGAATGAAAGGGGCATAATTGGATGAAGGAAGAACACTAATCCGAGTGAGAAACACAATATTATCCATTAACAGAGAATGTGGACTCTGAATCCCAACTGTTTGTGTTTTAATACAACAACTCTCATTTACTAGATGTCTGACTGGTTAAGTCACTTTGTCTTCCTACATTTTAATTTTTCTATCAGCAATTTGGAAATAATAATAGTTCCTATTTTGAAGGTTATCACGAGAAATAGGTAAGTTAATGTACCATGCCAGGCCACAGGGCAAGCGCCAGGTACATAACATATGCTGTTAGTGAACTGGTTGGAGTAGAGAAAGACATGAGGGGACCACCTTGGAGTACATTTAGGTATTCAAATGACCATGACTTAGTGATGGTCTGACTGCGGGGGAGGGTTTAGGAGAAGGTCCTTCACTGAAATACAAGTAGGGGTAGAGAACAAGGGATTGTGGGAGCGATGGGGACCTCCCAATACAATATTGTATTTTTTTCTTCTAAGAATGATTCTAAGCCAAAGCATTTTGATAATATTTTGTCTCATGTGAAGTAGACACATGCATAAATTAAGTTCATGGAAAAGGTTAAAAAAGCTTAGGATTTCTGAGCTTCATTCAGCTGCTACTTGACTCAGCCTCTGAAGGCGAGAGATGTCCTTTTCGGATGACTTGTGTCTATGTGTGATGGCAAGCCTGCTTCTGTCTTCTCTCAAAGAGGTTTTGGTCTGCAATGAACTTTTCATAAGCACACCAATTGTGTACTATAAAAGCATTATTAGCACAATAAAGCCTTTTAAAAGAATCAGCTAATATAAGGAATGAACTCTCATGAATGTATATAAATCCCAGATAATGGCAATTAGTTCTTCTTACAATTAATGATTTTTACTTGTACTCTTTTTTTTATAAAGCTATTCTAAAATATGTTTACATTTACGTAGTCTGTTAAATAATAATGTGTTTGTTTTCTTTTTTCTTCCAGTTCTGAAAGTGTTAGTCGCTCTGTCATGTCCAACTCTTTGAAATCCCCTGGACTGTAGGCCACTAGGCTTCTCTGTCCATGAAATTTCCCAAGCCAGGATACTGAAGTTTGTAGACATTCCCTTCTCCAGGGGATCTTCCTGACTCACAAGTCAAATATGGGTCTCCTGCTTTGCAGGCAGATTCTTTACCATCTGAGCCACCAGGGAAGCCCTGTTTTATTGAGATGTAATTGATATACAGCACTGTATGAGTTTAAGGCAGACAGCATAAGGATTTGACTTACATATATCATGAAATGATGACCACAGTAAGTTAGGTGAATATTCATCATATTAATAGATACAAAATAATTGAAAAATGTAAAAATTTTGAGATGAGGGCTATTAGGGTTTACTCTCTTAACAACTTTCATATATAACATTCTGCAGTGTTAATTACATTTATTATGTCTTACATTACATCCTTGGGCTTTCCTCCTGGCTCAGATGGTAAAGAATGTACCTGCCAAGGCACATGGAACAGGTTCTATCCCCAGTCAGAAATATTCCCTGGCAAAGGGAATGACTAACCACTCTAGTGTACTTGCCTGGAAAATACCATGGACAGAGAAACCTGGTGGGCTACAGTCCATGGGTTCACAAAGAGTCAGGCATGACTGAGTGACAAACACTTTCACTTTACTTCACTTCACATTCCATCCCTAATACTTCTTTATCTTATAACAGGAATTTCATATATTTGACTCCTTTCATCCAATTCTCCCTTTCCCCATTCCTCATCTCTGGTGATCACGAATACAGTCTTTTTTTCTATGAGTTTGTTTGTTTGTTTTTGATGTATAATTGACCTAAGGTGCTATGTTACTGCCTGGTGCACAACATAATTCCTTATTTCTGTGTATTACAAAATAATCACCATGATAAGTCCATCTGACACCATACAAAGTACTATTGACTATATTCCTCACAATGTACATTTCATCCCTATGATTCATTTATCTTGCAACTGGAATTTGTACCTATTGATTCCCTTCACGTATTTCACTCATCCCCACCCCTTATCCCCACCCCACTGGTGATCATTTCTTTATTCTCTGTATCTGTTTCTGTTTTGTTATATTTACATAATTGTTTTGTCTTTTAGATTCCACATATAAGTGAAATCATACAATATTTGCTTATTTCGCTTAGCACAATATCCTTTAGGTCTATCCATGATTTTCTTCTTCTTCTTTTTTTTTATAGCTGAGTAATATTTTCATATATATATATATCAGATCAGATCAGATCAGTCGCTCAGTCGTGTCCGACTCTTTGCGACCCCATGAACTGCAGCACGCCAGGCCTCCCTGTCCATCACCAACTCCCGGAGGTCACTCAGACTCACATCCATCGAGTCAGTGATGCTATCCAGCCATCTCATCCTCTGTTGTCCCCTTCTCCTCCTGCCCCCAATCCCTCCCAGCATCAGAGTCTTCTCCAATGAGTCAACTCTTCGCATGAGGTGGCCAAAATACTGGAGTTTCAGCTTTAGCATCATTCCTTCCAAAGAAATCCCAGGGCTGATCTCCTTCCGAATGGACTGTTTGGATCTCCTTGCAGTCCAAGGGACTCTCAAGAGTCTTCTCCAACACCACAGTTCAAAAGCATCAATTCTTCGGCGCTCAGCCTTCTTCACAGTCCAGCTCTCATATCCATACATGACCACAGGAAAAACCATAGCCTTGACTAGGCAAACCTTTGTTGGCAAAGTAATGTCTCTGCTATATATATATATATATATATATATATATACACACTACATCTTCTTTACCTACTTATATGTTGATGGTCACTTATGTTGCTTCCATGTCTTGGCTGTTATGACTAACACTGCTATGAACATTATAGGGGTGCATTACTTTAGAAAAGTACCCAGAAGTAGAATTGCTTGATTGTATGGTAGTTCTACTTTTAATTTTTTGAGGAACCACTGTAATGTTTTCCAGAGTTGCTGTACAAATTTACATTTCTACTAACACTGTGCAAGGGTTTGCCTTTCTCCGTATATTGCCAACACTTGTTATTTATTGTGTTTTGATGATGCCCATTTTAATGGGTGTGAGGTGATATCTCATTGTGGGGTTTGATTTACATTTCCCTAATACTCTTGCCTGGAAAATCCCATGGACGGAGGAGCCTAGAGGGCTACAGTCCATGGGGTTACTAAGAGTCAGACACGACTGAGTGACTTCACTTTCACTTTTCAGTTTCATGCATTGGAGAAGGAAATGGCAACCACTCCAGTGTTCTTCCCTGGAGAATCCCAGGGACGGGGGAGCCTGGTGGGCTGCTGTCTATGGGGTCGCACAGAGTCGGACACGACTGAAGCGACTTAGTAGCAGCAGCAGCAGCAATGTTAATGATGTTGCACATCTTTTCATGTGTCTGTTGGCCATCTGTATGTCTTCTTGGGAAAAATATCTACTCAGGTCCCCTGCCCACGTTTCAATTGGGTTGTTTTTCATTTTTTGTTGAGCTATATGAGTTATATGTATATGCTGGATATTAACCCCAATCAGGTATATGATTTGCAAATAATCCTCTCCCATTCAGTAGGCTGCCTTTTTAGATTTGTTGGTAGTTTCTTTCACTGTGCAAAAACTTTTAAGTTTGATATAGTCCCATAACCAGAATTATTTTTTAATGCTTTATAAATCTTTGTATTTCTCAAATAAAGTAAGTCTTCATAAATCTGATGAATTATCAGCTCTCTCTCTGTTTTAATTTCTTGATTCTTTTCTATATTATATAAAATGACATTAGCTTCAAGCAAATGCATGTGATTATATGTCCATTTCAATGACTTATCTTTCTATTTCCCCTGTTCTTCTAGTCTGCTCCCAGTTTTCAAGAGGAGTCTATGCCATTTTTGGATTTTATGACAAGAAGTCAGTAAACACCATCACATCATTCTGTGGCACGCTCCATGTGTCCTTCATCACTCCCAGCTTCCCAACAGATGGCACCCATCCATTTGTCATTCAGATGCGACCAGACCTCAAAGGAGCCCTCCTCAGCTTAATTGAGTACTACCAGTGGGACAAGTTTGCCTACCTCTACGACAGTGACAGAGGTAAGTGACAGTGCCTCTCTCTCTCTGTAATGGGTCAAGTTCAATGCCCACACATTATATTCATACTTACACATGATATAGAGCTGTGTGAGTATATGCCAAGGGTGCGTGCATGCTTAGTTGCTTCACTAGTGTCTGACTCTTTGTTACTCTATGGGTTATAGCCCGCCAGTTTCCTCTGTCCATGGGATTCTACAGGCAAGAATACTGGAGTGGGTTGCCACGCCCTCTTTCAGGGGATCTTCCCGATCCAGGGATCAAACTTCTGTCTTCTCCATTGAAGCAGATTGTTTACTGCTGAGCCACCGGGGAAGCCATAGTCCAAGGGTAACTTGGCTTAACTATGCTCTGAAAATGAAATGCAATTTGAACTAGGAAGCATATTTAGAATAAAACAAATAAAAACATTGTGGATGTACAATTTATATAGATTGTGTTCACATAATGCCTGTATGTTCTGTTGTAATATGAAAAGCCCTTTCTGATATCAGCAGCTCAGACCTTAGGAGGACTATATTTCCAGCCCAAGTGAGTGAAGTGACTCCTTGGAAACAAGTTTAAGCAAGATTTGAGGAAATATGCAAATAAGAACATCTAAAAAATGTATAAGCATTACATATTTCCCCATGCAAAGGTTTTACCAGGCAAGGATGGTTGTTATTAACCTTGCTCTGTAATGAGATTCCTGAATCTTAGAGATATTGCAAGACTTTTTCATGATCCGTTCATGTGTGGCTCAGCTGGACTCAAGTCTTTTGACACCAAAGCTTTGTCACAAATCTCTGTGGTTACTTATGAGGAGATGGTTTGGATTAGCCATGCCAATTAGAGTCTAGGCTCATTATGCTAGTTTTTATTTTGGGGGTGAGAACACTTGCTTTTTGTTTCCCACATCATTTGTACTGAAGTTTGGTATTAGCAGACCTGATTAACCTTACATGTCAGAATTCTAGGTATTGCTAACCACTCCTGGGTCTGTGATTCAGCTTCAATGGGCCTGTGTACTTCCTAAAATAGTATGAACACTTTGTGTACATGGTCATAGGTGATTTTTCTCAAAAGAGTATCCACCACCAAACTCGGAAGTACTGAGGACCACCGTTGCCAATATACCAGCCTGTTCAGGAAGCAGCATGCTTTAAAGGGTCAAGGGAAAAACCAGAAGCTTATTCCTACCTGAAGAAGGCACCTTGCTTTCCTGCAAAGACAGCTGAGGTGGGAGCCAGCCACCAGCCCTTCTCCAGGATCAGTTTGCAGACGTTGACTGCAGCAATCAGAGCCTGGTGTCAGGTTCTCTGTCCTGGTCTCCAGTCCTGAGAGTGACAACACTCTGTGGGAAAGTCGGTCATCACCATACAAACTGAGCAAGTTTCTTCCTGCTTTGAGAAGGGAGAGCTTTGCTCTACCCATGGGGAGTGAAAAACTGAAACACAGAACCGTTTAGAGTAAATACAGATTCCAGTGTGCTGGATTGCTCTGAAGTATCCTTCTTTTTCATGGGATAAAGGGCTTAGCATCTTGCCCTCTGCTGACTCTTTCACTCTTGACCCCTCTTCTAGGATTTCTACCATCTACATGACTTTTAGGACTTCCCTGGTGGCTCAGAGGTTAAAACGTCTGCCTCCAATGCGGGAGACCCGGGTTCGATCCCTGGGTTAGGAAGATCCCCTGGAGAAGGAAATGGCAACCCACTCCAGTGTTCTTGCTTGCAGAATCCCATGGACAGAGAAGCCTAGGAAGATCCCCTGGAGAAGGAAATGGCAACCCACTCCAGTGTTCTTGCTTGCAGAATCCCATGGACAGAGAAGCCTGATAGGCTACAGTCCAAGGGGTCGCAAAGAGTCGGACACGACTGAGTGACTTCACTCACTCACTCACTCACTCACATGACTTTTACTTCTAGCCACTCTTCTGTGTCCTTGTCAAGTCTCCAGGCCCATGTGCTCATCCTTCATCCTTCCATTTCTGTACTTGCTTCTCTTCAATCCATTTTCCATAAAGGAGCCAGAAACTATGAATGCTTTTATTAATTTCTTTAAATTTAGTCATTGCTTTGTATTGGGATATAGTTGATTTACAATATTGTGTTAGTTTCAGGTGTACAGCAAAGTTCAGTTATATGTATACATATAACCACGCTTTCAGTTTTTTTTCCCACATAGAATGTCACAGGATATTGAATCTAGTTCCCTGTGCTACACAGTAGGTCCTTGTTGTTTATCTATTCTATATGTACTAGCGTGTGCATATTAATCCCACGCTTCTAATTTATCTCCCACTCTGTTTACCCTTTGGTAATGATAAGTTTGTTTTCTATGTCTGTGAGTCTGGTTCTGCTTTGTAAACAAGTTCATTGGTGTCATTTTTTTTAGATTCCACATATAAGTGATATCATATGATATTTGTCTTTGTCTGACTTATTTCACTTAATATGACAATCTCTAGGTCCATCCATGTTGCTGAAAATGGCATTATTTAATTTTTTGATGACAATATATTTCATTGTATATATATATACACCACATCTTTATCCATTTTTCTGTAGATGAACATTTAGGTAGTTTTCATATCATGGCTATCGTAAATAGTGCTGCAATGAACATCAGGCTCCATCTTTTTGAATTATGGTTTTCCCTGGATATATTCCCAAGAGTGGCTTCTCAGCTGGCTCAGTGGTAAAGAACCCACCTGCCAGTGCAGGAGACACAAGAAACGTGGGTTCAATCCCTGGGTTTGGGAAGATCCCCTGGAGTAGGAAATGGCAACCCACTTCAGTATTGTTGCCTGGAAAATTCCACAAGGGTCCTGGTGGGTTACTGTCCGTGGGGTTGCAAATAGTCTGATACGACTAAACGACTGAGCACAGCACATGCCCAGGAGTGAGATTGCCGGATCATATGGTAGCTCTATTTTTTGACTGTTTTATGTGCTTTCTGGCCACATTGATCCCTTGCTTAATATACCCCAATGACTCTTCATTATAATGAAGATAAAGTTAAAAATTACTAACATGACTTTAGGGTCTTATTAGTATTTGGTTCTGGCCCATTTATACAACGGTCTTGCTCATCTACCAAGCTAAACCCATTTCACTAACATTCTTTCACTTTCTCAGATGTACCAAACTCTTTCACCTCAAATCTCTGCACATTCTTCTAAATATTTCTGCTTAGGCTCAGGTTATATAACATTCCCACAGAGATGCATTTAATATTGTTATCTTCTCTCAAAGTAATCTCTTTTTTTTCCTCTAGTACTTATCACAATATATAATTAATATTGATGTTCATTCTTTTACCCAAGAATTAAGCTTCTAGTCTGTTCTAGGAGCTGTTTAATCACACAGATTTTAATCTCTTTATTTAAGATCTGGCTATACACCCAGGAATCAATGCACTGGCAGTAACCACTACATTAACTGTACATACAGTGCTTGAGATAATGCTGGAACAGAGTTGATAGTCAAAAAATGGGGTTAATAAACGAATAAGTTGAACATTTGTGTGTTTTGAGATGATATTAGAACCTGAATCCTGCTTGCTAAATCAAAGGATCAGAGATGAATTCTCCTTTTTGATGAGGTGGAAGGAGGCATTTTATCCTTAGGGACACACTTCACCCTCTCTACAGCGCCCTCTAGTTGACACTGAACTTTTGAGAGATAATTCAAGGAGACAACAGCTGATATAAATAGAAAAAGAGAAACTCTAGTATTTGAAGAGAGAAGAAAGACAAGCTCTGGGAAATAAAGGATCAGATAATGAGGATAGACTTATGTACTTGTGAAAAGAACCTGAGACATTTTAATGATTTTATTAACACTTTAGAAATATTAAATGAAATTGAAGCAATGAGATAATCTCCAATCATTAAATTATACAAATTGATTTGAGTTCAAGTGCAGCCATAGAGAGGTCACCGTTAGAGTGATATTATTAAGTAGTTGTATATTAAAGTCAAAATTGACTTTGTGGATACATTTTCAAGTTATTTTCAAATGGATACTTATGTTTTAATATGGAGTATTACACTGGCCTTTTATCTCAATCTGTTTTCAGAGATAAATGTGTAAGACTCAAAATACTGGCAAAAGACTTATAGAAATGGGTTTCCTTATTAATGACAACTGTTATAACTTTGCTCTTGTATCACATTTTAAAATGTTTATTCATACATTTATTTCATGTTATGTTCCCTCGCCCCACCAGTTGTAGACAAAGGAGGACAAAGATGCATCCTGACCTTTGTGTAGATCTTTGACTATTTCAGGTTTACTTGTGCTCGGGGTGCCATGTGACCCCTTAGAACTGCTGGAGTCTTCTCTTATCCAAGCTATGTGACAGCAGCCTGGAACTCCCTGTTACTCCAGCATCCTTCCTAAAGCTCCAGAAAAAGTAGCTATATGGATCTTCAACATATTTGAGCTATAGAGTAATGGGGTTACCCATATTAATGAATTCAATGTAGGTTTTTCTTTTGATACATGTGTATTAAATGTGAACCAGAACTTGCTCAAAATGTGGTTTTTATTTATTGGGTTAGTGTTGATAAAGTAAGGTAATACATTGCTGTAGACAGTAGGTAAAATCAGAACTAATGATTTATAACTTGGTTTTAACTTTGAACCATACTGTTTTTCCCTGAAAGAAAGGCACATGGATTCCAGTTCTAAAAAGGCACCATGCATAGAATAAAAATGCTTCCAAATTATAAATTTCTTTTACCATGTTCCTGAGAAAGTCAGAGAGGGAAATGTATGTTAATCTAATCTGGTGTAGGCATGCTGCTTTGATTTAGTGATCATAAATATTAATTTCTGTGCCTGAAAGATGAATAAGGGCAGTGAATTTTAAATGCAATGAAGAAAATATTTTTAAGAAAAAAGACATTGTCTGAATGAAATAGAACTATTTGCAGTAGTCACTTTTAATCCCATCCATTAATGTGAAAACTCAGATATTTAAAGGGCTTCCTAGGTGTCACTACTGGTAAAGAACCCATCTGCCAATGCAGGAGACATAAGACACATAGGTTTGATCCCTGGGTTGGGAAGATCCCCTGGAAAAGGAAATGGTAACCCACTTCAGTCTTCTTTCCTGGAGAATCCCATTGACAGAGGAACCTGGCAGGCTACAGTCCATAGGGTCTCACAGAATTGGACACAACTGAAGTGACTCAGCGTGCATGCAAGACATTTGGACTTCACTTGTTCAGGGGCTGTAGGTTTTTCTATAACTTTGTCACGGTATTATGAACACTACCTCAAGATGAGACTGTTAACTGCTTCTAGTAACACTTGGAGAATATTTAGGGAGATTGTCAGCTTAAGAATAGGTTATACAGCTATAACTAATCCAGCAACAGTTAAGCATATGAAGAAATAATACAATAAAGAAATAAGTAACAGTACTTTAGCCATTCTTTCTTCTGTCCAGAAATCTGAGCATTTAGTAGAGAATAGAACTTTATTTTAGAGTTCTATAATATTCTTAAGGTTTTTCATAATATATTTTAAGTACATTTATTAGCTATAACAGTTAATTTTCCAGATTTTTTTCTATTTGTAGATGAACAACTGTGTATCTCAAATTTTCTTTGTCCTAAGCAATGAAATAATTAGAAATTAAGCCAGGATTTATATATCCTGATTTAGTGGTACAAATGCTGGTCGAATAACCAGCTACTAAAAGTTTTAAACAAACCAATATTTATATAGAATTCCCATTATTCATACAAGTTTATATTCTGAATTAAGGGATGAATGTATTTACAAAGATACTTCTAGACTAGTTTGTGTGGAAGGGAAAGAGGTAATACTTCCTCCCCTAATTAGAATATGTTACCAAGACACTAAATGCATTAATTTGTGTTTTGTATGAATAATTTAGTTTCACCATATTATTTGTGATATGCATGGTTAGTGATTTAAATTTTTTTTTAAATTACCTGAGTCAGTTCAGTTCAGTCACAGTTGTGTCCGACTCTTTGAGACCCCGTGAATCGCAGCACACCAGGCCTCCCTGTCCATCACCAACTCCTGGAGCTCACCCAGACTCACATCCATCGAGTCAGTGATGCCATCCAGCCATCTCATCCTCTGTCCTTCCCTTTTCCTTCTGCCTGCAATCCCTCCCAGCATCACAGTCTTTTCCAATGAGTCAGCTTTCCTCACAGTCCAACTCTCACATCCATACATGACCACAGGAAAAACCATAGCCTTGACTAGAAGGACCTTTGTTGGCAAAGTAATGTCTCTGCTTTTGAATGTGCTATCTAGGTTGGTCATAACTTTCCTTCCAAGAAGTAAGCATCTTTTAATTTCATGGCTGCAGTCACCATCTGCAGTGATTTTGCAGCCCCCTGAAATAAAGTCTGACACTGTTTCCACTGTTTCCCCATCTATTTGCCATGAGATGATGGGACCAGATGCCATGATCTTCGTTTTCTGAATGTTGAGCTTTAAGCCACTTTTTCACTCTCCTCTTTCAATTTCATCAAGAAGCTTTTTAGTTCCTCTTCACTTTCTGCCATAAAGGTGGTGTTATCTGCATATCTGAGGTTATTGATATTTCTCCCAGCAATCTGGATTCCAGCTTGTACTTCTTCCAGCCCAGCGTTTCTCATGATGTACTGTGCATAGAAGTTAAATAAGCAGGGTGACAATATACAGACTTGACGTACTCCTTTTCCTATTTGGAACCAGCACCCCACCCCAGTACTTTTGCCTGGAAAATCCCATGGATGGAAGATCCTGGTAGGCTGCAGTCCATGGGGTCGCTAAGAGTCAGACATGACTGAGCGACTTCACTTTCACTTTTCACTTTCATGCACTGGAGAAGGAAATGGCAACCCACTCCAGTGTTCTTGCCTGGAGAATCCCAGGGACGGGGGAGCCTGGTGGGCTGCCGTCTATGGGGTCGCACAGAGTCGGACACGACTGAAGCGACTTAGCAGCAGCAGCAGTTGTTCCGTATCCAGTTCTAACTGTTGCTTCCTGACCTGCATATATGTTTCTGAAGAGGCAGAACCACTAGACCGTTCAGGTATGACCTAAATCAAATCCCTTATGATTATACAGTGGAAGTGAGAAATGGATTTAAGGGACTAGATCTGATAGATAGAGTGACTGATGAGAGTCAGTTACTATTACTAAAAAAACAACTCTGAAAATACCGATTAATAAGCCTGAGACATCAGCCTTTCAAAATATGAGACAGATCAGCCCACGGTTTGTGAATTATTTCTGTATGTTCTTAGGAGATGATTGAATATTCTTCCATGTCTTCTGATGAAACTAAATTCATTTCTGATGTTGTATCATCTTGGCAGTTAGCATCAATAAATGGATGTATTTTGGGGGGTTTTAGAGATTACAGCAGAGAAGGCAATGGCACCCCACTCCAGTACTCTTGCCTGGAAAATCCCATAGATGGAGGAGCCTGGTGGGCTGCAGTCCATGGGGTCGCTAGGAGTCGGACACGACTGAGCGACTTCATTTTGACTTTACACTTTCATGCATTGGAGAAGGAAATGGCAACCCACTCCCGTGTTCTTGCCTGGAGAATCCCAGGGACGGCGGAGCCTGGTGGGCTGCTATCTATGGGGTCACACAGAGTCAAACACGACTGAAGTGACAAGAAAGTAGTAGACATTACAGAATATTAATTCTGAAAGTTTTAATAACAGAATCTGCAACAACTGTGTTATTTTTGATACATTAAATGGATGAATTTGATTCAGCCATTTCTTTAAATGCATCTTTATTGATTTTATCGTCTCCATATTTTGGACAAGGTGAACTGACAGTAAATGTTAGGGTTAGAAATATCATTCAAGATTCAGTTACATATTGCATTTATATTTAAAATGTCTTGTTATATATGTTGGTTGATAGGTGTACGGGCATGTTTAGTTGCTGTTATGTGCATCCCTTTGCAACCCTACAGACTGTAGTCCACCAGGCTCCACTGCCCATGGGATTCTCCAGGCTAGAATACTGGAGTGGGTTGACATTTCCTCTTCCAAGGGATCTTCCTGGCCCAGGGATTGAAACCGAAACCACATCTCTTGTGTTTCTTGCGTTGGCCTGGGCTTTTTTACCACTGAGCCACCAGGGAAGCCTCATGGTGGATACGACAGAATATTAAGAATATCACCACTTGAAATTATAATTTAGTATGTGGTAAACTTCATAATAAATGAAAACAACATGAAGTAATTTATTGCCTAGAAGAAAGGAAGCTCATGTATAAGTGCCATATGACAATCTATAACATAGATCACCACCCATGATATGATTATTTAAGGTGTGCAAAAAGAGAATTTTTATTTGCACATGTTTATAATAGCTTCAGGCAAAATAATGTATTTAAAGAGAGGTCTTGGTTTATGTGTGTTTCATATTTTTCTTTTTGGGGTATAATAGTTTTACAATGTCGTGTCAGTTTCTGCTGTGCAGCAAAGTGAATCAGCTTTACATTCACATGCATTCCCCCTTCTTTTGGATTTCCTTCGCCTTTAGGTCATCACAGAGGCTGTCAAACAGAGTGAAATAAGTCAGAAAGAGGAAAACAAATACTGTATATTAATGCCTGTGGAATCTAAAAAAATGGTATAGATGATCTTACTTGCAAAGCAGAAATAGAGACATAGATGTAGAGAACAAACATATGTATACTAAGGGGAAAAAAGGGGGATATGAAATGAATAGGGAGGCTGGGATTGACACATATACACTATTGATATTATGTATAAAATAGATAACTGAAGGGAACCTACTGTATAGTACAGGGAACTTAACTCAGTGCTCTGTGGTGACCTGAATGGGAAGAAAGTCCAAAAGGAAAGAAATATATGTATGTGTGGGCTTCCCTGGTGGCTCAATGGTAAAGAACCAGCCTGAAATGCAGGAGACGCAAGTTTGATCCATGGGTCTAGAAGATCCCCTGGAGGAGGGCAGGGCAAGCCACTCCAGTATTCTTGCCTGGAGAATTCAATGGACTGAGGAGCCTGGTAGGCTGCATGCAGTCCGTGGGGTCGCTAAGAGTCGGACACGACTGAGCGACTTCACTTTCACTTTTCAGTTTCATGCATTGGAGAAGGAAATGGCAACCCACTCCAGTGTTCTTGCCTGGAGAATACCAGGGATGGCGGAGCCTGGTGGGCTGCGGTCTCTGGGGTCACACAGAGTTGGACACGACTGAAGCGACTTAGCAGCAGTAGCAGCAGAGGAGCCTAGAGGGCTACAGTCCATAGGGTCACAAAGAGTCAGACAGTACTGAAGTGACTTAGTGCATACACATGCATATGTTATGTAAAACTGATATGTAGTTTTTAAAGAGGTGACAAAGCAGAGTCACATCATGATTGGAATGTGAAAAGGTAGGATCTTGACAGAGGAAAAAGTTTAGAAAATTAGCTTTTTTTCCCTACTAGAAAAGAAAACTGAATGAACTTAATAACTATTTTCAAGCACATTAATAGCTATTGAATTGATTCTGATGACCAACTGTGGTACTGTCCTCACTGATGATGAAAATCAAGAAAAGGACTTGAATCCTGGAAGGATTGTGTCTCTTGTATTTCCTGCATTGAACGGGTGATTCTTTACTACTGTGCCATCTGGGAAAGCTGGCTATTTTATTTACAGTGAATGGAAATCATAGGTGATCCCTGAATTTTTTAAAAGAAGTCTTCATTAATATATTTTTTACAATGGCATGTAGTCCCTGTTTAAATTATCCCTTGAGAAAATCTTGTTTATTTTAATTTTGTTTTTATTGTTGCTACAAGACCAAATGGAGGAAATGGAGTTTGTTGTTTGGCCGCAAAACTCCACACAATTCATTTTAAGTTTAATTTATGATCCTACTTTTCAATTTGAAATGGAAGTAAATTATTTTTAATTTTCATTATGAAATATTTTAAATGACAACAAGGACATAATAACATGGTGACCCTCCAGGACCCTTAAGCCAACTTCATTAATGGCTGATAAGAGGAATGTCATTTTATCTCTGTCCTTCTGCCCTTCACCATTATTTTCAAGCAGATACTTCACATCCTGTTATTTCATCTGTAAATATTTCAGTTTGTATTTTGAAAGAATAATTCTCTTGGTTTAAATATAACCACAGTATTATTATCATGTATAGGCAAGTTAACATTAATTTGTTTCTAACATCATCTGCTTTTTTCACAGTTTGAATCAGGATAAAAATGAGCCCCATATATCCAGTTGGTTAACATATATCTTAAGCCTTTTATAAGGTGATATAGAGTTTCTCCACAGTCTGTCAGTCAGTTCAGTCGCTCAGTCATGTCCCACTCTTTGCGACCCCATGAACTACAGCATAACAGCCTTCCCTGTGCTTCACCATCTCCAGGCGCTTGCTCAAACGCATGTCAGTTGAGTTGGTGATGCCAGCTCATCACCAGCTGTCGTCCCTTCTCCTCCTGCTCTCAATCATTCCCAGCATCAGGGTCTTACAATGAGGCAGTTCTTCACATGAGGTGGCCAAAGCATTGGAGCTTCAGCTTCAGCATAAGTCCTTCCAGTGAATATTCAGGACTGATTTCCTTTAGGATTGACTGGTGTGATCTTGCAGTCCAAGGGGCTTTCAAGAATCTTCTTCAACACCACAGTTCAAAAGCATCAATTCTTCAGTGCTTAGCTTTCTTTATGTCCAAATCTCACATCCATACATGACTACTGGAAAAATCATAGCTTTGACCATACTTACCTCTGTCAGAAAACTAATGTCTCTGCTTTTTAATATGTTGTCTAGCTTTGCCATAGCTTTCTTCCAAGAAGCAAGTGTGTTTTAGTTTCATGGCTGTAGTCACCATCTGCAGTGATTTTGGAGCCCAAGAAAATAAAGTCTGTCATTGTTTCCATTGAAACCCCCATCTATTTGCCATGAAGTGATGGGACAGGATGCCATGACTTTAGTTTTTTGAATGTTGAGTTTTTTTTATTTTTTTATTTTTATTTTTTTTACTTTACAATGTTGTATTGGTTTTGTTTTAAGGCAACACTTTCACTCTCCTCTTTCACTTTCATCAAGAGGCTCTTTAGTTCCTCTTTGCTCTTTGCCATAGTGTGCTGTCATCTGCATATCTGAGGTTATTGATATTTCTCCCAGCGATCTTAATTCCAGCTGTGCTTCATCTAGTCTGGCATTTTGTATAATGTGCTTGCATATAAGTTAAATATGCAGGGTGGCAATATACAGCCTTGGCATACTCTTTTCCCAATTTGGAAACCAGTCCATTGTCCCATGTCTGGTTCTAATTGTTGCTTCTTGACCTGCATATGGATATCTCAGGAGACAGGTAAGATCTGGTATTCCCATCTGTTGAAAAATTTTCCACAGTTTGTTGTGATCCACACAATCAAAGCTTTAGTCAATGAAGCGTGAAAGTGAAAATGCTCAGTCCTGTCTGTCTCTTTGAGACCCCATGGACTGTACAATCCATGGAATTCTCTAAGACAGAATACCAGAGTGGGTAGCCTTTCCCTTCTCCAGGGGATCTTCCCAACACAGGAATCGAACCCAGGTCTCCCACCTGGGTTTTTTGTAGGCAGATTCTTTACCAGCTGGGCCACAAGGGAAGCCCAAGAATACTGGAGTGGGTAGCCTATCCCTTCTCTAGCTGATCTTCCCCAGCCAGGAATTGAACCAAGATCTCCTGCTTTGCAGGCAGATTCTTTACCAACTGAGCTATCAGGGAAGCCCCAGTGAAGCAGAAGTAGATGTTTTTCTATAATTCTGTTGTTTTTTCCATGATCCAGTGGATATTGGCAATTTGATCTCTGGTTTCTCTGCCTTTTCTAAATCCAGCTTGAGCATCTGAAAGTTCCCAGTTCATGTATTGTTGAAGCCTAGCTTGAAGAATTTTGAGCATTACTTTGCTAGTGTGTGAGATGAGTGCAATTTTGTGGTAGTTTAAACATTCTTTGGCATTGCCTTTCTTTGGAATTGGAATGAAAACTGACCTTCTCCAGTCCTGTGGCCACTGGTAAATTTTCCAAATTTGCTGGCATATTGCAAAATTTGTGTGCAGCACTTTCACAGCATCATCTTTTATGATTTGAAATAGCTCAGCTGGAATTCTATCATCTCCACTAGCTTTGTTCATAGTTATGCTTCCTAAGGCCCACTTGACTTTGCACTCCAGGATGTCTGGCTCTAGGTGAGTGAATACACTAGCATGATTATCTGGGTCATTAAGATCCTTTTTGTATAGTTTTTCTGTGTATTCTTCCCCCCTCTTCTTAGTATCTTCTGCTTCTCTTAGGTCCATAATGTTTCTGTCATTTATTGTCCCCATCTTTGCATGAAATATTCCCTTGGTATCTCTAATTTTCTTGAAAAGATTCCCACAGTTTGGAATTTGATGATTGCACCACTGTGGCATTTAGCACATTGCCTATATGCTTCATAAAAGGATAATTTGATCTAGATGCTTGTTGAGGTTCACATTAGCTTTTTTGGCATGAATACTGCATAGGTGATGTTGAGTATCCCCATTTGAAAGGTAACTTCTGGCCATCTTCTCTCTCTTTATGTGTTGTTAGCATTAGTTAACCATTGTTGTCTTGATTAATTAATTCACTCGGTGTTGCAAGATTGGTTATAATTCTGAATCTGTATTATTTCATCATTATTAGCTTGAGTTTTTTCCAAAAATAAAAACCTCCCTTAATTATCACCCTGAGTAGAGTTCATATAGGAAAAGCAGGAAAAAAGCTTGTTTATTTTCCTTTATTGACCAGTTTTCAAAATAATTACTTGGCTCTTTTCAAAAAGCCATCAAATGGCATCTTTCAAAGGCAATCACATGTTTTTATTAACTGTCATTGCTAATTTATGGATTTAAAAGTGTATATATTTAAGTCTTTTGTAGATATTATTCTTACTGATGTTCACATTGCCTCATCTTTATTTAAAGTTATTCTTCTCAAATTGGTTTCTGAGTCTTTGACCCAGTGCTGGTAGTTTTGCAGAGTTTCCTTGCTTTATGGTGTAACAAGATGTTCTAGATCCTTCTTAAATATCCTTGGCCAGTATAGAATCAGTAAAAACTTTAACAGTATTTTCCAGGATCAGGTAATTTTCAACAAGATTTAGAATGCACATATTGTTTTGTTGTGGTAAGTAGATTTGCATAAAGTTCAGTACATGAATAAAGCTTTTAATCATGTGATTAAATTGGATAAGTCCTACATTCTATGGATAAAAGAGGATCAATAGTCTTGTCTGTCTGGAATAAAGAAGATGATGTGAGGAGACCTGAATTCTTTTTGGAGCCTTGATTTTTATTGTTCATTAAGCTCTTTGTAGAAGTGCTGAATTTGTGTTGGCTATGAAGAGTTGAAAGACATGAAAGACACATTTATATACTGGTTTTACAAATGTTAAACGGCAGAATTAACTTTAAGAAAGACGTTCCCAAAGTGTTCCTCCTCCAAATTCTACATATGAGGTAATGTGTGAACAACTAAAAATAAAAATACCATTTTCTTAGTTGTATGATGCTATAAGTGGTTACTATTAGCAGAGTGGTTTCACATTTGGGAAGTTGAGTAAATGTAAGTAATATGTGCGAGAAAGCTGGCTGCCCGTCTGCTTAAGAGGTGAATGTGTAATTTTTGCATCATTAGTCCCAATAACACACACAAAAAATGATGTAACAGAAAGCTGAGGAAGAAAATAACAACTGCTAACTGGAAAACGATAGGAGGAAATAGAGCCTCAAAGATGATTGACTTTTAGGGTCACAGAGACCTCCATAGACTAATCTCACTGAAAACAGACTCAGACTCTTCAGGATAATAATGTGAAATAGAGTGTCATAGATAAACAAATATTACTTTTCCATTCTGTACAAGAAAGAATGGAATGTCTTTTTATTTTGTTAAAGCCAGAGATAGAGACTTCCGCAGTCCCAGCGGTCAAGACTTCACCTTCCAATGCAGAGAATGTGGGTTCAGTATGTGGTCAGGGAGCTAAGATTACACATGCCTTGAAGCCAAAAAAACCTCAGAATATAAACAACAGAAGCAATACTGTAACTAATTAAATAAAGACTTTAGAAATGGTCCACATTAAAAAAAACAAAAACAAAAACAACTTAAAGCAAAAACAAATAACCCAACAACAACAACAACAAAAAACAGAGATAAGGAATTCCCAGGCAGTCCCGTAGTTGGGACTGGGTGCTTTTACAGACTGCCAAGGGTGCAGGTTCAAACCCTCCTAGAACTAAGATCTCACATGCTGCTCAGTTTGGCCAAAACAAGACAAAACAAAACCCCAAAGTATTAAAAAAAAAAAAAAAAATCACACTTTGGTACTATTCAGAGGAAGACAGTTGAGAAAAGGGGGCTGAAAGAAAGGGGTGTGCTTTTTCCTCAAGCTATGACTCTTTTCATCAAAACAATGGCAGTTAGAGGAAAGAGCTGTTGATGTAAAGTGGAAATAAGTGGATGTTGATAAGGATTTTAGCTGTAGCTTTTTAGAGGTGTCAGTATCCCCTTTATTGCACAAAAATATCAGCCTTCAAAATATATTTGCTGTCAGTTTCCCAGCGCGGTTCTGCATTTTTCCAGCCTCCTCATCAGGCCCCACATCTCTCTGCCTTCCTAGGCTTGTCCACCCTGCAGGCCGTGCTGGATTCTGCCGCCGAGAAGAAGTGGCAAGTGACTGCCATCAACGTGGGGAACATTAACAACGACAAGAAAGATGAGACCTACCGCTCCCTCTTCCAGGATCTGGAGCTAAAAAAGGAGCGGCGTGTCATCCTGGACTGTGAACGGGACAAAGTCAACGACATCGTAGACCAGGTTGGCTCCTCTGTTTCCTAAGGCACCAAATTTAGAGGCTGCGTGTAGTGTCAGCGTTTGCAGAGTGTGTGTGAGAGATGCTGGTGCAGCAGTTTTTGACGGTTTAGGAAGGATACAGCACAGATCATCAGTTAGATTATCTCTGGCTTCAGTGAACAATAATAACAGGGGGTCCCCAACAACGCAGATATATCACACTAATCATTACATATATTCAGGACATGATTCCTGGCTCATGTTGTGTATGGTAATTGTTGTCCTAAACTTCATTATTTTGAAATGGAAATTTAAAATCCAATTCCTTTGAACCTCTAGAGATAAAGAAATAGACACATATTAAGTGAAAATAAGTCTGAGTCCTAAGGCAAAAGTAAGTAATATATGAATTCTTTGGCAAGACATGAAGGGTCAAACATTTAGGATAATACAGTGTGGTGTGCTAAACCTGGATTTTTGTCTGAGTGGGTTTAGGTCTTCAGAAAGAGCAGGTGTTTATTTTTCCAAGAAGGAATTTTTTTCCTCCTAGTAGGTAGGATTTGTGTCACTTATGAAACCATTACTCTATGAAAATAAAATACATAAAAGAGATATACTTCATCCTTTCTGTTTGAGAAGTAAACTAGATGTATTAATTTGCAATATTTTAAAGAATAACATGATACCAGAGATATAAATGCTTTATCTGTGCTCTTCACATGATTTTTCTTTCAAAATTTAAGATCTTTCAGAATACAACAGCCACGTAGTGATATTCAAGGGATAGAAATAAAGTCATTTATGTTATACAGATAGGGGGATGACCAGGGGTGGTGGTGAAAAGCATCAGGATTTACTGACTGAAGTCTCCTCCACAGGGATCTGCTTCTTTTTCAACTGAAAATGTATACTTATATTTTTCTTAGAATAATGCTATATATATATATTCATTTATATATGTTATTTACATATATAAATGAATATATATAAATTATTCCTTGGAATAATATAGGATTGGAAATAAAATATACAGTTTACTATGCATTTATTGTCTCTCTAGGCTTTGAAGAGAAAATTAGATTCATTAATCCATATAACACAAAGCATTTTGCAAATGCAAATGTTGATGAAACCTTAATTGATATAGAATAATACAAGGCCTAAGATATACAAAATAGATTTTTCATGAAATATTGAATAAGTCAACAAAACTAGCTTGTTATGAGGAAGAACAAAATGTTGTATGCCAGAGAAATGAACAAATCAGTAGAAAAGTCTTAATCTTATCTCAGGACGTGAGACTGGGATTGTTTTTAACCTGAAGGCCTCTTGTTCAAATGTGACCCCAACAACTCATTTGAATTTCAGAAGAGATTCTCATTAAAGCTAAATTGTAATAATAATCATTAGTCTTTGGTTTTAAAATTTATGTATTCATGACTCATTATAATACAGGTTGGTGAAAGCCTATAAGAAAATATTTTGTTTCAAAACCAGAAAAGAGAAACTATGAGAGCAACTGGGAATATAGAGAATGGATCTTCTTAAAATTGATTTTATTGAAGTATAGTTGGTTTATAATGTTAGTTAGTTTCTCCTATACAGCAAAGTGATTCAGTTATCTATATCTATATCTATCTATCCATCTATATATATATCTATATCTATCTATCTATCTATCCATATATATATATATATTGGAGAAGGCAATGGCACCCCACTCCAGCACTCTTGCCTGGAAAATCCCATGGACGGAGGAGCCTGGTGGGCTGCAGTCCATGGGGTTGCTAAGAGTCGACATGACTGAGCGACTTCACTTTCACTTTTCACTTCCATGCATTGGAGAAGGAAATGGCAACCCACTCCAGTGTTCTTGCCTGAAGAATCCTAGGGATGGTGGAGCCTGGTGGGCTGCTGTCTATGGGGTCGCACAGTGACTTAGCAGCAGCAGTAGCAGCATATGTGTGTATATATATATTCTTTCTCATATTCTTTTCCATGATGGTTTATCAAAGAATATTAAATAGAGCTCTCTGTGCTATACAGTAGGGCTTTGTTATTTATCCATTCTATATATAATAGTTTGAGTTTGCTAATCCCCAAATCCCAGTCCTTCACTCCCCCATCTCTCCACCTTGGCAACCACAAATCTGTTTTATATGTCTATGAGTCCATTTCTGTTTCATAGGTAAGTTCCTTTGTATCATATTTTAGATCCCACATGTAAATAATATCAATGGTATTTGTCTTTGGCTTATTTCATTTAGTATGATAATCTCTAGATCCATCAGTGTTGCTGCAAATGATGTTCCTTCATGGAATGGAATGTTTTGAAACAAATAATACATGATTGTGATTAAATAAATGTCCATATGGACATCCATGTGGATGTCACAGTATGGATGACATCAAAACGTACACAGTATCTTGGGCATATATTTAATTTGAATGTACAGTGTGCATGTGTGCATTTATTGAGGACATTATATGTGTCTGGAATGAGGGATCCCGAGAAAGGAAAGAAAGCCTAGACCGCACCTCATGAATTCACTGTTTAGAGGGGAATGAAAGTGTCACACATAATCAGCGCTGCAGTATTGTGGGTTATAATGCAATGTGGTCTACGAGCATGGAGGAGGAAGTATCTGTCTTAACAGGAGTTGGAAGATTTATGAAAGGTTCACACACGGGTACCACTTGGCTGGCTGGCTTGTGTTCAAGCCTTCATGTGTTTGTTCAGTAAATTTCTCCCAGCATCTAATGTTTGCCAGACAGGTGCTGCAGTAGATCCAAAAACATAATGTTAAACAGAACTGGCCTGCCCCATCAAGGTGAACAGTCATGATGTTTTACAGTCCAATAAATATGCAGCTATAATAATGCTGCATACTATTAAGGAACAGAACAGGATATTATGAGAAAAAAAGTTGAACATAAAAGTAATTTCAATTGAGAGATCATTGAAAGCCTTTGTTGAATAGAGTTTACTTGGCAAAATGTAGGTCTGTGGTACATTTAAAGAAAAGGAAACACTATTCACTTATTCCCTCTGTCAAGAGAATGGATATGAGATAAAACTTTATATTCTTAATAGCTTAAATTAGTTAGAAATAGAATTAAACAATGTTACTCTTGAGTACTTTATCACTTAATAAAATCTTAGAAACACCTATTTCTAGTTGTGATTAGGTGAGAAAAGGACTCAGACATCAAAAGCATTTAGAAATTAACAACCTTACTGTTGTTAGTATAATACTAATGGCTCCATAAAACAGAAATATGATTGTATGGCTGATACTAATTCTTAGGCAGAAGTAGGGCTAGATCATTTTCATATTTCTTCTTTCTGTCAATGAACACACAAGTCAAGGACTTCTGGTAGCACCATTTATACTGTGATTTTTCTTAATTCCCGCAAGAAAAACATACATGATTGATACAGTAGGATGACCAGTAAGGACAGTCAATAGATGCCAGTAAGAAATATGAGACAGGACCCTCTGAATTCAGCTTGTTAATTAAAGTGCATTTCATTTAGGAGGATATCTTTTCTTCAAAATCCTGCCTTCAATACAAAGTGTTATTTTTCTGGGAAAAGGCAATTTAGTTGTGCAACATAAAAATAAGTTACAAAATAGTATAAGCCCAAACTCCCTTCCAAATAACGACCACTTAGAAGCGAAGTCTGCCATATGGGGTAGTGCTGAAATATGGTGGACTCCTTCTAGGGTTTGGTCCTCCACTTGTTTTTTGATGGGGTTCAATCCCTGGGTTGGGAAGGCCCCCTGGAGAAGGGAAAGGCTACTCACTCCAGTATAATAGCCTGGAGAATTCCATGGACCATATAGTCCATGGAGTCGCAAAGACTCAGAGAAGACTGAACGACTTTCACTTACTCTTTGAGCACCTGACTTTGTCAGGGATGAAGTGAATTCAGGAAGGGAATCTTCTAGGAGATAGCGATTTAGGCTGGGATTCACTGTGCCTCAAGAGACAAAGAACTCAGTGATGGGGGAACTTTCCAAGCAGAGTAAATGGGATCTATGAAAGCCCTGAGGTGATGGAAAGAAACCTTTTGTGCATAAAGAAACTGAAAGAAGACTCTAACTCTAGTTAGAGAGGGAAAATGTGGACCTGGATTTTGCTACATATGAAGGATTTTGATCATTTTGCTAAAAGCAAAGAGAAGCCCCTGAAATAGTTTAATAAGGAGCTGAGCTAATGTTTTCCATTTTTTATTAGCATGTGATGCTTTCCATAGGTGTGACTATTTTCTTAAAAATGGAAATTACAGTTGAGTATCTAAGTACCACTCTACAGCATGGCTATTTCACCCACTTTTCTTTATAAGTGATTTAGATCAGTGAGGGGTCCAGTTGATTCAGTAACATCCCAGATTGCTGTGAGCATTACCAACAATTGCTTGTTCCATTTGATGTTTATCTCGCCATTGATTTTTGACTTGGATTTGTGGAGAAAAATTAGCTTCCCTGATATTTTGCTGCTTCAAACTGGAAATAATAATGTTCATTGTAACTAGGCTACAATTATTTCAAGATTCTTAAGATTGGAATATTATTTTACAGTCCTCTGTTAGAATTCTGTCATATACTTATTAATATTCTTTTAAAATTCATGTACTATTATAAAATACATATGTATTTTTTTTAGTTGGCTTCTTGAATGGAAAAATTTATAAAGCACTGAAATGTGTGGTTACTTTTTTCTGAGAGAAATAGTCTATGAATTTGATAATCATGTTTTATCAAATATGACTCTTTGTAGATGATCAAGAAACATAGTAAATAATTTTTAAAAATTTTCTGAATCAAGTCATAAGTAATTGTACATTTGTATTACTTACATTTCTTTTTTTATCTTTGTCAGGTTATTACCATTGGAAAACATGTTAAAGGGTACCATTACATCATTGCAAATCTGGTAGGTGAATTAATGATAGTTATTATTTTAATAGAGATGCCTATAAATTAAAAACAATCAATGGCCAGGATTTATCAATGGTATTTTTAAAAACATATTTTGATTACATTGGTCAGTTAGAAGTGGTTATGTTTTTCTGAATTTGTTATTTTTTTGATTTACTTTCCACTGTATATTTCCTAATCACTTTCCTATTATTACAAATCATGTGAGAAATGATAGAACAACATTTGACAAGCTTATGCTTTGTGTTACAAGGCATATGCTTTATATTAACTGAGGGAAAATTTTCAAAAAGATAAAATTGTCCAAGTTTCATCTTGTTTCTGTCACTATAATTTATATTTCTTTAAAGTTCTTTGTGTGTGTGTGTGTGTGTGTATGTATGTTAATACATACATATACACACTGTAAATGCACATTTGTGAGACTGTGTCTTAGTGCAAAAGAAAACCTGGAAATATCTAGGATACTGTTATGTTATACATTATTTATTTCTGATTTCCTACTTGCTGTATAAGCAACACAATGAAAACTGAATTACTACAGTTGATCACTTTTTCTTTGAGATTCCTCTAAAATTAAGATTATACTGAAACACATGTGTGTATTGCTCAGTTGTGTCTCTTTGTGACCCTATGGACTATAACTCACCAGGCTCCTCTGTCCAGGGTTTTTCTCAGGCGAGAATACAGGAGTGGGCTTCCATTTCCTCCTCAGGGGGATCTTCCCAACCCGAGGATCGGACCTGCATTTCCTATGTTGGCAGGTGGATTCTTTACCACTGAATCAACTGAGAAGCCCCTATATTGAAACATCCCAGTAGTTAATTGCATCTCCCTTTCTTCAGTATAATCAAAGTCAATTTAGAATTATCAGTAGATGTTTCATTTTTCAAAACAATTTTTAAATCAGCAATAAAATGAGCTCCAGTTTTCAGTGTTCCAAAGGTTTACAATCTTTATTAAATGTGACTCTGTGTAATTGAGGGCTGCCTCTCCCCAACCTGAGAAAAAACGTGATTAGAAGAGGGACAAAAGAAGAGAATGAGAATGTATTCTCCACAGCATTATAGGACTCTGAGGTTTCCTATTTATACAAATGAAGATCTGTGTCATGGCTTCTGGAATATTAGATTGTTATATCACAAGACATTACTTCTAGTAGTCATGGAGAGATTGAAAAAGCCCACAACTTTACAAGTGATAAATATTGTTTTCAGCATTGATAAAGAATATTAAACCCCAGACATAGATGCTATTGGGAAAAGCTAGTTGTTCAATATAAAATTTATTGGCAATGAAATAACTACTCTAAAAATTCCTTAGAACTTACTTACCAGTTGGCTTATAGACCCTAACTGACTCCTGACTAGAGAAGCAAGAGTTAAAATAAATGCAGCTCTGTAATCATTCTTTCCAGAATTGTTCTGTGCAAGGAACAGTCTGGACAGTCAGTCCCCATGTGAATTGTGCCATTTGATGAACAGCATAGAGCCACACTGAAAGCTGTGATCTTTAAAAATGTCCAGATGGAGAAGTTATATCGGAACATGGAGAAATAATGACAGAAGGAGGTCCATCAATTTGAGAGTTTATATGAAAAAGGAAATATGTATTTGAATGACCAAAGTAAAAAGAGTCAAAAATAAAAGCAACTTTTTGTGGCTGTCATACTTCTAGGGAAAAGCTTTCCTAATATTTTATCTGAATTCAAGTGGTGTTTTTCCTTTGCTAAATACTTTGTATCCTCACCATATGGAACTTTTGGTGAATCAGTAGATTTAAAGAATCTGTAGAGTGCTGCAGCATCTGAGAATTTCTAGGGCACTTGAAAATTTCCCTGACATTTAAAATTGAAGAATGCCATCCAAACTTGAAGGGCTTTCATTTTCTAAACTCTTGATTGGACTTGCACGCTTTCTCTGCCCAGTGACTAATGAGTGTAAGAGGAAGTGGTTGTAATAGATAGAAAATCCTCAGATATTATTGTTGGCTCATTTCTTCAGGAATTGCTGAAAGCTTGATTAACCTCCCCAACAGGCTGTGGTTCAGTTCCTGATATGTCATTAAAAGGGATAAAGTGATAAAAAAGTGGTCATGAGGAATGCAATTTTCCTTTTTTCAGCCCTTCATATACAGATTAAAACCCTTACCATCCACCCACTTGACGCTGTCTACAATGAGGCTCACTCATCAACCAGCCCCATTTGGGCACATACACATTTCAAGAATCATTTCAGCATCTTCCTCTTAGACTGCCAAGCAATACTAGGCATTTGAGAAAAATATTTGCCATGAAGGACACAGTACAAATAATCAGGTAAAGAGAAATAGGGCAGTCAGGAATCAGAACAACACTTCAAATTTTAAGAATATGTACAGAGAAAGAGGAGAAAATGTTATCCATAAAGAAAAGAAAAGGATGCTAAAAAAAAGGAACAAGAAAGAGCTCTGGGAAATTAATTTTTTCTTTTTTTCTAAAGTCACATGTAAATTGAGTAACTTGGAAGGTAAATTTGAGAAAAATTTTCAAATTATGTAGCAAAATGACAATACAATATAAAATAGTGTATGTGGAGAAGACTGAGGGACTGAGATGTTTAATCTAAGAGTTACATCTTAATAATAAACTTTGTAGAAACACAAATAGTGAAAAAAAAAGGAGAAGGAAATTATCAAAGAAATGTTCAGAAAAATTCCTGGTATTGAATGACACACAACTGCCTATTGGGTACACACAATAATGAAAAACAAAAGATTTCATATTTTAAACAAAATATCATCATGAAATTTCAGAGATAAATAAGGGATCTTAAAGGTTTTGACAGGTGGGGGCAGGAAGGAGTATGAAACGGGTCACATGCAAAAAATGATTAGAAATAATGATATTGTAATTTTTAATAAAAAGCAAAAGTCTCTGGAAAAATGCCTTCAGATTATGAGGATTTCAATTTAAAATTGAAATTTTAAGTTTTGACCAGACAAAATACTGCTGTATTGTCAGAGCAAAATAAAGGTTTTACAGGCATTCAGTGTCTCCAAAAATGTACCTCCATGCATCTCAGAGGACTTCTGAGGACTCTAGCAGAAGGAAGGGGTAAAACAGGAGAGAAAAGTGATACAGAAAATCTGCTCAGAAAAGTGGGGAGGGGCATTTCAGGGGAATGGTGGCAGAGCAAATTTAAAAAGGAACCAATCAGGTTGCAGCATTAAAGAGGAAGACTCCAGGACACAGGAAAAATAGATTACTTGCAATGTTTGAATATTTTATTTGAAAAAAGCTTTACTTGTATAAATATGAAATTTTTTTTTGTGGAGCAACTGGAAAAAATTAAAGATAAGTACAGAGAAAGTTCTAGTAATGAAAAAAATGCAGATATCATTAACATTAGAAGGGAATATTATTTAAGAAGGAAAATGAAATCCTAGAAAAAATCAAGGATAAGTACAGAGAAAGCAGTAATGAAAAAAAATGAGAAAGCAGTAATGAAAAAAAATGCAGATATCATTAACATTAGAAGGAAATATTATTTAAGAAGGAAAATGAAATCCTAGCACAGTGTTTAGCTTTACTCTAAATGACAGAATTTTAAATATGAAAACAGTGAACATGAAAATGGGACAAGAGATAGATGGTTTGCTTATGAGACTTACTCATCTAGCACAAGTATAAACTCATAAGAAAATTTAGCATGGTTAAGTTAGAAAAAAAGAGCAAAAATGTTTCATGCAGAAATATGGAGGCAAATACATGAAAAACAAAAATTACTGAAATTGACTGTTTTGAAGAGCTTAAGGGCACAACAGAAAATCTATAATTTTTGTTATATATATTTTTCCTTTATTTAAATTATTTTGATAAAGAGAAAAAACAAAAACATAATTCACTGACAAAATATAGATAATTATCCTCTACACAAATAATACTAAACTATATTTTTAATATCAGCAACAAAGAAAAGACTCTCTTACATTTTAGAGTCAAAATATTTTCACTTCTTTTGCACAATGATGTGGAATAGTATATAAAGTGAAAATATTTATAATAGTGACTTTTTAAAATTGTGATTTCATCATTCAGAGAATGTGCTCCCAAACTGAGGTACAGTTTAAATCAGCACAGTATTTGAAGTCAGTGGAAACACCATATGATAGTTTTTGTGATGACTGAATTCATCCTAATAATACAGTAGAAGTTAATTTTTTTAAATTAAATACATTTTATAAAAACTAAGTTTCATGCTTAATTGTTCTCAAATAATGACAAACCATTTGGAACCTTTCCTTCTTTTTAAAGGGTTTTATATTATCTGAGAGAATGAACAATTTAAATAGAAATAACCATCTCACAGTGATGTAGCTCTTGAAGAACTGGCTTAATGTTTAAATATCTGGTGGTGCTCTGTTGTAGATATAATAAATAAAACCCCATTCTCCTTCAATTCAGTTCAGTCACTCAGTCGTGTCCGACTCTTTGCGACCCCATGAATTGCAGCACACTAGGCCTCACTGTCCATCACCAACTCCCAGAGTTCACTCAGACGTCCATCGAGTCAGTGATGCCATCCAGCCATCTCATCCTCTGTCGTCCCCTTCTCCTCCTGCCCCAATCCCTCCCAGCATCAGCGTCTTTTCCAATGAGTCAACTCTTCTCACAAGGTGGCCAAAGTACTGGAGTTTCAGCTTTAGCGTCATTCCTTCCAAAGAAATCCCAGGGCTGATCTCCTTCAGAATGGACTGGTTGGATCTCCTTGCAGTCCAAGGGACTCTCAAGAGTCTTCTCCAACACCACAGTTCAAAAGCATCAATTCTTTGGCGCTCAGCCTTCTTCACAGTCCAACTCTCACATCCATACATGACCACAGGAAAAACCATAGCCTTGACTAGGCGAACCTTTGTTGGCAAAATAATGTCTCTGCTTTTCAATATGCTATCTAAGTTGGACATAACTTTCCGTCCAAGGAGTAAGCGTCTTTTAATTTCATGGCTGCAGTCACCATCTGCAGTGATTTTGGAGCCCATAAAAAAGAAAGTCTGACACTGTTTCCACTGTTTCTCCATCTATTTCCCATGAAGTGATGGGACCGGATGCCATGATCTTCGTTTTCTGAATGTTGAGCTTTAAGCCAGCTTTTCACTCTCCACTTTCACTTTCATCAAGAGGCTTTTTAGTTCCTCTTCCCTTTCTGCCATAAGGCTGGTGTCATGTATCTGAGGTTATTGATATCTCTCCCGGCAATCTTGATTCCAGCTTGTGTTTCTTCCAGTCCAGCGTTTCTCATGATGTACTCTGCACTGAAGTTAAATAAGCAGGGTGACAATATACAGCCTTGATAAGACTCCATTTCAATAATCTGGAGAACTTTTATGTAAGTAGGATCAGTAGACAATCATTGATTAAGGACCATGATAACCAAGATGATGTTAAGTGCTGAAGAAGAATATTGGCTGATAAAATGCATGAAACATTTACTATAGGCTTTTTATATCTCTTCGGTATTCTTTGAAATTTGCAGAACCACAGTGTATAGAGTTATTTGGAAAATGTCAAAGTTCTATTTGGTTCTTAATAAAAAATATGACATAAATGTGTTTTCTGCCCAGGGATTTACTGATGGAGACCTATTAAAAATTCAGTTTGGAGGAGCAAATGTCTCTGGATTTCAGATAGTGGACTATGATGACTCTCTGGTATCTAAGTTTATAGAAAGATGGTCAACACTGGAAGAAAAAGAATACCCTGGAGCACACACGACTACAATTAAGGTACATGTCTATCAGGATCTGCCTCCACCTCCATCTCCACCTCCACCTCCTTTCCCACTTCCATCCCAACCTCCACCTCCACTTCCGCCTCTACCTCCACCTTCATCTCTGTCTCTGTCTCTAACTAACTTCTGGTGATTAGCCTGTTCTCTGGGATGCCTTATAAAGAAGAAATGATTTGTTTGAATAATTAACAAAATAAATATAGTGCCTTATGCACTCAAAGACTCTTTGAGTGCTCTGAGGGTTTGGGCACATTTAAGTCTTTACTTGTTTATTCAATGTATTTTATTGTGTGTAGACATACAGGCCTATATTTACTTCCAAATATGAATATTTCTGCTGTTGATAGGGAGGTTTTTATTTTTCTTCTGTTGGTCACCTTATTGAGAGCAGAGATAAGACTAAAACCTAAGGGAGAGTGCATGGAAGAGTGAGTGGGCTGAGATCATGTTTACTTGCTTCATGAAACTAGAGTTATATGACAATTAAACGTTGCAGAACATTGTCAAATGTGAACTGATCTGTTTATCTCTGTGTTATAAAGCACATTGTGCAGTAACCAGTCAGGAAGAGTGTTATTTCAGATGCCCTCACAGTTATGTTGATACATCCTGGACAATTTTAGTTGAGGCTCTTGTTTTCTGCACAAATGGAAAAAAACAGATATAAATGTTTACCTTTAAATTTGTATCTGGCTGTGAGTCTGGTGCTAGATAAAAATTAGAAGCTCTGAAGTTTTCTACTTTGGGGTGTGCAAATGGATCCTTTTAATTATGTGAGAATTTGACACAGAATTAAAGTGTCCTATGGGATGTTAAAGAATAGCCCAGAACTCATTTTTCCTCAAAAGTAGGTGGCTTCTTGTTTGGTGACCTTGACTGAGATTCAGCACATATGCATTTATAACAGGGTTATGGTCTTGCTGGCATGTCTTCGTGCAATGGGGCTGCTGAGAGGCAGCATCAGTGGATCAGAGGACAGCCGTCAGTGTCTGTCTCCACCTGCTCTCAGCAGGGATCTGACCGTGGATCCCATCTGGTGGGATTGCAGGCTTCCCTACACCCAGATATGGTGCCAGTATAGTTCTCTGATGGAGCTTGCATGTGGCACTCACCCTCAGATGGAGCTGACGTGTTCCTCTGAACACTGTTAGTCATGCTGTAGCCTCCCACAGCTGCCGGCTGTGAAAGGATGAAAGCAAAGAAGATGATTTTTTTCTCATGGAAATCATATCATTATTAAAGTTCATTTGCCATACATCAAAGTTCAAGCAGATCTGGGGGATGAGAGATTGTTGGCAATGTGTTCTGCCAACAATATTAGGCAGAACAAATATTCTGCCAAAAATGTAGCCAAGATTGCCAAGATGTAGCACCAGATTTCACTTCATTGGTGACCTTTCTTGTTGTAGTATTTCGTTCCATACTGGCTCCCTGATGGCTCCTTCTACCAAGTTTCAGAGAGTTTGTGATGGCCCTTCCTTGTGGGGCACTCCGGAGAGCACAGGCTTATAAATATAAAAACATAGGCTCTTCCATTTATTCGGGGTTTTCATTCCACAGAAAAGCTTAAAGATCAAGTAATGTGTATCCCTTGAGGGGGAACCAGGACCCTGCCCCAAGGCTGCCCTGTTGTCTCTTGGCTGCTCCTTGTCTGTACATCCCTTCCTTTCATGATAAGCAACTGTTTGAACCTGCCCTTTGGAACTCAGGGAAGGCCATGATTCCAGGAATGAAGGAATGAAGGTGCTTCACATACCCTGATCCTTATCAGAAACCCCACCTTTTAAGCATTGCTATAAAACTCCTCATCAATTTCTCCCAGATAGGGACACACAGTTTTTCAAGGCACGTCCCTTGCTGTGTCCCTCTTTGCCTCACAAAGCAATAAAGCTGTTCGTTTCTACTTCATCCCCCAAAACAACAAAAACAAGTAGGCTCTGAGTCACTGTTTGAATCTAGGCTCAAAAATAAAACAACATTTACAAAGACTTATCAATATTTAGCATAACTTTGGAAACATAGGTGCCAATAGAAGATATAGGTTATATGGCCTTTGAGTCTTGATAAAAAGTACTGAAAATCCACATGGAGGATGTGCCTTTGGCTGGGAATTCATCATAATATGGACATGTATTGCTCATGTACTAGAGAGCTGAGAACTGAAGGTATTTTTAAAAAATGACCCTTGCCATTGCTAATCCACAGTCAATGGTGCATACAAACATGTAAATTAGCAAATATTATAGAATACAGAGCAATGCATGTAAAATATGGCAGCTCCTACACTTGATTAGGAGAGTATGGTAGGTAGGACAGTAAAGAAGGCTTTCCAGAGGTAGAATGCCTGAGCAGAGCATGGTTGAGCAGGAAAAAAAAGTGGAGGGGGATGCTTGGGAAGAAGAACCAGATTGATGAAATAGCATGAGCAATCCAGGGAATTTGGGAGGGGTACAGTGGCAAGAGATTTAAGCTCTTCAGTTGTGGACAGATGTAAAAGAGTAATTCCAAGACAGGGCTTTCATGATTGTTTCTCTCATGATTTTTCCCATGGGCAAAAGAAAGGAACACAATCTAGATAGGGAACAATATACCATTTCCTAATATAAACAGGTGGCATCTGTGATCTGTTCAAGGAAAGGGAGTGAAAGTAATTGCTAATGTGGTTCTTTCTTTGCACATTTTCTTTTGGATCATTGGCTGTACCAGATGCTTTGCCTGATCATTTAAATCATATTTTATTATATTACAATAAAAACTTATGCTATAGGCATGAAAACTTATAAAAATACAGTTCACTGCATTAAATTCTCTCTGTGGGTAGGCACTGGAAGTTACATAATTTATATTGAGTTGTGGGACTATTAATGGTTATTTTAAAGTTTTAGTGTTCCATTCTGAAGGAGATCAATCCTGGAATTTCTTTAGAAGGAATGATGCTAAAGCTGAAACTCCAGTATTTTGGCCACCTCATGCGAAGAGTTGACTCATTGGAGAAGACTCTGATGCTGGGAGGGATTGAGGGCAGGAGGAGAAGGGGACGTCAGAGGATGAGATGGCTGGATGGCATCACTGACTTGATGGGTGTGAGTCTGGGTGATCTCCGGGAGCTGGTGATGGACAGGGAGGCCTGGTGTGTTGCGGTTCATGGGGTCGCAAAGAATCGGACACGACTGAGCAACTGATCTGATCTGATCTGAAAGTTAATGCAGCTACTAAATTACCTAAGTAAAATCAATCTTATTCAGTCAATACAAGTAAAATCTTAAATTGTCAATCTTTCATATATTTTAATAAACACCAAATATTAATTATGAATGTTAAATTTCTTCATTCTTATATCCTGTACAAAAAAGTAACTCTAAAGTTGTGGCACTGAGATTTTAAATCTAATTCTCTTTCACTAATTTGCTAATGTTCAATGATCATTCATCAATTCAATACACATTTACTGAGTTTTTACTTTGCAAGTGGGCACTGTTACAGGTCTCAGAGAAGACAAACTTCCAGTCTTCATGGCATCAGTTGTCTTCAGGCTAGAAACCAGCAATGACCTTGTAACTTTGGAGGAAAATATCTTACTAATGTGTGGAAATCAACACACTCTAAAACTTCTGATTTCTACCCCTGCTGCCTCTTCAGCCCCTGAAAACTTATTCCTGTAACAGTCTTCCACTGTCAGTTGATGGCAACCCTGTCTTCACAGTTATCCTTTCAACCAAGGGCTTGACTTCTCTCTTGCCCTGTAGCCCACAACCAATCCGTCAGCACATCCTTCTTCTTCTGCACCCCCTTACATCCAGCCACCATGGCCTTGCTGCTGGGGATATTGCAGTGATTTCCCAGACTGGATTCCCTTGCTCTACATTTGTCCTTCTATCTTCCAGGCTTGTGGTCTTTTTAAAACTTAAATTGTATTATGCTGCTGACACTGTGTAACTCAGACTGGGACTTGAACCCTTGGTCTTTTTTTAACTGAGATCTCACCTGGTCTCAGGACTTACTGAAGCTCAGGTTCTTGATGTCTCAGCTCAGAAAGAGTTCAGTGAGAGAGTGAGAGACAAAGTGATAGGTAAGAAGTGGATTTATTTAGTGAGAAACACACTCCACAGACAGAGTGTGGGCCATCTCAAAAGGTGAGGATGGTCCCAAGGTATGGGGTTGTCAGTTTTTATACGGGCAGTTAATTTCATTGGCTAATGAGTGGGAGAAGTATTCTAGATATTTTGGGAGAAGGAATGGGGATTTCCAGGAATTGGGCCACCACCCTCTTTTTGGTCTTTGATCGTTAGCCTTGGAACTGTCAGGGCCCCTGAGGTTATGTCACTTAGCTTTCTGATGTGTTACAGTGAGTGTATACTGAGGTTCAAGGTCTACTGGAAGTTGACTCATCTACCATCTTGGATCCAGTTAGTTCTAATCATGTCATATCCTGGGGCTATGTTGTTCTTTCAAATGTTGTGCCTGCCCCTTCCCTCCTGTTTCACAACTGTTCTTCTCCAGGCCACTCGGTGGCCCTCTGTGCCATTGGAGTAAAAGCTAGATGCATCCCTTTGACTCATGTGGCTGTACATACCCTGCCTTCCTCTTCTTGGTTCTTGCCTTGCTCCCTCTGCTTCACCTATGGTGGCCTTTCTACCCATTATTAAGCACAGGAGACCTTCCCCCCTCAGCACTGAATCTTCCTTCTTCTGGACTGTTCTCCCCTTCACATCCACAAAGCTAAGCCTCCTGCCTGCTCTGGTCTTTATTCAGATGCCATCTCCTCAAGGAAGCTAGCAACAGGCTCTCTGTTTAAAATTGCAATCTCCCTACCCATCAGAGTGCATCCCATGCCCTTTCCCTGCTCCAGTTTTTTCTGTTTAATACCTCCTGGTGCACTGTATTCATAATGAATTTATTCATTACTTTGTTAAATGTCTGGCTCCTTCAGCTTGAAAGTAAGTGCCTTGGAGGCAGGGGTTTTTGGTTGGTGTTTGTTTGTTCCCTGATTTTGTTTGTTCTTAGCTCCTAGAAGTAGGCCTGGCACAGAGCAGCTCTTTAGCAAAAAGGCTTTCTGAATGAACAAAGGAAAGCACCGAGGCTCCTATTCCCAGATCTGTAAGCAAGAAAGGCTTCCTTTTTGAGGGAATCGTATGGAATTTAAAACCTGAGGGAGAGATAAGTATTAGAAGAAGGAAGGGAACATGACTCCCCACAGAGCCCCCAGTGCAAGGAAAATATAAATATTTCTGTAAGGCTGGAAGTTGAACAGGAGTTTTGAGGGAATTCCGAGAAAGAATACTTTATAGACATACATGTGCCTTGTTGACCTCTAAGGAATTATTTGTCTTACTCTGAGGGTTTCCCAGGTGGTGCTAGCGGTAAAGAACCCATCTGCCTAATGCAGGAGGTATAAAAGACTCAAGTTTGACAGCTGGGTCAGGAAGATCTTCTGCAGGAGGGCATGGCAACCCACTCCAATATTCTTGCCTGCAGAATCCCCATGGACCAGCCTGATGGGCAATGGTTTCATAGGGTCACAAAGAGTTGGACACAACTGAAGCAACTTAGCATGCACGAGAGCAGCCAGAACGCCCTAGAGGAGAATGATGGCTATAGGTTTGATACACAGAGATTATGGGCTGCCCCGGTGACAACAGATCTCAGTGACGGGAGCTTTTAAGAAGATTTCAGAAGCAATCCAGACAATACCTGGTAGTTGTCTGAATGGTGGTTGTGGCATGAGGAGGGAGGGAAATAAATGGATTTGTTACACTTGCCAGTTCTCTCCATTTCATTAGAAATAATAATTGCAAAAATCACAACCCTACATTTGTAATATATGAATATGAATTCAGTTGAGAGGTATTTGTGGATTGAAAACAAGATTCAGAAAGACACTCTGCATCCTTCTATCTTATTAGCCCCACAGCTCATGCCAGGATTTGCACAGAGTAGGCACATAATAGAGATTTGTAGAAATGAAGCAGGATGAAGTGAAAAATAGGTCAATATTTTGAATATATCAAGACAGGGGGAAAGGAAAAAATAGGTAATTATCATTGCCATAAGATGGGGTTTAAATTTTTGTCCTGAGCATCTGTTGTGTTCTTTTACTGAGCTGTGGCAAAAAAGTAGTGTTATTTTGCTGGCTGAAATATAAAATTCTATAGTAATCAGATCTGAACTATCATGGCACCTGGGTTTAAATGGGACAGTTGCAGTGAGCATTTTACCTTTCAAAAAAAAAAAAATGTTGACAAAGAGACAGATGATTCAGATGATTTGACACTATCTTAAAACTAATTTGCATACATTTCTGTTTTGAGATAGATTTTTGGTGTTTTCAGGGTCTTCGATGACTTGCAATATATAACCATCCATTGTACCTTGTCATGTGGACAGTTTGGACCTAATTTGAATTGTATCTGTTGGGACCTGCAGGTGTTAAGGAATTCAACCATAATATAGGACTGACATCACCTTAAATAATGGCTTTCTTCCAAGAATCCCATTTTACTCAGAAAAAGACTTAAAAAAGACTTAAAACAGGAATTCAAACTTTCTTAATTATGAGCCATATTGAAAAATAGTATAATCACTTTGAGTTCATTAATTAGCATCATGCATTAAATGTGCTGCGGTGTCTTCAAGAAAATGATTCTGCTCCTTAACTGACCTAACTCACTGCTGGCATGTTGTCATCCCCTACAATGAATATTAAAGTATTTTTGACATGCAACAAAAAAGTTGCTTGACAAGATTTATCTCTTATGTTTTGTGGTTTAGGTTTAACAAGTGTTTTTATAACTGAAATAAATTCAAATTAAAAATATATTGATAAAATCACATATTTTATAAAAAGAAATGATGTATTAAACTATGAAGATACATTTATTATACCAAGAAAAATGAAAATGCATTATCACTGTTTGAATTATAATGCAGGATATCTGGGTTCATCTCATGTCCACATTTTTTCATCTGCAAAGGGAATAAATGTCCATGATTGCTGAGATTTCTCCCAAATTTAATACCATGATTATGTGATATGCAAATTTAGGCACTGAAACCCATATGCTAATATTTGTAATTTTTGCCAAATTTATGACCCTCAAATAGCTCCTTCTTCTATCAAAGATTATAGTGACTTGTAGCTGGTCACCTCTGTTGAAATCAATTCTTAAATAACCCTGGAAAATATTGTTTTTATTGTTCAGACTACAAAAATAAGGAAATTTCACCTGTTAGAAGATTCATAAGAAGTGAACAAAGTAAAATATCAGCCTCTAAGGAAAGTCTTTACCTACTGATGGGTGAATCAAAACCAGACAATGTGTTGATTTGAGTATGTTGTTTTCAATATATTCTTTTTACTTTCAAGAGTCTTTCTTCCCAGTGGATTAAAAACTTAGTTTTATTATTAAAGAAAATAATAATAGAGAAGATGTTCATTTTGGTTTCTTGCCAATGGAGCTGTCTTTTCACTCTTGGATATGTGATACATCTTGGATATGTGCTTATAAAGACGTTGCATTTTTATTAGTTTTCTAGTTAAGACTTAAGGATAAATTAAAAAAAACCCTTTTACTGTGTGGATCACACAAACTGGAAAACTCTTAAAGAGATGGGAAAACCAGACCACCTTACCTGCTTCCTGAGTAAACTGTATGCATGTCAAGAAGCAACATTTAGAAACGGACTTGGAACAATGCACTGGTTCAAAATTGGGAAAAGAGTGTGTCAAGGCTGTATATTGTCACTCTGATTATTTAACTTGTATGCAGAGTACATCATGTGAAATGCTGTGCTGGATGAAACACAAGTTGGAATCAAGATTGCTGGGAGAAACAGCAATAACCTCAGATATGCAGATGACACTATCCTTACGGCAGAAAGCAACTAAGAACTAAAGAGCCTCTTGATGATAGTGAAAGAGGAGAGTGAAAAAAAAGCTGGCTTAAAACTCAACAAAGAACTAAGGTCATGTAATCCGGTCCCATCATTTCATGGCAAATAGATGCAGAAACAATGGAAACAGTGAAAGACTTTTTTTCTTGGGCAAAATCACTGCAGATGTGACTGAAGCCATGAAATTAAAAGACGCTTGCTCCTTGGAAGAAAAGCTGTGACAAACCTAGACAAAGTGTTAAAAAGCAAAAACATCCACCTCATTAGAACTGATTCAAATGTATTCTTTTTAATGGCTGAGTAATACTCCATTGTGTATATGTACCACAGCTTTCTTATCCATTCATCTGCTGTGGCAGATTCATGTTGATGTATGGCAAAACCAATACAATACTGTAAAGTAATTAGCCTCTAATTAAAATAAATAAATTTAAATTAAACATTTTTTTTAAAAAAAGCAAAAACATTAGACATTAAACCGACAAAGGTCTGTCTAGTCAAAGCTATGGTTTTTCCAGTAGTCATGCATAGATGTAAGAGTTGGACCATAAAGAAGCCTGAGTGCTGAAAAATTGATGCTTTTGAACTGTGGTGTTGGAAAAGACTCTTGAGAGTCTCTTGGACTGCAAAGAGATCAAACCAGTCAATCCTAAAGGAAATCAGTCCTAAATATTAAAGGACTGATGCTGAAGCTGAAGCTCCAATACTCTGGCCACCTGATGCAAAGATCTGACTCCTTGGAAAAGACCCAATACTGGGAAAGATTGAAGGCAGTAGGAGAAGGGGATGACACAGGATGAGATGATTGTATGACATCATTGACTCAGTGACATGAGTTTGAGCAAACTCTGGGAGATAGGGAAGGACAAGGAAGCCTGCCGTGCTACAGTCCATGGGGTAGCAAAGAGTCAACCATGACTGAGCAACTAAACAACAATTAAGACATTATTTTTAGAGCAGATTTAGGTTCACAGCAAAATTGAGCAGAAGGTACAGAGATTTCCTATATATACCCTGTTCCTATACCTCACAGCATCTTCCAATATCAACTTCCCTCACCAGAGTGATGCGTGTGTTGGAATTGAGGAGCCTATGTTGACACATGGCTTGTAATTACCCAAGGTCCATAGTTTACATTACTATTCACCCTTTTTTTTCAGTTTTGTTCATTTGTTTGTTTTGTTCAGGCTTTTCCCTACCACATTTCATGAGACTTAGTCTCAAAATGACTTTTGGCTATCTCCAAATAAAATCTACCCTTAGTGATGAAAATTCTTCCATCGTTGGCTTTTTATTTTTTCTAAAGTATGTAATCTGTGCCAATCTCAAAGGAGTGAGCAAGTTTCATAAATGCTTTTCTCTGTGCTATGTTTTATATATGCTGTTATATGGAAATGAATAACATTAAAACCCAATATAAAAATAATGAAACAAAAGAAAAGCCCACTCACTCTTGGCCTTGTGCATTCTACAGGTTTGGATAAACAGATAATAGCAGGCCTTCATTGTTATTGTTTCATACAGAGCATTTCCGTGGCTCTAAAAGCCCTTTGCATTTCATTTATTTATTCCTCCTCCCACCACCAACACCTGGCCACCACTCACTGATCGTTTTACCATCTCCATAGTTACACCTTTTCCAGAATGTCATACAGTTGGAATTACATAGTGTGTACCCTTTTTTGATTGGCTTCTTACACTTACTCATTTACATTTAAAATTCCTTTGTGTCTTTTGGTGGCTTGGTAGCTCACTCCTTTTTAACTCTGGTAATACTCTTTTGTCTTCATGTACCTCACATTATTTATCTTTTATTTATTGAAGACTATCTTGGTTGCTTCCAAGTTTTGGCAATTATAAATAAAGCTGCTATTAACATGTGTGGTATTTTTTGAGTGGGCTTCATGTCTCAACTCCTTTGAGTAAACACCAAGGAGTGTGTTGGCTCGATTACATATAAGCATGTTTAGTTTTGTAAGAAATGATCTGTCTCCCAAAGTAGCTGTACTATTTTGCATTTCCACTGACAATGAGTGAGAGTTCTGTTGTTCCAGTGATGTTGGGTCTTAATGAAGATTCTGTGATTTTATTCAGTGAAGCTACAAAAGGCATGTATTTAAAAGGCTTTGGAGGAAAGTAGAGATGACCTTGTCACAGACAGCTCTTTCCCAGAGGGTAGACTTCAGTTGAATTCGAAATTAAGAGAAGTGAATTATTTTAAGTTTATAATGTATTTCTCTGTGTGTGTGTGTTTCTTTTCTATGGTTTTAGTTGATTTCAGGCCATTGCCAAGAAGCTTTATGTGATTATCTAGGGAGATATCATTTAGTTTATAATGAAAGTGAAAGTGAAGTCGCTCAGTTGTGTCCGACTCTTTGTGATCCCATGGACTGCAGTCTTCTCTGTCCATGGGATTTTCCAGGCAAGAATACTGGAGTGGGTTGCCATTTCCTTCTGCAGGGGATCTTCCTGACCCAGGGATCAAACCCAGGTCTCCTGCATTGCAGACAGACGCTTTACCCTTTGAGCCAAAGCATCTGCCTAGTTTATAATAATTTTAACTAAATAAATGGTGCTATTTTTTAAATGGCTGTATAAAATGTATCGGACTATAAAACTTTTGACAGCTCAAAGTATGTTATACAAATGCTATTTTTATAGAAAGTAATTGATGTTAAAGAAAAAATTTAAATGGTTATTAGTTTGGGCAATGCTGACCAATCAAAGTAATTGGAATTTTTACTGCAGAATTTCTCAGGGCCTTTAATATGCCAACATGAAAATTATTTTCTGAACTTATTGGATCAGAGACTTATAGATCAGGATGGTGGTTTTCAAAATAGTGTAAAGACAAGCTAATTTTGTAACAAGATAGACAGTAATAAAAGGAAAAAAGAAGACAAGCATGCAGGTCAATAACTTTGATTTTTAGTGTATTGTAAATCTCAAAATCCAACAGTCCCAGTGTGCCTGGACTCCAAACTTTCAGATCCAAAACTGGGACAAGCCAAAGCAAACTAGGACAGCCTGTCACCTCATTATCCCTGAAATGAAGAGATGGGGATTCAAATTCCACCTTTGCCATATATTTTTGTGACCCTGAGCACAATATAACTTGATACCTTGTAATCTTCACCTATACCATTGGAATAAAAGTATTTGTTGCTTAGAGTTTTGTTTTGCTTTTTTTTTGTCTTTCGAGGAAACTACCCAGCTCATGTTTGACACAGAGAACTAAGTCAACATGAATTCTTCCTTTTTCCCTCACTTACTTTTCCAACTCCACTATGACATAGAAGAGACATTGTTCTGCTTATCTCATTGATAAGAAACTTTGCACACAGACACTTTAGTTAACTTGCTCAAGGCAGCAGAGTAGTAAATGCTATAATCAGAGCTTGAGGCAGCTCTGATAGAGATCAGAAGATGCTGTATTAAATGCTTTCTAAACTATACTCAATTCAGTTTCAAGTGTCAAGGAAGATATGGAAATACCCATTCATAGGAAATTTTGTGACAGTTTCATAATACTAAAGCCTAGTACTTCCTTTTTGAATGATGTTTTGATTTTTTTCCCTATTTGTAAAGCACCATGAAGATAACATATGTTTCAGAATAAGTGCTGTCATTATGACCCATAAAATTTTATATTACAGCCTAGTTACCCTCTGTATATTTGTCGCATTTTAAATATATACAGAACTTCTTTTCATCTCATTTTGTTTTTTGACTATAAGATTAACATTTTCTGTTATCAGTGATTAGAGAAATGTGTTATTGAATAATATCTTATAACTATTGGGGAAAACAAACATGTTTAAAATGCATAGATCATTTTACTTTTGAAAAATGAGTCTCAATAAAGATACACTTAAAAATGAAATAAAAAGTGCATTTGGAAAACGGACCATAAAAATGTTTACCCAGATTTCTTCTTCAAGTGTGGATGGGAGTGATTGTGTTAGAGCACCACAGCATATAATGGCACCCTACTGAAATATAAATTTCCAAGTCAGCTGAGGAATTTCACAGAACATAAACATCAGGACAGAGATGATGCATTTGTTTTCAAGGAAGGAGATTGTTACACCACCATCATGTTCCCTTCAAATTAATTTACATCTAGTTTAGTGAATGGAAGAATAAAATTGAAATATTTAACTATACAATCAAAAACGTGAACATATTTGTTGAGAAAAATAAATGAGCCACATATGCAGAACATAAACCAGAAGGAGCTCTGGATACAGAGGCTGTTGATTTTCTCTCAGCCCAGAATTGAGTCTATGATTGTGACTATTAATTTACAATGATAATAAGCTTCAGACTTGATTAGAATTGAACATTTGGTAAAGGGTGGAAGGATTTTTCTTCTTGGTGAGCTCATGCCCTGAATCATAATGGTAACATGCTGCGTGGACTGAAATGCTTTTAGTTGATTCAGCTTCATCTTATTTTTTAATGTAGTTCACCAGCATTTATAGACTCTGAAACATTTAGTGGATGACTTTATAGATTTCTCATAGTAGTATGAGCAGGGTGACTCAAGGAAGAGTTTGCCTTTTAACTATGATCATAATTCCTGAATACAAACTACAATACTGACTTCTGTTTCTAATTCAGTGACCTAAACTTCATCATAAGAATTCAACTAGCAATAGACAGATTGCTGTATAAGAAAGCAAACTAATCAATTTTTTCCTGTAGGAGAATAGAGATATGTGAGGCAGATAAAAGCTGTCATGATATTTCTATTTCTCCAAGAAGTCTTTTCTTAAATAAATATGATTTAAAGCAATGCTTTTGATATAATACAGATTTTTTAAAAGCTACATGGATATTGTAGAGTACTTGGCAAGAAAATATCATCATGTATGTTTCCTCCCTCTTATTTTATTCTAATCATTTGTTTATTTTTCTTTCTTTTTTTGTTGAAGGGATGCAATTATTTTTATTCTAATTTCCTGTTGAAAAATATTTAGTTGTAATGTTGTTTTTCACTTATTTTAATTAGCTTGCATTTTTTGTATTACTACATAGCCATTATTAATACAACTTTTTATTGTTTGCATAGTGAAACTGAAAGTCACTCAGTCGTGTCCACCTCTTTGTGACCCCATGGACTATACAGTCCACAGAATTCTCCAGGTCAGAATATTGGAGTGGATAGCTATTCACTTCTCCAGGGGATCTTCCCAACCCAGGGATTGAACCCAGATCTCCTTCATTGCAGATGGATTCTTTACCATCTGAGTCACCAGGGAAGCTAATGTTCACATAATGCTTCCACATATATGCTTCCACACATATGTTCCACATAAAGCATAGTTTTTAAACATTCTTTTATACTCATAAACTTAGATTCCTTATAATTTTTGCACATTATGAATGATGCTGAAATTAATATCTTTGTATGAATGTTTTCAGTATTTGAGAGGCTCCCAGAAATTACATTTTAAATCCAGGAATATAGATGGCCAACACGGAAGGGCTTTCCAGAAAGCTCAGTTGGTAAAGAATCCACCTCCAGTGCACGAGACACGGGTTCAATTTCTAGGTTGGGAAGATCCCCTGGAGAAGGGATAGGCTAACCGCTCCAGTATTCTTGGGTCTCCCTGGTGGCTCAGCTGGTAAAGAATATGCCTGCAATGCGGGACACCTGGTATCCCTTAGTTGGGAAGATCCCTGGAAAAAGGAAAGACTACTCACTCCAGTATTCTGGCCTGGAGAATTCCATGGACTGTATCATCCATGGGGTAGTCAAGAGTTGGACATGACTGATTTTCATTTTCACATGGATATATAACAGTGTATTTTACTAATTTCTTGCTTGTACAGTTTGAAGGAAGAGGTTGTAGATTTTGGGGAAAAATAGAGATGGGTTTGATTTAAATCCATCTAGTAGGGGTATTTCCAGGAAACTAAAGTGCAGCCACCCAAGAGATAATGCAGATTTGTGAAGAAGGGCTCATGTATATTCCTGCAGTGACATTGCTTAAGAAAATTTAGCAATAAATGTGTATATCTTACAATTAACAGCATCAGTCACAGTCCTGTGGTCTCAAAATCATTTTCTTTTTCTTCTTTCCTCCTATCTCTTTCCCATCAAATTTGATTCATTCATGTGATAAAATGAAACTGATTCAGCTAAACTATTCATGAAAAAATTATAATAATAACTTCATATTCCTTTTTTAACACTAGAGATGTGATATATTAAACAATTTCTAGATTCAGGGAAGTGGTAATTTATACTACATAAGCTACTTTCTCATTTGCCTTATTGTAACATCTCTCATATTAAAAAGTAAGCAAGAAAAATATCTATCAACCATTGGATCAATTTATAACACTAAATGGCATATTAGATTCTACACATGGACATCACCAGATGGTCAATACCAAAATAATTGATTATATTCTTTGTAGCGAAAGATGGAGAAGCTCTGTACAGTCAACAAAAACAAGACCGGGAGCTGACTGTGGCTCAGATAATGAACTCTTTATTGCCAAATTGACTTAAATAGAAGAAAGTAGGGAAAACCACTAGACCATTCAGGTATGACCTAAATCAAATCCTGTGATTATACAATGGAAGTGACAAATAGATTCAAGGGATTACATCTGATAGAGTGCCTGAAGAACTATAGATGGAGGTTCATGACATTGTAGAGGAAGCAGTGATCAAGACCATCCCCAAGAAAAAGAAGTGCAAAAAGGCAAAATGGTTGTCTGAGGAGGCCTTACAAATAGCTGAGAAAAGACGAGAATCCAAAGGCAAAGGAAAAAAGGAAAGGTATATCCATTGGAATGCAGCATTCCAAAGAATAGCAGGGAGAGATAACAAAGCCTTCCTCAGTCATCAATGCAAAGAAATAGAGGAAAACACTAGAATGGGAAAGACGAGAATCACTTCAAAAAAATTAGAGATACCAAGGGAATATTTCATGCTAAGATGGGCACAATAAAGGACAGAAATGGTATGGACCTAACAGAAGCAGAAGGCATTAAGAAGAGGTAGCAGAAATACACAGAAGAGCTATACAAAAAAGATTTTTATGACCCAGATACCACGATGGTGTGATCACTCACCTAGATATCCTGGAATGCGAAGTCAAGTGAGTCTGAGAAAGCATCACTATGAACAAAGCTAGTGGAGGTGATGGAATTACAGTTGACCCATTTCCAATCTTAAAAGATGATGCTATGAAAGTGTTGCATTCAATATGTCAGCAAATTTGGAAAACTCAGTAGTGGCCACAGGATTCGAAAAGGTAATTTTTCATTCCAATCTCAAAGAAAGGTAATGCTAAGAATGTTCAAGTGAAAGTGTAGTCGTGTCCGACTCTTTGCGACCCCATGGACGATAACCTACCAGGCTCTGCGGTCCGTGGGACTTTCCAGGCAAGAATACCAGAGTGGGCTGCCATTTCCTTCTCTAGGGGATCTTCCCAACCCAGGGATCGAACCCCGGTCTCCTGCATTGCAGACAGACGCTTTACTGTCTGAGCCACTAGGGAAGTCCAAGAAAGTTCAAACTACCGCACAATTGCACTCAGCTCACACGCCAGCAAAGAAATGCTCAAAATTCTTCAAGCTCGACTTCAACAGTACTTGAACCGTGAATTTCCAGACGTTCCAGCTGGATTTAGAGAAAGCTGAAGAACCAGAGATCAAATTGCCAATATCCACTGGATCATCAAAAAAAGCAAGAGAATACCAGAAAACCTCTACATCTGCTTAATTGATTACACCAAAGCCTTTGACTGTGTGGATCACAACAAACTGTGGAAAATTCTTCAAGAGATGGGAATACCAGACCACCTGACCTGCCTTCTGAGAAATCTGTATGTAGATCAAGAAGCAACAGTTAGAACTGGACATGGAACAATAGACTGCTTCCAAATTGGGAAAGGAGTACATCAAGGTTATACATTGTCACTCTGTTTATTTAACTTATATGAAGCATATATCATGCAAAATGTTGGGCTGGATGAAGCACAAGCTGGAATCAAGATTGCTGGGAGAAATATCAATAATCTCAGATACACAAATGACACCACCCTTATGGCTGAAGAAGAACTAAAGAGCCTCCTGATGAAAGTGAAAGAGGAGTGAAAAGCTGGCTTAAAACTCAGCGTTCAAAAAGGAAGATCATGGCATCTGGTCCCATCACTTCATGCCAAATAGATGGAGAAACAATGGAAACAGTGAGAGACTTTATTTTTGGGGGGCTCCAAAATCACTGCAGATGGTGATTGCAGCCATTAAATTAAAAGACACTTTCTCCTTGGAAGAAAAGCTATGACCAGCCTCAACAGCATATTAAAAAGCAGGGACATTACTTTGTCCACAAAGATCCATCTAGTCAAAGCTATGGTTTTTCCAGTAGTCATGTATGGATGTGAGAGTTGGACTATAAAGAAAGCTGAGTGCCAAAGAATTGATGCTTTTGAACTGTGGTGTTGGAGAAGACTCTTGAGAGTCCCTTGGACTGCAAGGAGATCCAACCAGTCCTTCCTAAAGGAAATCAGTCTTGAATATTCATTGGAAAGACTGATGTTGAAGCTGAAACTCTAATACTTTGGCCACCTGATGAGAACTGACTCCTTGGAAAAGACTCTGATGCTGGGATAAATTGAAGGCAGGAGAAGAAGGTGATGACAGAGGATGAGATGGTTGGATGGCATCACCAACTCAATGAACATGAGTTTGAGCAAGCTCTGGGAGTTGATGATGGACAGGGAAGCCTGGTGTGCTGCAATCCATGGGGTCGCAAAGAGTTAGACACAACTGATCAATTGAACTGAACTGAATGGTATATTGCAATTTTCTGTTAATATATCTTTTCACTGCACTGGGAGGGAATGTGAATCCTGTAAAGATAGAATCTCTGTGAAGATTTCTGACCTGCCTTCTTTCCTTCCTCCTTCTCTTTGTTTTTTTTCTTCCCTCCTTCCCTTTTTCCTTCCTTCTTCCCTGCTTCCCTTCTTTCTAAGTAAGTCTCTTAAGTGTGCCCAATGTGCCCTGAGCTCTGAGAATTCAGTGGTTACAAATAAGTTTTCTGCTTCCTTAGAGTAACTGTTCTAGTGGGGAGAAGAGATCAATTAGACAAAGAATACATGAAGAAGATACTCAGATACTGGCAGTGAATATGAAGGCAATAAACAAAGTCACATGAAGGAAAGTGATCGAGGGTGGACTGGGCATGAAGGGTACTACTGAGGAAGTCACGTTTGAGCACCTGGATGTAATTTAAAGCCATAGAATAAATGACATCACATAGAGAGAGCAAGGAGGGTTGGTGTGAAAATTTAGAAAATTTGTCTTAATAAATGTTGCTGTGAAAGAAACAGAAAAAGATGATGGAAATTGAAGGGATATAGGAACCTAATAAGCAGTTATCTATTACCTTTCATCATCATCATCATTATTATGATCATCACCCACCTATCTATTTAATCTACCTACCTATGCATTTCTTTCCTCCTTATTGGTAGTAGGAGATATTGGAGCAGTGGATTTGCTATTAGAGATGATCCAATAGAAAAAAAGGCTGATGTGAGGTGTTGACAGTGTATCTGCAGAAAAAAAAATGTCCTCAAGAGGATGAGAGAGGTGGGGTCAGTGTGATACTGTGGTTTTTCCCCCAGCTTCACTGTACTTGTTACCTAAAGATTAAAATACTTTATAAAGAAATTTTGTCAGCAGTCAGTAAAGCTTTTATGTTAAAATGTGATTTATCATTACTGACAGCAGCATCATACCTTGATACATGGTAGTATATACTAGGGGGCTTCCCTGGTAGCTCAGCTGATAAAGAATCTTCCTGCAATGCAGGAGACCCCAGTTCAATTCCTGGGTCAGGAAGATCCCCTGGAGAAGGGATGGGCTACCCATTCCAGTATTCTTGGGCTTCCCTGGTGGCTCAGATGGTAAAGAATCTGCCTGCAATGCAGGAGACCAGAGTTTGATCCCTGGGTTGGAGTACTTAGCCAGACCATGATGGTGCTTAGTTATTTTCTGTAGTAGTTATTTCATGTAGTAGTTATTTTCTGTTTGACCCTCAGCTCCTTAAATAATCCTGCTGCCACACTGTGATCTGAATATCATAAGCTTGGAACCAATATTATCATAGATTATTGAAGCATGAGGGGACATAGACATCGTGAAGTGTGGTGGTTCTTCTCATTGATTATCATGATCACCTAGGGAAGCTTAAAAACAAACACCCCAAAAATAGAATACTGCGGACTATTTGAGCATCACTAGGATGGAATTCGGAGAAGGCGATGGCACCTCACTCCAGTACTCTTGCCTGGAAAATCCCATGGACGGAGGAGCCCGGTAGGCTGCAGTCCATGGGGTCGCTCAGAGTCGGACACGACTGAGCGACTTCACTTTCACTTTTCACCTTCATGCATTGGAGAAGGAAATGGCAACCCACTCCAGTGGTCTTGCCTGGAGAATCCCAGGGACAGGGGAGCCTGGTGGGCTGCAGTCTATGGGGTTGCACAGAGTCGGACATGACTGAAGTGACTTAGCAGCAGCAGCAGCAGGATGGAATTAGAGACCAAAGATCCTGAAATTAATCAGTATTCTTCCCATATTTCCAGTTGAATCTCTCTTCAGACAGTGGAGAAATATTGTTTTGTTAAGTTCATAATTCCATGTATCACCAAATCAGGCCATAAAGTGATACTGCAATGAGAAACTAGTTGGAAAAATGAAAACTCAACACAACCAGAAAACATCAACCTGAAATAGATGAAATGCTAATATAATTGAAATGTTTAGAATCAAAGGGACAATCCATAGTTCCAATATTCTACACTACTCCTCTTAGATTCTGAGGGTTCTAGAAGTAGAAATTGTGTCTAAATTCTTGGACTCTTATATGGTATCTATGGTGGGCAACTGGAATTCTGTTAGCCAGTGCACAGAAAGTCATTGAATTTTCTCCCATTCTTATGAAATGTGTGATACTTTTCAGTATACTTCTGCTCTGACATATGACGCTGTTCAAGTGATGACTGAAGCTTTTCGAAACTTACGGAAGCAGAGAATTGAAATCTCCAGAAGGGGAAATGCAGGAGACTGTCTGGCAAACCCAGCGGTGCCCTGGGGACAAGGTGTAGAAATAGAAAGGGCCCTCAAACAGGTCAGTTACTCAAAATGATTGCAATGCAACTTAAGGGTGGCCACTGTTTTTTTCCCTGCTGAATTAGTCATTCTTACCTTATACCTTCTATTTTATGTAGAGGCAATATTATTTCCTACCTACACAAAGGTAGATTGAAGAAAAAAAAAGAAAACTAATGAGTGTCATTTTCTTGACTTGCATCCTGGGAGAGTCCTCTGGACGACCAGTTTGTGTCTGGTTGAAGTGAATTTATAACTGTATCCTTTCCCATTTCCTCATTAGGTGCAGGTTGAAGGTCTTTCAGGAAATATCAAGTTTGACCAGAATGGAAAAAGAATAAATTATACAATTAACATCATGGAGCTTAAAACGAATGGGCCCCGGAAGGTAAATCATTAGTGAATTGAGGGCTTTCTGTCTGTGTGAGGAGGTGGGTTAGTGGACCCACCACCTCATTTTCCAGAGTCCTGGAGACATGTATTCACACAGATGGACTCCACAACTCCAGAAACATATATTTTAAAATCTTTTTTCTAAATAAAATCTATTTCTGGTAAGTAATACTGAAACAATTTTAATAACTATGAATAAAACAATTATACATTTTTTTTTTTTTTTTTTTTTAGACAGAGGTAGAGTAGAAAGAGTTTAATGAGAAGAAAAAGAACTATAGCTAAAAGATTATGGTTCTGGAGACCAGACAAAGCCGGTGAAATCTGCATGTAATTTTCAAGTCAATATTTTTTTTCTTCTATTATGGCTAAAATGCCATTGTTTGAATTTTATGTTTCTATATGATCACTCCCATGAAACTTAACCTTGGGGAATATGAAAAGTGAACATGAAGACACAATCTGTCTATAGGAATGGTTTTTGCAATGCCTTTCTATTCTTATTTGATTCACATACCTAAAAAATGTGTCTTTTTTCTTCTCTAATTGCTGTGGCTAGGAGAAGGCAATGGCAAGCCACTCCAGTACTCTTGCCTAGAAAATCCTGTGGATGGAGGAGCCTGGTAGGCTGCAGTCCATGGAGTCGCTACCAGTCAGACATGACTGAGCAACTTCACTTTCACTTTTCACTTTCACACAATGGAGAAAGCAATGGCAATCCACTCCAGTGTTCTTGCCTGGAGAATCCCAGGGACGGCAGAGCCTGGTGGGCTGCCGTCTATGAGGTTGCACAGAGTCGGACACGACTGAAGTGACTTAGCAGCAGCAGGATTTTCAAAGCTATATGTTTAGGACAAGTCTAGTTAGGATAGGTGTAATTTCAGATTCAGACATGGGTTTGAAAATAACTCAGTGCTTTGGTAATAGAAAGGCCACGTATCCAAGTGCACTCTTTCTGTGTCCTTTTTCAGATCGGATACTGGAGTGAAGTTGACAAAATGGTTGTTACCCTCACTGAACTCCCTTCTGGAAATGATACCTCTGGGCTTGAGAATAAGACTGTTGTTGTCACTACTATTTTGGTAATTAGCTACATATGCCTCTGTTTGACATTATTTTTTCTTAAGAAAAACATCTGCCAACTAGTATTTCTGCTTATATTTTAGGACAATAACTGATATAGTGATGCTTTTGAATGTTTCAGTCATTCATTGCATGTTATTCTGTTTAAAGGGATCACAAATGAGCTAAAGCATTCAAAATACTTCCTCTCCATTTCAAGAATGAACTTTAGCTTTATAGATAATTCATAACCTGGTGTTTGGGGCTTCCCAGGCGGCTCAGTAGAAAAGAATCTGCTTGCCAGGAGTTTCAGGAGATGTGGGTTTAATCCCTGGGTAGGAAAGATTCCCTGGAGGAGGAAATGGCAACCCACTCCAGTATCCTTGCCAGGATATAATCCCATGAACAGAGGAGCTTGGCAGACCACAGTGCATGGGGTCACAAAGAGTCAGACATGACTGAGCGATTGAGCATGCATGCCATGTGGTGCTTACACATGTGAACATCTGGGGAAAGTCTGGAAGAGCCTTCCTTGTGTTCCATCAATGTTTCACCTTTCCACTTCCACACTATCCTGGGTCCATTCTGTCCTTACATTTGTTACATGGTTTAATAATGGTATCAGTTCTGTCCTTACATTTGTTACTAATACATGGTTTAATGTCAGCTTCTCTATCTTCCTGTGGAAAGGGGAACTTCTGAAAGACAAGGGTGATCTCCTTTATTTTTAACCCCAAGTCTCCACATAGTAATTGGGACCTCGCTAGTGCTAAGTAAATGTATGTTGGATGGAGTGACAGCATTGAACTGGATCTTGAACATTGAGGCTTTGGATAGATGGTTGGGAGATGTAGGTCATCATGACAAGCTGTTGATATAATAAAATGGAGGTAATGAAATGGGGTTCACTAATAGTGAACAACACTATTTTGCAACAAAATAGCCTTATTTTGTTTTACTAATCTGTGATGCAGTGAATTGGTGGGATTCATTATGGTAACAATATTGAGAAGAAAATATAGTTAGGCTAGTAAGGGATTTGAATAAGAACATTGGTTGGCACTTTGAAAGTCTTAATAAAGGTAAGCTAGGTATTTGAGGATTTTTGTCTTGAGAACTATCTCACTGGGCCCCGCATATGCTTAGTGACACTTTTCAGTGGAGAAAATTAGGCTGGTGTTACTACATTTTTTCATGTTTCTTCTTTATGGTGTTTGCAGAGGAATGCTACTCTCTAGCTATCTGTGTAGCATAATTCTAGGATATTATCTCATAAAGGAAATTTGATCTCAAATCTGAGAGGGTAGCATCTGTAATCACCATGGCAACAACTTTTTCAGTCTGCATATCACTGGCCACGGACCTGATTAGAACATGATCCTTATCCTTGAACTAGTAGTGATACAGGGTTTTGGGTGAATGATGGTTCTTTGGAGTCAAGGTAGCCCTAATTTAGAACAAGACAGTGGTGAATCCAGAGTTAACTGAAACAGGTGTTGAGCCACATTATTTTTCAGCAAGCCCTAAGAATTACAAACATGACATGGGGATATACTCACTTTTGAGTCTCTTATTTACTTGATACGGCCAGGTACAAGCCATATTAATGAAATATAAATGAAATATAATGAAAGATATATGAGAATCTTTGTTCAGAAATGTTATTATTAATTTTCCTCATCTTTTCCACGATCTATATTCTACAATGTCTCTAGCTAACAGGTAATAATTAAAAATAATTAAACCAGAAGATTTGAATCAATGAGAGCAGATAATTAATACAGCTGTTTTGATCACCTAAAGTGCTTTCTTTCTGTATAGGAATCCCCCTATGTTATGATGAAGAAAAATCATGAGATGCTTGAAGGCAATGAGCGATATGAGGGCTATTGTGTTGACTTGGCTGCAGAAATCGCCAAACACTGTGGGTTCAAATACAAGTTGACCATTGTTGGGGATGGCAAGTATGGGGCCAGGGATGCAGACACGAAAATTTGGAATGGGATGGTTGGAGAACTTGTATATGGGGTAAGTACCACTCTTCTTACAGATAAAATCATTCCATTTGAACTCTTGTTGAGGGAATGCTTGACTTCCATGCAGAGTACCAACATCTGAGGTTGTCAGTTTCCCACATTACTCTAGGAATACTGTCTTGTTTCCTTGTAAACATTTGAAGATGAAGGATGAAGTCAGAAGCAAACATGCAAATGGAGACAGGCTTCATCTGTCTTGAAGCCTATGGGCCATATGCATTTTTCAAAGATCGCAAAGGCATGGATACAGATGTAATTCTCATAATCAAGCCAGAAGGGTGTTCTCTGTATTTATTGAAAAGGAGGCATATTTAGGGAACAAACTGCTCTTCTTCTGTGTATTATTTCCTGGGATTCCACCAGGGAGATATTCATTCCCATGTCCTGGCGAGCTACGATTCATGGGGTCGCAAAGAGTCGGATACGACTGAGCGACTGATCTGATCTGATCCTGATTTCCTGTCCTGCCCATTGATCCAATAGCGTAGCTATGATTCCTTCCTGACTGGGAGTCCTGGTTCTATTACTGTCCTTTGTTTCCCTTGCAGAAAGCGGATATTGCAATCGCTCCGTTAACCATCACCCTTGTGAGAGAGGAGGTGATCGATTTCTCAAAGCCCTTTATGAGCCTCGGGATCTCTATCATGATCAAGAAGCCTCAGAAGTCCAAACCAGGAGTGTTTTCATTTCTTGATCCTTTAGCCTATGAGATCTGGATGTGCATTGTTTTTGCCTACATTGGGGTCAGTGTAGTTTTATTCCTGGTCAGCAGATTTAGCCCCTACGAGTGGCACACTGAGGAATTTGAAGATGGAAGAGAAACACAAAGTAGTGAATCAACTAATGAATTTGGGATTTTTAATAGTCTCTGGTTTTCCTTGGGTGCCTTTATGCAGCAAGGATGCGATATTTCGCCAAGGTTGGTTACTCGCCTGCTTCAACTTTGTGCATTTTAGGTCTCGAGTGGACATTCATGGTGTTTATGAATTCACTGTAAAGATGTTAGCAGCTGCCGGCTGTCTGTCCAAGCAGTGTAAGACTCTTAAGGACAGACTTTTACCATCGGTGTAAGCCTGTGAAATATTTGAGCAACGTTCTTTGAATGTTGGTCCTGTATTTCCCTGGTGAAATTGTACACACCATGGAGAGGCTATAAAATGCATAAGGTTCCTATGATTACATGCCTTCTTGGAGGGGTACCGTGTTTTTGCTGCATATTCTCATTTTACAGTCATCTGTGTGTTGATCCACAGACCTGTATTTGGGAAAATGGGCAACATTTACTTACTAACTAAAAAGCGACAAAACTTCATTTCACACATCTCATCTTTTTGTTGTTGCTGTTATTAGCTCATGGAAATGATATGGGAGAAATATTTACAGAATTTGTTTTTTAAAGGTTAGGTTGCTGAGTTGAAAAGAATGTATGATAAAATATTTTCCAAGTATCTAAAAATAGATAGTTGGGATGATGATGAGTGATTCATTACAAATATTTTTGCCCTATTAAATAGTAATGCACACAGGATGGAATAAATTCATACACCTCCAGTTATATGATATTTTAATTCCTGCCCTATAATGCCTAAACAGAATAAATATATGACAAAACACACATTGCCTTTATGCATGTTGCATACATAAGTCAGAATAATAGCCATGTCTGGTTCTTTAGAGCTAATTTTCCTGATGTGATTAGTTTCACATTTAAAGCTTAAATGATTATTGATCTACTGGCGCATTTTAATTTGGGTTCAATTACCCTCCTTTGATTCTATGGGATATCTTAATAACTAGTAGAGGCAGTGGCTTTTTAAATGCTATTTCATTAGTGTTAGTTTTTGAGCATTTGGGGGCTGAGAATAATTAACTTCAAAAAACTATATGTGAAACTCAAAAACCATTTTGTATCTTTTACAATCTTTTTGTTTACTCCCCCAGCAAGGTAAAGGAAAATATCATACAAATAACTTACTTTTCCAATAGTATGGAATGTCTTTATGAACTTTGTGGATCTGAAACTCTTAATTCCATCAAGCTTTCTGTGGCCTCTCTGGAACTGCACTATATTAGAACCAAACCAAGGGTAGTTGCACTGCATGTATAGAGAGACATAATTTTCACACATAATGTATGATAATAATCATATATCATATACTTATGATTATGATGAACTTTGATAAAACAAGATTCATAGTTGTCTCTATATTTAGTTTATCTGATTTACATTAAAGACATAAAGAGAAGTTTCTAATGATGAAAAAGAAAAATACTAACCAGATTGGAATCTCAGAGAAATTCTGGTTCATAAGTAATAAAGAAATGATTCATCTTTGGAAAGAAGGTTACTGAAGTTTGATGTTACCATAGCCATGAGATATAAGGCAATTATCCTAGAGTTCCACAAACTATCCTCTGCCTTGTGAATAAGCAGGAGAAACTTATGAAGTTTCATTATGACATAGGACATACTGACCTAGGTTCCGATTGATGAACTCTCAGGTTTGTTTGCCTTGCTCCTTACATATCAGGTCTCTGAAGGTCACTCTTTTGGGTGTCCAGTGCTTGTCGAGGAGCAGAAAACACATTTACACATAGGGGCTGGAGTACAAGCCACACTTAACACATTTAACCCTGTGTTTTTCCAGTGTCCACCGTGACATATTGACATTCAAATTTTTAACAAAGCCTGCTTCCTAAAATATGACCATTTTTACTTGCTTATGGTTTCATTCATGAATCATGACTCACTACACTTTCACATGTAATAATTTTTATTTCTTGGTAAGATATATCAATTTTAGATAACATGTTTTTCTTTGTTATCTTTTATTTGCCATGGGCTATATATGTATAGACATATACATATATATGTAAGGAGAATTCACTTTATTAAAATTTTTCATCATATGCACTTTTCAATTTATGGCTATATGTGCATTTGATAATTGAACATGCTGCCTAATATTGGAAAATTTAAGGATTTTTTAAAGGAACCAAGCTATCATGTTTTAGAATGCAATGATGATAATTCTAGGAAAGGATAGAGCAGCTTAGTATCTAAAATAATATTAATAGCAATGCATGAAATGCACAGATCACTTTACATATACTCTTTAAATATTTTTAAAGATATTTATCATCTTTTTCTCAATAAAATAAGATAAAGAACTATTTTATTTATATGAATAGAACACATTGAAATTTTAATCTAGAATGATTATGTGAAGTGAATTGGTCATTACCTGAAATTAGGTTTCGAGTATAACTATAGTTTTGTGAAGACTACAACCACAGAATTATGAGAGCAAAAAGATGCAAAGTTGAGTCTTATTCTCTGGTTTACTTCTGTTTTCTCCCCCAATATCCTTAAGTGATTCAAATGATTAAAAGATTTCATTGTTAAACTAGTTATTTAGTAGAGACTAGAAAATGATAGAATGTATATATATTTGATGCTTTAGTGAAGACACTGAAAGATGAAAGTTTTGTTTTTAATATGAGAAACCATTTTTATCTGTCACCATAAAACATAACATTTAATTTGCTCCTCTACTTAAAATTTCTCAGGAACTCATTCAGAAGCTTTAGTTCATCCTTGGAAAACACTTACAAGTAAATAATTAATTGCTCAATAATTTTCTGTTTTGAATGATGCACAAGTTATAAAAGTTTTGGGGGTTATCTTGCATACTTCAAAAAATGAGCATATTTAATTAAATATGACATAAATACTAGATTAGAGAGCAACATTATGTCTTTAACTTGTGTTCATCTTACAACTGAAACAGAATGATTTATAAAAATGATTCTAAAATATTGCAAACAAACCTGCAATGTATACTGTCCAAGGCAATGAGATCCATTTTAAGGGCTTAGACTGAATCTGCCCTCTTAAATACGAAGTACATGAGATGACAATTATACATTCTGTTGTGATGGAATAAATGTGAACATTTTGAGAGTAGCTTTGTCTACATAGAGTTTCTCCAAATCTCAAATGTACTTAATATCCTTTTCAGAATATATGAGAATTAACTTTTTCCATTCTATCATATTTGTTTAATTTTTTGCATCTCTTAGATACTGGTAAAGGCTCTTCATCATATTGTTTTTATTTTTCATTGATTGTGCAGTTTCTCTTTCTCTTTTATTTTAGCAGCAGATGTTTTTATTTAAAACATCTTTACTTTTAGCTTCACTGCTTTTCTTCACTTCACAAGTAGTTCATTATACAGATGTTACCTGATAATTGACATAGTATCTGTGTTTCGTCAAAAGGTCTATTTCTTAGTACTAACTGTGAGGAAATTTAGTTTAGGTCATAAATTGGCACATTTTCATAATTTATATTTTTAAAAGTGTTACCTCTTCACTATAGAAGGATTTATTGTGAGACGTAATAGAGTTATTATCAAAAGAGGAAAAATATTGTTTTTTTTTAGTATTACTCAAATACCTTTATATGTGGAACCCCACCAAATCTTACCAAATAAAACCCTATGTATCGCCTTCTATATCTACATATTTATACTTATCTATTTTTATACATACATATCTACACTTACCTATCTAGGGTTTAAAGTAAATCAAGCTTTTGAAAAGTATTTTATGTAAGAATTTATGGTCACATAATATTTCTATTTTTATTATTTTTCAAACTAGAAATTTATATTTTGGCAAACTTTTAAATGTCTGATTTGTTTTCCTTCAGTTTTCTTTTTTTCCTTAAACAGGAGGCACAAAGGAATAGGGATATAACAGTTCATGCCTGAAGCATCAGACTTTTATTTGTTAAGAATTATATTTTGTATCATACTCTGTAGTATCATTTTTTTTTTCCATTTCTATCCTGTACTATTTCTAAAATCTATGTTTCTGCACATACAAAACCCTAATGAAATTTTGGACCTTTTTTGAGGGTTTTGAAACTTCATTGGAAGGATTAAATGGAGGGTTTCTTTGGTGTTTAAAGCCATATCTATGGTGCATACGTTTATCTTTGATATTTGACTTTGTGAGCCTTTTTCAGAGTTTTGCTGTTAATCTTAGATTCTCTTCTTTGTTTAGTTATATCATAAGTGGATAAAATATTATAAGCATTGGATAGATTATTCACACATTTCTTGAAATTGCTTGTTACAAGATTATACATGTAGCCACAACTGTGAAAGAATTTCAGGAATCTAAAGTTTTGCCTCTGGATAGCTCATCAGATCTAGTGTATCTGTAATCCTTGCCCAGAAGGTTTAATAATTTTAAGTTTCATGAACTAGCTGATATATTGAAAAATATGAAATCAAATATTTCCCTATAAATCAATATTTGCATAATACTGCTAACGTGTTTCCTTATGAGGTCATTCATTTCACTTTACAAATCCATTTCGTACTTGTTATCAGATCCCTGTCTGGGCGCATTGTTGGAGGAGTGTGGTGGTTCTTTACCCTGATCATAATCTCCTCCTACACGGCTAACCTAGCTGCCTTCCTGACTGTAGAGAGGATGGTGTCTCCCATCGAAAGTGCCGAGGATCTTTCTAAGCAAACAGAAATTGCTTATGGAACATTAGACTCTGGCTCCACCAAGGAATTTTTCAGGGTAAGAGATTCTGCTTCATAAGTTCTTGTTTTGGTCTTACAATTGAACCAACCTAAACTCTGTGCCTCCTTGCCTCTCCCATGGTCTATACAAAGGTGCTATGTGAAAGTTACTTCCATCTCTGTCTCTAATTCTATTTTTGTTCCTCTTTTTTCATTTTTATTTTATATTGGAGTGTAGTTGATTTACATGTTGTGTTAGTTTCAGATTTATAGCAAAGTGATTCTGTTATACATATACATGTATCTATTCTTTTTCAAATTCTTTTCCCATTTAGGTAATTAAAGAATACTTGAGTGAAGTTCCCTGTGCTATACAGTAGGTTCTTGTTGCTTATCAAATTTACATATAGTAATATATATTTATTAATTCCCAAATCCCAATTTATCCCTCCTCTCCACCTTACCCTTTGGTAACCATAAGTTTGTTTTCTATTTCTGTTCTTAACCTTTTCTCTACCCCTCTACCTGCCCTACTCCTATATTTGGCACTATCTATTTTTATTGATTCCTGACTCTTTTGGAGAAAAACACTATGTTGTAAAGAAATCTAGTTTTTATAAAAATTGATTTTCCTTTTGGGACAAAATTGAAGTGAAATCTAGTTAAAATTAAAGTATTATTTTTAAAAGAAAATGGTGTTACAGTTTGCTTTATGTTAAATAAGCTTGACTGTCAATTATCTTATATAATTTACAGTTGAGAACTGTCAAATCAGTTATGTTAATTCTGTGTCAGGAAATCAATTATGTTCATGTGTGGAAATTCTGAGTTTTCTGTTAAACCCTCCAAGAAAAGGCTAACAAAGGCCTTCAACCTCCTAAGTTTTAAAATGGGAATAATAATTATGTATCTATTTAATATATTTTAGCTTTTAAAAGATCTGTGGCCCTATGTTCTCTGTCTAAAGGAACCAGCCCAATAGGCTGATGGTATAATGTTCTTTCCTTATACTCTTAATGGGATTCCCTGGTGGCTCAGACGGTAAAGCATCTACCCACAGTGTGGGAGACCTGAGTTTGATCCCTGAGTTGGGAAGATCCCCTGGAGAAGGAAATGGCAACCCACTCCAGTACTTTTGCCTAGAAAATTCCATGGATGGAGGAGCCTTGTGAGTTCATGGGGTCTCAAAGAGTCAGACACAACTTAGCGACTTCACTTCTTTTATACTCTTATCTCTCTGAAAGAGCTCATTGTATAAAAATGTTGAAATAAAGTAGAGAAACCTTGGCATTAAGCCAAATAGATGGCATATGATGATCTCTAATAATCCACAAGTATCTCTGAGTGTATCTGAAATTGATTAGTATCTCTGAGTGAAGATTAGGCCTTTCAACTTCCAGCTGAAGTAGTACATTGTGGTTTGAGGACTGTCTCATCCTGCATTACCATTGGTATCTTTTCCAAATAACATCAGTTGTGCTCCAGATGTGATGGGAGAAAAAGTGATTCTGTCAGACTGCTGACAACAGATAGTAATTTGGATGTGAGTGGGGCAGCAGGACTTTGGCACTTCCACTAGGCACTGCAGTGTAAGCCAAGACTGTGGTCCTTTTGTAAGCAATTTTACTTTGACTTTAATGCTACCTGTGAATATTGCAATGCAGTTTTGCTGCTACTGAAAGTTTACTCCTACTGCTGAAAATAGTTGCAATGTGTGTATATTGTAGTGCTTAACATAATGTGCTCTCTAGCCTGATCATGACAATGGAGCTATTAAATAAATTAGAATGTTGCATGGGCTTCCCTTGGCTCAGACAGTAAAGCATCTGTCTGCAATGCAAACCTGGGTTCAATCCTTGGGTTGGGAAGATCCCCTGGAGAAGGAAATGGCAGCCCACTCCAGTATGATTCTCAATTAGTATATTTTGAAACATTTAAATGTTATTTGTATTCCAGTATGGCTTGCTTTTATTTTATTGATATTTTTTTTGGTATTCCTCCCTCTCTAAGTAAATGAAATCTATGAAGGGACTTGTTATATCATGGTTTATTTACTGCTACTTAGGTTGATTAAAATAACCTTGTTTCCAGACACTGTCTGTTCAGAGTTACTCTCATTAGCTTGTTTGGGACCAGCTATTCTCAATAACTGCACATTCAGAATCTCAGAGCTTTTCAGTATACTTTAACTCAACCATAGAAACATATGCCTTAATCAGCACATGGCCAAGATTTCATGATTAGAATATGTAAATTTCCCAGGAAACAGGATGAAAAGGCTATATAACTCCTGGCAAAGGATACGTCAACTCTTGTGTTTCAGCTCAGTAACCCCACAGATATTGTGGTTCCCCCGTGCAGTACACACACACATACACAAACAACCCTGACATATCTGCAGTGTGTCATTTGCCTATATAGGATTGTGGAACTTACTTTCTCTGGAGTAATAGATAAGTGATTTTATTATCTTATTGTTGTTGTTATTGCTCAGTCCCTCTGTCACGTCTGATTCTTTGCAACACCATGGACTACAGCACACAAGGCTTCCCTGTCCTTCCCCATCTCCCAGAGTTTGCTCAAATTAATGTCCATTGAGTTGGTGATGCTATCCAACCATCTCATCCTCTGTTGTACCCTTCTCCTCCTGCTCTCAATCTTTCCCAACATTAGGGTCTTTTCTAATGAGTGAACTCTTCACATCAGGTGGCCAAAGTATTGGAGTTTCAGCTTCAGCACAGTCCTTCCAATGAATATTCAGGATTGATTTCCTTAAGGTTTGAATGGTTTGATCTCCTTGCAGTCCAATAGAACAGTCTTTTGGACTCTGTGGGAGAGGGAGAGGGTGGGATGATTTGGGAGAATGGCATTGAAACGTGTATAATATCATATATGAAACGAGTCGCCAGTCCAGGTTCGATGCATGATGCTGGATGCTTGGGGCTGGTGCACTGGGACGACTCAGAGGGATGGTATGGGGAGGGAGGTCGGAGGAGGGTTCAGGATGGGGAACACATGTTATATACCTGTGGCGGATTCATTTTGATATGTGGCAAAACCAATACAATATTGTAAAGTTAAAAAATAAAATTAAATTAAATTAAAAAAAATAAAATAAAAGCTTTATCTTAAAAAAAAAAAAAAAAGAGTCTTCTCCATCTCAGTTCAAAAGCATCAATTCTTCAGTGCTCAGCTTTCTTTATAGTCCAACTCAGCCTTCTTTATGGCCCAACATCAATATATGACTACTGGAAAAACCATAGCTTTGACTAGACAGATCTTTGTTGGCAAAGTAATGTCTCTGCTTTAATATGGTATCTAGGTTGGTCAAAGCATTTTTAAGTAGCAAGTGTCTTTTAATTTCATGGCTGCAGTCAACAGCTGCAGCGATTTTAGAGTCTGAGAAAATAGTTTGTCACTGTTTTCATTGTTTCCTTATCTATTTGCCATGAAATAATGGAACCAGATGCCATTATCCTTGTTTTTTGAATCTTGAGTTTTAAGTTAGTTTTTTGACTTTCCTCTTTCATTTTTGTCAAGAGCTTCTTCAGTTCCTCTTTACTTTCTGCCAGAAGGGTGGTGTCATCTGCATATCTGAGGTTATTGCTGTTTGTCCCAGCAATCTTGATTCTAGCTGTGCTTCATCCAGCCCAGCATTTCACATGATGTACTCTGCACAGAAGTTAAATAAGCAGGCTGACAATATACAGCCTTGAAGTACTCCTTTCCCAATTTGGAACAAATCCATTGTTCCATGTCCATTTCTAACTGTTGTTTTTTTGACCTACATACAGGTTTCTCATTAGGTAGGTAATGTGGTCTGGTATTCCCACCTCTTGAAGAATTTTCCACAGTTTGATGTGATCCACACAGTCAAAGGCTTTAGCATAGTCAGTGAAGAAGAAGTAGATGTTTTTATGGAATTCTCTTGCTTTTTCTATGATCCAGCAGAGGTTGGCAATTTGATCTCCGGTTCCTCTGCCTTTTCTCAATGCAGCTTCAATATCTGGAAGTTCTTGGTTCATGTACTGTTTAAGCCTAACTTAGAGAATTTTGAGCATTACTTGTGCAGAAGTTTGTATATTCTTTGACATTGCCTTTCTTTGGGATTGAAATGAAAACTAACCTTTTCCAGTCCTGTGACCACTGCTGAGTTTTCCAAATTTGGTGGCATATTGACTGCAGCACTTTCACAGCATCATCTTTTTGAATTTGAAATACCTCAACTGTAATTCCATTGCCTCCACTAGCTGTGTTCATAGAGATGCTTCCTAAGACCCACTTGATTTGCACTCCAGGATGTCTGGCTCTAGGTGAGTGATAACACCTTCATGGTTATCTGGGTCATTAAGATATTTTTCATATAGTTCTTCTGTGTATTCTTGCCACCTCTTCTTCATATCTTCTGCTTTCATTAGGTCCATTCCATTTCTGTCCTTTATTTTGCCCTTTGCATGAAATGTTTCCTTGGTATTTCTAATTTTCTTGAAAATATCTCTAATCTTTCCCATTCCATTGTTTTCCTCTATTTCTTTGTATTGTTCACTTAATAAAACGTTCTTATCTCTTCTTGCTATTCTTTGAAATTATGCTTTCAGATGAGTATATCTTTCCTTTTTCTCTTTCCCTTTCACTTCTCTTCTTTTCTCAGCTATTTGTAAGGCCTCCTCAGACAACCATTTTGCCTTTTTGCATTTCTTTTTCTTGGGGATGGTCTTGATCACTGCCTCCTGTACAATGTTACGATCCTCTGTCCATAGTTCTTGACAACCTGATAACTTTTATTAGTATAGCTTCCCAAGGCAGAGTCTTATCTTATGCATTGTATCTGAATCTCACAGTATTTCTGTCTGATAGCCAGAATGAGCATTTTTGTTTGCATGTTGCACATTATTAAACTAAATGTGAGGATTTGACCAAATTCTAGCAGGTAACATGCATGCTGAAGTCTTTTACTACTAAAACATTCTTCCCGTACACTGTTTTTCCTTGTGGAGAAAGGTCTCTGGATTTACTTCGCTGCCTTCATGCTCTATTTCAATCCCCTCTATGTTTGTTTTGTCAAGTTAGAGGATTATATTTGTAGAAATGCAATCAGTGCCTCACAGTTCTTCTCCATATACCTGCAAAAGGAGCTATGATGAATCAAGGTGACTAGGTCTCAGTGCATAAAGCATTAGTAGTCAGCTTCTCTTTATCTTGAGAAGGAGGGGTATGTACTCAAAAGTACTTAAAAGCCACACTGTTCTGTTTGTAGCAGTAAAGGAAGGCTAACAGAACAGCACACATCAGCCAAGTAAACAGGAGCTTGCCATGTTAAATATCCTCCATGAAAGCAGGGTGTGGTTGCCATTTGAGAAAGTAGTACACAGAATATGTTGTTGTTGTTCAGTCACTAAGTCATGTTCAACTCTTCGCAACCCCATGGACTGTAGCACACTAGGCCTCCCTGTCCCTCATTATCTCCCTGAGTTCATCCAAGTTCATGTCCATTGAATCCATGATGTCATCCAACCATCTCATCGTCTGCTGCCCTCTTTTCCTCTTGTCTTCAATCTTTCCCAGCATCAGGGTGTTTTCTGGTGAGTGGGTTATTTGCATTGGGTGGCCAAATTTTTGGAGCTTTAGCTTCACTGTCAGTCCTTCCAATGAGTATTCAGGGGTGATTTCCCTTAGGATTGACTAGTTTGATCTTGCTGTCAAAGGGACTCTCAAGAGTCTTCTCCAGTATCACAATTCAAAAGCATCAATTCTTTTGTGTTCAGCCTTCTTTATGGTCCAACTCTTACGTCTATACATGACTACTGGAAAGACTATAGTGATAGCTTATGGTGAACAATGCCTGATTTGTGATCGCCAAAGAGAGGATTTAGCTTCGGGACCAGGGAGCAGTCTTGATCATTCAAGAGCTTTTGTGTAGCAGAGTTTTATTAAAGTGAAAAAGGAACAGAGAAAGATATAGACATCAGAAGGGGATGGAGAGTACTCACCTCACTAGTTTTAGAAAAGGAAGTTATATACTTTTTCAATTGGTTATTACAATAAATTAAAAGAATGTCTCAAGGTTGTAAAGATCTTACTAGACCCACTCCCACAATTTACATTTTAAGATGACAGGATTAGAACTAACAGTAGAAAGATCTTACCAGACCCACTCCCATAATATACATTTTAAGATAACAAGATTAGTCAGAAGGTTTTCAAGGAGAAACTGTACTCAAGCAGGACACATTATTGTTATGTAATCCTTACTAAGGAAAGTAGAAAAGAAAGTTTGTCCTTTCCTCCTCCTTAAGAATTCCAGGCACCTATATCCTCAACAGCCCCAAACCCTTCTCTCCTCCTTGAGGATCCTGGACTTCTTGTCAATTGACTAGGAATTGACTCTCTAAATAGCTTTGACGATACAGACAAAGTATATGTTTCTCAAAGTAAGTATACTTTGTCCGTATAGTTAAATTAAAAGCTGCTGCTAATTCATGAGTGATCCTTCTCCAGGAGATCTTTCCAACCCACGGATCAAACCCTGGTCCCAGGCATTGCAGGTGGATTCTTAGCCACCAGGGAAGCCCATAACTGAATTAGAGTAGGGTAATTGAAAAGCAGAGACATTACTTTGCCAACAAAGGTCCGTCTAGTTAAGGCTATGGTTTTTGCAGTGGTCATGTATGGATGTTGGATGTGAGAGTTGGACTGTGAAGGAAGCGGAGTGCCGAAGAATTGATGCTTTTGAACTGCGGTGTTGGAGAAGACTCTTGAGACTCCCTTGGACTGCAAGGAGATCCAACCAGTCCATTCTAAAGGAGATCAGCCCTGGGTGTTCTTTGGAAGGAATGATGCTGAAGCTGAAACTCCAGTACTTTGGCCACCTCATGGGAAGAGTTGACTCATTGGAAAAGACTCTGATGCTGGGAGGGATTGGTGGCAGGAGGAGAAGGGGACGGCAGAGGATGAAGTGGCTGGATGGCATCACTGACTCGATGGACATGAGTTTGGGTGAACTCCGGAAGTTGGTGATGGACAGGGAGGCCTGGCATGAGGCGATTCATGGGGTCACAGAGAGTCAGACACAACTGAGTGATTGAACTGAACTGAATTGAACTGAACTGAATTGGATACCATGGTGACCATAGTGAGAATAGTCTTCATTTTGCTTCTGACTCTAAGGATATTTTCAGGCATGCTGCTAAGTCGCTTCAGTCGTGTCCGACTCTGTGCGACCCCATAGACAGAAGCTCACCAGGCTCCCCCGTCCCTGGGATTCTCCAGGCAAGAATACTGGAGTGGGTTGCCATTTCCTTCTCCAATGAATGAAAGTGAAAAGTGAAAGTGAAGTCGCTCAGTCCTGTCCGACTCTTAGCGACCCCATGGACTGGAGCCTACCAGGATCCTCCGTCCATGGGATTTTCCAGGCAAAAGTACTGGGGTGGGGTGCCATTTTTCAGGCGTGGTCTGTCTTTATAGCAGTACCCATCACATCTCATACCTTTTATCACAGAGTTTGTTGCTTTCGGATATGAAGATTGACTGCAGATCCCATTTAAAAAGACTTCTGTTTATAGAGTGTAACTCCAAATGCATTGAATGAGATGAAGGTAATTTATGGACATTACAAGGGCAAAATGTAGTTGTTTTCCTTGACATTTTTTTCCCTTTAATTGATAGGTTATACTACAGTGTATTAGCAGTAGTCTGGTCAAATTTCTAAGCTTAAGATGAAAGGTGTTACAAAGGAAATTTCCTTGCATGCACACCACACTCCATGCATTCCTAAAATTAACATTCATCACACACCTGGGACATCCTCTCTCTCAACTGCCCTTTATCTTTAGGGGCATTTGGGGCTCCTGTAAACCGGGTGCAGGACAAGCAGAAAGCTGGGAGAGTGACCATCATGGCACCCAGACTGCCTGAAGCAAAGATGCACATGGAATGAGCATGTCCCACACTGAAGACATGTGCTTGCTTTTTGTTCTCTGGCTGCCACTTGTACTTACTTTCATTCCTGAGACATGAAAACTTGTCTCAGTTGTTGGTATTTAAGATTCTAATAGTTATTTTATGTTTCCTTATATGACTTAATTCAGCTTTAGTGATAGCTTTTTCTTTGTAATGCTGTTTATGAAGTGGGGTTTTATTATTTATATTATTTTAAATTTTCTACTATCTCAGTGTTTATCAAGTCAACTTTTGTTTCTTGACACAGCAAGAGCTCTGAAATTAGCCACTAGAGAAATTGATTTGAAAAGTTAGGTTTTTGTCTAAAATTTAAAGATACATGAATAGCTAAAAGACGGAAAATAACTTGTTTAAGACCATTTAGATTAAAGGGCCAGATTTAAAACAGAATTCAGAATTACAGTCTTCAGTCTCAATATTAACTAAAGATATGTCTTTGAAGGGATAAAAGCCTCTTATGTCAAATTAAAAGGTGACTATTTCATCTCATTTATAAGAATCTGTTTTGTTGTCATAGCTAAGCTAAGTCACTTCAGTCGTGTCCGACTCTGTGCGACCCCATAGATGGCCTCCTACCAGGCTCCTGTCTCTGGGATTCTCCAGGCAAGAATGCTGGAGTGGGTTGCCATTTCCTTCTCCAGTGCATGAAAGTGAAAAGTGAAAGTGTTGTCATAAGGTGATGACAAATGTTCATTTTAAAATATTTTCATATTTCAGTTACATAATTTAATAATTTTGGGTTATATTAATATTGCTTTAATGAAGTCAGTATGTTAGCCTTATATTTAGATTCCAATTTAAGCTGCAAATTTTCTAGCTTAAAAATCTATATGTTCTTTCAGTGATAATCAGTGAAACTAAGTTGAATGAAATATTTGCTTTTTTCTACTAGAGAAAGTAAATAGAGGGCAATCTTATAATCAACAAGAGATGTGAGGAAATAGACCCTACATTACTTTTCCAGAGTTTTCTGTGCTTAGAACCCATATACATCCTTGTACAGAGTGAATGATAAAGTCTGAGTTATTTTGGAGCTGTCAATCCTCCCTAATTATAGCACCACCATAACACACCTATAATTAAGAAAGAATTAGGCTTTCAATTATAAACCACTATTTTTAGACTTTCACATTTTGATAATTTCTTCTTTCACTAAAAGAGGACCGATCTTGAATTAGATGAGTGTGTGTAGAGGAGGATTCTCTAAGAACTATGTGCATTATGTTCCTACAGAAACTTAGATGTGGAGGATAGAAAATGGCTTGATAAATAAACCAATCATAGGCCTGTCAATCCATGAAACAAAAGTATTAACTTGCAGAGAGGAAATACTTCAAGCCTATCCTAAGTCCCCACACTGCAGTCTGTTTATTTCCTCTGGGAGGTTGAAGGACAGTGCACTTTTGAGGAAGTGGTCTCCTTTAATTATGCTAGTGTCTAAATGAACAGATTTTAAAATATTGTTAAAATAAAGGTATCCCCTTTGTGTTCAATTAAGTTAATTACACCACTATTAGAAGATCAATTTTGTCTGATAATAATCCATAAAAGTATATTGCTGTTACCCAGCATTGTAAACTTTTCACATAGTTTGCAAATAGTATAAATGATAGATAAATAGATAATATTAAGCAGGTGTGCCTTACCTGAGTGAAAGGACTGGTTTGAAAGTTTTCTTTACTATATAATAATTACAAATACAAGAGAATTATAATAATTTATCATTTTAAAGGCTGCAGCATATTTTTAATTCCTTCCCTAGCATAAGACCGAAGAAGGCAATGGCACCCCATTCCAGTACTCTTGCCTGGAAAATCCCATGGACGGAGGAGCCTGGTAGGCTGCAGTCCATGGGGTTGTGAAGAGTCGGACACGACTGAGTGACTTCACTTTCACTTTTCACTTTCATGCATTGGAGAAGGAAATGGCATCCCACTCCAGTGTTCTTGCCTGGAGAATCCTAGGGACGGCGGAGCCTGGTGGGCTGCTGTCTATGGGGTTGCACAGAGTTGGACATGACTGAAGTGACTTAGCAGCAGCAGCAGCATAAGACACACTTACGTTTATATATAAAACATTGATTGAAATATATTTATAAATAAAAATATTTGAACCATTATAGCAGCTTCCTGTAGAACTACACTAAGTTCTCTTTCATTATAGTTACATTTTTTTCCCGCTTCCCACTTGTGTTTAACAGGAATACAAGCATGGTTCCTTTATATATATTTTATAGAACAGATTTCACTCATTTGTGGTAGTTCTCCATACTTATTTTATTATTTCTGGTATAGCTAAAGATTTTTCAACCATAGTTGCTTATATATCACCTATTTCTATGTGGGTAGAATATCATCCTTCTAGCTTTGTTTATATAAATATATATTTATTTGTTTATTTCTAGCTTGTATATATAAATATATCCACTTCATCTTCATATTATTTGAAAGAATATTATGAAGATGAAATGGATGTAGTCATATGTATTTTACTAATATCAAAATGAACCCTTTATAAGTCTTTCAGTTATGCTTAACTCTTTAAATAGTTTCAAAATACTCAGGAATAAATAAATGCTGAATGTGAATACATTAGCAACAAATAGCACTATATGACTATGTTGTAAGTCACTCATGGCGTGGTTAGTCATAATGTTACAGATTTTTCTTCCTTAGGTTTTTGTTGTTGTTGAAGAGCTTGATTAGTCATAAAAAATCTTTACAGCTGACAACTCTGCATGTTCAAGGTTTCTCTAGATAATCCAGGACTGGTTGAAATCATTTCCTCTCTAGCTGGCATTTTGTTTCTGTGACATTTTAAATGTTCTCACCATTCCACAAAATATCTGAGAACAAGATTGAGTTCTTAAAGACTTTAAGGCTACTCTTAGCCTAAGCTGCCTGGGGAAAGCCTGTGTTCTATTCAGCTAAAGGCGGTGGTTTAACTGTGAAGGAAAGGTCAACATTTTATAAGATTGATTCACATTTCCTTTAAGATCTAATGTTCAGTTTAAAGGTCTGCATTTCATTAAGAAGTTTACAAATTCAGAAAGAAATGTATGCAAAACCATATTGAATGGTGCTTTGGGGATGAAAGCACTATGGAAGAAAAAAAGAAAAGGGTATGTCTACTTGCTGAATTACAATTATCATGCAAAGTGATAGCTCCTCCAAGACTAACTGTCATTTTGGTCCTTGACTTCTTTCCTTAGCAATTCTCAGCAAATCAGTGTGCTTCTGATAGTTTCATTTAGAGACCACCTTTGTGACTCAAAAAGGAGTTGAAAGCTCACATTATCCTTTGGATAGATAATCTGACTCCTACCAAATCATAGGAGGCTTTCTATCATTGTCCATATTAAAGAGAAAATGCTCCTGTCACACTAATTATTCTAGCCAAAAAGGTCCAACCAATAGAGAAAATTTGAGACTAATCTCTTATCTCAAAACTCTTCTAAAATTGCTGCTTAGATGCCTAAGAGAAGATAAATATCAATATATACCTGTGCGGGTACTTTAGATGACTTGGTTTTTAATTCCCTCTTTGTGCTTAAGTATAAAAGAATCAGCATGCTTGTCTCATTGGATATTCTGAACTAGTTGCCATGGTAACAAACACAGTCCAAGAGTTGTACAGAGAAAAGAAATAGAAATTTTGCAATTATTTAAATATACTGGAAGCAAAATCTGGGCTAGATATAAATATTGTTGATAAAATTTTGAAAATTCTTTAATTAGACTTTTGATATTTGACGGAAAACTTGATACTAAAGTAATTTTTACTTCATGCTTCTAATATACAATTTTGCCCTAGATCATAGTGAGTGATGATCAAACCCAAGGTGCTAGTGAATGTGATTACTTATGTTCCCAGAATAATGAGATTTTAGAAATAAAATGTCAATTGGGAAAGTCAAGGAAAGTCAGATATTGTCAGGTTCCCCAAATTGATATTTAAGATTGTATCTAAGAGGACTTCCCTGGTGGTTCAGGGGCTAAGACTCTGAGCTCCCAATGCAGGGGGCCTGAGTTCAATCCTTGGTCAAAGAACTAGATCCCACGTGTGTGTGTGTGTGTGTGTGTGTGTGTGTGTGTGTGTGTGTTAGTTGCTCAGTCATGTCCTACTCTTTGCAACCACATGGACTGTAGACCGCCTGGCTCCTCTGTCCATGGGATTCTCTAGGCAAGTATTGACGTGAGTTTGACATTCCCTTCTCCAGAGGATCTTACAACCCAGGGATCAAACCTTGGTCTCCTGCATTGCAGGCAGATTCATTATCATCTGAGTCACCAGGGAAGCCTCAGATCCCACATGCCACAACTAAAGAGTCTATATGCCACAAATAGTCTATATGCCACAACTGAATATCCTGCATGCTGCCACAAAGATCCCAAGTGCTGCAAGCAAATAAATAAGTTTAAAAAATGGTTTTTTAAGTATTTCATATAAGGAAACAAAGATCCAAGGAGGTGAATCAAAAGATAGTTGCCTCAAAAAATCCAGACCCTCCCTTTTTCTCCCAGATACACAGACTCAACAGCAGTTCATTGACTTAGTGAGAAAACCGTTAAGATCAGATCAGATCAGATTAGCTGCTCAGTCATGTCCGACTCTCTGCAACTCCATGAACTGCAGCACGCCAGGCCTCCCTGTCCAACACCAACTCCCGGAGGTCACCCAGACTCACACCCATCAAGTCAGTGATGCCATCCAACCATCTCATCCTCTGTCGTCCCCTTCTCCTCCTTCCCCTAATCCCTCCCAGCATCAGAGTCTTCTCCAATGAGTCAACTCTTGGCATGTGGTGGCCAAAATACTGGAGTTTCAGCTTTAGCATCATTCCTTCCAAAGAAATCCCAGGGCTGATCTCCTTCAGAATGGACTGGTTGGATCTCTTTGCAGTCCAAGGGACTCTCAAGAGTCTTCTCCAACACCACAGTTCAAAAGCATCAATTCTTCGGCGCTCAGACTTCTTCACAATCCAGCTCTCACATCCATACATGACCACAGGAAAGACCATAGCCTTGACTAGACAAATCGTTGTTGGCAAAGTAATGTCTCTGCTTTTGAATATGCTATCTAGGTTGGTCATAACTTTCCTTCCAAGGAGTAAGCGTCTTTTAATTTCGTGGCTGCAGTCACCATCTGCAGTGATTTTGGAGCCCAGAAAAATAAATTCTGACACTGTTTCCACTGTTTCCCCATCTATTTCCCATGTAGTGATGGGACCAGATGCCATGATCTTCGTTTTCTGAATGTTGAGCTTTAAGCCAACCTTTTCACTCTCCACTTTCACTTTCATCAAGAGGCTTTTTAGTTCCTCTTCACTTTCTGCCATAAGGGTGGTGTCATCTGCATATCTGAGGTTATTGACATTTCTCCCGGCAATCTTGATTCCAACTTGTGTTTCTTCCAGTCCAGCATTTCTCATGATGTGCTCTGCATATAAGTTAAATAAACATGGTGACAATATATGGCCTTGACGTACTCCTTTTCCTATTTGGAACCAGTCTGTTGTTCCATGACCAGTTCTAACTGTTGCTTCCTGACCTGCATACAGATTTCTTAAGAGGCAGATCAGGTGGTCTGGTATTCCCATCTCTTTCAGAATTTTCCACAGTTTATTGTGATCTACACAGTCAAAGGCTTTGGCATAGTCAATAAAGCAGAAATAGATGTTTTTCTGGAACTCTCTTGCTTTTTCCATGATCCAGCGGATGTTGGCAATTTGATCTCTAGTTCCTCTGCCTTTTCGAAAACCAGCTTGAACATCAGGAAGTTCACGGTTCACATATTGCTGAAGCCTGGCTTGGAGAATTTTGAGCATTACTTTACTAGCGTGTGAGATGAGTGCAATTGTGCGGTAGTTTGAGCATTCTTTGGCATTGCCTTTCTTTGGGATTGGGATGAAAACTGACCTTTTCCAATCTTGTGGCCATTGCTGAATTTTCCAGATTTGCTGGCATATTGAGTGCAGCACTTTCACAGCATCATCTTTCAGGATTTGGAATAGCTCCACTGGAATTCCATCACCTCCACTAGCTTTGTTCCTAGTGATGCTTTCTAGGGTCCACTTGACTTCACATTCCAGGATGTCTGGCTCTAGGTCAGTGATCACACCATCATGATTATCTGAATCATGAAGCTCTTTTTTGTACAGTTCTTCTGTGTATTCTTGCCACCTCTTCTTAATATCTTCTGCTTCTGTTAGGTCCATACCATTTCTATCGGCTCCTGCAAACCAAGTTGAGTGTGAAACCAGCAGTCAAACCCTGTAGGAAAATTCATGGCCTCACTGGCTGCAGTGACTTCCCTGGCACAGCACATCAGCATTGGGAAGAAACATGTAGCTCTTGGTTTCTGTCTAGGGAGAGAGAGAGACTACTTGACTAGTTTCATGTTATGACTTTTCGGAGGAACTGGTTTCTTTCTGTCTTGCCTGAATCTAAGCACTAAAAAGGGCATCTGGTTGGGGACCTCTGAGAATAAAGTTGAAGGTTTGGCCTGGCTTCCCTGGTGGTTCAGAAGATAAAAAACCCACCTGCAATACAGGAGGCCCAGGTTTGATTCCTGAGTTTGGAAGATCCCCTGGAGAAGGGAATGAATGGCAACCCACTCTGGTATTCTTGCCTGGAGAATTCCATGGACAGAGAATCCTGACAGGCTACAGTCCATGGGATCACAAATAGTCAGACAGGACTGAGTGACTTTCACTGTGACCTGGCACACACTCACTCAGCATAGACTTTCCCTTCCAGCCCAATGTGGTAAAATGGGGAAAACTCCTAATTCGAGCTTCCTTTAGGGAAGGAACAAACAGGTTGGAGTGTGGGTCCATTTCTTGGACTTTTCAAGGAACTGGTTCTGCCTTGCCTGCTTGGAGCACTGCTGGGACCTGGCACGTGCTAGATGCCTGGGGGCTGCTGAGAACAGGAGGGAGCTGATTGTGCTGTTTCAGAGACCTGTGGTCCAGCACACAGAGACCAATGCAGCTTAGTGGCCACTCCCTTGCCTTTGGAAGAAGACTGGTGTGTGCTTGCAGTGTTCTGACCTTCCGTGGGGTGCTTTGGAGACTGCATTTCCTGACTTGGGTCTAGCACACTCTATAAGCCTGGAGGCTACCAATAATAAAACAGAGCTGGATGGCTTATTCTAGCTCTAGAGAACCTGCATTACTGAAGACAGACATCAAAAGAGCAAGAGATTATGAACTCTGGAAAAAAGCTTCCTGCAAATCCATCTGATTGGAAATTTAAACATACAAGTCCAAAGAAGACATATCCACAGAAAATGTTTAAGAGGCCTTTGGAATATTTAACCAGGGTGATTGGTGAAGTTCTATCCCTATATGAAGTCAGTCCATGAAGATTGGGAGAGGTGGCTGTTTTTTAAAAAGGCACAGCTCCCAACATAAACTTATAAGGCACATAGAAAAAAACAACAAAAATGTGGCTCAAAGGAAAAGCATTAATCTCCAGAAATCAAATTAAAAAAAAAAAAAAAAAAATGGAGGTACCTGGATAACTTGGCAAAGAATTCCAAATATCTGTTACAAAAATGCTCAAAGAGCTCAGGAAAATGAAAACATTAACAGAAGTAAAAAATGTAAAAAAGAACCAAATGTTGAAAATGACTACAATGACTGAATTAAAAAATTCACTATACTAATTCAACATCAGACTTGATCAAGCAGAACAGAGAGTCAGCAAATTTAAGTCATTTCAAAGTATCCAGAGTATCAATAAGGGGGGACAAAAAAAAAAGACAATGAAAAAAATGTGAAGAAATCCTAAGAGACTTGTGGAACGCTGGCTGAAAGTCCAAAGGGACTTGGGTGTGGAATAAACACATTATGGGAATTCCAGAATGAAAAGAGACAGAGAAAGGGGTAGAAAACTTATTTAAATAAAAATGGTGAACATTTTTCTAAATCTGGTAGGGGAGGGCAGGGAGATAGACATCTGGATTTATGAAACCCAAAGAATCTTAAATAGGAGGAATTCAAGAAAAGTGTACTCAAAGAAACATTATAATCAAATTGTCAAATGTCAGACAGTTTTGAAAACAGCAAGACAAATGTGTCTTGCCACATACACATGAGGACCCATAAGACTCCTAATGGACTTATCAGCAGAAAGCTTGTAGGTCAGAGGGAATGAAAGGATATATTCAAAGAGCTGGAAAAAGATAGTGCTAATGAAGAATGATGTATCTAGAAAGACACTCATTCAAAAATTAGGGAGAAATTAAGACATTCCAAGATAAACTAAAGCTGGGATAGATAATCAGCACTACACCTGCTTTGCGGGAAGTGTTAAAGAGGTCCTTCCTGTTGAAATGAAAGGATGCTAGATAGCTACACAAAGCATATTGCAAGTACAAAGCTCATTGGTAAAGGTACTGCTGCTGCTGCTAAGTCGCTTCAGTCGTGTCCAACTCTGTGTGACCCCATAGACGGCAGCCCACCAGCTTCCCCCGTCCCTGGAATTCTCTAGGCAAGAATACTGGAGTGGGTTGCCATTTCCTTCTCCAATGCATGAAAGTGAAAAGTCAAAGTGAAGTTGCTCAGTCATGTCCGACTCTTAGCAACCCCATGGACTGCAGCCTACCAGGCTCCTCCATCCATGGGATTTTCCAGGCAAGAGTACTGGAGTGGGGTGCCATTGACTTCTCCAGGTAAAGGTACATATATAGATAAATACAGAATACTATGATGCTGTAATAGTGATGCATAAATGTCTTTTAATTTGAGAGGTTAAAATATAACTTTATAAAATAACTATAACTATAAAATATGTTAATGGATGTACAATATAATTTGTGGCTTCCATAACATAAAGTGCAAAGGAAGTAAAAGAAGAAGAAAAAGATTCAATAAAATCAGAAATGAAAGCAAAGACATTACAACTAATGCACAGACTTTTTTAAATTATGAGACTACTGTGAATAATTATATGCCAAAAAATTAATCTAGAAGAAATGGATAAATTTCTGGAAATATACCATATACTAAGATACACTAAGATTAAGTCCTGAAGAAATAGAAAATCTGAATAGATCTATAACTAGTAAGGAAAGTGAATCAATAATAATAAAAACTTCCAATAAAGAAAAGCACATGACCACCCTTATGGCTCAGCTGGTAAAGTATCTGCCTGCAATGTGGGAGATCAATGGGTCAGTCCCTGAGTTGGGAAGATCCTTTGGAGAAGGAAAAGGCTACCCACTCCAGTAATCTGGCCTGGAGAATTCCATGGACTGTATAGCCCATGGGGTCTCAAAGAGTCAGACATGACTGAGTGACTCTCATTTTCACTTTCAGACAGCTTCATTAGAAAATTTTACCATTTAAAGAAGAATTAATGACAATTTTCAAATTCCTCCAAAAGACAGAAGAGGAGGGAGCACTTCTTCAGTTTACAATGCCAGGTATGCCAAAGACAACAAAAAAAGAGAACTTCAAGCAAATCTCCCAGATAAATATAGGTGCAAAAATCTTCAGCAAAATAGTAGCAAAGCGAATTCAACAGAAAGTTAAAAGGATCATGCACCATGACCAAGTGGGATTTAATTTGTGATGCAAAGAAATTTCATCCTATGAAAATCAATTGGAGTGATTTTATGACAATAACAGAATAAAGAATAAAAATCACATGATGATCTAAGTACAAGCAGAAAAAGCATTTAACATAATTGAACACCCTTTCATGATAAAAACACTCAGTAAACTAGGAATAGAAAGAAATTATCTCAACATAATAAAGTCCATAAATGAAGCCCATGGATGACATCACAATCAGTGCTGAACTTGAAGTAGTTTCTCCCAAATCAGTAGCAAGACAAAGGTACCCACTCTTATCACTTTTTTTCAACATAATACTGAAACTTCTAGCCAGAGAAATTAAGCAAGAAAAAAATAAAAGGCACCCAAATTTGAAAACAAGTGAAATTATCTCTGTTCACCGATGACTTGATCCTATATAGAGAAAACCGAAAGAATTCCACACCTACACAAAAAACTTTTAGAACTAATAAATAAGTTGAATAAATTTTCAGGACACAAAATCAATTTACAGACATCAGTTGTATTTCTGTATACTAACAATGAATGATCTGAAAAGAATATTAAGGGAAAAGTCCCATTTACAATAGTATCAGAAAGAATAAAATACTTAAAAATAAACTTAAGGAGGTAAAGACTTGCATGCCAAAAACTCCAAAGATTGCTGAAGTAAAGAACACACAAATAATTGGAAAGACATCTTTCATTCATGGATTCAGAGACTTAATATTGTTAAAATGTCCGTACTAAACAAAGTAATCTAAAGATTAAGATCAATCCCTATCAGAATCCCAATGTCAGGGTTTTTTTTTTTGTTTGTTTGTTTTTTAACAGAAATAGAAAAAGATTTCCAAAATTCATATGGAAACACAAAGAATCAGAAATAGTTAAACCAATCTTCAGAAATAAGAACAAAGCTAGAAGTCTTACACTCCCTGACTTCAAAACATTTTACAAAGGTATAGTAATCAAAACATTATGGCACTGGCATAAAGATACATGTAGAGGCCAATGAAACAGAAGAGAGATCCCAGAAATAAACCCATGCATGTACATTTAAGTGATCTTTGACAAAGACATCAAGACTTCACAGTGGGGAAAGGATAGTTTCCTCACAGCACTGTTAATGTAACTGGATATCCATATGCACAAGAATAAAATAACTTTATACAATACACAAATACCAGCTCAAAATGGATTAACTATTTAAAAGATTTATTGCTTCAGTAAGATATGAAGCAAGAAATCTTCTTTAAGAAAACTAAGAAGATAAGCTTCATGGCTTACAGGCAACAAAAGCAAAATTAGACCAGTAGACTACATTAATTTTAAAAGCTTTTGTGCAGCAAAGAAACAAAAGACTGTAAAGGCAATCTATGGAATGGCAGAAAATATTTGCAAATCTGATAAGGTTAATATGCAAAACATCTAAAGAGCGCCTACAAGTCAATAGCAAAAACTAATAACCTCATTTAAAAACTGGAAAAGGACTTGAATGGACATTTCTCCAAAGAAGAGCAGCAAATAAATGGTCAGCAGGTTATATGAAAAGCTACTCAATATCATTAATCATTATGGACATGCAAATCACAGTGAGATGCCAGTGAGATCCCAGTGAGATCCCACCTCATACTGGTTAGGTTGACCATTAGAAAAAAATAAAAAAAAAAGTGTTGGTGGGGTTGTGTAGAAATTCAAGCTCTTGATCAGAATGCAAAACTGTGCAGCCTCTATATTAAACAGAATGGCATTTTCTCAATAAGTTAAAATAGAGCCACCACATGATCCAGCAATCCCACTTCTTGATATTTATCCAAAATAATTAAAATCAGCATCTTGAGGAGATATCTGCAGTTCCACATTCATTGCAATGCTATTCACAGTAGCCAAGCAATAGAAACAACCTACCTGTCCATCAAAAGATGAAATATATTTAAAAATGTGGTATATTACCCAATGGAATATTCTTCAGCCTTCAGAAAGCTTCAACATGCTTGAAACTTGAGGACATAATGCTAAGTGAAATAAGCCAGTCACAGAAAGACAAATACCTAAAGATGCCATTTGCATGATGAGGTATCTGAAGTAATTGCACCCACTGAAGCCGAAGGGAGACTGGCAGTCACAGAGGCTGGAGGTGGGAGAAATGGGGAGCCTCATCAATGAGTATAGTTTCAGTCGTGCAAAATGAGAAACTTCTAGAAATCTCCTGTTCAACAATGGGCATATACTTAAACAATACTGTATTATATACTCACAGACTTGTTACAAAGATAGATTTCATATGTATTTTTTCTTACCACAATTGAAAGGAAAAAAGAAAAAAACAAAAAACAAAACCTGCCTTGAGATAAGACGTACACATACACACAAAATAAAACAAGCAAAAACTAAGGAAAGAAACTGTCTTAGGAAATATGTTGTAGTATTTAAGATTTATAAGTTCTCTCTCATGGTTGGTGTTGCTTCTTAAAAATGTTGCCCAAGATTAGAAATAAAATTTTCATATTAGTGTTAAAATAAAATTAGAGGCAATCATGAGTATTTGTGCCAATCATTAAAATGAGATATATACATATAAATGCATAGCAATTTTAAGGTGGCTAGTATAATATGGTATAGAGTTGACTCTTGAACAATTCAGAGGGTTAATGGTCCCAACTCCATGCAGTTGAAAATCCACTGATAATTTCACAGTCTGACCTCTGAATACATGGTTTGTCATCTGCAGGTTCAATCAACTTTGGATCCTATAGTACTGTGCATGCGTGTTCAGTTGCTCAGTTGTGTCCAACTCTTTGTGCCCCTGTGGTACTATAGAATGCATTTAATGAAAAATATCCACTAAGTGGCTGAGAAGGCAATGGCACCCCACTCCAGTACTCTTGCCTGGAAAATCCCATGGATGGAGGAGCCTGGTAGGCTGCAGTCCATGGGGTCGCTAAGAGTTGAACATGACTGAACGACTTTTTCACTTTTCTCTTTCATGCATTGGAGAAGGAAATGGCAACCCACTCCAGTGTTCTTGCCTGGAGAATCCCAGGGACAGGGAGCCTTGTGGGCTGCCGTCTATGGGGTCACACAGAGTCGGACACAACTGAAGCGACTTAGCAGCAGCAGCAGCAGCATCCACTAAGTGGATCTTCATAGTTTAAACCCATATTGGTCAAGGTTCAACTGTATTTAATGTTGTATAATATAGTTCACATTTAATATGGCCAGTATCCTCATACATATATGAAGTTAACTATGTATAAAGTCATTGTCTTATATTATGCTACTTCAACTAGTTTTTTCTTACTAGTCTTTCATTCTTGACATGGCCAAAGAATGGGGACTTAAGCTAAATCCTTTTATAGGGAAGGCAATTCTTTAATCAGGAAGTAAAATTGTTAGTCGCTCAGTCATGTCTGATTCTTTTAAACCCCAGGGACTGTAGCCTGCCAGGCTCCTATGTCCATGAAATTCTCCAGGCAAGACCATTGGAATGGGTTGCCATTCCCTTCTCCAGGGGATCTTCCCAACCCAGGGATTGAACTCGGGTCTCCCTCATTGCAGATAGATTCTTTACCATCTGAACCACCAGAGAAGCCCAGTGATGAAATAACTGATCTTTTTTAGCTGAATAATTTATAATAGTGTAAATACAATAAGCTTTTTGTGCCTCAGCTGGTAAAAAATCCTCCTGCAATGTGGGAGACCTGGGTTTGATTCCAGGGTTGGGAAGACTGTCTGGAGAAGGGAAAGTCTACCCACTCCAGTATTCTGGCCTGGAAAATTCCATGAACTGTATAGGCCATGGGGTTGCAAAGAGTCAGACACAACTGAGCGACTTTCAATTCATTTTTTCCAAGTTGGGTTAGTAGTGTGATATTCGAGGCTAAGCAAGATAGAAAATACTATATCTTTGACTTACTAAAGAAATTCATACTGATAAGCTAAGGGACCCAACATTTCTTGTGTATGTGAAATGTATTTTTGTGCATACTCTATAACTTTTGCTACCATATCTTTTATGATACTTCCTTCAAGTTCAAAAACTTTTTCCTCATTTACAAATTAAAATCAGTGAGTTTATCCTCCTGAGTTGTCCAAAAGTTAACTGTACAAACTATATTATAAAATACTACCCACATTAAATGTCCCCCATAAAATCAAATTTTCTTAAATAAAATTATTAGAAGAAATTTAGTCTTTGTATTGGGGCTTCTTTATTTTCCTTTTATAACCTCAGAGTGTTGAAACAACACTCTGAAACCTAGCAGTGGGATGTATAGGAATATTTGCTAAAGTAATAACTTGTTATAAGGCACAGTATAAGCAGTCTAGTGGTATTTTTCAAAACAACTGTGCACCCCTAAAAATGTGTTCATTTAAAACAAAAAGAATTGCAAACCCTTTTCGATTAGATTAGTTAGCCAACAGCAAAAAATTGCTCATAATTGCATACATCTTTCAATTGCTTTAAAAAATCCACACTTAAAATGTTCTATTTTTGTTGTTGAGATTGAATAAAGAAGTTCAATCAAGGTGTTTTAGGATCAAATCCCACATTGCAGAAAAAGTTATATCTGTTACATGGTGAACTCAGATGGCATCAGCATTCTTGTCTTTAACTACAGGGCTTAGGTTATGCATTCTGTTCTTATTTGAAATAATATAACATTTATAAAGAGTTAACCATAAAAACCCTTCTTGAGTACAGCTTGTGAATGCTGACTTGCCACTTACCTAACATTCAATTCCACTTTGTTGCAATTTTCATTGTTTTTAGAAACATCTTTGAAAGGAAAACCTGCCTCTTAAGTATTTTCATGCATTGGTCCCCATTCTGACTTTAGTAATTTATTCATTTTCATAATACAAATAAATCAAATACATGATAATAAGCATCATCTCTTCCTTACATTTTCGCATCAGCTAGCAGAAGAATTATGTTTTCAAGCCTTCATCTTACATCTTGATCTTTTAAACGTAGGTTTTACATATTTTTTAAAAAAGGAAAAACAAAATGAATGCTTTTAGATAGGGAGTAGATTCTCTACTTATTGCAAATACTCCATTCTGTATTACCCCTTACTGTCTATTTCACTCACTCACATTTCTTTTTTTTTTTTTTTCATTTTATTTATTTATTTGTTTTTTACTTTACAATATTGTATTGGTTTTGCCATACATCAACATGCATCCTCCATGGGTGTACACGTTTTCCCCATCCTGAACCGCCCCCCCCCCACCTCCCTCTCCATACCATCCCTCTGGGTCATCCCAGTGCACCAGCCCCAAGCTTCCCGTATCCTGCATCGAACCTGGACTGGCGATTCGTTTCTTATATGATATTATATATGTTTTAATGCCATTCTCCCAAATCATCCCACCTTATCCCTCTCCCACAGAATCCAAAAGACTGTTCTATACATCTGTGTCTCTTTTGCTGTCTCGCATACAGGGTTGTTGTTACCATCTTTCTAAATTCCATATATATGCGTTAGTATACTGTATTGGTGTTTTTCTTTCTGGCTTACTTCACTCTGTATAATAGGCTCCAGGTTCACCCACCTTTGTTGGCTCTCAGACTGTAAGTTACAACTCTGTTACCTAGACTTTATTCCATTTAAACCTTCAAGCCTGTTAGATTTTGAGGTAACTGAATCATATTTATAGCTTCCCCTTAAATTGTTGTTTACTGAAAACATGGGTGATTTAAACCTGGGTGAATTGTGGAAAGCTTCCATTCTGTGAATATGCGGTTGATTGAAACCATGTGCCAGATTTTGCTTTCACCCCTGTTACATTTTAGTTTGGTTTTTGGCTTATTTGCCTAGGCTCATAAAGTTGAAATATTGATTCTGCTATCTGTTATATAAATATAAATGAAACATTGAAATATTTGTAACATATATTCATCCAAATTGACTAAAATACTAAACACAGTGGGAAATGTATGAAATCAGTGGTATAATAAAAGCTTCCCCTCGACTCAGGATTTGCATAATAACCAGTACTCTTTGGATGTTCAGTTCAGATCAGATCAGTTGCTCAGTCGTGTCCGACTCTTTGCAACCCCATGAATCGCAGCACGCCAGGCCTCCCTGTCCATCACCAACTCCCGGAGTTCACTCAGACTCACATCCATTGAGTCAGTGATGCCATCCAGCTGTCTCATCCTCTGTCGTCCCCTTCTCCCCTTGCCCCCAATCCCTCCCAGCATCAGAGTCTTTTCCAATGAGTCAACTCTTTGCATGAGGTGGCTAAAATACTGGAGTTTCAGCTTTAGCATCATTCCTTCCAAAGAACACCCAGGACTGATCTCCTTTAGAATGGACTAGTTGGATCTCCTTGCAGTCCAAGGGACTCTCAAGAGTCTTCTCCAATACCACAGTTCAAAAGCATCAATACTTCGGCACTCAGCTTTCTTCACAGTCCAACTCTCACATCTATGTATGACCACTGGAAAAACCATAGCCTTGACTAGATGGACCTTTGTTGGCAAAGTAATGTCTCTGCTTTTGAATATGCTATCTAGGTTGGTCATAACTTTCCTTCCAAGGAATAAGTGTCTTTTAATTTCATGGCTGCAGTCACCATCTGCAGTGATTTTGGAGCCCAGAAAAATAAAGTCTGACACTGTTTCCACTGTTTCCCCATCTGTTTCCCATGAAGTGATGGGACTGGATGCCATGATCTTTGTTTTCTGAATGTTGAGCTTTAAGCCACCTTTTTAACTCTCTTCTTTCACTTTCATCAAGAGGCTTTTTAGTTCCTCTTCACTTTCTGCTGTAAGGGTGATGTCATCTGCATATCTGAGGTTATTGGTATTTCTCCTGGCAATCTTGATTCCAGCTTGTGCTTCTTCCAGACCAGCGTTTCTCATAATGTACTGTGCATAGAAGTTAAATAAACAGGGTGACAATATACAGCCTTGACATACTCCTTTTCCTATTTGGAACCAGTCTGTTATTCCATGTCCAGTTCTAACTGTTGCTTCCTGACCTGCCTATAGGTTTCTCAAGAAGCAGATCAGGTGGTCTGGTATTCCCATCTCTTTCAGAATTTTCCACAGTTTATTGTGATCCACACAGTCAAAGGCTTTGGCATAGTCAATAAAGCAGAAATAGGTGTTTTTCTGGAACTCTCTTGCTTTTTCCATGGTCCAGCGGATGTTGGCAATTTGATCTCTGGTTCCTCTGCCTTTTCTAAAACCAGCTTGAACATCAGGAAGTTCACGGTTCACATATTGCTGAAGCCTGGCTTGGAGAATTTTGAGCATTACTTTACTATCGTGTGAGATGAGTACAATTGTGCAGTAGAACTTCCCAAAGTGTCTGTCTACAATGCGGGAGACCCGGGTTCAATCCTGGATTGGGAAGATCCCCTGGAGAAGGAAGTGGCAATCCACTCCAGTACTATTGCCTGGAAAATTCCATGGACAGAGGAGCCTGGTAGGCTACAGTCCACGAGGTCGCAAAGAGTCGGACACGACTGAGCGACTTCACTTTCACTTTTCACTTTGATCAGTCTTTGGCCTTGCCTTTCTTTGGGACTGGAATGAAAACTGATCTTTTCCAGTCACTGATACTTTAATTATGCTAAGTCGCTTCAGTCATGTCCGACCCTTTGCGATGTTATGGACTGTAGCCTGCCAGGCTCCTCTGTCTATGGGATTCTCCAGGCAAGAATGCTGGAGTGGGTTGCCGTGCCCTCCTCCAGGGGATCTTCCCAACTCAGGTATCAATCTCATCTCTTATGCCTCCTCCTTTGGCAGGCAGGTTCTTTACCACTAGTACCACCTGGGAAGCTAGTTTAATTATAAGCCCATGTAATTCTGATAACCATAGCTCTCCATCTAATCCACATGAACAATATGAGCTATTTTATCAAATACACTGATGACACTCAAGATGTTCTCTGTTCATGATAGTCCTTAGATGAGTCAATAAGTAACCCTATTAAAAAATAAAAGATATGACTCTAAGGGATCACTTGCTGTTTCTCTTGCTTTATCAATTCACATTATATGCTTGGCTCCATATATGGGTAATAAATAAGCTATATAAGTAAGACAGGCTTCCCTGGTGGCTCAGTGGTAAAAAAAAAAATGCACCTGCCAATGCAAGAGACGTAAGAGATGTGTGTTCAATCCCTGGTTCAGGAAGATCCCCTGGAGTAGGGTATGGCAACCACTCCAGTCTTCTTGCCTAGAGAATCTTACAGACAGAGGAGCCTGCTGAGCTACAGTCCAAAGAATCACAAAGAGTCCAGGCCACTGAAGTGATTTTGCACGTGTGCACATTAGTTAGACAATTTATTAATGACATAATTTACTATTTGTAAGGGAATGGAAAAATATGGAAATACCAATTACATTTTAAAATTTAAAGACATTGTTTTCCAAGCATAAAATTTTTAGAAGGTTATAAGTTTGTCAATAATACAGGATATGCATTAATCTGACTCTATATTTTTCACATTTGAAAGACCCCAGTTTGATTACTGGGTTGGGAATATCCTCTGGAGAGGGGAATGGCAACCCATTCCAGTATTCCTGCCTGGAGGATTCCATGGACAGAGGAGCCTGGTGCACTATAGTCCATGGGGGTCGCAAAGAGTTGGACAAAATTGAGCGACTTTCTCTTCACTTCAGTTCACTTCAAAATGCCAATGAGAACACTGAGGCATAACTTAGCTTTGCTTTTGGTTGATTAAAATGCTTCCATAAATCCAATTTATTTAAGCCTCAGTTTGCATTTTATTAAATTATACTCAAATAGTTAACTGATTTTCTCTAAATTTTATAATATTGTTAAGTGATTTGTTTTTTGTTTGTTTGTTTGTTTTTAACAGAACATTGCTTATCTAAATACTATGCTTGAGTATTTTTCTGATTTAGAGTGTATATACATGCATTGGAGATTTGGGTATCCAGATTCTATTTTTGGTTCTTCTATGGGCTGACAAAGCATGCTAATTTAGATAAGTTAGTTAATCTTTTCTGAGTCAAATAAATGGCTTGGAATACAGTAAGTGATTTTTAAGGTCCATTCTAGTGTTAATCCTTTGAAAAATTTAAGCTATTAAAAATCCCTCTAGTTATATTCTTTCATAAATACCATTTCAAAGAAACTGAGAAATTGCTAGTTTAGTATGAATCTTGTTAATATTATTGGTGAATTAATTTGTTTTATTTAAAATGAGATAATAATCATATAGAAAATCCTCACAAAGTCAAACAGGTCAAACCATACTTCTGTGAAATATTTTATTAACTGCAATCATTTATAAATAGGCAATTATTTCATTTTAATACAAAAGAGAAAAACATACTGTGAGACTGCAGATAAAATGTTTATAATTACTTCAGACTTTAAGGATTCTAAAAATATTTCCCAGTGACCTGACCCATAACTTCATAGAACTGACAATCTGTATATAATTTTTATTTTATTTTAAATCCAAGAAGTTATAGTGTTAAGCATCAGATTTTCACAAAACTAAATGAACAAAGGAGTGTCTAAGAAAATGTATTTACTTCATTCAAATGTTTCCCCACTTTTTTTTTTTTTTTAACGTGAAGTAAATGGCTTGGTTTTTGATTGTATAAAATTATTGGTACATGAACAAAACTTCATTTTTTTAGCTAAAGGATGAATAAGAAGTGCTAAGTGACTGGAATTAAACAATCTGAAAATATTTATGGTATGACACAACTTGGTAATTTTTCTTTCCATTTGTTGTCCAGGGACCATTTCTTCAGCTGTAGTTTTTTTCCATCATGGAAAATAATGAGCTTCTTTATAAATTTTATTAAAAACTTTAAAAATAAATAATTTTTTATTTTATCCATATAAGATAAATTTTCATTAGCAAAGTGATTTTAGAAGATGAAAACAATGTCTGGAGGTTTTATCATACATACTGAACACTTTGTATATTTTCCTTTTTTCTTTTCATTTTTGTGTTTCTATTGTTTTTGGCAAATAATGTAAAAAAGTAGTATCCAAACTATTAAAGCCAAGTGTCAAAGCACTTTTGTTTGTTCAGTATTAACTATTTTTTTTCTCTTAATTGGAAAATAATTGCTTTACAATATTGTGTTGGCTTCTGCATACAATATGAATCAGCCATAGTATACATATATGTCCTCTCTTTTGAGCATCCCTCGCAATCCCTACCCCATCCCACTCCTCTAGGTTGTCACAGAGCACCAGATTGGTGTTATACAGCAGCTTCCCATCATTGCTATCTATTACGCATGGTAGTGTATCTCAATTCACCCCACCCTCTCCACCCGTCTGTGTCCACAAGTCTGTTCCCTGTGTGTGTGTCTCTAGTCCTGCTCTGCAAATAGTTGCCAGTATTACATTGTTTGTATTAATATTTATGTTCTGCAGCATGTTCTCATCTCATAGCTTGAAAACGAATCTACATATGAAAATAAAAATATAATATTTCCTTGATATGAAGTATATCTACCAAAGTAGGTGTTACTGTGAGAGTATACCAACCAAAATGTGGTATTATGGCTACCAGTTAATATCCATGAGTTGAGGAAAAGTTGGATTTATGTCTTAGGTATTTTCAGTTCAGTTCAGTTCAGTCAGTCATGTCTGACTCTTTGCAACCCCATGAATCTCTCGTCCTTCCCAGCATCAGAGTCTTTTCCAATGAGTCAACTCTTCGCATGATGTAACCAAAGTACTGGAGTTTCAGCTTTAGCATCATTCCTTCCAAAGAACACCCAGGACTGATCTGGGCATTTAACAACTCTGTAAACTCACCCTGCCATTCAGGAGTCTCTGTTTAGAACCTTTGGACATCATTCATATTTGGAAATCATTTAGAACTCCCATGCTAGCAAAAAATGCTCTGCTGACATTTTGAGAAGTTATTCAATATTTTATTAGAAATTAGTGGGTAAATAAGGTCATTTTTTGTTTTTGTTTTTTGAAAAGTGGACTGTGTCAGAGTTAATAGACTAAGCAGTGAAGAATGTTTGCAAGACAGTGTCTGTATTTTCTACTAATTCTCAAATAAATGTGTATGTTTCATAAGGATAATAACCATTTCCTTTAAAAAGTCACGTTTTCCTAATAGGGAAAAGGCTTATTTAACTGGTAGAAGAGTTAATGCCTTTATTAATGTATATGAAGAGGAAATTAAACTAAATTAAAATGACTGTTGGCTTCTATCACCAGAAAAGGAAGCTGTCTTTTTCTTAGATATTAGATCAGATCATATCAGTCACTCTGACAGACTCTTTGCGACTCTATGAATCGCAGCACGCCAGGCCTCCCTGTCCATCATCAACTCCCAGAGTTCACCCAGATCACGTCCATCGAGTCAGTGATGCCATCCAGCCATCTCATCCTCTGTCGTCCCCTTCTCCTCTTGCCCTCAATCCCTCCAAGCATCAGAGTCTTCTCCAATGAGTCAACTCTTCACATGAGGTGGCCAAAGTACTGGAGTTTCAGCTTTAGCATCATTCCTTCCAAAGAAATCCCAGGGCTGATCTCCTTCAGAATGGACTGGTTGGATCTCCTTGCAGTCCAAGGGACTCTCAGAGTCTTCTCCAACACCACAGTTCAAAAGCATCAATTCTTCGGCGCTCAGCCTTCTTCACAGTCCAACTCTCACACCCATACATGACCACAGGAAAAACCATAGCCTTGACTAGGTGAACCTTTGTTGGCAAAGTAATGTCTCTGCTTTTGAATACTCTGTCTAGGTTGGTCATAACTTTGCTTCCAAGGAGTAAGCATCTTTTAATTTCATGGCTGCAGTCATCATCTGTAGTGATTTTGGAGCCCCCCAAAATAAAGTCTGACACTGTTTCCACTATTTCCCCATCTATTTCCCATGAAGTGATGGGACCAGATGCCATGATCTTCATTTTCTGAATGTTGAGCTTTAAGCCAACTTTTTCACTCTCTTCTTTCACTTTCATCAAGAGGCTTTTGAGTTCCTCTTCACTTTCTGCCATAAGGGTGGTGTCATCTGCATATCTGAGGTTATTGATATTTCTCCCGGCAATCTTGATTCCAGCTTGATTCAAGCTGGCTTCTTCCAGTCCAGCATTTCTCATGATGTGCTCTGCATATAAGTTCAATAAACATGGTGACAATATACAGCCTTGATGTACTCCTTTTCCTATTTGGAACCAGCCTGTTGTTCCATGTTCAGTTCTAACTGTTGCTTCCTGACCTGCATACAGATTTCTCAAGAGGCAGATCAGGTGGTCTGGGATTCCCATCTCTTTCAGAATTTTCCACAGTTGATTGTGACCCACACAGTCAAAGGCTTTGGCATAGTCAATAAAGCAGAAATAGATGTTTTTCTGGAACTCTCTTGCTTTTTCCATGATCCAGCAGATGTCGGCAATTTGATCTTTGGTTCCTCTGCCTTTTCTAAAACCAGCTTGAACATCAGGAAGTTCACGGTTCACATATTGCTGAAGCCTGGCTTGGAGAATTTTGAGCATTACTTTACTAGCGTGTGGGATGAGTGCAATTGTGCGGTAGTTTGAGCATTCTTTGGCATTGCCTTTCTTTGGGATTGGAGTGAAAACTGACGTTTTCCAGTCCTGTGGCCACTGCTGAGTTTTCCAAATTTGCTGGCATATTGAGTGCAGCACTTTCACAGCATCATCTTTCAGGATTTGGAATAGCTCCACTGGAATTCCATCACCTCCACTAGCTTTGTTCCTAGTGATGCTTTCTAAGGCCCACTTGACTTCACATTCCAGGATGTCTGGCTCTAGGTCAGTGATCACACCATCGTGATTATCTGGGTCATGAAGATTTTTTGTACAGTTCTTCTGTGAATTCTTGCCATCTCTTCTTAATATCTTCTGCTTCTGTTAGGGCCATACCATTTCTGTCCTTTATCGAGCCCATTTTTGCATGAAATGTTCCTTTGGTATCTCTGATTTTCTTGAAGAGATCCCTAATCTTTCCCATTCTGTTGTTTTCTTCTATTTCTTTGCATTGATCGCTGAAGAAGGCTTTCTTATCTCTTCTTGCTATTCTTTGGAACTCTGCATTCAGATGTTTATATCTTTCCTTTTCTCCTTTGCTTTTTGCTTCTCTTCTTTTCATAGCTATTTGTAAGGCCTTCCCAGACAGCCATTTTGCTTTTTTGCATTGCTTTTCCATGGGGATGGTCTTGATCCCTGTCTCCCATACAATGTCACGAACCTCATTCTATAGTTCATCAGGCACTTTATCTATCAGATCTAGGCCCTTAAATCTATTTCTCATTTCCACTGTATAATCATAAGGGATTTGATTTAGGTCATACCTGAATGGTCTAGTAGTTTTCCCTACTTTCTTCAATTTCAGTCTGAATTTGGCAATAAGGAGTTCATGATCTGAGCCACAGTCATGTGTTTATTTAGAACTTTTCCCCAGCAGTACTAGACAATGGTCATGTTTTCTAAGTAAATATTAAAATTATTTTCTTTGAAATATTAGTCAAATTGATATCCTTATTACCAACATCAGACCATGAAAAGGGATTTGAAAAGCCATATTCAAAGAGCCTTGACTCCTTAAGAAACACAGGGTAATCAGGGTCAGTTTCCTGAACAATTGCACTCATCTCACATGCTAGTAAAGTAATGCTCAAAATTCTGCAAGCCAGGCTTCAGCAATATGTGAACCGTGAACTTCCTGATGTTCAAGCCGGTTTTAGAAAAGGCAGAGGAACCAGAGATCAAATTGCCAACATCCGCTGGATCATGGAAAAAGCAAGAGAGTTCCAGAAAAACATCTATTTCTGCTTTATTGACTATGCCAAAGCCTTTGACTGTGTGGATCACAATAAACTATGGAAAATTCTGAAAGAGATGGGAATACCAGACCACCTGATCTGCCTCTTAAGAAATCTGTATGCAGGTCAGGAAGCAACAGTTAGAACTGGTCATGGAACAACAGACTGGTTCCAAATAGGAAAAGGAGTACGTCAAGGCTGCATATTGTCACCATGTTTATTTAACTTATATGCAGAGTACATCATGAGAAACGCTGGACTGGAAGAAACACAAGTTGGAATCAAGATTGCCGGGAGAAATATCAATAACCTCAGATATGCAGATGACACCACCCTTATGGCAGAAAGTGAAGAGGAACTCAAAAGCCTCTTGATGAAAGTGAAAGTGGAGAGTGAAAAGGTTGGCTTAAAGCTCAACATTCAGAAAACAAAGATCATGGCATCTGGTCCCATCACTACATGGGAAATAGATGGGGAAACAGTGGAAACAGTGTCAGACTTTGTTTTTCTGGGCTCCAAAATCACTGCAGATGGTGACTGCAGCCATGAAATTAAAAGACACTTACTCCTTGGAAGGAAAGTTATGACCAACCTAGATAGCATATTCAAAAGCAGAGACATTACTTTGCCAACAAAGATTTGTCTAGTCAAGGCTATGGTCTTTCCTGTGGTCATGTATGGATGTGAGGAAGGCTGAATGCCGAAGAATTGATGCTTTTGAACTGTGGTGTTGGAGAAGACTCTTGAGAGTCCCTTGGACTGCAAGAGGATCCAACCAGTCCATTCTGAAGGAGATCAATCCTGGAATTTCTTTAGAAGGAATGATGCTGAAGCTTAAACTCCAGTATTTTGGCCACCTCATGCGAAGAGTTGACTCATTGGAGAAGACTCTGATGCTGGGAGGGATTGAGGGCAGGAGGAGAAGGGGACGACAGAGGATGAGATGGCTGGATGGCATCACTGACTCGATGAATGCGAGTCTGAGTGACCTCCGGGAGCTGGTGATGGACAGGGAGGCCTGGTGTGCTGCGGTTCATGGGGTCGCAAAGAGTCGGACACGAGTGAGCGACTGATCTGATCTGATCTGATCTTCCTGACCAAGCTGTGATTTATCTCCTCTGAAGAAGGCATCACTTACCTCTTCATCAAAATGTGATAGCAGATAACATCCTAAAGGAATTCACTTCACTTTATCATACTTCCTAAAAGAGTAGTTCACTTGATTTAATATGTAAACTTAGAAAGTACTGTATTCTTTGGCTTAGTAGTGATTGAGACTTAAATATGCAGAGGGATGGGAAAGGGGATTGTCATGATCCCTGATAAAGACTTAGAACTTTTACCTAGGGCCATCTTGGAAATGGCTATCTTGGAAATGGAGATTGGAAACCATTTTTCCAGCCTACTTTCCTCCTTCATTGCATCATTCTCTTCTCCCCAGACCAGAACTCTGATTAGTATTATGAATGGTAGGAGAGTAGGTATTTTACATAAAAAGTCTGTATGATTTTCTTGTGTCCCATCTTCTACGTGCTCATATTTAAACACTGCTTACAAGGGTGGGTGGTCCTCAGGGCCTGTTGTTCATTTTTGAAGTCCACACGAAGTAGCTGATTGAATCAACCTGATCAGTATTTGACTTGTATTTTTTGACTGTTGCCTGAATTTTATGGATGCTTTTGATGTAGAATAATGTCTGTAACATGAATTGCTGAAATATGGAATTTAAATAGGAAGTACTATGTATATTTTGATGTAGAATAATATCTGTAACATGAATTGCTGAAATATGGAACTTAAATAGGAAGTACTATGTATATGTATTACCTTGGTTGACTACATAGGATTTTTTTTTTTTTCTTTTTAGTCTACTTGTAAATATATTCTAAGAAATGAGTAGTGATCAAGAGGTTGGAACTGTAGTATCTTTTTCAGTGTATAAGACCATTGAACTTATAAATTAAGATAAATTAAACATTGTCACTTATATTGTCTTGGCACTAAAAAATAACGATGATGATGAATTGTCATTCAGGTTAAAGAATGGAACGCCTAAGGGAGAATTTCACTTTGCCTTTGGATTGATGGTTTTCTTGATGGCTACTTTTTTGATTGCTGTAGTTTTCAAGAAGAACAGGATTTCAAGGCATCACCCATTTAGCTATTTAGTTCGGACTAACAACTTTTCTGATATTGTCAATAGAAGCTATGCACAGATCTAAAACTGTCTGTCTCTAAGTAAAAAATTTAGTCAGATTTTTTTTTCTAGTCTTTTTCTGAAGGCAACTGGAAAGTTTAAATTAATAAGTTCTTTATCCTAATGAATAATATTTTTCAACATAACAGAATTGTACTGTTCATGAATTGCTTGAACACCTTTAATCAAATATGTTCAAACAAATACTCTTGAAAAGACATGGCTATGAATATATTTCATTAATTTGTTAAAGAAGTAAACAGTAAACTAACACCTGGGAGACAGATGAATTAACTCACTGTGAGAAAATGTGAAACATATGTCGTCTGATCTATGAAAAAATTGTTTTCATATTTATGCAAAGAAGTAATATGTATTTTAAGATCTTAGATTATTTGTAGATTTTATTAATCCAAAATTATATCATAAACTACTGCTCAATTAAAAAAAACGTTATAATACATGTAAAACCCGATCATAAAAAGTGACCGCCTTAATAGAGCCTTGTATTTTGTATGTCTAGGTTAACATGTCAGAACATCTTTCAAGGGAGGCAGGACCACAAAGACAGGGATGGAGTAACTTGATCAAAACACTATATAGCTGTGTGCATTTTCTCCCTAGATTGCATGTTAAAATCCTTTAATCTTTCTAAAGAATATTCTATCCATACATTGAGAAATATCTTTAACTAGAAACCAGTTACGAATGAAACAGGAAATTTCACCACACTCAGTGAATATGATCTTTGACCTGATTCATGCCATTTAAATGTCCTATTAAAAAACTTAGTTTTTAAAGAGAATTTATCTTGAGTTTAATTTGTATTTTTAACTTTGAATTTTTAACTTCATTGCTAACTTTTGCATTTTCTCTGAATAGTATAATGTTTATGAAGCATTTTATGTAATATTTAGTGATCCAAAATTGATAATTCTGATTTGGAATAATTGGCATGTTTAATAAATGGATGGCTTTATAAGCTAATTGTGCAATTTAATTTTGAACTCTATCAGCCTATGATTTTGTTTCAAAGCATTTTGATACTACTACTGAACTCAGGTTCAGTTGCTTGCTATTAAAATAACTTGAGAGGCAAGTGTCGGTAGGAAGAAAATTGCTTTAATCAGAAAAGCCAGAAATCTAGGGAGAGGATGGACTCGTGTCCTGAGACCAGCTCCCAAGATTCTGGTCAGTCATGGTAGATTTTCAAGGGAAAAACGGAGGGAGAATCTCAGGGAGTGGTGGAGGCAGGAGAGTGCGTTCTGCATTTTCTTTTGTGGCTGCAGGCTGGCTGACTCTCTCTTCAGATGTTATCTTGCCCAAGTGATCTGCCTGCAGGTTTGCTAAAGCAACAGTTGTGTGTGGAGAGCTGCTGCTGCTACTACTGCTAAGTCGCTTCAGTCGTGTCCGACTCTGTGCGACCCCATAGACGGCAGCCCACCAGGCTCCCCTGTCCCTGGGATTCTCCAGGCAAGAATACTGGAGTGGGTTGCCATTTCCTTCTCCAGTGCATGAAAGTGAAAAGTGAAAGGGAAGTCGCTCAGTCGTGTCCGACTCTTAGTGACCCCATGGACTATAGCCCACCAGGCTCCTCCATCCATGGGATTTTCCAGGCAAGAGTACTGAAGTAGGGTGCCATTGCCTTCTCTGGAGAGCTAATCATTCTTTAACTGCTGAATTCTTACCTCTTTTTATCTAGGAGAAGAATCAACAGGTGAGGCATTGCATGGTGTGCATTCAGGAGAGCCCAAATTAGGAGTTAGTTTCAATTGCCTAGGGATCTAATTTTTTATAATTAGGTTTTTAAGGTTAGGCGGGGACAGAAATGGGTAAACAGGGAAAGGGCTAAAGAGTTGCTTCCAGTTCCCCATTGTCAGACATCATTCCATTTCTATGGGATTGCAGTATAAAGGTCCATCATCTCTATCTGCTTCAGGCTGACTTAGAGCACAGTATTCCCAGAGTGGAAGATGTCAACATGATTCTATAGCATCTTCTTAATGACAGTGTTAGCTGTCCACCTACAAGCAGAACAAGCTACACTCATTTTTATGCCCACAAAGATAGAGTTATTATAAGCAAAATGTTAATCGCTTTCTCTGGAGATCAGTTCTTGGAATTGTATTAGGCATAGACTCAATGTGGCTCAGGATGGTGCAGCTTATGTCATAGCTGCAGTCTAGACATCATGCAGTTAGCTTTTCCCCTCTGGTGGCAGCTGTAGTATCTGTTAAAAAAAACTCAGGAATGTGCATCAGACACTGAGACTGTGACATTCTATTGTCTTGATCATTATCTGTTCGAGCCTGCTCTTTTGTGACTCAGGGAGGTCTGAGAGGCCTCAGCTTTTCTACAAACAATAGGCAGGGGACATGGAGGGGTCTTTGTACTTGAGCAGGGAAGAGGGGTGCTGGGGGAGGAGCTGCGTGGTTCTCTTTGCTTCCAGTATCATTTCTTTTTGTTGAAATTCACATGACAAAACGATCTTGAAGTTTAATAAGATTTAATAATATTTAATGATATGTAATCAAAGACAAATACTTTTACATCTTCTAATTTGTCAGAGAACACTTTATAGTGTTCTATAAAGTAAAACAATATAAACGCCTTCTACAGTAGACAAAGGTTCAAATAAAGCAAAGACGCTCTTATTCTTTCTAACCAATTCCAGAATATTCTGCTAGCATACATTATGAACCCTTATATGCAAGATACTGTGCGAGTCAGTCACTGTGATCATGAAGATAAAATTTCCCTAAATGGGATTCTGATGGAGCTTTCACCATCATGGATATACTTCATGACAGCAAGGAAGTCTGATTCATTAGGTAATGAAGTTTTAATTCTATAATCTCAGGAAGGAGAATTGTTTTGAAATAGAAATCATTTTAAGAGTGGTTTAGACACATTGTTATATGATAGATATATTATTTAGTAAAGAAAATTTTATGAATTTGGAGTGAAATTCCTTTTGGGGAGGAGTTGGGCTGACCTGGCCTGTGGGGCTGTCTCACAGTCCCTATTCACAGGGGAGAGTGGAGAGATGCAGCCAGTGCCTGAGCAGCTCTCTGGGTTATATATATTCTAAACTTCAAGGAAATAAGCCTACTCCATGCTTGATTCACTCTTCAGATGTCACTCAGTGGTGTCTGACTCTTTGCGACCCCATGAATGCCAGCACGCCAGGCCTCCCTGTCCATCACCAACTCCCGGAGGTCACTCAGACTCACATCCATCGAGTCAGTGATGCCATCCAGCCATCTCATCCTCTATCATCCCCTTCTCCTCTTGCCTCCAATCCCTCCCAGCATCAGAGTCTTCTCCAATGAATCAACTCTTCACATGAGGTGGCCAAAGAACTGGAGTTTCAGCTTTAGCATCATTCCTTCCAAAGAAATCCCAGGGCTCATCCCCTTTAGAATGGACTGGTTGTCAAAGATCTCCTTGCAGTCCAAGGGACTCTCAAGAGTCTTCTCCAACACCACAAAAGCATCAATTCTTCAGCGCTCAGCCTTCTTCACAGTCCAGCTCTCACATCCATACATGACCCCAGGAAAAACCATAGCCTTGAGTAGATGGACCTTTGTTGGCAAAGTAATGTCTCTGCTTTTGAATATGCTATCTAGATTGGTCATAACTTTGCTTCCAAGGAGTAAGCGTCTTTTAATTTCATGGCTACAGTCACCATCTGTAGTGATTTTGGAGCCTAGAAAAATAAAGTCTGACACTGTTTCCACTGTTTCCCCATCTATTTCCCATGAAGTGATGGGACCGGATGCCATGATCTTCATTTTCTGAATGTTGAGCTTTAAGCCAACTTTTTCACTCTCCTCTTTCACTTTCATCAAGAGGCTTTTGAGTTCCTCTTCACTTTCTGCCATAAGGGTGGTGTCATCTGCATATCTGAGGTTATTGATATTTCACCAAATACAGTGCTTTCACATACATATACAGCAGGTCTCAGCCCTAGGGAAGCATTTTAAGCAAATCTGAGTTTACATTATGTCTGCTTGTGATGAACTGATTTATACTTGCTTTTTCTAAGAAAAAGATTATTATTTTTTTAATTCCTCAGAGTAACAAACAAAAAGTCCCAAAGTCTCATGAATCTGAAAAGAAAGTTTTCAAGATTCCATTTCAAACCTCCTGTATTAGGATAAATGAAGTGAAAGTGAAGTCGCTCAGTCAGGTCCAACTCTTTGGGACCCGGTGGACTGTAGCCTAACCAGGCTCCTCTGTCCATGGGTTTTTCCAAGCAAGAGTACTGCAGTGGGTTGTCATTTCCTTCTCCAGGGCATCTTCCTGACCCAGGGATCGAACCAGGGTCCTCCCGCATTGAAGGCAGATGCTTTAACCTCTGAGCTACCAGGGAAGCCTTGTATTAGGATAATAAAAGGGTTTCACAGTCATCTTTCCAAGAGGGCTGAAAATCAGTTGAGAAATAATGTGAATATAAAAATAAAGAGATATTCAAATGCTATGATTTTTCAACTCTGCTCAACTTTTTTTTTTCTACTCTAAATATTCAATGACACTTTTGAGGTCTATCTTTGCTTCTGAACTGATTAATGTTTAAGACTAATATTCCTTCAATTATGCTACTGCAATTAGGCCTTCCTTCTTTCATCCAGGTCACCTGAAGGGTTTTTTTTTTTTTTTTTTTTTTGACAGTACATATTGTAATAAACAGTATTTTGGTGCTTAAACATTGAATAAAAATGTTCTCTTTATTTTTGTTTTACTGATTTAAAAAATATTTATTTCTTTATGTAGCTGGAGATCTTTGATCTTCATCATGGCACATGGAATCTTTAGTTGCAGCATGCAAACTCTTAGTTGTGACATGTGGAATCTAGTTCCCCAATCAAGGATCAGACTTGGGCCCCCGGCATTGGGAGTGCAGGGTCTTAGCCCCTGAACCACCAGTGAAGTCCCTAGATTTTCTCTTTAATTAGAATAAAATTTTAATGCCTGAAGGATATCTCTTTGAAAACTCAGTGTTATTCTAGGAGCATTTGAGTCAGTACCTAGTATAGGTTTCCAGTATTTTTTTCTATATTTTCTAGAAAATGGGTATTACTTTAGGATATTCTGTGTATATGTCTGACCAATTAACCAAGACTCCTGCTCTGCCATTAATTAGGATTAGATCTTTTAGGATTTTAGCCATGAAGACATCCTTTTGCGTGTTTCTTAACTTGAATTATTCCTAAAGGTATTTTTCAACTTATTTTGGAGTGTGACCAGTGGCTTCTTGGGTCAACAACATTTTATTTTTAGCTAAAATGTAGTGTAATGAAATGACATGAAGTTCTTGTACATGAAAAGAAAAATGTTTTTGACACATGATAGACTTGTTATTAAGTACAAAATTTTAAAAGATGGAGACTTATCTGTATTTTATGTACTATCTATGATTGTTTGGAAAAGTCCTGCCTTCTTGTGTGTTTTGTCAGAAACATTCAGGGTCATCTCTGAACTCTACATGGCACCTCTCTTTTTCTGCAGAGATCTAAAATTGCAGTGTTTGATAAAATGTGGACCTACATGAGAAGTGCAGAACCCTCGGTGTTTGTGAGGACTACAGCTGAAGGGGTGGCCAGAGTGCGGAAGTCCAAAGGGAAATATGCCTACTTGCTGGAGTCCACCATGAACGAATACATCGAGCAAAGGAAGCCTTGTGACACCATGAAAGTTGGTGGGAACCTGGATTCCAA